>OY730194.1:108225784-109425784 GCA_963422505.1 Pseudognaphalium luteoalbum
ATATATATATATATATATATATATGGTAGTGATATAGGGGTAAGTGCAAAAAATTGAGAGAAGGGGGAAGTGAATCACTACCATTAATCATATGAATTCTATGATAATTAGTGTGGGGGTGCACACATGTGATCATCTCTATAATAATCAAAACTCATTTACTAATTTACCCTCAAAACAAATTATCTCGTAAACGACAAGTCAAAAAATTATGAAAATTGCACCATAAAACTCAGCGTTTTCTCCTCTTCGATTTAAGATTCATCAATGCATATTTTTGACATTTTTTTTTCGTTTTTTGGTGGGAAGATAGTATGCATTGTGATGCATACAAATTTATTCTTACTTCAATGCATATTAACATGTCGTTGTATACTAATAGTATGCATTGTGATGCATGTAAATTTATTTCTTAGATCCTAGTGGTGTATATTCATATTTTGTTATAGTTCACTTTAATTTGTACTAATAGTATGCAATGTGATTCGTATTAACTGTAGTGATGTATATTTATGCATTTTAAATTTTTTATTGATTAATAATAGTATGCACTACGATGTATGTTAAATTAGTTTTATATCAGAGTTACGTATATTAAATGTATGTTAACATAGGTTTTAATATGTACTAATAGTATGTAAATGGATGCATATTAACATATATTTACATTCTACTGGTGTATGTTAAAATTCATGCTAACGATTACCAATAATATGCACTTAGATGCGTGTTAACCTAGGTTTACATCGTAGCGGTGTATATTTATACAAATTAACATTCATATTGTTGAGTATTAATAGTAAGTACTTTGATGCATGTTATATCAAAGTGATGTGTATTGACATTTGTTAAAATTCATATTGATGAGTAATAATAGTATGTATTCTGATGCATTTAAAATTAGGTTTACATTGTTGTGATGTATACTGATGTTTTGTTTACATTCATTTGATGTATACTGATGTTTTGTTAACACTCATGAGGATAAATATTATTAGCATGCACTGTGATACATTTTAATTTAAGTTTATATTATACTTTTTTAAATTGATGTACGTTAACATTTGTGTTCATGAGTATTAATATTATGCATTTTGATGCCTAATATGTAAAACTTATAAAAAAAATAAAGTTGTCCAAAATATGCCTTGAGTGATCTTAAATCGAAGAGGATAAAAAACTGAATTTTATGATGCGGTTTTTATAATTTTTTGACTTGTCGTTTGTGAGATAATTAGTTTTAGGGGTAAATGAGTTTTCTTTGTACACGTGACGTATTCTCATTGGTATATTCATGCTGTCACTATATATATATATATATATATATATATATATATATAGAGAGAGAGAGAGAGAGAGAGAGAGACTTGAGATCATGTGAGAACAAGACGATTCCGTGAGGACGGTGAGAACACATCTTAGCCATCTGATTTTAAAGGTGGTACTTTTGTAAATACTTTGAAGTTTGATTTTGAAGGGTTCACATAAGGATTGCTAAGTGAAGTTTAATTTTTTCTTCACAATAGTTTTAACATGTTGAAGTTTTATTTAATATTTGTTAACAACATGTTTGAAGTGGTGAATTGATATGTATAAACATTAATCTCTACAAAAACTAATGTTAACAAAAAAAATTTACTTAATCTCATTAAAACTATGTGAACCTATAAAAATAAAAATTTATAGCATTATAACCTTATGTTAAGAAAATAAAAATAAACTTAACCTCATCAAAATGATGTGAAGCTAAAAAAAAAACTTCACATGAGCAAAATGATATGAAGAAAAAAAAAAGTTTCACATAAGCAAAATGATGTGAAGCTAAAAAAAAAGTTTCACATGAGCAAAATTATGTGAAGCAAAAAAAAAAACTTCACATAAGCAAATGTGATATGAACCCTCCAAAATCAATTTTCAAAGTATTTACAAAAGTGTCACCTCAAAAATCAGGTTTTTTTATCCAAAAATAGATAGCTAAGATGTTTTCTCACCGTTCTCACGGAACTTGTTCTCACCAAAACCCAACCCTATATATATATATATATATATATATATATATATATATATATATATATATATATATAATACATTTAACTCTCTCTCTCTTCTAAAAATTTTTTAGACTAAGTAAAGTGGGTCTCACTATCCCATTATCTATAATCTATTACTACTTATTTTTCACTAACTACACTTTTCATCAATCATATATTAAATCTACCCACTAAAGTCTTTTTCGATTTGTTAAATATCAAAGTAGACAATTATAATGGGACATTTCTAAAATAGTAATATGGAATTTTTAAATGGGACGGAAGGAGTACAATATGTTTTTATTTTAAAACATTCATTCGCACATTTATCTACCGTCACCACTTTCACCGCTGCATTGCGCGGGTATAATGCTAGTATGTGTGTGTGTGTGTAGACTTAGGATCCCGTGAGAACAAGAGGATTCCGTGAGAACTGTGAAAACACATCGTAACCCTTCATTTTTTTCTGTAATCAAAAATCCTGATTTCTAAGATGACATTTTCGTAAATAAAGTGAAGTTCCTATGTGGTGGCATTTTCGTAACTAATGCGAACTTTGTAAATAATGAGAACAAGAGGATTCCGTGAGAACTGTGAGAACACATCATAACCCTTCATTTTTTTTTTCTGTAATCAAAAATCATGATTTCTAAGGTGGCATTTTCGTAAAAAAAGGTGGCATTTCCTATGTGGTGGTATTTTCGTAAATAATGCGAACTTTGATTAAGCTTCACAAGAGTTTTTGAAAGGGTGAAGTTTTTTTTCACATATGTTCATATGAAATTATGACAAACTTCACATAAAATTTGCTGTAAAGCTTATACTAATAAAGACTTCACACAGTTTTATGATGTGAAACTTTATATTTTTAAACAAATTCATATGTAAAACAATATGTTAATATGAAATTATGATAAACTTCACATAAAATTTGCTGTGAAACTTATACTTTTAAAGACTTCTCACGGTTTTATGATGTGAAGCTATATATTTTAAAAATACTTCACATGTAAAACAATATGTTAATATGAAATTTTATGACAAACTTCACATAAAATTTGCGGTGAAACTTATACTTATAAAGACTTCACATAGTTTTATGATGTGAAGCTTTATATTTTTAAAATAATTCACATGTAAAATAATATGTTAATATGAAATTGTGACAAACTTCACATAAAATTTGATGTGAAGCTTGTACTTATAAAGACTTCACACAGTTTTATGATGTGAAACTTTATATTTTTAAAATACTTCACAAGAAAAACAATATGTTAATATGAAATTATGACTAACTTCAAAATTGATGTAAAGCCAAAAAAAATAAATATTGATTCACAAAAAAAAACATTGTTCAGCAAAAGAAATAAAATTTGATTGATAAATAATACATTGTGAAGCAAAAAAAAAGAAGTATTGTGAATGAAAAATGTATTGTGAATGAAAAATGAAGTTCCACTTATTTACCAAAATCCACCACTCTTTTTCAGACTTGTCAATAATTACAAAAATGTCACCTTCATTTTGGACCATTGATGTTAAATGGATGGCTATGATTTGTTCTCACCGATCTCACAAAATCCCCTTGTTATCACCAAAACCCAACCCTATATATATATATATATATATATATATATATATATATATAGGGTAGTGATCAAGATGGAAGTGCCTTTTTGGGGGAAGGGGGAAGCGTTAGTATTCATCAAGAAGCATATTATAATTATTAATCAAAACGTCAACAAAAAATTATTTTTACTGGTAAATAGTAATCAAAATCGATGTGTAAAGAATATTTTAACGAATGAATTTAATTTTTAAGTCATAACAATTGTTGATGAATATTTATTTATTAAATTGTTAATATTCACTGTGATGAATATTAACTAGTATGCATCACAATGCATATTAAACTTCACATTATTTGAAAAATATTTTTAATGTTAATATTTATCACATTGCATATTAACTAATATTCACCACGTTACATATAAATGAATTTGGATCTAATATTCATAAATCGATGTTATAACTTGCAGAATGAATTTATTAATGAAACTTAACATTCAGAGCATCGATTCTGATTAACATTCAGTAAATTTCAGTTTGCTTTTTTCAAGATTTGTATGGGTGAAGGTAATATGCTTATTGATGAATACTAACGCTTCCCCCTTCCTCTAAAAAATGCACTTCCCTCTGGATCATTCCAATATATATATATATATATATATATATATATATATATATATATAAGTAAGGTGCCTCCGTGAGGGCCTAATCCAAAACACTCATATGGATACATTTACTAATATCCGCGCTTAAGTCCATAACTAACAACTATGATGGGAGGACTTTCAGTAGATTAGAAAGTTACTCATGCAAACCATATAAAAGTTTATCAGTACTTGTGTTCATGAAAAGTAAGCAATGTATCTCACCCTAAGGTAAAAACAATATAAATGAGGATATGAGACTCACCTGAGTCTTTGCAAGCTACGTTTATATAAATAAACGAGTATCTAAATCGTAAACTTCTAGCTTCCTAAACGCATAAGGTTATATGTAAGCAGATGTCTCAAAAGATCATCTATGCTAGTTGTGCACTCAACTAGTTATGCCTAAATGTTTGTTTCTCATTGATTCGTTTGAAAACGTGTACGGCCCGTTGGTGACGTTTTGTAATAATAATTCTGAAAGATATTATTATTATGTTTGTTTCATTGTATACTTTAAAAAGGTATATGTTAAGCGTTCTCGTGTTGTTTTCGTATGTAGTTTTATTTGTTGTTATTGCGTATTCGACACTTGGTGAAAATAAGTGTTTTCAAGTATTCTTGTACGTTGCAACACAAGGACTTGTGTCGCACTGGTGTGTTGCGACACAAAAGTAGTGTCGCGGGATTTCAATTCTGATAAATGTGCGACATAAAGACTTGTGTCGCATGTTGAAACTTTGAATAAGTATGCGACATAAAGGTTTGTATCGCATGTCATGATTTTAAATGAGTATGCGACACCATTGTTGTGACGCAGTGTTGCGAGAATCATAAAGTGTGCAACATAAGGGCTTATGTCGCAATCGCTTTGGGCCTTCTGCGACACAAGGGTCTGAGTTGGTTTTCGTTTTTGTGAACTTGGTCAAACGTACTCGGTTTGACCTGAAACTCTTACACGACACTTATATATGTTTTATAACTTATAAAAAGTAAGTTTTTTTTTTTTGTGGATAACTCGAAAGTGTCATTTAAATTAAAAAGTCAAAACAACCCCTTACCTTTGTGTTCCAGATTTATACGTTTTTCGTTGCTCGTTTCGACTAGTCATAAATTTGAGATAAAATCTGAAAAAATTCTCTAATATTCTCCTATGTCTTAGCTTTTCAAAACATATTTTTACACAATTTTTAGTTGAGTATAAGTTCAAATTAATAAAGTCTAACCCTATGTCCAGTAGTAACAATTTCGGACATACGTTTGATGTTTACTTCATATCTTGAGTTTTACACAACCTCAGAAAATGCAATAGTACTAGATTTAAAGCTAATGAAATTTCTAAAATTTTCCAAGAGGTCTCACTTCGTTTTGACTTTCGAATATCGAGATATCTTCAACCCATGTTTGAATTCAGATCTATACAAAAGTACAGATCTGCTATGTACTTTCTTAAATTCATTTTAAAATAGTAAACGAAAACAGAAAAATACGAGACCACCTGGAATCGAAAGTTAACATTTTAAATTTGATTTTAGCCACTTGATTCGATAGATTTGTTTGAGTTATGAGTTAGAAATCGCATTTTGAAGTCGGGTAAAGGTTTTATCCAGTGGTTAAAGGTATTATCCAATATATGGTTTTTAGTCTTGCGAAAACATTTTCGGTTATGTTTTTGGACAAGTTTTCGTATGAGTGGAGTTCTAACATGTATATACGTGTTAAGCAAGAAGATCTAACTAAAAAGGAAGGATTCTTACAAGAATTTTCGAGAGCAAGGTAGAGAGAGAAGTGTTGCTGATGTTGTTTCTTTGCTTCTTTCTTGCGATTTCTTGAGAGGTGACGATGGGGGTGGCGATCGGTGGTGGTTATGTTGTTTGTAGATGGTTGTTTGGTGGCTATTGGTGGTTGTGAAAGGCTCTGAAGTGAGAGACAGAGCAGAGATTAGAGGTAGAGATTAGAGAGTGTATGTATTTTGTGTGTATAAGATGGAATGAAAGATAATGGAAAAATGAGGGGATTTAAGGGAAGGGTTTCGGCCAGGCTTGGGATGGGCTCGTGGATTGGCTGGGCCAGTTGTGGGCCGACCCAATTGCCTCGAGCTCGTACACTTCATTTCCTCAAATCCGTGTTACGTTTCGCAGTTGGTTAATCATCATTTGCGTGCTTTAAACGTTTAATCGTTTTGTTTTGTATATGGTATGTTTGCGTAAATTTTAGTTGAAGTATTATTTTAAAATACTTTGTTTTAAGTTTTCCAAATGTTTATCAGGTCTCGTTCGGGTGTCGGGTTCGATTCGCTCATTTATTTTGCGTATGTTACATTTTATATTAACGTACAATCTTTCGCGTATTATTAATACATAATAATACAATGTAAATAATTACTATCTAATTTCAAAATAGCTTTACGTTAGTTATAAAAATGCATCACCAACGTCTATATATGTCGAAAATCCATCTGATAGTTTCGCGTAATTAGAATTAGTTACGTACGTGCATATACACATATACAAATAGTTACAAGTAATTAACCTAAAATAGAACTAAATAGATGTAATAGCGTTGTGGTTGGGTACAAATGATGGCCTAAATTGCTGGGTATCACATAATGGAAATGATATTTTTTTATCGGGGTTTGGGATTGCTTATTTTATTTATTCCTTACTTTTAAAGCAGATAAGCATAAATAAACACCATTCATTAATACTGCTTAAGGAAAACATTAAAACGTTTACAAATAAGTAATCTCAAACAGCTCATAGCAGGTATAATAATAATAAGTTAGTTTGAAAAGACTAAACTAACCTTAAGAATATCATGATAACCTCAAATATCATGGATTAACGATTAGATCATGATAAATTAGTTACTTTGTTGGCAAATTGATTGAAGATGTCGGTATACCTGTTCACGTACGTCATATTGTTCATGATGATGTCATCACATGCATCACCAAATAACCACCACCACACAACTAGTAGTGTCACACAACGGTATGATAAAATTGATTACTTCCGCATCCATCCATCCATGCTTAATATAAACCAGCACATTCTCATTTCAAAATCGATCTAATCAATCATTGATTAATCAAAATAAGAATGGAGATGAAAAACAATGATACAGCTGTGGATATTGAAATTACGTGTAGGAAAGAAGTACAGCCAAAAAGAAAAATGATGGTTACGGTTTACAAACTTATTTATACCCCAACCATCTTACATGAAAAATTATCAAAGCACCCTTAAACAAGTTACAAGTATTTAACCATAAATTACTTATAAACTAATCTATGCAAAATCCTTATATATAATTACTAACAATCTCCCCCTAGGATTTAGCATAGATGTCAATTGAGAATCCCGTGCACTTCTTCCATTCTTCCAATTAACAATCCCCTTGAAGCATAGATCTTGGTTTACTATCTCCCCCTTATTATAAACATCGCTTGGATCATCTTCAATTCAAATATTTAACTTTGAAGCACACTTTTCTTTGATAACATCTCAGCTTTAATCCTTAATGTAATTCTTAATACTTTTTTGAAGACTAATCATCTCTTTTTCATCAACGACAACTCTTTCGCTTAAATAATGTTGTAATGATTTTCTTTAAGCTCATACTTTGAAAGCACTTATTTTGGAACAGAGAGAGCTGAGAGACTATAACAATTCGTTTAGTTTTTCCGAGTTACAAATTTTAACAAATTATAGCAATCAAACTTACACTGGAGAATCAATTTTACTCATAAATTATAACATTTACTTAACAAAGCTACTAACCTTAATTATACAAACATAGCAGTTAATCGTTAGTAACAGATGATATGATTAGAAGTAGTACTATACGTAAATAAAAAGGAGCATAGTTCCAAAATATAAACAAATTCAACAAAAATTAAGTTACGCTCTTAAAATAATTATTGATTATAACAAGTAGAGCCACACACACACACATATATATATATATATATATAAATAAGTAATAGAGGATAACCTCTTTTCTATGTGTCATATTTATTCTTTTGACAACTAAGCAAAAATCATATGTGTCATCACCTTAGCTTCCTAAAAAATCCTATGTGTCATTCAAATTGAAAAAATTCTAAACCCACCTATTTTTAGCTATTAAACTCTTAAAAAAATTATAACACGTAGATCCAACAAATAAATTCAATAAAATATAATTTCAAACTATTAATTATTTAAATAATAGACGTTTTTGTTTCACTTGATATCTATTCCTAATATCTATTTCTATATAATTAATAATTGAGTTTTGCTAACGTATGCCCCTATGGCACACGTAAAGGTGTATTTAATAAAGTTGTAATTTCCTTAAATAACATAATTTGTAATTAATATATGCATAAAAAAGAAAAAAATTAGATTGAATTAATGAGTATTAAATGTAAATATTAATATTAAGGAATTTCGACTTCATTAAATGCACCCTAACGTGTGACACGGTGGTACACGTTAGCAAATCCCTTAATAATTCTTCAAAAATTAACGATTTATATGCATTCTGATCTTATTACTCTTTCCATGTTTTCATGATAAATTTGATTAGTTTAATGAACAAGTAACGGAGAGCAGCTCATCAGTAGGTGATCATGAAGAAAAAACTCCGTTGTCTACTCTTTGCTTTCTAGATGATTAGTTTATCTTCTAACTAAATATTTTTTTTATATACAAAGTTCTTTGTTTTGATTAATTATATATTTTACTCATCATTCACGTGGTTTATCAACATGCTCATTGTTGTTTTGTGTTGTTTATATAAGATAAATTGTTTTTGCAAATTAATATCGAGAATTGTTGAATATGAATCATCCCGTGCTTCGAACATGTTAAAAAATAATACGGGTTTTAATATGTCATTTCATGAAAGTTCGATATTTGATAATATTAAAGTATTTATCATTATCACTCATTATTAATTTGTAGAATCACCTCGATGAACAAGATATCATGTTGTTTGTATAGTGTTAGCGTCTACATTCTTTCTAAACTGTAATATATTAATACTTAGGTACTTAGTTTAGTTATTTATGTATACTTGACTATATAAGTACGTATCCCCAATCTTTTTCATCTTCCTATAATTATTAGCCGTGCATCACACGGGCATAAAAACTAATATATATATATATATATATATATATATATATATATATATATATATATATTGAGTGTTTACGTGCTGGCTAACGAGGTTTCAATAATATGATTAAGGTGGGCCTAGCTCGACGACTTTCTCTAGGTTACATCATTTTGGTTCGTCACGTACGACTACGTCATTTTTATTTTATTAAAATTAAAGAAGAATAATAGGTGAACTTTTTTTAGACAAGTGATAAAACTAGACCTACTAAACATATCATTTTCTTTAATAATTTACTTTAAATATAATTATTATTGTATTTTTTCTATACATTTCTCATCATTATTTCTTATCATTTTGTATTTTTTCTATTTTTTTAATTCAAAAATGATATGTTAAATATATATAAATGGTATGGAGAGATTAAGGGGTCTTTTGTTTAAGCTTATAATGTCTTAAATGATATAATTTGTATTATTGGGTAAGACATATGCTATTAAGCTGTTTTGATTTTATATTCCAATAAGATCCGGTAACAACTTAATAACCCCTTATTGGGTAAGCTATTTTAAATAGCTGAAAACTTCTAATTGATGGAAAATTATCGTCGCTTAATACATTTTCTTTAATATATGTTAATTTACTTATTCAATAATAGTTTTTGCCCTTTTATGATACTTCCATATATTTCTTTTTATCAATGACGAATTTATTATTAAAGTTAATATTGCTAAAAGAACTACATGTACAAGGAATTCTAGTAATTTTTGTAATGTTTTTTCTTTTCAGGTATCGAGTCGTTTATAAGTCTATGTTATATTTGTGCAATGAGATAGCTATGTCACGTCAAAAAAGTGACCAAATGTGTGTATTCAGCTGTTTGTATTTTTTATGTATCAAATAATCATAATAATTATGTATTCAGATTTCAGATGTCATATCTTATTGTTCAGAACTGGTTCTCAGAGTTCATAATTAAGTAATAAGATAAAACAAAAGAATCCTAAGCCTAAAACTATAGAATAAAAATTCAAATAATTAAAACATACATATTAAAACAATAAAGAAGTTAGAAAGGACATTCATATATATGCTCTGTAAGAAGTTTGAAAAATATCAGTAATTGTACTATTATGACTAACAAACTATTAGACTTAGGGACGGAGCTTGAAAATTTTATCTGGTGGCAAATTTTTATAATTTTTTAATACCGTTTTTGAGGGTGAAAGTTCATAATCTGTGATTATATATCTAAAAATAATATATTTTTTTCAGTAATTTTAATTTTTTGTGGAGGTGTGAGGGGTGGGAGGTGGGGACACTACCATTTCCCTCTTCTAGATCCGACACTAATTACACGATGAAAATTAAATATGTTGCATGTACTTAACTTTATAGATTCAATCATTCAATACATTTTATTAATAGGGAGATGTTATTAACTGGATATATAGATGGTGTTAATGTCGTAGCATGTTATAACTGGATGTATAACAATTTTTAATTGTGAACTACTATTGCCTAGTGGTGTTAATGTCCACCTGAAATGTCAAAGAGTAAAAGCCATCCTAAAATGTCGTCATTACTGCGTCACCCTTAGATTATCAATGACAATACTATCACGTTCCACATGCTCTCATACTGTACCTATTCCGTCTACTTTATAAATCATCAATAACGGGTCATCGATACCTAAAAGTAAAATTACAAAACGTTGAACAAGTGAGCCATATTAAACTCAAACACGCCAAACACACGACTTAATGTCGTGGCTCGTTCTCATAAGGTTCCATTAGCTCTATATATACACTAATACACAACCACATTCTCATGTAAACCTCACATCATTCTACTACTACAACACATCCATGGCTGCAATCACTAAAAGATTACTAGTTAGCGACCTCGTTTCAACTGATAAAATCGATCAAGTCCCTTCAAACTACATCCGCCCTCTCTCCCAACGCCCTAATCTCAAAAACGTTTCCCATGATGATTCAATCCCAATAATCGACCTCAACGATCTACATGGGCCCAATCGGCCTCATGTGATCCAACAAATTGGTCAAGCATGTCGAGACCATGGCTTTTTTCAAGTTAAGAACCATGGGATACCAGAATCTGTTGTATCAAACATGATGCAAGTCGCTAGAGGTTTTTTCAGTTTACCCGAGGAAGAAAGGCTCAAGACTTATTCAGACGACCCTAAGAAAACCACGAGGCTATCCACTAGTTTTAACATTCGTACCGAAAAGGTTGCTAATTGGAGAGACTTCTTGAGGCTGCATTGTTACCCACTTCAAGATTACATCCACGAATGGCCCACAAACCCGGAGTCCTTCAAGGACCACGTGGCAGAGTATTGTACAAGTGCAAGAGGGTTAGCACTCCAATTGGTTGAGGCTATTTCAGAAAGTTTGGGTCTTGATAAAGATTATATCAGCGGACAACTGGGTAAGCACGCGCAACATATGGCTTTGAATTACTACCCGCCCTGCCCACAGCCGGATTTGACTTATGGGCTGCCCGGACACACCGATCTTAATCTCATCACCGTTCTTCTTCAAGACGAAGTCCCTGGGCTTCAAGTCTTGAGAAATGAGCATTGGGTTGCAATTGACCCAGTTCCAAATACATTCATTATCAATATTGGAGATCAAATTCAGGTATATATATTATTTTCTACTAAAGTAATTCCATGATTACATCATCCTACTCTTATGAACTCATTTTATTTATGTATGCTATTTAATTGGTGGTGTTTTGTTATAAACTGCAGGTACTAAGTAATGACAAATACAAGAGTATTTTGCATAGAGCTGTGGTGAATTGTGACAAAGAACGAATATCAATACCAACGTTTTACTGTCCTTCCCCTGATGCAGTCATCCGTCCTGCACCTGAACTGGTATCTGATGATGAGCCTGCTTTGTACCGATCGTTCACGTACGGTGAATACTACGACAAGTTTTGGAATAGAGGGCTTGCAACTGAAAACTGCTTAGATGTATTCATGGCCTCTTCATCTACGTGATTGTTATTTATAATTGCATGCTTTGAATAAATGTTACTCATTGGATGGATTTTAATTTCTAATCTACATGATTTTGATTTCTAATTGCATGCTTAGAATTCTATTTTCCAGTTCATGAATATTCGAATGTTAGTGACAAAACTCTTTTTGAGTTTTTGGGACTGAAATGTGTATAGGCTTAATCTTTTGCTATAAAGATATAAACTCTAAATTAGGGTGGAGTAAGAAGTTTCGAATTAAGGGGCTATAAAAGTTTATTTTGTTTTTCTCAATAGTTTTTGTGGGGGAAATTTTTTAAAAATGTAACTAATACATTTATTTTTTTTACCTTTCATGCTCTAATATTTTTTTATGGAATAGTTGTTCCCTACCCCTTTCTAAATCCGTCTCTAAATCATATAAGACTATAAGAGTGTATAAAAATTAATTTAGTAACTAGTGCTCGCCATCCATACATTTGTGATTGTTAACTCTAAGAGTTATATAAAATATATATTAAACAACTATGTATGGAACCTGTACGATGCACGACCGTTTAAAAATACAGAGTATAATTTGTAAATATAATGTTTTTGACGTAATTGTGCAATATTTTTAAAATTCATATGATTCATAAGATAATCAAACTATAAAGGAAGCAGCGAATTTCGAAGTGCTAATAAAAAATATGGATCAAATAATAATAACTTAGATTTTGACGTACAATAACCAACATAAATAGTCATTAATTTGAAGATGCAATAAACATATATATGAATTTAAAATATATATTTCAAGAGGTTAATTGTCATAATATGCTAAGATACATGCATAAAATATGCGACAATCTTTCTAGTTATATATTTATATATTGTTTATGTTTGATAACAAATTAACAACATCATTACAATCGCAATTATAATTTGATTTGAATATCGTTGAACTAATATGTACATGTTTATGTGGTATAATTATAAGTAAAAATATAAGTTCCTAATTTACATTTGATAGTCACATCACATATAAATTCAAGAATGCATACAAACAATTTGTATATTATTTTACATGTATGCATATACTTTTAAGATTTAATTTATTAATGAACTAATATATAACACAGTTTTAAAACTAAATTTTAACGATATGGTGGGCTCTTTGGAAATTTAGAAACGAGGTAGTCTTCAACCCGGATGCAGAGCAAAAATATTTATTGTTTGATTCTATTCATACTAGTGTTTTCTTGTGGTATGGTAATAGAAATTAAAAAATCTCGATAGGATGGGACGATTGGTATAACAATCCCTTATGTAAGTTGTAATTATTTGTTTGGTTGGTTGAGCCTTTTCAACTGATATTTTTTATATATTAAATTTTGTGTTGTTCAAAAAAAAATTATGTTATATATAAACCATACTTTAAGCCTGCACGATGCATGATCGCTTAAAAAAATATAGTTATATGATTATTTGTAAGTAGCCTAATAAATTAGTATGTTTAAAAAAATACACTTATACGATTATTTGTAATTTGTAAGTAGCCTAATGATTTAGTATCGTTAATTTATAATGTGCAATTATAATTGAAAATGAAATAAGTAATAATATAAACCAAACTAAACTATATAAGAAAATAACAACGAATTTCTAAGTTTTAAGCAAAGTAATAATTAAGTAGTATAAGTCAAAATATGATAAGTTGAAAACTACAAATGTTGCAAAACTTAGTTAAAGACGTTGGTTGTGGAGTTGTTGACTTCAATTTCATTACAATTACAATTAAAATTTGGTTTAATATCTTTGAGCTAACGTGAACAAATTTAGACGTTATAATTAAGATAATAAAAACTTGAATTACTAATTTGCAGTTAAATAGTCACATCACATATAAGTTTTAAAATACATATATACGATTTGTATAATTTGTAAGCACACATTTACAATATTTATTTTATAAATTTAAGGAGTTAATTTTATATAAGTATGTAAAAAGAATATTTGATAAGGATAATTATGGTAACAATTGATGTGGCATGTGTAATATTTTTTTTAAATTGTTAGCATTAGTTATTTTAGTTAATAAAATGATGTGACATGGCTAAAAAACTTTTAAAAATCTTTGTTTTATAAATATGGATAGAAGATAGATAGATAGATAGATATCATTATTCTCTTTCGTCGCTAAAGTTTAAAAATTATAAACTAAAGCCTAAAGGTGACAATAATATACTCACTTATATGGGCACGGTATCATGAGTTCATGACTATGCTAACTAGCTACCGCGATCATCATGTCGTACAAACAAAGATATTTAGTTGAACACACACTCATAATTATGGGGAAAAAATACATTAAATTAGTGCCATCTTAATCTTAATCTCAATTAAAATATGGTATTTGCTTAGCATCGTCCTTACGGTATTAGTTTTTAATTTAATTCAAGGACTCGTAATTGTTTCTCTTTATTTTAATAAGAAAAAGACATCATCTTACTTTAAAATTCTCGTCGGTCCATTTAAAGGCATTTTGAATAAGATTATGGGTGTGTTTGGTAACATCAATTGGATCTGAAGCTAAAGATTATCTTTTAACTTAGTTCGATCAAAAAGCTTCTTTATAAAAGGATTAGCGGGAATTCTTTTATTAATAACTCTTTTATTAAACGGGAATGGAAATTGAGATTATTAAAAACTAAAAACTCAAACCCTCCTAATTGTCTAAAATCTTTGTTCCAAACGCACCCTATGTGAGGTGATCTGTCCTAGTCCTCACCATGTCATACGTACACTACAAAATAAATGCCAATTACTGACTGAAATAAACAGTAGTAAAGGTGTAAAAACAGTCAGTAAAGGCTTAAAAGCCTACTCCTACTATAAAAAAAGTGTCAGTAGTAAAGCCATCACTAAAGGTATAGACTCACTGTATATTTCAGTCAGCAAAGACACGGAAGATTTAATGACTGAAATTTCAGTCATTGTAGAGTGTTCACCATATGTGCGAAAAATGCTTTGATCACTAAAACTTTAAGTCATTAAAGGTCCAAACGTTCAACTCACCAAAAGCCTCGGTAGACCTATACAGATTGTCCAGTACTCATTTTATATAATTAATTATTAATATAAAAACAAGTACATGTCACACAATGTAAACAAAGTGTAATCTTATTGCTTCAAACAATTACAACCAAAGCAATTAATATACAACAGTTTGCAAATATAAAGTACTTTTATTTCTCAAAACCATGTTCAAACTTGTGCATTGTCTAGACTTAAGATCTTAATAACATCTAAGAACATAGGGACAAATAGTTAAAAAAATAGTTACAAAATCTATGCTTCAAAGCACGCCTGTACTTATACTCGCGGTTGAACCCATGATCGTCGCTGCCTCGTATGATTCTCGGTAACGGCCTTGGCCTTCACCTGCGCAGCAAGAGAGAACAAGACGTAACACTAAATCAGCTTAATCACAAGCAAATGAACTATAAATGTACTGATTTTGTGCACTATATAACCTGAACTTTGTAAAATTTAACTCATCACATATAAATAATCCTTTGAATTAAGTATCAGTTAATTTATTATCACCAGGTAGATAACATACCACTACTGGAAAATGCAAACACTCCATCCTTACGGGTACAACTGAATCAGTATATTGTTTGTGTGATAGAGGAGCCAATTATATTATTCTATGCAATATCAACAAACACTTGTCATAAATGTAATACACAAATAATGAAAAACAGAAAAAAGTCACAGATAAAGCTATATTAGACAACAATGTTGCGGTTCCATTTGAGCATCCAACCTTTTAATCGTTTAAGTATCAACAATATACATGCATGTTTGTTCATTGAGTTGTTGCAGTTTCGTGATAGACGCTTCTTGCAACTTTGTCTCATCTTAAGTAGATAAGAAAAATCAAACTTTAGGAACACATCTGACTGTTAATAGTAGTTATGATCGTTTGTCTCCAAATGAGTACACATGAAAACAGGGGAGTACCACACTGCAATTCTGCAAAACAATGAGTACTTAATGAAATTACCATAGAGTTTGGCGTGGTGGTTTTCTGTAGCGCTTTAGTCTATTATGTCTCATCTACTAGAAGCCATATGTGCAAAGTACCACACTGAAATTTTGCAAAAGAAAAGAAAAACAAATGTATCAATCTGCATGAAAGAATAAGTAATATTTGTTTTTGATTTTAAAAAGAGCCATGTGTTCAAGTGAGACCCCCTTGAAATTCGATTCAAACTTGTAGATTTATTTAAAGAAGTTCTTTGCACTAGTATTCCTGTAAGACCAACAAAAAAGAAAAGAACACAATGATCATGTGAGGAAGAAAATAAAATGACTATGATGGTAGACAACCAATTGTACCCTTGTAGTCACATTTGGAGATTTTTCTACGCTAGTAACTAATAACTATCACTTAACTCATTACAAATATAAACATTAAATCAAATTTAAAACTCATGACTTCAACGTAATAACCAACATCTAAATACTTAGACGGATAAAATACCTACATAGAAAGCCAAGAAATGGAATCCAAGAAAACACAGCTACACAATTTGTAGCAACCTTCCCTTGATATGAAAGCTTTTGCAAATGCAAGCAAACTTTGTTTCAGCAAAGAGTCTTGGATGTACATCCATTGAGCCTAGCAAAATATGGCAAATTCAAGATAAGTAGGTGGAACTGAGATAGCACCAATACCATGAGATACACCAAAAATCATTCCAATTCACACTTATACTAGTTTTAATGGGATTAGCTTCTAACTTCTAAGTCAATCTAACAACTTGATATTTCTAATCATAGGTAATCAAGTTGATGAGTATACAAGAAAATGTGATAGTAAACAATGATGAAAATTTTGTACAAACTACGATACTACCTTATAGAGATAGATAATCCAAATTTTCAAGTTTAATAAAATAACATAATGATGGAGTTAAGTGAGTAGCTTGAACATAGTTATTATTGGCCTGATCAACCAAATAATTTTGGAAAATTTGATACAAATACATCAAATAAACAAATTTTTATTATATATAATAATACTCACGATATAAAATCTATTCATGCAACATACCAGCTTCTTACCAACTATCCGCGAAAATGTCCATCACAAATTTTCTCGAGCATCACTTTTGAAAATAAGAAGCAAGCCACAATTTAGGAATTCAGGTTAATTTTGATTTACAAATAATAATAATTTCGGAACAATTTCTGTGTCATACCTGATATTTATAGCCTTCATCAACCACGATTGATCAAACGAATAATGATACTAGCTAACTCAAAACCTAGATTCGTCAATATCAACCAATTATATAACAAAAATTGTAAATAATTGAAGTGTTGATAGTACAATTCAGTCTATAAATGGTCAAAGATCTAAAAAACGTTAATAACTCAAAACCTTATCAAACGATTCTCCAATCGCTTAACGTAAATGAAGATGAAATTGAACTTCAATCCGTTAACGCAGTTGATAGGTCAATATGCACTTCCGCCATTCAGTACCTTAATTTACAATTAACATCCAATAGTAGCTGAATTTAACAAAAGAATAACTTGAATTGTCGATATGGTTACCTTTAGAATATCTCTTAGATGAGGGGAAAAGATGTCAGAGCAGAGCGGACGAGACGACGATACAACCGGCGTACACCTGGACGGAAATTGTGGATCGGACTTTTGACGGTGCAATTGGCCGGTGGAATCGCCGGAGAGAGATTGAAGTTTTTTTTTGTAAGGGTTTTCGTTTCCCAAATTAGGGGAAATAAGTGATGCGTTTTTTTTTTAATAAAATTCTTTTTTCTATTATTTTACTCATATAAAAAAGTTAATAAAGGCTTTAATGACTGATGTGTGTATCAGTAAGCTAATGTTTAAGTCAGTAAATGGCATTCGTGTTGTAGTGTACAACCTCTTATAGTGCAACACGTAACTATCGATATTTATATTTGCTCGTATGAAGTATACCATCGATCGTTTCTAGAGCATACAAGCTTTCAATATGAAATCGTATTTTATAAACATAAGTTAAAATGGAAGATAAAATGCATTAACTAGATGCAAAGGTTGAGTTTATTAAACACAAGTTTATATATATATTGTATTTCTTTAATTGACTGTTTTAAGTGCCAAAATTTTGTAAATCGTTACAAAAGACGATTTAGATATAATTACTTTCATTTCATACAAGTTAATTAATTTTAAAGTCTACTTTTATCTAAAACCAGGAAGCCTAGTTGGAGTACTTCTAAAGTCCTCTTTTTACTCTATTTTATTTATTTATTTATTTATTATATAATACGCCGTAGTATATATTATCCCCTAATATCAATTGAGGGTCACTTATGAATAGTAAGCATTTTGTCTTGTGTGATTTATATTTATAGATAAATAATATAGATTGTTAAAAATTTCAAATTCAGTTAGTAGAGTAACTGGTAGTCAACATCTAATAAAAACATGTTTTGTGAATATGGTGCAAGTTCAGTTCTTGACTCATACATTCTATTTCTATAAAAAAAAATTCCTCTAAAAAATCATCTGACCTTTAGTTTTTATATATTTGTTATGACTAACATATGATATAATGTTTAATGAATATAACAATTGATAATAAGAGATAATGTGTTGTAAATTTTAAAACTATTCTTTTTATTATAATGATAAAATATTTATCAATAATGTATATATTTGTCGTTGAACTCACATGCTAATGGTTGTGAAATCACTTTCATAACATTATGTTAAAGGTTATTTGAAATGTTGATTTCATTTTTTTTTCAAAAAGAAAGTGGACTTTATATGTTTAGAGTTTTGTTATAGCTATCACACGATTGGACATACTTTATATAATACACGATTTTAACATGACATATAATCTGTTACAGTTTTCATAGTTATTAGATTCATCTTTTAAGAACACAATACATAATCATCACAAATATATGTTAAGCGAAATGTGAACTCACAACCCGATATCTCAAGACAACATTAATATGGTTAGGTTAAAGACCATTAGTTTTAAAATATATCGTCAAACATTGAAATCGATGTACACAATATTTTATCCCGTCGTGAAGCGTGAGCATGTAAAACCTTGTTATCATCATTTCATTAATATCAAAAAATGGTGTTTAATTACTAATCTAAAAGCCACAATTTAAATTATGGGCAAAGTTGACTAATACCAACTTGATTATGTATTTTTAACACGTCTTTTAGCAAACATCTTCAAATGATATACGTAAGCTTTGATCCAGTACTGGATATACGTAAGCTTTGATTGATTGCTTAAAAATATGATAACTTCTTGACCACTTTAGAGAAGATGTATATGCTTATTATGATGGTTTAAAAGACACATAATGTTTTCTATTAGAGTATTCTCAATAACCGGTTAGTTATTTTTCTATAATGAGTTTTTCATTTACATATGTACGTGTCGACTAAAAAGTATTCAACAAATTAGTTAAATTTCTAGCTTTTATTACTATTTTATTCACATAAATATGTAGAATCTTGAATTTCATCCGTTCTTATAATATGTGAGGAAATCAGTTGCTAAAAATGATACTCCAATATTCATGTACGTAGTAATTCTTTGAACAAGTGCTTGTGGAAATTAAAAAGAATACCACTTTATTTTGAGGTATATATCGCTCTCCCGTGAAAAAATTTGACGATATACCCCTCGAAATAGTAAAAGGAAATTTGCTTTTGCGACCCGCTCACTTGAACTAGCCCGTTAACGAGTGCATAGGCGATCACAAATCGCAAAAAAGGTTTTGACATTTGCGTATTTGCGTTTTGCGGACCAAGTACGGACCAAGTATGTGTAATATTTAATTTAATTTATTATATGTTTATATTTAATTTATTTAGTATATATGTTTTTCTTTAATAACTTTTTAAATATAATGTTTAAAATAATTCGTAATATATATTTATGATCAGTGTAATTTTATCTACATTTGAACATAAATTTTAATGTTATATGTTATGTATTTAACGAAAACATTTTTTAGTCCAGGAACCAACTTTTTAAATATATCAAAATGTAAATAAAAATAAACTGATCATAGTGATATATTTAGATTTATACTATAACATATGTAAGAAAATTTATTAGTCAAAAACACAATATTTAGATTTAATTAACACATTATTGTGTTTTTGGCTAATAAATTTTCTTACATATGTTATAATATAAATCTAAATATACCACTATGATCAGTTTATATTTATCTACATCTTGATATAAAAAAAGTTGATTTCGAAATTAAAAAAATGCTTTCGTTAAATACATAACATATGATGATAAAATATATGTCGAAATGTAGATAATATTACACTGATCATGAATATATATTCAGAATTATTTTAAACATTGTATAGAAAAAAGTTATTAAAGAAAAATGTATATACTAAGTAAATTAAATATAAACATATCATATATTAAATTAAATATTACCCATACTTCGTCCGTACTTGGTCCGCAAAACGCAAATGGAAAACTCTTTTTTGCGATTTGCGATCGCCTGTGTACTCGGTAATGGGCTAGTTCAAGTGAGCGGATCTTTACTTTTACAATTTCAAGGGGTATATCGTCAATTATTTTTACGGGAGGGCAAAACAGTATATACCTAAAAAAATTGGTATTTTTTTAGTTTCCATTCAAGAAAAAGGTAGTATAAAAGTAGGAGTCCACCTTTGCCCAATCAGGCTTAATTTAATGAAAGGTAAGGCCCATTACAAACTTTATAAGGCCAGTATCTTTTGGACCGGCCCGAGTGCCAAGTGGAATTGTGGAAATCGACTTTGACCCTCTCCCTTGGTGTGTACATGTACATTTTCCTCGGATCTTCCCCCCTTTTATATGCATAACCATTGATTTCTATGATTGATAAAAAAAACAACCCATTGATCTCTATGAATATATAACATCTCATAACACACTTCCCATTAAACTAACACTCTAACATCCAATATAAAAGGTAGGTAATATATATCCATATATATGTTGTCCTTATATATGAGTATATACAGGATTCATTTTAATTTATTTCTCAAACTAACTATCAAACTACATGCATGAATTACATTGTTTTAACAGATACAAATCTTGAACATTAAAAACAAAATCACCATAGCGATCTAGCTAAACATGAGTGATCCAAAGCGTGCCCCACGATTGAATGAAAGGATCATATCTTCACTATCCAAGAGATCTGCTGCAGCCCATCCTTGGCATGATCTTGATATCGGTACGTTTACATATTTCTTACATCTGACTATCTGAGTAACAAAAAAGAAAATATATTCGCGCTCACTGGCTTACATGAATAGTGAAAACCTTCTCCACTTAACTTATAACTTATGATTGATTAGTTTGTGTTATGCTATATATGCAGGACCAAATGCACCTGAAGTTTTCAATGTGGTACGTTAGTCTATCTATAATCTGTATTGCTATAATATTCCTGTTTGGTTCGGGTGGCTTATAATGTTACATACTTGCATGCAAACGATAGGTTATTGAAATCACAAAGGGAAGCAAAGTGAAGTATGAACTTGATAAGAAAACTGGTCTCATCAAGGTACTTAACTAGTTTTCTAAGAAATCGGCCCTTTTTGGTGTGACGAACATGAATAAATGAGTGCAAATTTGGTGATCAATCAGGTTGACCGTGTTTTATATTCGTCAGTGGTCTACCCTCACAACTATGGCTTCATTCCTAGAACACTATGTGAAGATAACGACCCAATGGACGTACTAGTCATTATGCAGGTATGCAAATGTGTACAATGTCATTTCTGTCAAAAATGATGACTATTCAAGTAATTGAATTTGGCCCATTGAATAGGAGCCAGTAATTCCAGGATGTTTTCTTCGAGCCAGGGCCATTGGACTAATGCCTATGATTGATCAGGTGCCACTTCTTATACGTCATAATAATACAACCTTCAAATCACCATTATATTTTTGAATTATGTATGTTATGTTTGATTCATTTAGGGAGAGAGAGATGACAAAATTATTGCAGTTAGTGCGGATGATCCAGAATATCGTAACTACAATGATATACACCAGTTACCCCCTCATCGTTTAGCTGAAATCCGCCGTTTCTTTGAAGATTGTATCCTTATTAGTTATTTCACTAATATTTCATTATAAATGTATGGACTGTTAACTAACCAAAACGTAAAATACAATTTTTCTTGACATATAAAAAGATAAAAAAAACGAGAACAAAGAAGTAGCAGTCGATGACTTTCTGCCTTCGTCAAAAGCTCATGAACGAATTCAACACTCCATGTAAGTTAACCATGCACGAAAAAGCATATTAATATTTGTTTCTGAGAATACTTATGTAACAAATTAAAGGATTTTAACTCAAGAGTGTATTATATTATATGTTTGTTTTTATAGATTTCATGTCGATGTTCCATTCATTTGCAGGGACCTTTATGGTGAGTACATCATGCAAACCTTGAAGAGATAGATGGCCGGTAGGCCATTTGATTGCTTTCTACAAAATGCTAGCTGCAGATGCACATTTTTTTGGTTATATGACCACAAGATCAATCCTGTGCAGGGGATGTTTGTTTTTATATTCTCAAATTGTGTTACAACTTTTTGTGGCTAAATGATTCAATTTCAATTTATTGATAATAATAATGGTTATCGGTTATTTATTTCAAGAATATGATTAACAAGTCATTATAGGGACTTTTACAACTATTATCATATTAGTGACCTCATTTTATCAAACTTATTATGAAATCACTCAATGTGAGAGTTAGATCTGGAATTGCTAGTTATTTAATTTGACAAATTTTAGATGAAAACAATGTACTACCAAGTAGGCTTGTTCATGGTTCAAGACCGGACCTAACCGGGTTAGGATCGAACTGATCCGAAAACCGAACAATTAGAAAAACAAAGACCAAGGATCGGACAAACTACATGTGGTTTGGTTTCGGTTCGATTTCACTTTGGTCCATTCGGTTCTGGTCATAGAATAGACCCGAAAAATATGCCTACCAAATATTGGAATTCATTATATTTAATCGTTTGCAATGCAATATACAAACATTAACACATTTGACACATACAATAATAATTTTGACATACATAACTACATGATCAATCCAGAATACCATTTATCTATACACTACTACATTATACATACATATATTGACACACACAAATAAAAAATACACAAATTTGACAGCTTATAATTAACTTATAAATTGACGTAATCACATGCTTTTATACTATCTAAGATATGAATATATAAGATAAAATAATTAAGGCATATCACTTAGTCATGTAACTATATGTTTAGGAATCTATAAATTAATTTTTGGTTCGGTTCTTTTTTCATTTTTTCGGGTTCGGCCCGAGACCCGAAAATGTACAAATTGAAGGACCATGGACTGGATCAAATATTCTCGGCTATTTCAAGTTTGATTCTGATCCGGTTTGATTCTCGGGTATTTTCGGTTCTACCCAAAATTTGCACACCCCTACTACTAAGCGTTTGTTTGTAGAATTTTATGAAAATTGATGGAATTGAAATCATTTAATTCTATAAGGTTGTTTGGTTCAAGTATAAATTCAATTAGAAGTTACAAAATTCCTTTGCAATTTCATTTTCTTGAATTAATTTAATTGCATCAATATTATTTCATGAATCAAAAACAACACTAATTGTCATTCTTTGCAATTTCAATTCCGTAAATAAATTTCAATTGCATCAAAAATATTCCGCAAACCAAATACACCTCTAATATGCGGGTAGCTTGGGGAAAAAAACTATTAAATCTTGTCGTTTTCCCACCACGTTTTTTACGATGCATCATCAAATATATCAGACGTAATTATATAATAAGGTCATGATCTTTGGTACTAAAGTATTTTTAGCACAAAGTTTTGGCCACCAAATGATATTCCTTTCACACCTCTATTGATGATAATTTTAATAATTTTGCTCCTCATAAAAGTCATATCAAAATGCTGAAAAAAGAACTTTTATTATTTTTGCTCTTTTTAAAAAAGAAATCTTATTCAAACACAATAAGAAGATTGATGAGAAAAAGTTTTATGTCGTGTGCATAAAATCTTCGATGAAAGATGTATTATACAAATATCATAGACGTTTATTTACCTCTCCCGTGATGAATCTGAGACGGTATAGCGTGGCTCCGTTGGGGTTGTCATAATATCAAATATACATAATTTACATGGGATAATTGTGAGAGAATGAAAAAGCAGTAGGGTTGGATTAGTGGTTGAGTCCCTTACCTCTAAACAAGAGGTCAAGGGTTTGAATCCTATCCCCTGCAAAAGGTCGAAGGTCAGCCTATCTAGCTTGTGGTAAGGCTGTCTATATCTAACCTCCCCATACACCGTCCTAGACAGTATTAGACCCTAACCCGCACAAGGCGGTATGAGCCGTTTCTTTCTTTTACTTGTGAGAGAATGAGTAACACAACATCACATCCCATTAATATCAACTCGAATACACTAGGTCGATTGTGAACCTAAGTCAGTATATAGACTATTTCTACAACCTCTGATCTAATTAAATAATTAAAGACGAAAAACAGAACATTTTCTAAACCCTAGGGAGAAGACCATAACAGATATAACAAGAAATACACTCATTATCTGAATCAACCGGGAACTAAGAAAATGACCACCACAGTATGCCCTCACCCAAATCAGCGGTTGCTTCTGCATATGACAACTAACAGCATCCTGTATCATCTGCAATATACCCCGTTGATCATCTCTGTCGTCCACCTCCTTTGACTCATCAGAAGTAAACTCACTGTCTTTGATGTTGTCACAGACCTGCACAGATGAATTACGACGTTTTAACATCTCCATGAAAACCATAACAATAGACCATTATATTGTATGAACAATTTATAGGAAATTACCTCAGACACTGTTGAGCCAGATGAAGTATCAATCCGCAGACGAAGTCTTCTAGAAGCAGTACCTTGCCCCATAACATTTTTCAGTTTTGGGTCAGCTTGAGGTTGGCGAGTCTGAAACTTGATTTCAGGGCGAACTGTTGTTAGGCTCCCATCATCATTAATATCAGTCTGACTCGTTGATTGTTCCAAATTCATGACCTGCTTATCTTTGAAGGAGCACTCATTGCCATTCTGTATGAGTGACAACAATTCAGAGAGGGATACATCCTGTTCACAGGTGCCATCTTGAAAATCTAGCCCATTGTTTGCACTCCCAAAATCATTTGCAAATCGTGAATCTAAAAGCACCCCTAAATCCGGACAGCTCTGCAATATTGAAAATCATTTAGAAGCACTTAAAACAGAAGTTGAAATGATAGAGTTATAATTCGAACTCGTCTTACTTTCTCAGCTTGTATGTTTTCAGTTGATTTGTCTGCATCATAAATACCGTTTTCAAAAGGAAGAACGGGTTTATAGGTCAAGTAATTAGCAGTATCAGTAACCCACATATCTGTTCCATCAGTTTGTGGGTCCTGCAGTGATGGTCCTTGTGGGAAATCAAATGACGCATCATCAGGAGATGATTTATGTGTAGTGGGAGATAAACTTGTTGGTTCTGCTTCATCATACTTGGGGGCATCGGTATTCTCTTCAGCCTTTCTGAATAGACGGCAAAGAACATATGGTGCCTGCATTATATGAAGGCAAAATCAAGATATGCAAGTCAACTTGAAGAGTCACCACAACTATACAGTAATCTATTATTTGTTTGAAGTCAGTGTAAGGAAATAGGATATGCATAAAAAACACAAAATAAGTGTTAGGAGCTTCTACAAAGATCCCTAAACAGCAACAACATTTACAACCATTCGTGTAGAGGGCACAAGAGTATTTTTAAAACTGCTAATTGGTTGTCGATCAAAACATTAAACAGAAAAATGAAAGATATGCATTTAAAAACTTTTATTTGTCCGGCGTCAATATCTCCTATTGCATGGTTGAGTAGCCATAGCCACTTCATAAGGCCTGAATTAGTCAAAGTTAACTTCCCACATTATGATATTAACAAAATACATACTATCAAATAGATAGTAAGCTACAAGAAAAGAAAATTGATATTATTATACTTTACTTAATTGTTTGCCAATCATATAGCCAAACAAACATAGAGGTTGACAGGCATCATGTACAAAATCAATTCATGGGTACAATAACAGATACTCTGTTATGGCATAATCATGCGCGTACTTATTATCTAAAACTGCAACAGAATCCCTACACATCTATGATATATCGGCCATCACTTAGCTCCAGCTTAAGGAGTGTTGTATAACACTAATAACGCGGGTTGAGTTATTCAGTACACGTATGAACCCATCTCGCACAACATCATTCTAAACGAATAAATTTCTAAACTTGTACCAATATGATATAACAATCATATTAGATTGGACCCATTTTATGTTTATTATTTGTTCCTGCATCTCAAAATTTCTCACTCAACGATTACGGATCCTTTTTCCCAAGTAGTTTATCTTGCAGCAGTTAACATTTCGTAATAAACCATTATCTATGTTTTTCAAGCTAGCACAAATGTACGAAACCATGATTCGCAAGAAAACCAGCAGCAATTACCTGACCAGGTTTAGTGCCATCAAGATCTTCTTGGGTAGCACGATACTCATGCATAATCCAATGAGTCCGTTCCCCTTTAGGCGCTCTCCCTCTATAAAACACTAAAGTCTTCTTCATACCAATAATTTTAACATCAGAGCCCCGTCCTTTCGTCTTAATATTCCGATCCTTCCCAGTGGCTTTCCAATAACCAGCACCCGTTGCTCGATTCGAACGATGCCCATTTGGATACTTCCTATCTCGAGGACAAAAGAAAAACCACTCGGGATCATCCGTTTTTATAACCGATTGATCTACACCACAAACATAATAACCAACAATCACATATCTATACAACCTGTAACATACAGTAATTTTTTCCTTCTTAAAATATCTATATATAAGGAGTATGATAACTAAAATATTCCATAAGTAATAAGCACAAATTCTAGATTCCTAATTGGGGGTCATAGTCAATTATATGCTGATACTCAAAAAAACACACACACACACCTATAAAAAAAACATACATACGTACTTATAATATATAAATAGATGGATATATTCATACCGGGTAAATCCCAGGGTTCTAATTTGCAGACATCCACTTCAGGGATGATATGAACTTCGGAGTGACGGCCGTTAATTTTCTGACGGAGGTAGTAATTGATGAGTTCTTCGTCGGTTGGACGGAATCGGAAACCTAAGGGTAGTGATTCCATTGATGATTAACGTAGTAAAGTCTGAAACCCTAGTGTTGTATGTATGTATATCTGTATATGTATATATGGTATGGTATGTATGATGTATGTATGTATGAATGGTAGTGTGGGGGATGAAAAAGATGGAGGAAAAGGAGTCGACTTTTGAGAGGTACAGTACAGTTCGGCTTCTTTATCAAGTTAACCATGGTTACCAAAAAGATACATACACATTACACAGTGACTCGGTGAGTCCAATTATTGTTAACTTAACTAACTTTTCTTCAAGTTAGTTAATTACCGCCCAGTAAACTCTAGAGGTTGTCAACAATGTACTTAATCACTTTAAACACAATTTGATATGTTTTTGTTGACAAATTTAACCGAAATGGATAAAGGGGATTGACCTGGCAAATTGAAAAATAAGGGAAAAGTAAAAAGTATCTACGTTTTGAATTGCCTTAAATAAATATTCACTTTAATATTATAACCAATTAAAATATATTTTGGTGGGTATATATATAATTTAATTAGTAAAAATAATAGTTAGTTGAGTATTCAATATACTTTTATAATAAAACCACTTTATATCAACTAGAATAACAATGAATTGCGCTAAAGATAAGAGTCTAATTAAGGACAGAGTTTTGTTAACGAAAATTATAAGGATATGTTTGAACATGCATAAAATAATTGTATTTAAAAAATTTAGAAGGATAAACTAAAATTCAGAAACATTAATTTTAAAATACATATTTTATATGAATCTTTTAGAAATAAAAACTAATACGCTATTTTATGTGAATATCAACTATGCAGTAACCTATTTCCTTTGTTTTTGACCAACGAGATTATAAATAATTTATTTTATTTTATGGATATTGTTGATGTGTATAAACTGGTTATATTTTAATTGATATTTATGAGCATCAACTTAAATTCAGGAGGTCGGACTGTCAGAGAGTATATTATAGTATATGTACAAGTATTAATGCTTGTTTTAAATTTTTATTGATAGTCCTACGTTATCATTTTCCTTATTTTATTTTATATTTTTAACCCTCGAGTATTTTTTATGTGCATACATTTACCTCTATTTCAACCAATCGCAAGTGCTGCCAATTACACCATTATATTTACCATATATAGGACATGCATGATCAATTTACTTAAAATTACGAGATATGATGTAAATATACAAATTGTTTGCAAAAGCAACATATTTACACCTTCAAACCGAAAATTACAACACATAAGACGTCTTATAAAAATTGCAAATCGACCAACTTACACATAAAATATGATCTATTTTTTTGTTTTTTTACTTCAACTCTTATCATGAAGACTGCTTTACTACATTGCTTTGATTTGATTTGTTTGGTGCCGTCGTGCGGACCTTCCGTACACGATGAAGCCAAATTTCCTATCTTTCTTGCCTAGATGTTATGCATCATTGTGATAGGAGTAATCATACTTATATCTAGAATTATGTGTCTAAATATATGTCTCATTTTCAATATAATTACATACTAATTTACACATACTTTTACCATGTGTAACAATTTTATCTTTCTTTCTTAAAATATACATAGATAACTCAAAATAATTAATCAAGTCACATTTTTTTGTTGTTGTTCTTCTTTTTCTTAATTCTTATGTTCATCACTATAATTGAAAGGCCTAACATTTATCAGGATTGATAAATGGTTACTATTATATGAATAGTATTAGGTGAATGCAAATTTGACACATCACTTCCTTTTTGTTTTGTTATTATGGAGTAGTCTTCATCCTTTCATTTTCCTTAATTTTTAGTAGCATTTATATTAAAATATTTTAAAGTGTTGTTTGTAAATAAATTTTTAGGTTGATAACTGTTTCACTACCTTATATTATAATAAGATTTGATTTCATATGAATATATAGCATAAATATTCATGACTTAATTTTTTTAAGAGGATTTATTTTTTATTTAAAAAACATACTCCTAACAAAAAATAATTAACACTTGGCTTGGATATGAACTTTTATCCCATGACTGTTTTTTCAACTTATCATTTCTTCGTGTTATTATTAGGGTAAGGTTCAGATGAGGAGGTCTTATATGAAGGGAATGAGAAGAAGTCTTATTTTACTGCATTTTAGTACAAAATTGTAAGGGTTAAAATGCAGTGGAATTTATAGGTTTATAATGCAGTGTTATTAGATTGCCGTGTTGTTAGAATGTAGTAGTTGTCGTAAATGATAAATTTTTTGTCTTAAAATACAGTAAAAATAGACCTTTTCCTCCTTCTCCTTAAAATAGGCATTCCCTCGGATCCTCCACCTTTATTATTACATATATAATTTAAGATGATGTCCAGTCTATCAATTTTCACTATAAGATTGACGTTAATGTTATTGTTATCAAGTGTAAGATCCATGTATAATAACAAGTATTAAAGTATATATATTTTGATATGTTATTTCTTATATTCAACACACGCATAATATTTTTACCTAAAATTGTAATTATTTTTCGCTCCACCACAACGCATGGGTAGAAAACAGCTTGTTGTACAACATTTAGCAGGAGCTATATGCCAACACTATTAAATGAATAGTGTCAAATAAAATATACATTAAAAACTTACATTTACTTGAGTGAATGACTCCACAAATAATACTTACATGTAAATAAATATAATATTTAATTTACATGTATTTGAATAAAAAAAATACATGGTTAGTAGTGTAGTATATTTTTGCTTAAAATTGTTACATGTGAATAAAATAAAATATTTAGTTATTTTTTTCCAAGTTATATAAATAATTATAAAAATTATTTTAGCTTAAATAACTTTTCGATCAATGAGTTGTCTTTAATTAATTATTTAATTTAATATGATGAAAAAAATATGTTTTAATTAATTGTCTTTTAATCATAAATTACAATTTTTTTTAATAGAACAGGCAAATCGGTTTATCCCACTTCCCAAGTTAAACTATTACCTTAGCATAATTAAGTCATTGAGACAAAAAGAGTACTTATAATGTCACGGGACGAATTAACAAATAAAATAAATAATAATAATCAATTTAAAAAACTTGGTGTTGTCGTTTCAATTTAAAAGAGACCAAGATATATGGTTATAGTTCATTTTCTTCATATGTGAGAAACTACATATAATGGTATTGATAGTTGGATGTATTCAAATGTAATTATATATATTTCTAAATTTTACTTTTTTATATTCAACATGCAAGTATAATATATTCACCAAAATTTATATAATTTTTTTTATTCTGTCGCAACGTGCGGGTTAAAACATCTTGTTTATTCAATGACTAAATTACTCATTTACGGAAACGGAATAATAAGATCATGGGCCTGTGACCGATAGAGTAAGAGTATACAAATCTAACATATTCACCGAACGCTAGGATAATGGGCTTCATGGGCCTGTGATCAGCCCACTAATAGTTCTAGACTCTTCAGTAAAATAGTACGTGGGCTAATGGTCTACGGTGGTTTTACTGGTTTCGCCCAATATTCCAACCTCAATACTAGCTGTGAACAAAATCCGGGCTGGGCCAAACCCGACCCGAAACCCGAACCGGTTTCTAGTCAACATGATTGAAACCGGGTATTTGACCAACCCGACCCGGGTTTTTAAAATATTCAACCGGGTTAAAACCGGTTTTTTCGGGGTTTTTTCCGGGTTTTTGACCGGTTTTCCAACCCGGCCCAGTATCAACCCGGGTCCAACCCGTTTTGAAGTCTAAAAAACCCAACCCGGGTCCTTACCCGTCGGTACTCTCAAAACCCGAACCGGGTTAAAAAAACCGGTTTTTCTAAAAACCGGTTTCGGGTTTTTTTTCGGGTTCATATTCGGGTTGGGATATTTTTTTTTCACGCCTACTCAATACACATTTCTATTTTGAATTCTACTATCCAGCTAGTATCCAACTTACCATAGTGAATGTAAAACTGTCCAATTGAATAAATGCATGAAACTAATAAGTCACCGTCGTGCTTAACCTATCTTGTAGCAAATGTATCAAGAGACTACGTGGGAAGAACTTTTAAAACTCTTACAAGCTAAAATTTGATTCTATCCGGCCTAGAGGTTAGGTGATTCATGTGTCATCATAAGCCACTCCATTTGACCTATATAATATATTTCACAGTCAATTCTCTTTAGCATCATGAATCATGATAGCTCATGAAAGCACCAACTTCTTCATTATCGCATTATTCTATACTTTATTTGATTTTTCTAAAAACACAAACCTACACCTACCTCACACAATGTATATTTACAAGTTTCAACCACATATATATATATATATATATATATATATATATACATACATTGTCTCACTCGAGGCTAAACCCTCTAGGTTAGAGAAACAATTACCCTTAGGTACGAATTGCTAAATATATATGAATCCATAACCCATGGCTACTTAAATGTTAGTTATGTCGTGGAAGTTAACTAGCTCATATACAAGCATATATAAACCTAAGTTACCTCATATATGCAATTTAAAGTAAATTACACACTATACAACATAAAAGTGTGAAAAAAAAAAATATAAGCAAAATGGCCGGTATCAATTAAGCTAGAAGCTAAAAGTGAATGCTTCAAATATTGGTAGCAATATTAATAGTTAGCAGTTCACCTTGATGGAGTCATTTAGTTGTACACGTACATATTGGGACAATTTGAAGGAGACTTAACCAAATATCGTTAGAGTTGTCTGCAAATAACAGTAACGACACAGGCACTGCATGCACGGACATTTATTTTAATACCCTCATCATCATAATGATACATACTAGCTAGTATATAGCAACTAGGCCAGTACCTATAAACCTTAAAGTACCAACATTAAATTCAAAGGCAAATAGGCAATGTACTTATTTATAGGAATTTATATATATTTATTATATATCATGTAGTAGCATATATAGCATGCATATATATAAATATATCTTTTTCTTCATCATCCACTATGTATCTCTCTCAGAGATGGAGTGTTAGCCCTAATCTACATCCCTAGATTCTCTTTCTAATTCATCATGTACTATAAATGGTGGAGTAGTATAATATAGCTAGAATGGGCCCTCGATCTGTCATCTCCTACCTCACTTATACGTTATGTACTTAAATAGATAATTATGCAAACGTATATCTAACTTATAAGTAATTAACTGCTCTATAACTGTAGTACTAATTTGTTATATAATATAAATAACGCACGCATGATGAAATTTTGGTTATAGTAAAGAAAGGATTAGAAGCAAAAAAGTGGATAACACAAGAAGTTTTTACCTAATATAGACAACTAGATGAGGGACTAGTATTACAACCCGATCCTCTAATAAAGCTTGATTAATAAATTAATTAAACTAAGCACATTACCAAAACAAAGGTGTAGATGCATGGTATGTTTGTTTCCTATATATGATAAACCAGCCTTGAGACGTACTACTTGCCGCAAATGATCGACCATATATATGAGGGCACAATAAGATTAGTTATATATATATCGATCGGTACATGTAGTAATTTTTCTTCTTTGTTCTTCGGAACGCTCAAAGAGTGTATCGATCACTTTTCATATGTGCATTTGCAAGCCCGGTTTGAATTACAATTAATAAACTAACTGAAAACAAATATGTGCATTCATGTCAATTACCCTATTACCCTATTAAGATTAAAGAAAATGATATTTATAGGCCTTAGGGCTTAGTTAAGCCTACCATTTTTTTTACTTAATTCCAAACGTATAACTCACATGAATAATACTTACCAAATTTAAATAAGAAAACTTGTTATTAAAAAGGTATATTCATACTTTATAATTAATTAATTCAACCGGGTTTAAAATTCTGTAGCAATTTAAAAGGGCTACATTTAAAAGGGCTACATTTAAATTCTGTAGCAATTTAAAAGAGCTACGTTTAGCATTATTCATTCATCGGTTTTGATATCGTATTTATTAGGAGTATATTACTCCCTAGCAAAGTAATTATCTAGTTTCTAATTTTGAAGAATGTCAACGAGTTAAGACTATAGACTCGCCCTTGAAATTAAAAGGCTTCTTAATTTTAGCTTTGAGGATGCATTGAATTATAGCTGGAATTATAGTGTTAATTATTAACTTAATCTCTCATAATGAAGTTTAAACATCAGCAAAACCATGTGCTTTGAATTGCCACGTGAGAACTTTTTTGTTATGAAAAGAAACACTGCTGTTCGAGGTTGTAAAGTGCATATTTATACAGTGGCTGCATGCTGTATCTACTACTGTTGAATCTGGACGTACCTAGCTAGTTTATTTAATTAACATCATAATCAAACCCAAAATTGAAAGCATATATGTATGTGATGGAAAGAAATGGTTAATTACTATATTGATTATTTTTTATTCATGATAACTGTTTAATTGTCTTAGGTTTTCTATGGGAAAAAAAAAATGAAATCTTGATCAACATAACTCAGTTTGATTCATTGTGTAAATGGCTTTGATGATAGATACATCATATGATCAATAAAGTAAATCTACATAAAATTTCAACAAATCTTTGCATAAGATGAAGAATTCGAAGGTCCGATCTATATACAAAATAGCCTCTTAAAGTATATATGCATTTTGGGCTCAAAAGTAACTGATCGAGTACATTAAAATGCAAGGTGTTACATGCATGTAGACGATGATGAATGTCATGTTTTCTTTCTCACTGAAGAATTCAATCTTTTTGTAGCTGTCCTTCGATTGTAGATACCTGTAATTAGCTCAATCTACAGGATATCGATCATAAAATTAAAGCATAGTATTAATAAACTAATTATCATAGGGCAGTTTATTGAGGGAACAAGATTAAAAGAGAAGAACATGCGTGTCGATCAGCTTTATAGATTACGTAGACTACTCAGTGGACCAAACTTGAAATTAAGTTTCTCCAAATTAGCACTCAAATTAGGGCTTCTTCGCAGAAAAATGATTCTTTGCAAGTTTCTGTTTTCAACTGCTTATTTGGAAGGACTCATCTCATGGAATTGACATGCAGCAAACAAAATTGTGGTACTTTTAACGTTATATATACTACTACTAACATATACTTGTCGATTTGAAACGAATATTCACATATATGTTGATTTCAAGAAGCTAGAAGGGGACTGTATTATGTTGTCGGTTTTCTACAAGTGATATATGAACACAAGTGTATGCGCGCACTAAATCATCGTCATCAAGATATATAGATTCAGATCTTAACGTGTTTAAATCGCCAGAGGTTGTTGGAAAAAACTTGTTTAGGCTTAATACCAATAACTGTACGTTTATATTTAAGAACTTGTAATATATATATATAGATTCATGATAAAGTTAATTTAGTACTGTTGATGTAAATAAAATGTTTAGCAATTAACAGCATGCAGAAACATACAATCACATGACAACTTTTAAGTGTAAAATGGATGGAGGAGAGACATATATAATAATAAGTACCTGCGAAGAGGGAGCTACTGTCCAACCCAGTTGACAGTGGCAGCGACAAGAGCAACGAACCTACAAAAGGTAATTAATCAACATACACAAAGTGGACCCAATTTACTGTTCATCTGACCAATTTATATACTTCTTCCATCATTCTCCTTCTTCATGTACTCTCATCGCTTTACAAAAGTCTGCACACTTTGATCTTAATTTCCATTCCTACCTCATATATATATAAAAACAACTCATCTAACTGTAACCATTGGATATCGCTTAACTTTTATCCGGATAAACTCCAACAACCACAACTTGGTTCATTTCCACCAGCATTATGTCTGAATATATATACTTAATTTATTAATTAATTGGTTGAGGGTTCGAGTCCAATCTGGGACAAATTAAGTTAAGTTAGAGAATGTTTGATTGAGCAGTTTGTCATTAGCTTTGTCTAGTCTAGCCAATACTAGGAGTATATATAATATTTATACAAGTAATAACCTATGAAGAACTTAATATATGTATATATATACATATACAATTAGTTGAATTGCATGAGAAGCTTTCATTTCTAAGTTGTTTTTGACAACCGAAAACTGATCATCGCTAGCTTATCAATTGAATTAGGAGTCTGTGTATCATATATATAAAACTTATAAAAGACGGAGTAAATTAAAGATACTAGCTCCATTAACAGAGATACCATAGCAGTAACAGGTTGTTACTGGAAAATTGTACATGAAAGGAACTAGATAAAGTACCTAACATTTGTAACTTAGCCTCTTTTGTTTTTAGTGATCATTGCAACCTGAGTTCTGCTTGTTCTTTCTTTCTTTCTTTTACTTCCAGTAGTAACCAGGCCATTTCCATTTTAATGGTCTTCATCTTCAAACTGCTTATTGTTATTCGATTTCAGCTTCCATATATATCCTCAGAACTTTAGAAGATAGTAGTACTTTGTTGACATCCCTTATAAGCAAACTAGCTAGCTATATGTAAAATTCCTTTAGGGAATTGATTCCATGAATAAGTGGTGTTAGATCTCCAAATCCAAGGACATATTAGAACCGGGTGAGTTGGAAAGTTTGTTAAAGTCATGAGCGGAAGAAGATGAGGATAACATTGTACTTTGATTACATTCGGTTCCTCTTGCATAAGGCCCTAACTGCAAATAAGGAATAGTTGAAAACGATGACGATGAAGAAGAAGGATTTACTGGTGAGTTACTACAACTAGCAATGGTTGTGTGTGTGAATTCACTTGGGTGATCATAATATTGATCGTCTTCATCTTCTGTGATCGTGCAATCCATGTTAACCCCAAAAAGTCGGAGTCTTTTACCAGACGATTTACCATGAATTGGTGTAATTGGTAGATCAAACCCGCTTGGTTGCATCATGTGAACCTGTTGTTGTGATGTCCCAAATGAAGGACCAAAGTAAACGGATCTTTGACTTCTGTAATTAGGGTTGGTGTTGGGGGGTTGTAGTATCAAATTAGGGTTTCTCCTTGTTGGAAGTGATTGCAAGACAAGTGGGTTCCAGTTGTGGACAAAGTTATGATTATGAAATGGGAACGATAGATTTGATGATGATAATTGATGCGATTGTGATGGACTGGGGATGTTTACACGACGCCTCCAGTCAATAAACAACCGATCTTTAGCATTAACCCCAACACCTCGCTGGAACGAGACAATATCTCCTGCATCAAGTCTTTTCTCTTTAACGAAACGGCTCCAACCCTTAGTCATAACATAGCTTTGACTACTATTCCAGTAAGAGTACCGAAATCTCCATAACTTTCCATACCTGTCCTCGAAATTTAAGAGGAGACCTTTATCGTTTGTGGACGAATCTAACGGGAAGTACCTTTCTGCGTGTTGTTTAGGAATCACAAGGCGATTTAGCTTTCCAACATCACTTGGAGTTACTACTTTATCAAACATGTGCTCTCTTTCCACCGTCATCCTTCCAAACTGTTCTTCCTCATGATTTGATGAAGGTTCACCTACCGGGCTATAACGATCTAGCAGCCAACCACCCTGGTGGTTGTAGGAAGGTGGAGAAAGGAAGTTTTGTTGTTGATGATGTTGTTTTTGCTGGTGGTGGTGATAAGAAGTAGAAGAAGACGACAACCACCGACCTACGGTGGATGCTTGTTCTTTTTCATCTTTGTCATCTCCACCGCCGTCACTCTTTTTGATAAAATTCATTACTTTCTTCCTGTGGGTATCGATCTGTGGATCGATCAAGATCTAGGTTAGAGCTACTGGTTTATATTGTAATAGAATTCAAATTAAACTAGCAAGAAGTACTAAGATATGAATGACGAAGAAAAATTGAAAAAGAAGGAAGTTAAAGATATATATGGAGTAGTATTGAGGGTGAGAGTTAAAATGAAGTTTATCAAATAAATATGTCTGTGTTGAAAGGGTTTTTCTATTCATTCTTGGTACAGAATTACATATGCTGCTAAATGTATTTAAATTCTTCAACCAGAAGTTGATTTGCTAGAGCTAGGACCATAAGCATTATTGGACAAAGAAAGCAAACCAACCCATTTGATTAATAAGATAATACTAGCAACTTAAGTAAACAATACTCTCTCTCTCTCTCTCTCTCTCTCTCTCTCTCTCTCTCTCTCTCTCTCTCTCAACGAATCAAAATGAGCTTCCTAGGGCAACTTTTCTATTTCAGGTTACTATAAAGAAATGTAACAACTTTGGTTTTGAATCATTATGATCCCTTTTTTATCAATATAATCAAGGAATATATCACATATTTCATAAACATTTTTATTAAACTAGTTGTCAAAAGTATCAACTAGTATACTTTTATCAAGAATTGGCTGGACGACTAAGGTAGCCAGTTCTCTTTGTGAAATACGATTGATTTAATCACAAGATTGATTATAAAAACCGCCCCGTATATATGTGTTAGATTACTTGATATATACGTCCAAATAGGGCTAGGTGTTGTAAATAGGGCTGGGTGGTGTTTTCATATCCTCTTATCTTTGTAACTCTTTCTTTAATTTGGGCCAAGTTCTCTATAGCCTGTGCAATATTTATGTATATTATCAGCTGTTCAAAAACTTGTTGATATATACGTCCAAAGTTATAATTTACACAGTGTTTGTTGTTGTAGTTAATAAGAAGGGTTTATCTCCTTGTTAATTTTCCAAAAACAAGTTCTAGGTAGCTAGAAACAAATCGTGTGGATATGATCTAATAACGACAAAGCGTTGGGTTGGGGTTGGACTTATCGTTCTCATGTTAGATAGCACGTCTTCATTAATTAATATCCAATAAGACCCCAAAATTCAGTACATACCTTTTCCTTTGAGTATAAGAATAGGATGGACATGAGGGATTGGATGCTCAAAATGATGCAACTTCAATTAGAAAGAAGTAACAGTAAGGTGCTGATCTTAAGTCTTAATCTAACATTATAAATACTGTTCTGTATGCATGTGAGGTGGGTGACTATGTACATAGTGGCATGGTCCTGGTCCTGGTGCTGCTGGTCCTGGACCTGTGTTTGTGGGTTGGGCACACCTTCAATTCAGATGCGTCTGCTGTTATTGCATATATAGAATCGACTTTCTAATGCTATCACCAGCTGTAACAGTGTTATTCTCATCCCAATGCAATCCATACCTCCCACATATTTACCTATTGAATTTAATGCTACTGCATATATATATATATATATATATATATATAAATAGATATATACGCGTATAAATAATAAATGATGTTATATCATTAATTCGATACATGTATAGCCATACGTACATCAAGAGCTATGTAATCAACCTCTATTATATTGTTTTATTATAGACTCTATAAACGTTTTGCTATCGTTAGCTAGGTGTGACTTATAATTTTAGACGACCCAAATGGATTTTGACTTGTGATAACTTAGCAGTACCAAGGAGGGACCAAAAAAAATAAAATGTTTTGGGTTTAAGTTCTAATCCGGACAAATTTGTATTAAGTTTTGTGCCTGACGTGCTCGCTAGTATTTGCCCTTCAAAAGAAAAAAAGAATTTTGATTTTAAAGTGACAAATAGCTAGGGTCTCATGTATGACACTAGACAATATTAAGAGAAGCTTTTCTTGCCCTAACCTGATAATCAAGAATTATCTTTATAAATTGTCATTAATACTCTTAAAATCAGTTTTTTAATATGTTTTCGAATTTTTTAAAAGACAGTTGTGTCATTCTGTTGGTACATTTAGTGTGTCAGTCAGTTGGTCTATTGAGTTGTAAGTGTCGTTAGTTAATTGTAATAGAAAGGTCATTTTTGTACTTAGCAACACTTAAGTTTAGTAGTAGGCGACACTTGCCTTAGTAACGCATAGCGACACTTAGGTAAGTGACGCATGAAGGCGGCCACATGCGTCACTAGTCAAGTGTCGCATGTCTGCCGACTTGTGTTAGTATATAAGCAAACCTACGGGTTTCTGGCTACGGTTAACGAAACCCTAGCACCATTTGTCGAAATTGCATCTCTGTAATCAAGCTAATAGGTTACGTTCATCAATACAAATACATATTATCAATACACACATGTTTCGGTTTGTGTTTACATTTGTTTAGTGTGATTGTTTGTTTCCGTCATTCAATCGCTGTCATCAATCACTTAGATCCACAACTAGGGGCACTCACAACTGGTATCAGAGCCTCAAGGTGGTTTGATTGACGAATTGATACGTATTTGCTTGTTTTCGATTTGCTTTGTGAAGAGAATCAAGAACAATCGAGTTCTTTGGTTCAATTGGGTGCTATTCAGACATTTTAATTCAATATTTACAGGTTTCGTTCGATTGGAATCGAAGAATTTTCGTTAGGTTTACGAAAATTCGATTTTTAGGGTTTTTGGGACTTCACAGCGGTTTTTGCGTCACTCGCTGCGTCACTTAGAGCGTCACTTTAAGCGACACTTCGGGCGACACTTTGTAAGTTCCAATTAGGGTTTTTCCGACACTCAAGTGCGTTACTTAGAGCGTCATTTGTGTGGTATACGACACTTGTTTCTGGTGTCGTCTGTTCTAACTTACAGACACTTACGTGCGTCACTTAAGCACGTCACTTGTGTGTTACGCGTCACTTCTAATAGTGACGCCCGTTACTCTTTTGCGTCACTCAAGTGCTTCACTTTTGCGTCACTTGAGTGCGTCACTTGCTTGCTTGACCGACACTAATCTCTGGTGTCGTCATACGTCACTTACTAGCGTCACTTACTGAGTGTCGCTAGTCTTTGCGACACTTCTGTGCGTCACTTACTAAGTGACGCCTTAATTACTGATCAGCTTTCTAGTTTTGTTTTAAGAGTATTTTTCAGGTTTTTCTTTAATGGCTGCTGATAAAGAGGATATTAGGGGAATTAGAGAGATGATTAAACAAAATCATGATGTTGGTTCTAACAGTAAACCTCCTTTGTTTACCGCGGATATGGATTATGCTTACTGGCGTGATAGATTTGAACAATATGTAGATTTCCACTGTCTAGAGCTTTGGGGTCCACTTAGAGAAAGATATGAGGCTCCAGTAGCTGAAGGAAATTATCGTGGTATTCCTCCGGCCAAGACGTATAAAGCTATGACACCTGAGGAAAGAAAGGAGTATGACATCGAGAGAAAGGCTCATTCTGCTATTTGTATGTTCCTAACTAAGGATGTTTTACGACTTTTCAAAACTCATGACATCACCTACGATCTGTGGAAGACCATTGAAACACGATGTGGAGGAAATGAAAAGTATAAGGAGGTCAAACTAGAACTAATCAAGAAACAATATGACATGTTTGATATTCTCCCTAATGAAACTGCATCTGGGTTATTCACAAGGTACTCACAGTTGGTTAGTGAGTTAACCGAGGGAAGTTACAATTTTCCTCAGATTGAGATGAATAAGAAGCTGTTAGATGTATTGCCCAGTACTTGGGATGTAAAAGTGCAATTTCTCAAGGAGAACCAAAAGTTAGCCAGAATGAACTTGGATGAGTTTATTGGTGTTCTTCAAGCTCATGCAATAGAGTTGAAGAAAAAAGAGTGTAAGTCGGGTGGGTTTGTTCAAGACCCGATATTATATGGAGGAAAAATAAATACCGGGAAGGCATATGGTGGAATGGCTTTCATTTCTGATACTAGTCCACCATTTCATTCCACTGGTGCTCATCATCCAGTCTATGCTTCTGGACCTTCATTAGGTTCACAACAGCAAGTTAAGATTTCTCCAGCTATTGAAGAACAAGCTTCCATCTATACAGCTTTTCTGAGTTCTTACAAGGATTTGTTTTCTCAACCAAATACCACATTGGAACTTGCAAAAGAAGACTACGCTCAACTGGATGATGATGATCTTGAGCAAATGGATTTGAACTGGAATATTTCCATGATTGCAAGAAGAGTGCAAAAATTCTTGCAAAGGACTGGACGGAAGAGTTTGGAAGGAAATGGTAAATCCAGCTTTGGGTTCGACAAGAGCAAGGTCAGATGTTACAACTGTCAAAATTTGGGACATTTCGCAAGGGAATGCGAGAAACCCAAAATTCCTCCATCGGGTCTTACAAAGCCTGATGCTTTTCAAGCTCAAGGAAAAGAGGAAGTGAAGTGGGCGACTGCTGATGCCTTGGTTGTTTTTGAGCCAACAAATACTGATTGGAGTGCGCAAGCTGAGAAGTATCAGCAGTGTCTCATGGCTCACATTACTAATGAGGTACAAGATAAACCTGATGAACCTCTAAACTGTATTTCATGCATTAATTTAACTGAATCTTTGAAAGGTTTTCAAAAGGACAACTTTGAGTTAAGAGAAAATGTTATGAAACTTACCGAGTCTAATAAATATTTAAAAGCAAATGAACATTTATATGATAAGCATATTGAGGCTCATAAGTTGGATACTCAAACATATAAAGCAAAAGTTTTTAGTCAACAAGATGCTATTAACAGCTATCTCGCTGAAATTGAATTGTTGAATAAAGAACTTTCTGATTTAAAAATTGAGTACGATAACTATTAGAACAAAATCTTAGGTTCATCTTCCGCAACAGTTGTCTTTAATGAAATTATTAACAAGCAAAGGACAAGTGATAAAAGTAAAACAGGACTCGGTTATCCTGTAGTCCCACCTCCTACCGAATATTGTCCTATGCCTGTTAAGGAAGGCACTGAAGAGATTCCAGTTGATTATGCATTGTTATATGGTATTAAAGCCAAGGAATCTAAACAAAACAAACATGCAAAGGAGAAAACCAAGAGGCTAGAGTATCCCTTGCCTAAATTTGTTAAGAATGAAAGTGTATCTCCAGTTTGTGTTGAGGAGATTATTGAAATTGAGGATATTACCGATCAGGAATATCCTAAGGTTGAGAAAGTTGAAGTCCAATCTGAAAAGGTGACTTTAAAAAGGGAACCTGCCCCTAAAGTACAAACTGATAAGGGCAAGAAAAAGGTTTTAAATGAGAAACCTCAAACTTTACAGACACCTGTAAAGATTTTGAAATGAAATTTAACTGTGAATAATGAAAGAGTTTCTTGTAATAAACCTTCAACTTCAACTGATCAACCGAGGCAAGCATCTTCTAAAACATGTACACAATGTGCATGTTCTAAAAATGCTTCGCCACCTCCGTTGGAAAATCTTCAGTCTCAATCTTTTGTTGAGAACTGTTCTTGTTTCTACTGCAAGAAACAAGGACATTTAATTCGTGATTGTCCAAAGCTTTCTCATCAGCACTATGGGAGAGATATGCCTAGAACATCTTTGTATCGAAATTCGTTTTCAAATTCTCCACCTAGGCGTTATTCAAACTCTCCCAAGCCTGTTGAGAAGCAAAGAAATGTTGGGCAAAAACCTTTGCCAAAACAAAAACCCAACATTTCTCACAAGCCAACTTCCGAACCATCCAAAGTTTGGAAAAGAAAAGAGCATTTAATTGACTCTTCTGTCATCAACAATAACACATCAGATGAAAATTCTGATTTGTTAAAAGATAAAATTCTGACTAATGTACTTATTGTTGATGACCTTGGTAGACCTAAGTCTGTAAAGGCTTGGGTCACTGTTTCTCACTAATCTCCTTACCTTAATGTGTTGCAGCAGTCTGAACGTGTTAAAGATAGTGAATGGTATATGGACAGTGGATGCTCGCGACACATGAATGACGATGTGTCTCTTCTGCCGGATATTAAACCATGCGCTGGAGGATATGTTGCCTTTGCAGAAGATACTGGAGGAATAATTACGGGTAGAGGAATGCTAACCAATGGGAAAGTTAGCTTTGAAAATGTGAACTATGTGCCTCAACTCAATCACAACTTGCTGAGTGTTTCACAAGTGTGTGATAAGTATTTTACCACCGCATTCACAAAAACTAAATGTGTGATTTTGAAGCCAGGGTATGTTATTCCTGAGGTATGGGTGCTTATGTGTGCACCGAGGAAAAACGACACTTATATGATGAATATGCGAACAGTGGAGACGACAAGTGAATATACTTTTCTCCTTTCAAAGGCTTCCGAAAAAGAATCACTTCTTTGGCATAGACGGATGGGACATATCCATTTTCGCAAAATGAATTTTCTTATTACTAACAATTTAGTAAATGGAGTTCCAAAGCAGTCATTTTCTTTAAAAGATGACTGTATTTCTTACCACAAGAGCAAACTCCACAAAAAGTCCCATAAGTCTAAGACAATGAATTCTATTGCTACACCACTGGAACTTTTGCACATGGACCTTTTTGGTCCCATTTCTACAAAGAGTATTGATGGCAGATCTTATTGCTTGGTAGTTACTGATGACTACTCAAGATTTTCGTGGGTTTACTTTCTAGCTTCAAAGGGGGAGACAACAGATATTTTGGTATACTTGTTGGATAAGTTCGTAAATTTGTGCAACTTAAAGGTGAAGAGACTGCGCAGTGATAATGGAACAGAATTCAAGAACTCTACTCTCCAGATATATTGTGCTTCGAAAGGGATTGATCATCAATTCAGTGCTCCAAGAACTCCTCACCAGAATGGAGTTGCAGAACGTAAGAATAGGACCATCATCGAGACAGCTCGAACTATGTTAGCTGATTCAAAGTTACCTATCATATTCTGGGCTGAGGCAGTTAGCACTGCTTGTTATGTTCTGAATCGGGTGCTTACGGTTAAGAAGAAGAACAAGACATGTTATGAACTTTTTAATAACCGTAAGCTGAATCTGCAGTTTCTAGAGCCGTTTGGGTGTCCATGTTTGATCATGATTACAAAAGATAAAGTCTCCAAGTTTGGTGAGAAAGCTGTTGAAGGGATTTTTCTTGGCTATTCGGTTAATTCTCCGAATAAAAGAGTTTACATCAAATCAACGAACCAAGTAGAGGAACATTTTGAGGTCAAATGTTTGCGTTATACGGATCCTCCTCAAGGAACGGGTCCGGATTGGTTTTTCAATTATGCGGATGTCTTTAACTCTTTTAACATACCAGAAGAAGATGAAGAGGAAGAGTTGGTCACCCTGCTTCATGGAATCAACATTTCTCAAGAAACACCTGATCCTTTCTTTAAACCATCTGAACGAAACCCCGAACCGACATCCAACCAAACATCTTCCTCTACACCCACTACAACACCCACTCCATCACCTACACCAACTGTATCATCTGCTAATATCCCATCTTCAGATGTCCCTTCTACTTTAGGATCGATCAATGTAGATGATCTTCCTGATGATCCAAACATGCCTCCTTTAGAGGAAGAAGAAGAAGAAATGGTCCATTCTCATTTCTTTACTCATGAAGGAGAAGATGAGGCCCCACAAGAACCCTTGCTTATTGAAAATTCTACTGTTCCAGAATCTACAGATGTCCCTCTAACCGAGGGTGATTTGAACAACTTGGAATTTGTCCTTGCACCAGATGCAATTCCAGTGACTCGTGTACATAGGGATCATCCCATTGAAAACATTATTGGTGATCCTCATGCTTCGGTTCAAACATGACAACAAGTGAAACAGTCTCAAACTCAGCAACTGTTAACTCTTGTTGCTCAGATAAACTCGTGTCATCTATCTCAAGTTGAACCGAAGAAAGTTGATGAGGCCTGAAAAGATCCATCCTGGGTTGAGGCCATGCAAGAGGAACTACAGCAATTTAAGAAACTACACGTTTGGGAAGTAGTTCCATTACTCAAAGGTTCCCACTTGACCGGCACCCGTTGGGTATATCGAAATAAGATGGATGATCGGGGCATTGTGGTTCAAAACAAAGCCCGTTTGGTTGTTCAAGGCTTCAGTCAGATTGAGGGTTTGGATTATGATGAAGTATTCGCTCCCGTTGCCCGATTGGAGTCAGTCCGCATCTTCTTAGCATATGCCTCCTACAAAGGATTTCGCGTCAATCAACTTGATGTTAAAAGTGCCTTTCTGTATGGGCAAGTGGATACCGAAGTGTATGTTAAGCAGTCTCCAGGTTTTGAAGACCCTGTGCATCCAGAATACGTCTGCAAATTGAACAAGGCGTTGTATGGTCTTCATCAAGCTCCGAGGCTTTGGTATGAGTGGCTTACTAATCATTTGATGAAACATGGTTTTGTTAGGGGCAACATTGATAGCACTCTATTCATCCGTAGAGTACAGTCCGGGGATAGAGAAGATATGTTACTCGTGCAGGTTTACGTGGATGACATCATTTTCGGTTCTACAAACGAGGCAATGTGCAAGAACTTCGAGGAAATCATGAAGTCTGAGTTTGAGATGAGTGCGATGGGGGAGCTCAAATTCTTTCTAGGTGTACAAGTTGAGCAGTCTGCCAAAGGTATCTATATTCATCAGTCAAAATATGTCAATGACATGTTGACTAGGTATGACTTGCTCAATTGTAAAACCTATGGGACTCCCATCGAGATAAATCACGATCTTAGACTTGCTGAAGATGATGAAGATTGTAAAGAAAAGGACTATCGTTCTATGATAGGTTCTCTCATGTATTTGACTGCCTCTCGACCGGATATCGTGTTCGCTGTATCTATCTGCTCACGCTATCAAGCTAAGCCCAAGGTGTCTCATATGAAGGCGATGAAGCGAATTTTTGGTTATCTCAAACATAGACCCAATCTTGGTCTATGGTATCCAAATGAGAAATCATTCGCTCTTACTGCCTATTCGGATTCGGATCATGGTGGCTGCAGCATAGACAAGAAGTCTACAACTGGTGGATGCCAATTTCTTGGATCGCGCTTGGTCTCGTGGCAGTGCAAGAAGCAAACTACAGTTTCCCTTTCAACAGCGGAGGCTGAGTACGTTGCTGCTGCCAGTTGCTGTTCTCAGGTTCTGTGGATTCAGCATCAACTACGCGATTACGGGTTACTTTTTACTATGACTCCTATTCATATAGATAACACTGTTGCCATATCTATCACATGTAATCCCGTACAGCACTCCAAGACTAAACACATAGAACTTAGGTTCCACTTTATACGGGATTGCTATGAAAAACACCTGATAGACCTTGTCCAAATAGACACCCTTAAGCAAAATGCGACATTTTCACCAAAGCTTTTTCGCGTACTCGATTTGATGAACTAATCAATATGATTGGTTTAAGGTTCTTCATGACTAAAAAGTAACTTGTAACTTGGAATGTAAATTTATCTGCTTTTATGTGTGTTAAAAAAATGGCAACAACCACTCTTTATACTTTTTAGTATTAAAGAAATGCACGGTTGCTACATTTTTAAATAGACGTTGAGTTGTGTCTGTAAACAACTTGGGATATGATAGTACATCAGGTGATATGCACAAAATGGAATCTTAAGGTTTATCTTGGATGTGTCAGTAGGTTTATCTGACATGTTAAAAACAGTTTTTACAAACATTGTCTTCATCAGACGATATATTAGTAGGCATGTTACACAAAACTCTTTGAGACCTCTTAAGAAGCCTAAAATATACTTGTTTATTTCAAGTGGTATAACACCATTAGATGTATGACAAAAGTCTTAATATCTTACTTATGCTAGACATGTTTTCGTGAAAGAAGCTTATTTGATATCATTTGGGGGTATATATTGACAATTTTCTTTGTTTTATGTAAGTATAGACCTGGTTTCTGTTAATATATACTTAAAAATTAAGCAAACACAAGTCAAAGTACTTGAAAAGTCTTTAAAAATTAAGATACCTAACCCGGTCGCCCAAATGGTTTGACCAAGTCTGGTTTTGCTTAAACCTGAATCAAGCTATGTCGCTCTGTTGTACGTAAATACAGACCTGTCACTGCTGACTTGATTCTTAAAATTGATTTTCTTATATTCTTTCTATAAATGGAAGCATGGTCTATGTCTTAAGTTAAGATGTATATCTATTGTGGGGACCACAGTGAAATATACATACGAATAATAATAAAATTAGCTCCTAGATGTGAGTTCAACATGTTTAAGAGGACAAATATACTGATAATTGTTTTGAAATAATTTTTGTAAAAGGTGTTTTTAGCATGTCAAGTAAATTTAAAGTGGACAAATATACGGATGATCGAAATAACACTTACTATTCCTAATAATTGCATGTTATTCCGATATGATCCCTAACCAGCCTCAATCAACTCCGTCACCAAAAAGAATGTGTTAATTTTGTATTTGTAATTTTGCGTTTATTATATGTTAATTATATTCTATCCAAGTTACAGTTACCTTCAAATTTGAGTACCAAAATTAAAATGCAAAAGATCGTCAAAATCTTGATATTTTTTCACTAAGTGACTCTATGCATCACTTTCATAAGTGACGCTACCAGTGCCACACTGGATAATGCATCACTACCATAAGTGACGTTCCCAGTGACGCTACCAGTGTCAGGTTAAGTGACGCGTATTAGATTTTCGGTATAAATACCCCTCACACCGACACTCTTACGCACCACATACACTATTCAATACCCGACACTTACTCTGACACTGCGTCACTTGCAATCATCTTAGCGTCACTTCCACTGTGCAAGGTTTTTCGTTTTGTTCGTGGATCTTTGTAGTTTTTCTTGGCAATCGGCTTATACATTCGTGTTCATCTCACGTTTACGCAACTATTGGTACTACTTTTAACCCTTATCATTGTATATATCTTGTTTAATCTTTAATGAGGGTTACGAGTTTAGGGTTTTCGTTTTAATCGAGAGAATGGGACTCGATTACACGATTTTATGGATTACTTTTGGGTGTGTTTTATTTATTTTGATCATACGCAATGTTTGGCCAACTCGTTTTTCAAAAGCCCCAAATTTGGTTTGATGTTTTTTCTGGGCATGAACAGTGACACGATGATCTTCATCGTTGCATCACTTCATGCGTCACTTCTTATAAGTGACGCTATTTGGTAATTTAGTAACCCTACCGTCACTTATACCGTCACTCATATAAGTGACGCTTTCTAAGTGTCACTTCCTTTTCTGATTTTCAAACACTGTTTCTTGCTACACTCCTTAAGTGTCAGTAGTGTTTATGCGTCACTTCCTAAGTGACGCTTGAATCAGAATTTTAAATTTTGTGAATATTTGTGCTAATTCTATAATGATGTTTCTGGTTATTTTTTCGGTATTTTAGCTTACAGATGGCAGCTCTGCAAGATTATTATCGTCGCACGAATACTCGTCACAACATCGTTGCATTTCTGGAGTCAACGCATAAGAACTCAATCCCATTCCGACCAATGATTGAGTTTCTTCGCCGATCGAGGATTCACTATGCTATCACAGCATCTACTCCAGTTTACATGAATCAAATCGAGAAATTTTATGATCATGCGCTTATTCGAACGGAGAATGAGGTGCCAATAATTGTATCTACTATGTTTGGGAAGAAGATTGAGATCACGGAGGAATCTATTCGTCGTGTTCTACATTTCAACGACACGCACGAGATGCCAACTCTTTTTGAGACGACCTTCATTTATGGTGGTCTTCAGCGGATGGACTATCCTGCGAATCAGCTCTCCGATTTCAGAAAACAATATCTCTGCAGGGTCTGGAGATATTTGTGCCACATAGTCATCATCTGCTTATCTCCACGGAAAGGTGGATACGACGCTGCGAGTTATTCAACTCTATCTTTGATGTTCGCATTAGTCTACAACAAGTCATATAATTTCAGTGGATATATCTTTGGAAACATGGTTGAGAATGTGCGCCCCGGGAAAGATAAATGGCTGCAATATCCACGATTTGTGCAGCTACTTCTGAATGACTTGGATTTGGATATCGCTCCGGATCAACGGTTGTTATTGGTTCCGACACCAATGCTCTTACGCGTTTTCAACGACTGTAAGTTAGCGCCAAAAGGTGAACAGGTTTTGGCAGATCGTGAGTTATTTGGGCACATAATCGATGAAAACTATGTTGCGCCATTAAACGAGGGTTTTGAGGATGTTGAGCTTCCTCCTGTGAATGAGGATGACTTGGTTGATACAGAGGTTGCTCAGGATTTGGATGATATTGACCAAGTTCAGCGAGTTGATGTTGATGATGATGATGATGATGGGGGATTCACACCACCTAATTCTGAGGGTGATGTGCCTCCTCAAGATACTTTGGATGCTATACAATTAGTTGACCCGAGACGCTTTAAGCGTATTTTGAGAAGGATATCTGAGGGCAGGGTTCATGTGCCGAGAAATCCAGGCAAACGGCCAGCTGGGTCTACTCCCTCTTATGCTGACTTGCCACAACGAAGACGCCAGAGAACGGGGGTTGTGATTCAAGAACCTGGTCAGCAACGTCCCGAACATCAACAGTAACCGCAATAATCTTCGTCGGCAGAGTTTCAGCAGCTTTTAGCTCAAATGGAGCAGTTGACCAAACGTTTTGATGATCAGGCTGCAATTATTTAAGCTCGGGCTACTCAGATCAAGGATTTAGAGCTTAAGGCTGCACAGGTTGATGATTTGAAGCTTCAAGTGTCTGATCTTGGGTCTAGGTTGTTAGAATTGGAGTCTGTTACACATGTTTCGGGGGAGGAAGGTCAGCGTACCCTGGAAACAAATGTAATGCCTCCCCCAGAACCAGAAAATGGACAAGATTCAGCAATTAATGAAAATATCACTTTGGATTATTTTATTGAGGTTCAGGGTCAACCGAGACCAATTGTGGTAGACTATTCATGTGTAGATCTTACGTTTCTTCAACGTATGATAAATGAGAATATTTCAATGCCTAAGGAAGAAACGATAAATGATTCAATGGCAGAGGATTTAAACTTTGAAGGAAATGATGATGTTGAAGTTGAAGGAGAGGAACTGCAAAGTGATGAATGTTTTGATGAGGCTCCTATTATTGAATCTGATTCCTCAGAGGATGAAGCAGAAGCATAAACCACTGGGCCTTCAGTCTCCACTGCAGAACACTCAACATCAAAACCTCAGTTGGTATTCTAACCGATAATTGAGGTACCCGTTACGTGCAAACACTCAGAGTCAGAACTGATTATGCGGGTTTGATTAAGAGTTGGAAGTTCGATCAAAACAACTCAGTATTCATGATCAAAAGGAGTGATGACATTCAGTACTTTAATTTAAAGTTTTATCGAATAAGTACTTTGCCTAAATGTGAACTTTAGAGACTATCTCAGATACCTTTAATAAATCGTTCAAGAGATTCAAGAGCAGATTATTTTCAGGTTATCATTCTTCGGGAAATGAACAGCAAGAAGTACAATTTGATTAAACCGACGCTAGGCATGAGATACAAGTTCAAAAAGAAGTTGGATCCAGTTACTAGACAACCAATAGTCAGGATGATCTACCCACCAGCAAATTGCTTACAGAAGATACCTTTAGAGATCATTCTTTTGGATTTTCTTAAGAGACTGCTATACTGGGAATATGATAATATTACAGGTGAAGCTGTGATTGTTTTTGTTCCTGATTCAGAACCGTCAACGGATCCAGAACCGTTACCTGATGCAGATTTGGGGGCTGAAGAGAAGACAACATGGAATGTCACAAAGCCCAAGAAAAGGTCAATGTGGGGATTGAAAAGAAACAAATTTTGTGTATTTGATCCTTTGAGTTTGACAAATCTTTCAGAACGAGATATGAAAATGTTGCATGAGAACAAGGTTCAGTTCAGAGCTAGAGAGAGAGCTGAAGCTATTAAGTTCCAAAAGATTGTGGATATCTGCATAGCCAATGGGGTACACGCTGGTGGTGTATTCCCAGCTGGCTGGAAATGATTGAAGATTTTGAAGACCAAGCTGATGAGACGGGGTAGTTTGTTGGTACATTTAGTGTGTCAGTCAGTTGGTCTATTGAGTTGTAAGTGTCGTTAGTTAATTGTAATAGAAAAGTCATTTTTGTACTTAGCGACACTTAAGTTTAGTAGTAGGCGACACTTGCCTTAGTGACGCATAGCGACACTTAGGTAAGTGACGCATGAAGGCGGCCACATGCGTCACTAGTCAAGTGTCGCATGTCTGCCGACTTGTGTTAATATATAAGCAAACCTACGGGTTTCTGGCTAGGGTTGACGAAACCCTAGCACCATTTGTAGAAATTGCATCTCTGTAATCAAGCTAATAGGTTACGTTCATCAATACAAATACATATTATCAATACATACGTGTTTCGGTTTGTGTTTACATTTGTTTAGTGTGATTGTTTGTTTTCGCCATTCAATCGATGTCATCAATCACTTAGATCCACAGCTAAAGGCACTCACACATCCTCGTGTACATCCTCATTTGTATGTCATGTTATTCATAGATATATGCTATTCTCTCCTAATATAATACTTATTGGATAACGTGTTTACTTTAATGGAAGATAATTTGATAATATAATGTGGAACAAATTAAGGATTTCCTTTTTGAATAAATTTATATATATAAAAAAAACTAGCAAGATGCTAGATGATACAAATACCAATTTTAATACTTCTCTAACACCTAAAAGAACTCACCTAAATTCCACCTAAAACTCCTAAAAACGTTTCAAAAAACCTAAAAATCCACATAAAACCCATAAAGCCTAAAGGAAAACATATGAACCATGACTCCCCAATGTTTTAAATTACAACGCCATTTTTTAAGCATTTTGAGTGCCTTTGAAGACCATAATACCGGAGTAATGCCTTTTAACTTGTCAAATGACTTCTTAAACTTTTCACGATTATTTCCTAAACGAGCTTGAAAAGGTTCATAATTCTGATCTTTTTCTTCTTGGACCTAGCAGCTTTTTTCACCCGATGCTTGTGATCTTTAACATATCTAGCACTTTCATATTTGGGCCTGTATGTAATTCCTAGAACAAGCCCATCACAAATTTAGGATAAGAAGGGGGAAAGCTTGAAGATACATTGTTCATTATCGGTGTCAGAATTGCATAATCAACCTGTTGTCTCGAAGGAAACAACTTGATTCATATGTATATACAACTCATCAGCTTTTAATTTATGTGATTAATAAACTCCCTTTTAACCCAAATTCTGTCATGTGGGATTTCAAGTTTCCTACTTAATTTTGGCTTGATATTCAGTACAGTTTTGGTTAATACACAAAATTTGTGGGCTGTATATCATCAGCAGATTTGGGGGCTGAAGAGAAGACAACATGGAATGTTATATGTTTACGCTCATTTAAGTTCAACTATTAATGTTAAGGTAGACAATCCAGAAATTGAACGATGCACGTGATCAGGAACAGTGTAGCTACACCAAAATGAGACACTTACATTACCTTAACAATTGTTAAGAGATAATGAGGACACAATTGCTTGTGAAAACCAGCATGAAGAATAGATTTGATGTTGTAATTTTGGACCTAAATCAAGAAATCAAACAATAGAACAATGGGTATCGGAGCAGATGCCCATCTAAGTTTATATTGGACTTTAGACGAGTTTGGTTTATAATAGTTTGGCTGTTAAAAGGTCCCGGATTAGAAATGTTTAATTAGAACAATGGATACTACATCGATCTATTTATAGTTAGACTTCTAGTAAGAAGTTAGAAGAAATAAAATATTACATGAAAAATAAAGCTATTGGGTTACATGTCCATCCTACCCATCTAAAATCATGATTTTTTCCCTGCTAAAAATCTAAGTGACAGAAAAAATCTTGACATCTTTATAAAACACGTCACGTCTTGGTCGGATTTGAATAAAAAAAAGTGATCTCAATACGATATCGACATAAAACCCAAATGGTAGATTGAACCACCGCATCACAAATTGAACGGGCCTAACCGGAATACAGATGCAATCTGAAATTGTAATTGCATCGTTAATATTTGAGAAGGTAGGTTTCTCCAATGACCATCGAGAAAAAACCTTTTTTCAAACGTCTTAAGATCGATGCCCTACATTCCAAAAATAGATAAAATTTCTTTTCTTGAGCCTCATTATAGATTGGACATCTAGTGGAATGGATTTTAACGCCTCTTTGGCTTTAATTAACTCTAGTTGGAAGCCTTTCATTACAGAATCTTCAGGATAAAACGTTCACTTTCCTTGGAAGTTAAGTAAGGGCCCGTTTGGTTCCCAGAATGTTTTTGAAGGAATTGGAATTCGTCAAAGGAATTGGAATCTGAATGAATTGGATTTTTTGAAAGAATTAGAATCAGATGTAATTAGAATCTGAATGTGTCGGAATTTGTCATGTTTGATTGATAGGAATTGGAATGGAATTTGAATTAATAATAAGATAAGATATAAATAAATAATATAGGTATAATGTTAATTACAATCAATTAAAATACATAATAATCTAATATTAATATATTATACATTATATATATAAATAGCTATTGTGTTTATATATTTATATTTAATAAATAACTAGTACTAATAGTAAATAAAATTAACTATTAAGTTTATTTAGGTATATAATTAATTGCATATATAATTGCGAAAATGATAACAAGTATTAATATTAAAAGATATTAATTATATAAATATTCTGATAATATTGTTTTATATTTTATATAATATAAAAATAAAATATTATATAAATATGACACTAAATTAATATTTAATTAATAGTAGTATTAATAAAAAATTATTAGAGTATACAAATATAACATTAAAATAATATTTAATTAATAGTAGTATTAAAAGGAAAAAATTTTAAAAATAAATAAATCAGCAATCTGAATTCCATTGAAATCATAAGTCTTCCATCCAATATGGTAAGGAATCTGAATTTTTTTGTATGACGAAATTCAAAGGATTTCAATTCCTTCCAATTTTGTTTAACAAACGCAATACACTGAAATCTAAATTTCATTCTGCTAACCAAACAGGATATGAAAAGAAATTCATATTCGATGACCAAATAGTTAAGGTCAATAAGCTTTCTCAAAAAATTGACCGAATAATATCTAGCGGGTCCTATCACAAACTCCCAATAATCGGGCCCATTAATACAAGAAAGATGAGAAGAAAGACTTTCTAACTCCCGCAATTCTCCAAGCTCTTGGCCAACAATAAAGGTCTCCTTCAAGCCCAACAATAAACACCAATGGTTCCATTGGAATTCACTCATTCATCATGCAATGAGTGTTTGTCTCCAAAGCATATAACCTTGGATAGTCAAACTTCAATGGAGTATTTCCTACGCATACATCTTTCCAAAAACTAGTAAATGAACCATCTCCAATCTTCTTTTTAAAGAGAGAGTACAAGTTAACATTCATATTCAAAAGCCATATCTTTAAGTTGATAATATTACTCCATGGACTCAAAGAATTATCAGAATTCGAGTTATTTGATAAGCCACCATAATCTCCATATATATATAAACAGATTTTATTATTTTACTTTACAAGGCATTAGGCTCCACCCAAAATGTCTACCACCATTTAGCAAGCATTGCGAAATTACTTGCTTGGAGACTTCCAATGCCGAAACCTTTATTATTGATTGGAGCTAGGACATTATTCCAAGTAATCCAAAAAAATTTCGATCTTCTCAATTCTTCAAGTTTTTATGGAGAATTGTTGTTGGCGCTTTGAATAACGAATAAAAATACACTCCTAAACTCCCAAGAACCAATTTAATGATTGTAAGTCTTCCACCAAAAGAAAGATTCTTGGATTTCCAATTAGATAATCTATTTCGAATTTTGTGATGATTGGGAGCCAACTTGAGCATTTTCTCATATTTCCCCCAATAGGAAGGTCGAGATGGTAGGAAATTGAGAAGGTTGGCAACCAAGTAAAGAAGCCAAAAAAAGACACCTCTGAAAATTGCACTCCAACACCTAAAAGCTTGTTTTTTGCCAAGTTAACTTTTAGATTAAAGTATTCTAGAAAGATTTCTAACATTTGAGACTGACCATTCTTCCATAATAATGGCGTCATCGGAAAATTGAAGGTGAGAAATTGGCACTTTATTATTACCCATATTAAGCCCGAGATTTTTGTTTTTTTTGCCTAAAGGAAAACAACTTGTAATGCCTCCTCTGTCAAAATGAAAAGAAAAGGAGAAAGAGGATCCCTTGTCTAAGACCTTCATTTATCCAAAATTCCAAGGTGGGGAACCATAAGCAAGAACCGCCCCATATATACTTTGCAAGCAACCTTTAACAAGTTCCTTAGAATCCAAGAATGCTTAATTAAGTGTGTCAAATGCTGTTTGAACATCCACTTTAAAGAACATCATTTTTTCTTTATCTTTTTTCCCCACTTAACTATTTCATCTATGATTAAAGGGCCATCGCCTACCTTCGATGTAGGCCGTTTGAACATCACTAACCATCGAAGGAATTACTTGCAAAAGCCTATTCGCGAGCATTTTTGCAATAATTTTATATTGACACCTGATAAGACTAGTAGGCCTATAATTGCTAATTCCAAGTGGGTCATCAACTTTTGAAATAAGAACAATGAAAAACGAGTTGAACCCCTAGGAATGAAACCTGTGGATTGAAATTCCAAGACATAAGAAATAATGTCTTGGTATAGAGTATCCCAATTCTTTTTCAAAAACTTGAAATTGAACCCATCCGAACTCGGTGATTTCTCTCCACCACATGCAACTCCAAACCGCATCTTGAATGTCTTGAAAAGAGAATGACTGATATAAGAAAGATGATTCAATATAGAAGAGCTTCTTGAAAAGTGAACTAGTGAAAGATGGTCTTGAGTTGGTATCTTCACCCAATTTTGATCTTTAAAAACCAAATATTGTATGTGAATTTTTATTCATGAGAGGTTAGAAACCCAATTAACCCTCTATAGAGAGACCAATAAGCCCAGAACACTTTAAATTATTATTAAGCATTCCATGAAAGAATTTAGAGTTTTCATCGTTTTCTATCGCTCATCTAACTTTTGCATTTTGTTTAAGATCTTTAGTCTATAATTTAAAGTTTTCCAACTCCAAAAATTTCTTCACGAAGGCAAGCCTGTCTTCTTTATCTTTATTATTTAGTGATCCACTTTCCGCTTTAGGTCAATTAAGTCAATATTTGATCGCAATTTGACTAGATGTCTCCAATTTTTTAGTTAATTACTCTTTCCGTCCCAAAAGAATTGTCCACTTTTGACTTTTTAAAGTCTTTGTTATTCAATTTTGACCTTTAATATCTTTTTTTATGTTATAAAAGACTAGATGAAAATTATACCAGTTAAAATACATTTAGAACTAAATTCATTCATATATTTTGCATCAAGTATTATATAACACAAACAAAAATATTAAAGGTCAAAGTCGGAAATGAAAGACTTCAGAAAGTTAAAAGTGGACAGTTATTTTGGAACGGATAGAGTATTATTTAGTTATGTTTTTATCACATTATATCAAGTCGAGCTCACTAGGGCAAAAAGGCCTAGTTAATGCGTCACCGAACCAATCCATTGCAAGACTCCAACTAACAACATACAAAACACTTGGGATAAAAGAGAGCACAAAACATCCCATTGACATCTAACATGTACATATCAACTATGATTCTATTAACAAAAGCTGTAGGATCGACAACTATCATAACTCCTGAATCGGCTTGGTTGTTACATCAGAGTAAAAATAAAATAATAATTATAAAAAAGAAGCAAATATAACAAATTTTGTTTGAATTCACCATTTATAACTATCATTGACGTTTTCACGATTGAACATTGCCACCAACAGACTTAACAAACATAGAAAACAAAAACTCGTTATGTTGTCAAACCACAATAACAGAAATTTGAGCCTGCCACAAGCACTGGGTTTGCATGTATACCACAAGCCCAACACACTCTATACAAACCAGTGTTAAAAAGCAGGCTAATGAAAACAGACAACTGCTTACCCAAAAAAAAACATTATATCATTCAGGCAGTGTCATCCTCGACGTCATCTTTGAGCCCATACCGACTGAAATGGCTAACCCGGAACTTCCATTCCCCTTTAATCGGATCATAGGAAACGAACTCAGCACCTTGGTCCTCCGCTTTCTTTTTGAGCATTTCTTTGTATTTTTCAATTCTAGGTCCCTCAGTGAAGTGGCGCCCCGTCTTCTTATCAAAACACTTTATGTTTAAAAGTGTTACTTCAGCGGGCTTGTTAAGACCCTGTCCAATGGGCGGTTTTTTTGTCTCATCCATATAAACGATCACTTCGCGATGATTAAATTGGATAAGAGACTCGAGTTCCAGGCGTCTAACATCTGTTTCCCCAAAAAATTTTATGCTTCCATAATTATGACGCCCGACTACAAAGTCCTTTACACGGCGGCAAAAACCTGGTTCCGCACGCTCCTTGGCTGCTAATTCTTGGATCCGAGGCTCTGTGTAGTAATCTGAATGACGAAGTTTGGGCATCAGTGCCTCAATATCAGCACCGTGTTCATACACGATTGCTGCCTCACCAGCTCTGTGACCAGTAAGAGAAATGTATGAGTCTGATTTTGGATCATCATGTACACCATTAGTTTTCTGGGTCAACCTAATAGGAGTGGTTTGTTCCTTCAAAATGCCATTTTCAGCATGATTTCCTACAAAGTCCACATGGTTATTAGACAACGCTCATATATAAATAAATGCACCATCATGAAATAGAAATTATATACGGTTTTGATATATCAAGGAATTTGGACATGATTAGAGCGTAAGAAATAATCTTACTGTTCCCATTACTCGCCGAATGACCATTTACATGAGTAGGAGAAGCGAATTCCGTATATTCACCTGAATTCAAATAACAAATCATGATAAGATGATGCATCTTATTTTTAGCAAAATTTGCATAAGCTTTCCGTACTAATAATATTGTCAGTACACTTTACCATTAACTTGTTCAGGTGAAGATACAGTTTTTGGTTTCTCCGCAGATGCTTTTCCGGGCCATTGTTCCAAAGGGCGAATCACCAGAGCTCTTGGATTCTCCCTGGGAATGAAAAGAGCATCTGCCTTGGGTGTGCTGGTAGTGTCTTCCTCGTCACTGAAAAATGAAACCTGCAAATAACCAATCACATTATTAAAGATAATTCTATCCCCTGAAAACATAATGTGCTCAAAAGATGATGATGAATCCTAGTTTGACAGCCAAAATTCACCTTAGGACCATCATTTTTTGGGTGGTATTTCCTTGCAGGCAACCTAATCCGCCTTTGAGAAAGATGTCGAGAAGTCAACACAGATGATATCCTCATGGGCGCAGGCTTGTCAACAACCTATAGGAATGGACACTGTTAGCTAAACAAAAACTGCATTAGATTTGTACTACACGTGAGTACGTTAAAAAGATGTGTCTAAGGTGTTAAGAAATTCCAATAAAAAGGATATAGAAAACTGAGCACAGCCAAAAACAAGTGGCTGTAGTTGATTATTTATATCATCACACTTACTGGCAGGCTAGAAATTCCATATTGAATTGAAGGTGCATTTCCCGCACGACCAATTGACATCTGAGGCATCGCCGGCAGAGTTCCAAAAGGATTTGTAATAGACTGTGCTTGTGCTTGTGCAAGTGCAGGGCTCTGATTGGCAGACCTGCCACATCAAGGATAAAGATGCTTTGAGAATTTACTAATGAAACGAAAGAAATAAATGTGGGGATAAAATAGCAGCGGGTACAGCATACAGTTGTCCAAAATTATTCTGCCCAAAAATGTTTGATGTGCCACCAATGCCACCTGTTAAGAATGATCGGAAAAAGTAAGAAATTGTAAATAAAAAATTAATAAAATGAATTTCAAAAGGGTATGCCATATGCATAGAATCTAGGAAATTGAAATGCATCGGATCACCTGCTGGTGCTGCAAAACCAAAACCACCAGAACTCTGAGTTGGTTGAGCGGATTGAAAAGGCATTGAAAGGGATGGCTACATAAAAAACCAACATGAGTTCGATAGTGACTAATATACTGAAATCAAAGCTGAAACACTAATCGACGAATAAGAAACTTAAAAATTTACAAACACGCCAATAATTCCTAAAAAAGCAAACGGAAAAAGAAAGATCAATGGTTCAGAAAGAGCATAACCAAAATGAGAAAGCAAACCTTAACCACGAAGATACGCATCCAATAGATTTTAAGTAACACATATTTAATAAAGAACACATAACTAAGAATAGATAACTAGCAGTAACTAAAGAAAGTCTTGAAATTACGAAAATTAATGACTGCGTAAAATAAGTAATCATATGCACATAAAAAAATCATCAGAAGGAACTCACAGTTGTCTGATTAAATCCCATGCTTGTACTTGGGGTGCTTGAGAACATGTTTCCTCCAAATGCATTTGATTGACCAAAAGCCGGAGTACTCTGCCCAAAGGCTGGGGCAGCCTGCCCAAAAGCTGAGGTAGCCTGCCCAAAAGGAGAGCTTGTTTGTCCTAGAGAAGGTGTGCTTGACTGGAACAAGGGAGATGGTTGAGTGTTGCCAAAGTTTAAGCCGCTAGCAAATGATGAACTTGCTCCCTGGGCTTGAGTTGTACCAAATAGTGACGCTGATCCAAAAGTTGATGTATTGGGTGTACCAAAAAGAGAAGCAGAAGTTGTGGAGTTAAAACCAGGAGTTGAACCAAATACAGATGGTGTCGGTGATGGAGTTGAGCCAAAAGGATTAGACGTTGCAGTACCAAAGGGCGAGGAACCAAGAGCAGGAGTTGAGCTCACAAATCCCGGAGTACTGAAAGTTGATGTCTTAGGGGCAAATGGGTTGGTGGATGTAGTGGAAGAAAATGGATTTGCAGGCTGGCTAAATGCAGGCGACGAAGAAAAAGGGTTTGCCTGTGAGTTGTTAGTATTGAAGCCCATTCCACCAGAAGACTGGCCTGCAGGATTTGGGCCCCCTGAAACAGATAAAAAAATATAAACTAATTAACTAGGGAATGAATACATAGATTACTAAGAGCAAAACCACGACGATTATCACCTTTATCTCCTAGTTGATAGTCCTCCCATCTGAGTTCTTCGTGGCTTTTTTCTTTGTATGCGGGCATCGCTGATATCGACTCCAGTTTCCCGGCAGCCTGTGTGCCACTACCACTGTCTGCCTCAGGTGTCTGAGAATAAGGGGTTACTCTACTTCCTCCACGCTGACCTCCAAAAGATGATTGTCCAAAACCGGGACTCCCAAATGCTGGTGTTGTAGCCTGAGCTCCTGTATGTTTGTAGGAACAAATTGTTAGAAAACTGAATATTTTTAGTGACCAGTACAAAAGCTGAGTTTCCTCCTCTGATGCCACAGATAGCTCATTATGTAAAGAATTAATACTTCTAATGCAGCTACAGAAGTTAAAGTACCAAACGGAGAACTTTGAGCCCCAAAGGCTGTGGTGGCAGTACCAAACGGGCTGCTGCCAAATGCAGACGTTGATTGACCAAATGCTGGACTTGACCCAAAACTGAAAGGAGCGCTAGTAGCACCAAAAGCAGGGGTAGGTGAAGAGCCAAATGCTGGAGTACTTGAGGCACCAAATGCAGGAGTGCTTGAAGCGCCAAACGCTGGTGTACTTGATGCACCAAATGCGGGAGTGCTTGAGGAACCAAAGGCTGGAGTGCTTGATCCAAAAACTGAAGAGTTAGAAACACCAAAAGCAGAGCCTGTGTTTCCAAATGTTGGTGTCGATGTAGAACCAAAAGCTGGTGTGCTTGTAGCACCAAATGCGGGTGTACTTGTAGAACCGAATGCAGGAGTGCTAGTAGCACCAAAGGCAGGGGTGCTTGAAGACCCAAATGTTGGTGTGCTAGGAGCGCCAAAAGCAGGTTGACTAGAAGCTCCAAACGGTGACGAGCCAAATGGACTGCTTCCAAAAGCAGGTTGCGATTGCTGAAATGAGCTTCCAAAAGGACTTGACGGAGTAGTAGATCCAAAGCCACCAAATGCAGGCTTTTGCCCAAATACAGATGAACCTGTAATGTGAATAAAAGAAATATATATTAGAAAGAATAGAAGAGAAAAATGCGAAGGGATTACCCATTAAACAATATAAGAAAACTAACATATTAAAGTGCATAATCAACAGATAACGATACAAGCAGAACAAATATGAAACTGTCGTAATAGTAGTCAAGATGCGTAGTGTACACCATGAGAAAAAAACTATGGTTAGTGATTGGAGATAATCTAAAAAGAATTTTTAAATTAAAAAAAGCCAAGCTTATGTTTTTTACATCTGAAGTCGTTATAAGGGAGATTCTACCATATGCTTATAAAAAGGAACGAATATGCAGAATATGTCAGCCAACCCATAGGAGTCACACTCAAGCAATATAAGAATGAATATGGCAAAAGCTAATACCTTGAGCCTTTACTTGGTTACTGAAATTCATGTGCTCAACAAATATCATTATAAAGTTTGAACAGAACTATTGACTGTAACTTGCAAGGGGCCATGCAACACAACCAGATATCTGCTCTTGTAATTTAAACTATAAAAAGATTACTAGCATCCTTCGTTTTTCAAAATATATGCATCTTAACTAAATACACCAAAACATCTGTGCAACATAGCTCAAATATTCTTCACATAACCAGTATTAATCTCCGTCTTACAAAATATATGCATCTTAACCAACTACACCAAACATCTGTACAACATAGCTCAAATATTCTTCAAATAACCAGTATTGATATTAATGACGAACTCAAAGCTACATTGAGTAAAATATTTGAAATTTAAACTTATAAACGTTCATAGCTGGGCTTACCACCAAAAGATGAGGATGAAGCACCAAAGGCTGGGCTTGATGAAGCTCCAAAAGCAGGCATTGAACTCCCAAAAGCAGGCGCTGATGATGCACCAAAAACTGTTGAGGATCCTATCGGTGAGGAAGCTTGGGTACCAAATACACCAGTAGAAGTGCCACCAAAAATAGAACCCCCTGTTTGAGAACCGAAGGGAGATGTGCTACCAAATGGTTTTTGAGCAAATGGATTGTTATTTGCATTATTGTTCTGACCAAAAACTGATGGGGACCCAAATGGGCTGTTAGATGACTGCCCAAATGCTGTAACATACAATCAGAAACAATTAGTTTAATTTAGTTGCTGACCACACAAACAAAAAGGGAAAAATGAATGTTCCAAGAATCAGACATCCATCACAGCACAATCAAGCATAAATCTTATTCAGTCAGCATGATGCAACATGGCATGCACGTCAAAAAGTGTGCTTCATATGCCCATATTCGATATGGCTAACTAGTAATCATGATTTTATCTTAATGAATCAATGTGCCTCCTCAGAATTCAGTAGTGTTCAGATTTCGGTATTTGTATATCTTTTCTTCATTTCATATACATATATTCGTGGACAATAGTTTCAAGCCTTCTCTTGCTTCATACAGGCTCCACTTTTATAGTTTCATATGCTTGTAACTTGGATCCTATGGGCTTGCATGAAGTACACTTACATTCTTTAATACGTCTTTCAAACAATAATTTGCAAAATCTCTAAGTATGAAGAGTGCCACTACTATAAGATCTGAAAGTCTCAAGGACTAACTACCCTTAACGTACATTGCAACAAGTGCCTAGTATACCCTCCATAAGGGTAGCTCAGTTAGCATTTTAGCTGTTGAGCCAATATCACACAAGACTTACGTCTAAAATTCACATGAATTATGTTGGCTTAGGTCAAAGTCACCATAACCAAAAGCTTGCCATGCTTTTTGATAAGCCAGCTCACCTCATTTACAGTCCTGGGTAAATCAAACAATTGTACCTTTGGTTTCGATTCTATTTTCTAACTGTATATATTCTAACAATATACAATACCTCCCCTTATCCTCATATTTAGGTTAACAAGTTAGTGATGCAGTCAAAGACGCATCTCATGGGCACCAAACACACTCATGTAGCACCTAATACAGGGATTAACATATGGTAACAGTACCCCTTCAAACCTCTTCTAGACAATTTCCAGCAAACAAATGCAAATCACATTTGGTAGGATGGTAAAATAATGTGATTTTGCACGACGCTAATTTAGTTATTATTACTTCAGAGCTTCAACTGACATGACAATACAACTTTATGATGAATTCATAGAGTTTTGATTGAATATTTGCAGACTAACGACTTTTGAAAATATTATATAACTCGAAAGAAAGCATAGTAACTAGGTAAAAATCCAAAGCCACTGTTCCTATAATAATCATAGTGTATAGTGTATGAGAGTTTCACAACAAAGAAACTTTTAAAAAATGAAAACATAGATACATGATTATGCAAAACTGCGAATGGCATTCATCTAAAATCTCCAACTAGAGACAATAAAAGACATATGCATCAAAATAAGCAAGAATAACAAATATGCATATAAACATCAAGTCAAATAGTTTAAAAAAGAGAGAGCAAAACAGCTTACGGTTACTAGAACCAAACATTGTTCCTTCCTTGTTAATTAATGTTCACAATACAAGCTCCTGATCTCAAACTCTGGAAAAAACATTAAATACATGTAAATGACAAATCATCTTAAATACAAATAACTTCATACAGATGGAAACACAGCCATCAAAAAACTTACAGATTACGCCCTAACAGAAACCAGGCATACACCTGCAAATTCGTGTCCACTATGCAATTTCAATCAGCTATCAGCGCCTGTGCAAATTCAAAGTATTCATCAATTCAACAATTAGAACGAGAGAAAATCGTTAAAGCTAGGGTTAATTAAATTAAGAACGAACTTAATACGAAAATTAAATACGAGACGAATAGCTAATAAAATAACATAATAATATATTAGAAATCGATAATTAAGCGATATAGATATAAGCTAGGGTTAGGATTGTACCTATAGAGATACGGATTGAAGACGAAGATCGTGGATCTGTCGCCAAAGGAGAGGGATAGAGACAGAGAGGCGATATGTCTGTGAATAGGTCACACTGGTAAGGGTATAGACGACCAAGAAACCAAAACTAATTTTATTTTTAACCGTTTGTGTAAACAGGTCAAGATAACTTCTTGTATTTTGAAATGGGTCGGATTAAAATTAGCTTAACCCATAAGCTATTTTTTAGTAGTTTATAATTTATAAACAAAAAAAGAAAAGTACGAAAAAAAAACATACTACAGTTTTCAGGTATACAACTTTAAAATTTTCAATCTAAAGTATCGAAATTTCAAGTTGTAATCAAGTTAGAGACGTTTCTCATGAATTTTAAATATGACGAGTTATTATCGAATTTCCTTTTTATAATAAACATATCTTCATAATCGATTAGTACTATTCGATCAATCTTCAACAATATTGAGTGACGAGAGAAAATTAAAGTTTAAAGTAGTGATATGTTTTTTTGTTGATTTCTCTCTTCTCACTCTATAGTTTTCAAAATTGATTGATAAATACTAATCGATTAAATATATAAGTTACTTATAGCGAAGATATTCGGTGACAATTTGTGCAATTTCACGAAAAATCCGTTCCTAACTTTGATTACAAATTGCAAGTTCGATACTTTGAATTAAATTGTGTTCTTTAAATTGAAATATGCGAAAAGTATAATATATTTTTTGTACTTTTCCAAAAACAAAAAAAAGACAATTTTTGGATTTATAAATTATAATAATTTAACTTTTTTGTGTATATATATAAATTCAAAAAAAGGAAAGATAATAACGTTATGGGTTTTGCTAAACAAAGCCCTCAGAGCTCTTGTTAATACAATTATACATGCATACTTTGTTTGTACATTTGAATTAAAAATTAGAAGTCAAAGGAGAGAGAAAGTTAGTTATCACTTTAGTACAATTATTTAAACATGTCTAATTGTATTAACAAGAGCCCTTTGGGCTTTGTTTAGCAAAATCCTAAAGTTATTATAAGTGATTAATACGGAGTAAATAATTTAAGGAAAATCACAAATTTGATCCTTTGACCAAACTCCTTTAACAAAATAATCCATTGACTATTGTTTTTAACAAACTAATCCATCTTTTCGCGCTACACCAAGCGTGAACGGCGCACATGCAATAAGACAAACCAAAAACCTGATTATTTCAAAAATTAGTGGGCCCGGCGTGTGTCAGTATGGGACGACGTGTCAGAGAGAAAGGAAAAAAGAAAGGTGGTGCGAGGGAGTGAACGAGTGAGGGAGTGAAAGAATTTTTTTTTTAATATATTATATTATTCATATTTAATTAACGTAGTATTCCGTTTTTCTTTGATAACTTTTTATATACAATGTATAAAATAATTTTGAATATATATTCATGATCGATGTAATTTTATCTACATTTCGACATAAATTTTATCGTCATATGTTATATATTTAACGAAAGCATTTTTTTACACGAAATTTCGACTAAAAATGTTTTCATTATATAACATATGACGATAAAATTTATGTCGAAATGTAGATAAAATTACACCGATCATGAATATATATTCGAAATTATTTTATACATTCTATATAAAAAGTTATCAAAGAAAAACGGAATACTACGTTAATTAAATATGAATAATATAATATATTAAAAAAAAAATCTTTCACTCCCTCGCGCCACCTTTCTTTTTTCCTTTCTCTCTGACACGCCATCCCATACTGACACACGCCGGGCCCACTAATTTTTGAAATAATCAGGTTTTGGGTTTGTCTTATTGCATGTGCGCTGTTCACACTTGGTGTAGCGCGAAAAAGATGGATTAGTTTGTTAAAAACAATCGTCAATGGATTATTTTGTTAAAGTAGTTTGGTCAAAGGATCAAATTTGTTATTTTCCCAATAATTTAACTTTCTAATTAATGTGTTTGACTTTTTTCTTTATTTTTCATTTTTGTATAATGGATTAAACAAGGTAAATGATCATGTTTACACATATGATACTTCTATCCAAGTTCCTTCCAAAACTTCGACATATACAGCCTAACTTGTATAAATTAAAGATGTTTATAGAGTGTTTTGAATAATGGTATGCTCACTAGACAAGTTTTATACTTCAGATCACAATATGTCTCCATATTTGATCTTTACAAGCTACAAATAATCTCATATAAAATGCTGGTATTGTGTCCCACTGTCATGATTTCCTGCATGCAAGTTGCAACAATACATTTGTTTCGCACAACAATTCGTCTTTCAAGCAATTGAATGAATTAGCTTTAGTAGCCGGTTTCAAAGCTTCACTCGTATTGCCTAATATCGTCTTCTAAATCTATGATATTTTAAAATTACTTCCTGGGGACATAGTCATTATCTTTGGAATTCTCAAGTATACAATCATTAAAATAGAATACATATTTTAACCAAATCCGTTCATCAAATGTTTGTTTGTTTGTTTGAATCTGCACTTGGGTTCACATTCAGTTGTTTCTTGTTCAATTACAAGACTACAAAAGGCTAAAGTGAAAACACAAAATTATAAATCTTTTCAATGAAGTGCAAAGTATAAAACATATTTCTTGTACAAAAGCTAAAGGTTCTGAATTCAGGAAATCAAATAGTTGGAACTATCAAAGTTCAAACCCACAACTGATCAAGAAATCAAAAGTTAAATTCAAAAAACATGACATCTAACATCAACTCGTATACATCTATTCGGTTTTAAAGTTTTAGAAACATAAAGTTCTCCAAAATGAGAAACAAATTCTTGTCTGTCGATAATACCCTCACGGCTGCAGCTTTGTCAACTACCTAGAGATATAAGAAAACTTGTAAGATAAAAATCATATAAAAATTCATACCAAATGTGAGTCAATGCACATGTGTATCTTGGAAGCATTACAACAAGTGAGTGCAGCGGATCATATTATACTTACTGGGATGACAGAAAAACCATATTGAATTGAATGCGTAGGTCCCACACCACCAGTTAACATCTGAGGCATTGTCATTACAGTTCCAAAAGGAATTGCAATATATTGCGTTTGTGCAAGCGATTGGCCTGACTGGCCTTGATTGGCAAATCTGCACATCAAGGATAGGGATTAGGGAAGTATTAAGAAACGAATAAAACACAATATGTGTGGTAAAGAGAAATTGGTTAAACATACGGTTGTCCAAGATTATTCTGTCCGAAAATGTTTGATGTGGCATCTGCTTGTGGTACAAAGCCAAAACCACCTGGATACTGAGTTGGTTGAGCCGATTGGTAAGGCACAAAAATGGAAGGCTACATGATTAACCAAGAAAAGTAAGATCGCGAAATGAGTAATTTAATTGAATATCACTATCATAGTAAATGCAGATAAAAGTAATAGGAGTCTCAAAAATGAATTTTTTTAGTGAAATGTTCAGATACAACCAGTCATTCTAGAAAGCTTGTCAAGTAACAAACGGACATCGCCTGATTACAAGACACGTGCATAACAGGACTTAGATAGTCTACATTATCAAATGATCGATTGTAGACATTTATGATGTATCTATTTCCAATTTTATATTATACCTTGATATCTTGATACCTGATTCAAAAATGAATTATTTTAGTGATATGTTCAGATACAACCAGTCATCCTCGAAAGCTTGTCAGGTAACAAACGGACATCACCTGATTACAAGACACGTGCATAACAGGACTTAGATAGTCTACATTATCAAATGATCGATTGTAGACATTTATATGTGATGTTTCTATTTCCAATTTTATACTATACCTTAATATCTTGATACCTGATAACTAGGAATAAGAACCTTAATGACAAGTTCTTTTATATAATCACTGAAATGCAATCACTAAAAGCTTCAAATACACAAAAAGCGATAGTAGAACATAAGTTGATTCTTACATTAATTGATTTGGCAATATTTCTTAACTACTTTGTATAATGAATTTGAAATATAAACGATATTCTTAGGGCAGATAAAGAACTAAACTTCAAGCAAAATGGGTAATGATGAATCAAACGTAATCGAGATAGCAAAATGGGCGGGTTGGTAGTGGGTTAAAACATGTCCCCAGAATAATAATGAATCAAACGTAATCATGGTAAAAGCTTCAAGCAATAAATAGAGAAAAATGGCATGATAGAATAAGATTTAAGTTTAATAAAATAATCGAAGATACATAATGAACACTAACAAAGGAACTCACAGTGGTGTTATTGAATCCAAAGCTGCTGGTGCTAGGTAATGATGAGTTGGTTGAGAACAGGTTCCCTACCATTGCATTTGATTGACCAAAGGCCGGAATACTCTGCCCAAAGGCTGGGGCAGCCTGACTGTAAGCTGATGCAGTCTGTCCAAATGGAGAACTTGTTTGTCCAACGGAAGGTGTGGTTGACTGGAAAAAAGGGAGATGATTGAGTTGTGTTCATGTTTACACCAGTAGCAAGTGATAGAGTCGAGTTCGGGGTACAAAAAGTTGTAGGGACAGATACATTGGTAGATGTTGAGGAAGCAAATGGTTTTGAGTAAGAAAAAGGGTCCCACTGTTTCTTGGTGTTTGTATTAGACCCCATTCCATTGGAAGACTGACAAGCAAGAGTGGGTCCCCCTGAAACGCAGTGCTGATTACCTTTATCCCCTAACTGATAGTCCTCACATCTAAGTTCATCATGAGATTTTTCTTTGTATGTAGCCATTGCTGATATTGAATGCAGTTTTGCATCAGGCAGATCATATTGAGCTGGTGTATGTGAATAAAGAATCACTCTACTTCCCCCACATTGACCTACTACGTGAATATATAATAACAAAGTTTCAGTAATTTTTTTTTTTAAAAAACATCTTCCTAATATAAAGACAGTAATTTTTAGTTATTAAAATTAGAAGACGTGTACAGAAGAAAATTTACCAAACGGAGAACTTTGAGCCCCAGCGGCTGAAGTAGCAATACCAAATGGGTGGCTGCCAAATTCAGACTGGCTAAATTCTGGACTAGGCGAAAAACTGAAAGAAGGACTAGTATCACTAAAAGGAGTATGTGAAGAGTCGAAAGCTGGAGTACTTAATGAACCAGAAGCTGGTGTACTTGATCTAATATTAGTGGTGTTAGAGACACCACAGGTAGAGTCTGTATTAGCAAAAGCAGGTTGGCTTGGAACTCTGGAACTCCAAAAGGTGCTAAGCCAGATAGGACGCTTCCATAAGCAGGCACAAAAGAATTTGACTTCGGAATGGATCCAATGCCACCAGATAACGGCTTCTGCCTAAACATAGTAGAGCCTGTAACATGTACAGAAGACAAAACGATAAACAAATAAATATAACAAGAGATCAAAGAGAACAAAAGAGCAAAATTTTGCTAATCCAGAATTCATAAAAGAGGATAAGAAGACTATCAAATCAAAGTTCATAATCCACAGCGTAACGAATATTACGGAATTTATGTAATCATAGTCAAGGTGCACAGACATCATGAACCAAAATCATGCACTTGCTTTGAAAATTGATGGAAGAAAATAATCATATGCAAATGTTAGCAGCCAATTTTTTTTATCTGAAGTCATTATAAGGGAGGGTCCTACTTTATGATTACTAAATAAGAAAAGGAGATACAAAATGTCAGAATGTGTCTGATTTCCTTGAGCCATTACATGGTAAAAGAAACATCTTGCAGTCGCCACACACACCACCAAATATCAGCATTTGTAATTAGAAGGTTAAAATAAGAATTGAATGAGATTACTAGCGATATAAGTTATCGACATAACTGCAACTTAATTAACCATACTTGAAGAATCTATAACAGACCTCAAATATTCGTCACATGACCAAAGTTGATATCGAAGTTTAAGTCAAAATAATATTGAACATGGAGTACACTAGGTGAATCAATGTGAAAACGACTATAAGTGTACTTACCATTAAAAGAGGATGATGATAAACCAGATGCTGATGTACCTGATGCACTAAATGCTGGAGTACTTGAAGCAGCAACTGCAGAGAAGTCATTACTGAATGCTGGAAAAGATGTAGAACCATATGCAGGAGTAGTTGTTGCACGGTAGGACTCAAATGCTGGTGTGCTAAAAACACCAAAAGCAGGTTGACTTGAAGCTCCAAAAGGTGATGGGCCAAAATGGCTGCTTGCAGAAGCAGACTTTGATTGCTGAAATAAGCTTCCGAGCGAATCTTTAATATGGATCAGAGGAGATAAAAATGAATAAGATTAGACTAAAGCTCATAATCTAATAACCTACAGAGTATGAGAATACAAGAATTAGAGTCTGATACCAGTTGTTGGGATTGATGAAGCTCCAAAAGCAGGTTTTGATGAAGCACCAACGAATGGCGAGGAAGCTGGGTTACCAAATACAAGAGTAGATGGCTGGTTATTTCCATCATTGATCTGTCCAAAAACTGATGAGGCGGACTCGGTGAGCTACTAGTTGACTGCCTAAACAGACTAAAACTAAAAGAAGGATTGTGTTTTTGACCATCGATCTGCCTTAAACCTGATGAGGACACAAATGGGCTATCAGATGACTGTTCGAACACTGCCAACAAAAGAAACAATTAGAGTCATGAGGTTGATTACCATAAATTCAAAAGATAAACTCGGTAACCTAAATAAAAGTGGACATTGATAATTTGGTATCACAATATGAATCTAAGCATTCTCATAATTAAGTTTACTTGTCGTAGACTTTTTAGTCGTGTCATAAAGATCAACTAGCTCGCAAGTAAAAGTATCTCTAGAATTAATTTCGATTTTGCAATATATTTTAACTGAGTACCACTGATTATGATTCTCTTCTTTACGATATAATCATATAAAAAATGATTGGTGATGCTAGCAGCATATTAGGTTTATGTATAAGGCATAATAATAATCTTTTCTTTCTTATCTATTAAAAGAAGAATTTAATTTAATCACCTGACAAATAGCCTCCCAAACCTTAATCACCTCCCTTAATTTGATTAACATCTTAAACCTCAGCCACTGATTGAACTAAAATTTGTGATTAATTAATCTTAATCATTATCATTAATTTTATGGACTTTTCTTATTTTTCCCACGCATGTGTGAATAGCTAGGGCTCATAAAACCTTTCCCTTCTCACAAATCAAACTCCACAACTACCAGAAACCTCAAAAACATCGACTTGTATATATCATCAATCGTGATTATCACAGGTATTGAATTCAACATACGTTTCAATCGTTTGTATGAGTACTCCAGAGCGATAAAGATGGCGATTAAAGAAGAACACCAAAAGGTATGGCAAGGATTCAAATCCAATACCAAAAATCAAATCGGCAAATGGAAGACTACACGCATGATTACAAAATTAGGGTTCAAAATTCATTGTACGATTGCCCATTGGATGCAATAGTAATCTCTAATTCTCTATCATGATTTCGGGTTTTAATTTTAACACATGAACAACGGATTAAACCGTGATCAATCGACTCAGAATCTTCATCACAGATCAAACTTGAATATATCTGGATATGATAACCTATTTTTGATAGGTTTGAGAGAAGTGGGATTCTTTAACGTAGGACAAGGTATGGTGTTGATATACATCTCGAATTCAGTTTTTCGTTCATCATAAATTTCAATTTTTTACATCATCATCAATAGGTGTTGCAATTTTGGTTAAAATACTACTTAGAGAATTTATAGTACTATTTTCTTAGTGCATTCTAGGTGTTTGATAAAATGTCAAAGAGAGTTTCTTACATGTGGTGTTTATAACACGGTTTGACTAAAAAAGTTTATTATTGATGATTTGAAACTCGAGTAACAAAACATATATAACAAATGGGCAGACATAAAAGTAAATTACCCTGGGAAACCACCGATACTGATTCGTGAAAATTCAAACAGTATCATAGCGCTTGCAGGATCTACTGAATGTAGTGTTCAATTGCTAAAAGAAAAGGCCGATTATTTGAAGCACGTGTCATTAAGTAGGGCAACTGGGAGTACAAACATGAATAACCAGTCAAGGCTGACTACTATAATTTCATTTAAACTATACTTCAATGTACTGTTTTGATTGCATATTTTCTTATTTTCTTATGTATCTTCTTCTTTCTACGTGCAGTCGTTCACAAGCCATCTTTACAATAACTGTTGAACATATACGAAAAACAAATTCTGGTGATAATAATTTAAATGAATCCATGGGTGTTGAATATCTTTGTGCCAAGTTGCATTTAGTTGACCTTGCTGGATCAGATAGAGCTAAAAGAACAGGTTCTGATGGCATGCATTTCCCTGAAGGTAGTCATAGTAGAGATTGTTAAAAAGAAATTTATCTTATTTTCTCTTTAGTGTTCAGTGGTTCCTTTATGATGCTAAGAATACCCACATGATGATACCGTTTGTGTGTTGAAAATAGGAGTTCATATTAACAAGGGACTTCTTGCACTTGGAAATGTCATCCGTGCCCTTGGTGATGAGAAGAAACAGAAAAAAGGAGCTCATGTTCCATATCGTGACAGTAAACTTACTCGCTTCTTACAGGTTGGACACAATAACAAGCCAATTAAGATCAAATGTTGAGTTTCATGATCTGATATTATTGCTCTAGAATAGGAATTTCTAGATGTTGTACCTGGTTCGTCCAAATTATTTCTCAATTGTGGTCTATATTTTATTACAATGGCATGATTCGCTTACTATTATGATTGGTAAGATCTTCGTCATTATTGTACTATTTACCTTGAAATGTGGTTGTAAGTATATTATAAAGGTTTTGATCTTTACGCAAACTTATGGTATTAATGTTTCCCAGCTTGCGTTATTCCCGCTGATATAAACGCTGAGGAAACTTTGAACACATTAAAGTATTCTAATCGTGCTCGAAATATTCAGAATAAGCCTGTGGTGATAGGGATCCAATGCGAGTGATATGTTAAAGAAGCGTCAACAATTAGAGTGCTTGCAGCCAGAACTTTGTACCAGTGGAGGAGGTTCTCCAGTTGAATTACAGTACGTATGTCAACATGTGTACTAAACCGAAAATGGAAGAAGAAAGCTTGATGCTTGTAATTGTTTTATGATTTACATGTGTAACTTTTATCAGGTACTACAGGAAAGGATTGCTTGGCTTAAAGCTACTAATCAGGATCTATGTAGGGAACTTCATGTAGACCGCAGTCGAGGCATTGCTCTTGATCACTCTGAAATGGACACTAAGGTATGCATTGCTCTTGATCTCAGTAAGCGTTTATTTTAGTGTATCATAAATAAATTATTTCATTTAAGTTATTAGCTTTTTATATCATTTCAACACACACACACACATATATATATATATATATATGTTGCAAACTAAATGTGGTTCTTACATATTTCAAAAAGACAGTATATTTTGCAAATGTTTCATACTTTTTCAAATCCCAATTCAGTGTTCATTGATTATATTTGCATTCTATATATGCTATTTAATGGGTATAAATACAAAGTTTGGATTATGTAATTTCTAGCTGCAGCATGTTTATCACTTGCATCTAAAATGGAAGTCAATGAAGTACCCTTGATTCTCGATTTACAGGTTCGACTTTTTCTTATTATGAATACATATGTTGACTTTCTTTTTGGGTCAAAGTAAGCTTGAGTGTTATGGATTTTCAGCTTTCTGAATCAAGATATATATTTAAAGCGAAAACCATTCAAAAAATGGAGCTTTTCTGTTGGCCACATTGAAATGGAGAATGCAAACAGTGACTCCATTTTCTTTTTTTTATTCCTTCATTACGAAGCTTTTGTTACCAACAAATTGCTAAATCTTTAATTCTGAGATCCACCCACTAATTTTCCGTCGTAAAAAAAACCAACATTTGTTTTAAAATCTTCACCGAAAGGGTTAACCCTTTGTGCTGATATTAAATCCAGGTAGTGATATTTATCATTTATCATCCACAATTTTCATATATATAATGATATTTATTTCCGCTTCTAAGTTTGATAATATTGGTCCATCTTTATGGCAGGTATTAGAGTTAGTGTTAACCCGACGTATAAACTTACATGAGAGGACTGTAAACTGATGTCTGCAAAAAAACGTGATAGTGCACCTTATTTAGGTGTTGGCCCGACATATCCACCAAGTGATGCTTTAGCTGGTATGTTGAACTGATAGTAGTATTACTGTATTTTCTCGTGTCATTGTTAGCTACTGTTTACAAATGGCGTACTAGAAATCTGAAGCTGAATTTGATAAATTGGCTCTACGTCTTATACTATTAAGTACGAACTGGTTGTTCTACTTAATTGTTGTTGTACTTAATTGTTTTTTATCTGTTATATGAACAATTAAAATATTGCTAATTAGTAAAAACTACTGCTATTTTTATGAGGTTGTGATGAAAATTGTCATAATGAGAACCACAAACTTAAATGGTGACCACAAACTTCATGAACTAATAGAGATGAAAACCAAAACTTCTATAATATATACTAATGTGCACATGTAAGGTACAATTGAGGATACATACAGACCTAAGTCTAAGCCATTATATTGACATTACACATTTTAGTATTGCAGGAGCATTATAGTGGCTGGACCATGTTCAAATTTGAAATATAAATCCTCATTCTTTCCGTCTTAGTTTTTAGTTTCTAATTTTTTTCCTTGCCACATTGCAAGTCAACAATACTCACTAGAAACTGCATCTTTAAGTTCTCATGACTGTATTTTTAGTAGAGTTGTGACTATCATATACATTGATCGTTTGAGTGCCTCATAATATAAACAAAAACAAACAAAAATATTGTCTAATGTATTAATACTGCGCCATCTCCTGTTCAAGCTGCTTTATATGGGAGTTTTAATGCGTTACTATGCATGTCTATTCCATCATTTCAGTTCATAGTTGTTTTAACTTAAAGATCACTTCAATTCGGATCCCCTTAGAATTCTTGATTTTCACCACAAAAAGAACCAGATCTTTGATCTTCTATCTTGCACTGAGGCCATTTGGACATTTGTGGAGGATCACACTAATTTTCATATTTGTAGTTTTCCTAAAGATGCTTAGTATACCGTGGGTTTAACTTTTTTATTACTTTACCTATTTAAGTCCGGAAACAATAATATTTGGTACAGGTGGAAAAATGGGCGGGTCGGACCGAGTTAGATAGAATGGTTACGTTTTTAATATATAACGAGGGAGTTAAATAGAAACTGCATCTGATTGGGTTCGTTTTTATCGTTATTGTAATAATATTTTTCATTATTACCTTTTCTATTCTTAACTTGTGACTACAAACACAGTGATTACCAAAACTTCTGATGCTTATCTCAAAAAACAATTGTAAAGATGTGCGTGAAATACAAAATGTCAAACTAATTCTTATCGATTGCATTAAGTTTTGATTTATACGGTACCATATGTATATGCTATCTTTTGCATAATATTTCTCACAATCATTTTTATTACTGTTACTTGCGGGTCTCTCAGTGTGTGGTTAAGGCGTTTGTTATAAGAGTCTTGAATGGCGAAGGGTGGTTTTACTATAGCCGCAAGCCTGCAAACTTTGAAAAAAAGGCAGTTCGTAAAGAAACCAACTCGAAAAGATTGGAGCTACATGACTATGTCGTTTGTGGCCTGTTTTTAAAGTATTACCCAAGTCTATCTTTTATATATATATATATATATATATATATATATATATATATATATATATATATATATATACTTTAAACTTTCTCATTCTTATTTCATGTACAACTGTTGTTAAACAAATTCAACATCACTTTTTGTTAATTGTTGTATTATAATGCAGGAGGACTGTTTTTGAAAATCTAAAGTTTAAAGCTTACAAGCCTTATGTTGAGTTGATTTTCGGGAAAAAAAAATATTTCTTTTTTTTTTGGTAAAGGGTTTTACCCCGATGAATTGTATTACCACTAAACGTTTAAGTACAAAAGAATGTGGATGAGTTCCACATCAACCTCGAAATAAGCACACGCTATGCTTACAAAGCACCACTATATGTATATGACATACCATATACTAAAAACATTTCTTTTAGTATTCAACTGTTTGGTCTTTTCATTTGCAGTTTTGTTTATGAGAACAGAAAAGGCTTTTTTTAATATTTCTATTGAATAACTCATTTGTCACTCATACTATATTATTCACGCCTTTTTTTTAAGAATAATTAACTATGAGAATGTATCAAAATTATTTGTTGTCACTCAGTATTTATAAACCAGAGTTTCTGAATGTTGCATACCCATCTATACACATAGTTTGTTGTTATGTTAGTTTGAACAATTACATGGATGGTTGTGATTGTAAATCTCTAATAACGATAGCACTGCTCTTATCGATTAAAAGTAAAAATGGAAGTGAAGCTTTTGATGAAGTTCAAGATTGGAAAATCAACGATAGATAGGTTTGATCATTTGAAAGACAAAAGGAAATCAGTCATATAGCTGTTGATGTTGACTATTAAAAGTCAACAATTGAGTTGCTATTATGATCCCTATGATTCAAAGGTGCGGAATATGGTTAATTAGTGGACCGCACACTATGAGCATTGGTCCATGAAAAGGTGGTTTCAAACAAAGGTTATAATAGTCTACCAAAAGGGAATTAACGTGACTTAAGTCTGCTACGATTTGACTGGTTATAGTCACAAAAATGATCAAAACTGCAAGATCATTAAAATTAATGGAAAAGGGGTCTATTGTATCTATGGCTCTGTTATATATGAGCAAAACGGATGAATTAAAATAAAAGATTAGTCTAATAAGGACGGCTAGAAATGGAAAAGTCAAATGGGATATGGAGAAAGTTTTTTAATGACTGTATATCCTTACTGCATCATGTAACAAGTATAGTTTTAAAGATATAGTTACATACCGGTACTAAATACATGATTTTTACAATCATAGTCATTTTATGAATTTGTTTGTGTGTTATACTATTTGTATACACGTTATAAATGACTATTATAACTTTGTTTTGATATATTAAACTACTATTAACGATAAGCAAAATATAACGAAAAAGTCATGATGTATCCGGCGAATTCGCGAGCTATAAACTAGTAATATGATAAAAAGTCTAGAAGTGTAACACTTTTTTTATCCTCTGCATACATCTACATATTACTATTAAATTAAATTCGATACAATAAAGTTAAAAAGAATCTCACAGTTGTTAGGACCACTCATCGTTCTTCGCAATTAGTTCAGGCGCGAAACACGTACACTAATAAGCTCCTGATCACGAATTCTGAATAACAGTTGGAAAAATTAACAGTAAGTATATAATATAATATATAAATATATATAGAAGATAGACAATGCGCATTGAATACAAGTGTAACTTTATAAACATTATAAAAATATAGCAATAAATATGTTAGTAATTGTAATCGGAGTCTGATGGAATTCAACTATATATACATATACATTCAACAATTATGATGTGAACAGACTGATCGATACAAAATTATTGAAAGCGAACGTAATTAGTATAATGCATTTGTGTATGTTATATATATACACACACGCGTATATATCGGATGAAAAGTAAACATGTAAGCAGGGTTATGATGATCGTACCTAAAGGGTTATCGACGTTGACGAAGATAGTGTGTAAATTTAAAAAAATTATTTATTTGTATTTATAGGCCGGATGTTATAATTAGCTTAATGCGTAAGCCATAAGCTGAGTTTAATTTCCTTACAACGTTCCATAAAATTAAAAATTAAGAGAAAAGTTAGAATTATTGAAAGAATTAAAGTACCAATCAAATTGTGTCATTTGTACAAAGAGAATGTTCAACTTAAATATTAAAGTATGTACTATGTTCAACATAATTATAATTTATATATATATATATATATATATATATATATATATAGGGTAGTGATCAAGGGGGAAGTGACAAAATAGGGGGAAGGGGGAAGTGAATCCTGGCCATTAGATCACTTTATTTAATAAAAAACGTGGAAGGGCATTTTGGTCATTTATGCTGATTACTACAATAGGCTGAAATTGATTCTAACCAAAAAGTACGCTCATGTATCAAAAATTAGGGCAAAACTACAATAGTTAACAAATCTGAATTGCATCAAACAAAATGACATGATTGAATCGTAACAACATTCAATTGAATTCCGAATTATTGAAGAATTTGTCACAACAGATGAACTGAAGAAAAAGCAAAAGAAAAATTGGGGATAAACCTAAACTTAGATGAAGAAATCAGGCGTATTGTAATGAAAAATACTATGATTCGTTGATTATTTCATAAGATTCAGGTATGAATCGGTGCTTAATTTTTATGTTAAACATTTTTCTAACTTGTTACCATATTCCTCATGCTTTGGTGTCCTCAAAATTTGATTTATGCCGATGAATCTGATGTAGAAATTCATTATATGTGATGAATGTTTAAAAACCATTGTATTCAATGACTTCCATATTGCCTGATGATAAATAACAAACTAAAGCATATACAGTGATAGGTCTTTTTTACAGTTTTTGAAAAAAATGAATTCTTAATTTCGATAGCATGCATTACGATGAATATTATTAACTTTATATATTAGTCTTCAACTTTCATATGATGAGAAGGGAAATAAAAATTTTTTTTACCGTTGTTGGGGTATTTGAATTTCAAATGATGAATATTGGTGTTGTGTGATGAATGGTAGCAGTTTATTAGCTTGAGTTTAGTTAGGTTGAATGGGTGTATTAAAGGTCCTTGGCTTTGTGGAGACATTGAGTTTGTACGTAGTATTTCTTTCTATTTGATGAACAGACTTTTTGTTTCACATGAGGTTAATTGCTAACCATATAGTTGGGTTGAAAGTATGAGAGCACAATGATGTATTTTAATCTATTATGCACAAAATTTAACTATCATTTACACGAGAAAGTACTATGTAGCTTGTTTTTATCGACACGTGAGAGAAAATATGTTTCTTGAATTCGGCATTTTTTGTGAACAGAATACGTCGATCTCAATTCGTAATTATCTAGTAATTGTTGGAATAAAGTTTTCAAATGCGGTTTGAGGGTGAAGATGTTCTTGTATAAATATATATATGTGGTAACATGATGCATATAATTAGCTAATGAATCTTAAGTTTGTAATATCAAATTTAGAAATTAGCTTATGAATCTTGAGTTTGTAATCTAAATTAAGATACTAAGTTGATGAACGATGATTGTTACTGATTGCAAACTGTTTAAATAATGTTGTTTAATAGTTCTCTGAAATGTAGTTGATGAATATTACTGAATATTTAACAATTGTTATTGAACTAAATAATTGGTGTGCTATTTTTTATAATTGTTTGTTCAAACCAACGCACTCTCATTAATCATTTCTTGATTATTTGTTCAACCATATAACATACTATAATTATGGATCCCATAGGGTTTGTGGTTTTAACTTTTCTTTCGTATATAAATGCAGCAGTAGATGTGGTACCCTTACGGTGTTATTCTGGAATTATTGTATGGGAGACTAATATGATGATGTATATCGGCTTATGTTCGATAAATGGTTCATTCACGGTTATTGACTTTTTAAAATTTCTATATATTGATCATTATTATTGCATCTACATTGTTCGGCAGTATGAGTAAGCTATGATGCAGAGTTCGATGAGGCCTTTCCAACATTAGGTAAGATTCATCCTGATGCATGTTAACTATTTTTATATTTTTATATTCAATACAAAATTGTGTTTAGTTACTTTAAACACTTACCGATCTTATGATATTATACTTTGAATGAATAGCAAGTGAAAATACAGATGAAGGGATCATGAAATTCCGCGCTTCCCTAATATGTTTGTATACAACAACAAGGAATATGTCAGAATCAAAAGCATCATTTTGGTTACCCAGTTTTCATTATGAGAGATATGGAAACATACAAAGGTTAAAAGAACTTGGACCGTGGATTATAAAATGTAGGACACACACAGAATATGTGAATTAAATCGTTAAGGAACATATATGCGACAAAACTCCTGCTAAGTGATTTGAATCTACTTAAGAAGAAGTTCTGAGAGAGATGGCATATTTTGCTTTACGTTATTCTGAAGAACGCAAGGAAATATTATGCTAAGAAGCTATTAGAGCGTGTTTGGTGAATTTTAGGAACATTGTTTGAATGTACGTAAAACTAAAGAATATCAGTACTATACTACTTAGCAACCTTGTTTGAATTTTATTGTACCTTATTAATGTTCATACGTATTAAGGACTGTTCACCATGATCGTTTTGTAGATTTCTTATTATGTATAGATATATGCATTGAACTCTTTGCTTTTGGTATGATAAAATTTACTGTCACATAATGAATATTACATAATCAATACAATAATATAATGTCACTGATAAACTTTCATTAAAGATTTTTGTTGAACTTATAGTTAATATGCTTCAAAATGAATATTAATTGTAAACTGGCCTAAATGATACATAAAACATTGCAAACTTTATTTATGTTGATTCATATAAAGCTCTCCGAATTCATTTCTAATTTCTCTAAGCCACTTTATTATCAAGTATATGGCATCCTTGGTAATCGACTTAATGTTCATTATCAATGAGTGTTATACTTAATATTCATTATCATTAAATGTTATCAGTTAATGTACACGTACATGATTGTTATCACAATATATTCATAGATTGAACATTATAACGATTGAAGTTAAACTATAACGTTCATTAATAAATGGTATCACTTAATCTTTATCCATATCAAATTGATGGTGAGATGGAAACTTCCCCATGTCCCTCTAATATGACATCTTCCCTCTGGATCATGTCACTATTAGTACTCATCAGCTCGTATGTTAATATGTATCAATATACATCAATACGATGTAAATTTATGTTAAGATGCATCACAATACATACTATTAGTACTCATCTGCTCGTATGTTAACATGTATCAATATACATCAATACGATGTAAACCAATATTAACATGCATCGCAGTGCATACTATTAGTACTCATCAGCTCGAATGTAAACATGTATCAATATACATCACTACGATGTGAACCAATGTTAACATGCACCGCAGTGCATACTATAAGTACTCATCAGCTCGTATGTTAACAAGTATCAATATACATCACTACGATGTAAACTTATGCTAAGATGCATTACAGTGCATACTATTAGTACTCATCAACTCGTATGCTAACAAATATCGATATACATCACTACGATGTAAACTTATATTAAGATGCATCACAATACATACTATTAGTACTCATCAACTCGTATGCTAACAAATGATATACATCACTACGATGTAAACTTATATTAAGATGCATCACAATGCTTACTATTAGTACTCAACCGTGTGAGTGTGAACATATATCGATATATATCACTACGATGTAAACCAATGTTAACATGCATCACAGTGCAGACTATGAATACTCATCAGCTCAAATTTAAACATGTATCAATATACATCATTGTGAACCAATGTTAACATGCATCATAGTGCATACTATTAGTACTCATCAGCTTGTATGTTAACATGTATCAATATACATCAATACGATGTAAACTTATGCTAAGATGCATTACAATACATACTATTAGTACTCATCAACTTGTATGTTAACATGTATCGATATACATCATTACGTTGTAAACCAATGTTAACATGCATCGCAGTGCATACTATTAGTACTCATCAGCTAAAATGTAAACATGTATCAATATACATCACTACGATGTGAACAAATGTTAAGATGCATTAAAGTACATACTATTAGAACAAATGTTAAGATGCATTAAAGTACATACTATTAGTATTCATCAGCTCATATGTTAACATGTATCAATATACATCAATACGATGTAAACTTATGTTAAGAAGCATCATAGTGCATATTATTAGTACTCATCCGCTCGAATATTAACATATATCAATATACATCACTAAAATGTAAACTAATGTTAACATGCATCACACTGCATACTATGAGTACTCATCAGCTCGAATGTTAACAAATATCAATATACATCACTACGATGTAAACTTATGTTAAAATGCATCACAATGCATACTATTAGTACTCATCCACATGAGTGTTAATATATATCGACACATATAAATATTAAAAACATTTTAAACAGATTTATACATTCGTTAATGTAAGTTGGTAGTAACATTTTTTTTGGTGTAAACCTTTAAAACTGACAGGTTTGTTTAAAAAAGCTCAAATAGTATAGAGCATAGACTCTTAAAGTAAACATGGGTTATTTTTTGGGTTTACTAAGAGTTTGTAATTATTGGATGCTCATAAACAGATGTAAGGTAGCTTTAAATATATGTATAAAAAATTATCAAAATTTTAAGGTTGCTTTAATACATGAATAGTACACTGTGATGCATTTTAATTTTACATTGTAATTGTGTCATATAAATACATGTTAACACCCATGTGTACGAGTACTAATAGTACGCACTTCGATGCATCATAACATCAGTTAATATCAGCAGAAACTATGAGATCAGCAAAAATTATGACATCAGCAGAAACTATGAGTTCAGCAGAAACTATGAGTTCAGCAGAAACTATGGGTTCAGCAGAAAATAGGAGTTCAGCAGAAACTATGAGATCAGCAGAAACTATATCATCATCAGAAACTATGAGATCAGCAGAAACTATGAAATACCCTTATTTAATTTAATTAAGAAACTATGAGATCAACAAAAATTTCGATGAATCTTAACATAGGTTTACATCATAGTGATGTATACCGATACATATTAACATCCATGTGGGTGACTTTTAATAGTATGCACTGTGATGCATATTAATATTGGTTTTACATTTATATCGATACATGTTAACATGTGTAACATAGATTCATAAAGTATAAACACATATATTTCAACTGGAATATATTTTATGACAGAATATAATAGTATTCTATTAACTATGTCTTTTTGATGTTTACATAGTGTGCACTGTGATGCATATTAATTTTGCATTGTAGTGGTGTCATATAAATACATGTTAACACCCATGTGTACAAGTACTAATAGTACGCATCATAATACATAGTATTAGTACTCATCAACTCGTATATTAACATGTATCGATATTCAGCACTACGATGTAGACCAATGTTAACATGCATCGCAGTGCATACTATTAGTACTCATCAGCTCGAATGTAAACATGTATCAATATACACCACTATGATGTGAACCAATTTTAACATGCATCGCGGTGCATACTATTAGTACTCATCAGCTCGTATGTTAACATGTATCAATATACATCAATACGATGTAAACTTATGTTAAGATGCATTACAGTGCATACTATTAGTACTCATCAGCTCGAATGTTAACAAATATCAATATACATCACTATGATGTAAACTTATGTTAAAATGCATCACAATGCATACTATTAGTACTCATCCACATGAGTGTTAATATATATCGACACATATAAATATTAAAAACATTTTAAATAGATTTATACATTCGTTAATACTAATACTACTATTCCAGCTTGATTTTGTTTTAAGAAATTCAAAATACAACAAACCAACATAATTAGTCAATAGAATTAAAAATACACCCAACCTAGTTAATTAGCTTTCTAGATTTGCTTAGTAATTGACTTCACTTCGAAATAAGCTTCCTAATCTTGAATCCTTTCATCAAAGCTTTGCTTGTTGTACTTTAAATTCTGATTTGTCATTTGCTTGTTGCTTGTTGTAAGGATTTTAACTTCATACTTTGTTCTTAAACTTCTTAGCTGAAAAGCTTGAGCTCTTCCTTCTTTCTTTAGATCACAATCCTATAGGTCTTTTCCCTTGTAATTTTCCATGTGTCGCATGATAAACATTGCACCATGTGTTCCTCCGTCCTTAATTAGTCCCCCATGTGATAATCTTCAACATTAAAAAAAATGTTATTTATATCGGGATGATTCTTCTCTATTTCGTCAAGTAGCACCATTGAGAAAGGGGGTTTACAAATGGTTTCAGTAAGGGTCAAAAATTCATCGTGCCTTTGTAAACTGATGGCGACCCAATTAGTTTGCTGACTGTATGTCGCCCCATATATTCACTCATGTTTCTCTTAACAAAGTACCTTCCTGTAATTAACACAAACAGCCACTAGTAACATAAGAACCACTCGTAAGACTCCGACCCCCGATCCTTGTTGATGATCCATTAGTAGTTGAGTACATCACATTTTCCATCAGTAAGAACCTATGAAACTATTTCAACTTATCAAACATATAAACATATAATTAAAACTGATACTAGTAACATTTAACACAAATAATATTATAACTATTAAAGCTCAAAATCATCAACATATACATGAAATAACTGTTTATCCTAATAACAACGTACCAGTTGAAGAATGAACATTCGAATTAGCTTATAAAGGAACATTGGAACTAGAAGAGATCAGAGAAGCTACTAGAAAAATCATTAGAAAGAATCAAACATTAATTAAATATACAAAGATATTAAAAATAAATAACATTCATCACAGATAATGTTATCATTATTTGTACGTGCAAAAAGATTAATATTCGCATATTATACAACCATGTTACATAACATTCCATTAGCTTTTGACCTATCAACATCTCACACAAGAAAATGTATGCTAAATCATCATAATGATAGGGAGACATCCAAAATAAGAAATTTGATAAAATTAGATTTCTACCAATCAACACATATTAGCAGCAATAGTATTATGCAACCGAGATATGTGACATGTACACAATTCTACCTCCATATAATAAACCATAAGCGTTTCAGGATGACGAATTCAGGCAACAGAGATAATAACTAACATTAACTTCAAAAAATGAACACTTTAGAATCTAATAAGTGATCTATAATTCTATATCTGTTAACAACCAGCATATAACAGTTATGAATGTAAAGACATATCAAAGTGATGAAGTAAAACTAATACATATACTAAATACTCAGTAAGGTATACCCACATCAAAATTGACTAATAAGATGAATGTAGCTAAATATTCGTTTAAACTAATACTGTATTAACTAAAAACTACATTCATGATGTAAATAAACATATCACTATATAACATACAAACATAAATTTCAATAATATATAAGAAACAACAAAATTGAAATTATCAGATTGTTAGGAACACTTACTTTATGAATGTGAGATTGCAAATGTAGACTCATGAACACTCGAATTGGATTTTAACAGAACATTCAAGCTAGAAGATATCACATGACCTGCAAAAACAAGATTATAGAAGTTAGCAATAACAATTGAAAAGCAAAAAATGTTTAAAATAAATAATATGCACCACAAGTGATATTAACGTTATTGCAAATCAACATATAAAATACAACAATTAAAAACTAAGAAAACAAGTGTTAAATTAAAGATACCAGTAGATTCGGGAATAATTGAATCTGATTCCAATGGTAAATTGGAACTAGAAGACAACATAAATTATGGAAAACACGAAATTAAACCCTAAAAACGAATGGATGTAATTGTAATTCGAAACTCAAACTGAAACCCTAATTTCAGAACCAAAATCGAAATTGTTGAGGATGAATAACGGATCGTGAACGTATTTCATTATTAATAAATAACAGATTCATGTAAACGAATTTATCACATGAAAGAAGATTCAAATTGGATAATTAGAAGAGTATACATAAAATTGGAGCATTAAAGATGAATTTCAGTCAGATGGAAATTCTTAATGAAATCCAAATTGAAGATGAGATGATTTCGATTAAGATGGAATTTGGAATTTCAATTGAAGATGAGAAGAACATGAACGTACTTTCTAATTGAAGAGATATGATGTGTCTGTGTTTTGCAGGAAGAAGAAGAGGGTAAATGACCAAACTAACCTTGTCCATTTAAACACAATGAAACGCAGGAATATGGAGTTACAGTGCACCAGAGGAGTTATGATGAAATGGATGGTGAGATGGTCACTTCCCCCAAAAATGCCCTCTTCCCTCTTGATCATGCCACTATATATATATATATATATAAAAGTTACAAAAATAATACTGTAGTACCACGGAGTAAATAAACTCACAAAACGTCCATGTTATTAATTATATGTGTAAGATAAGATGTTTACATTTACATTTAAGTACAAATTATTATATATATATTCTCTTAAAAATGCAATTTTTTCTCTTGTTAAAATGCATTTCTAAAATTGTATTATATTCTACTCCGTATTAGTATAATCTATAATAAGTGGAATATTTTAATTTGATATTTTAGTGTTGGTACCCCTTGTGTTAGTTTATATTTCGTTCAACACACATATTTTTTTGCATGCGTCTGAACATCTATTTACAAATCACAATGGTTTGTACGTCACGTGGCATAAAATGACCAGGGTTTGATTACTATGACCGCGTTCCAAATTATCTATATCTATCTATAAATCTATAATCCTATTTAGATTATTTATGGAATTGAACCTGAACTCTATTTACGATTCAGTATAATCTATATAAATACATACTACTCCGTATAAAGCATGTTTATCCCAAAATTACTTATTTGCATTTTGTTTTGTAACAACAAGATATTTTTTACGGAGTATTATTGTTTTGAACTTATATTTTCTAACTACAAATTGTGAATTAAAGTACCAATCAAATTGTGAATTAAAGTACCAATCACATTTTACTTAACGCATGTTTTATTATTTGATTGAACATTTAATTTAGATTTAGGGTTTAGGGTTTAGTAGGGTTTATGGTATAGGGTTTAGTAAGATTTAGGGTTTAGAGTTTTGTAAAGCGTTTGGGGTTTAGGGTTTGGGTTTAGGGATTAGGGTTTGGGGTTTGAAGAGGATAAAACCCTAAACCCTAAACGCAATACTTTAACACATGTGTTAGTAAAATGTGAAACCCACCAAAAAAGAAAAAAAAGAAAAAAAAAACTCGTCGAAAGTATGCCTTGAAGGACGGCAAATCGAGGAGGATAAAACGCTGAATCTAATGGTGAAATTTTCATAATTTTTCGATTTGTCGTTTGTGAGATATTTAAGTTTGAAGGTAAATGGGTTTTGTACATGTGAACATTCTTTTTGTACATATGACACAATAACATTGATACTTCTATTCTTTCAATAATTAAATAATTATTGTACTGTAATGACTAGATGAGGTCCCGCGACAACGCGGGATTTCGACATTTGATTTTATATATTGTGTAACTAAAAAGGTTAAGTCAAATGAAATTATACCATGAACCGGATTTTTATATAATATAATCGCCAACCAATAACATATAGCATATACTTTATCAGTTGGGTATGGTTCAGGTTTTTCGATTATTTTTAGTTAAGTTATTAAAAATACATGTCGGTTGTATATTATATATTATCTAATTTGTAAACATTTTAGTTATAACATTTACCTATTTTATGAAGGGCAGATAGTCAAACATTCATTAATATAATATGCATTTAATAAGAAGGTAGTATAGAATTATTATAACCCATAAAATAGTTTTTTAAACTTTAAATTAACTATGAATTCAGTGTAACTTAAATAACTGTATTTTGTATTTGTAATTCAAACCTAGAATTCTATCAAAATCATACATTGTTGTGATCACACACACACACACACACACACACACACACACATATATATATATATATATATATATATATATAAGCAATAACAATAGATTTTGAATAGCGATAATAATAATAAACATTTAATTTAATACCTTCAAAATTCATTGAAGTTTCATGATCTTCAAGAGGGTATTTATCATTTGCTAGTTTTATAGTAAAACCGAAGTTTCTGGCAATGCTTTAAACACAACTTGTAAAAATATAAAATCTATGAATCACAAAAAGAAAATAAAATAATATTATTATGGTTGAATATGACATAGTTTGTCTATTGTTTAGCTTATTGTGTACTCCTTTTGTTCTAAATTAAGTGTCATGGTTTGACTTTTTGAGTATTCCTTTTTCAACTTTGACTTTAAATAGTTTTTGTTTGTGTTATATAATACTTTGGTATAATTTTCATAAAGTAATATATAACACAATAAAAAATATTTAAGGTCAAAGTTAAAAAGAAAAACTTCCAAATCTGATTCAGAACACTTAATTTGGGACAGATGGAGTATTATTTAAGGGATTATTAGTTAAAATAATAGAATACTTTAGTTACTTTATTTAAAGGATTATTAGTTAAAATCACAAAATATTTTAGTTACGATTTTAATGTATTCATGATATTACGATTGTTTGGCTAAATGGATGACGTCTTTAGGGATGAAACCAATCTAAGGTTCAGATTGCTCCATTGTAATCTATTATATATATTTATATATATATAAAGATCTTATCTCTAAAAATTAAATACAAATAGAATTTATTAAAAGAAGCTATAAGGCTTAACGATTTATGGTAAGAAAATCTAAACAATATTACTCCCTCCGTTAATTGCTAAGGTATAATTAGTATTTTAGTTATAATTATAGTGGTATCATTCGTTATTATTGTTGTGAGTAGAATTTTGACTAACTGTGCAGGATTATGGATTAGTTACTATGTTGACAACTTGTAAGGATCCTGGACTACTCCCGAAGAATTTATGTGCAGGATACTGGGCTTACAATCAGGATAAGGAAATGTATGATTCTGACTTGCTATATTATGCAGGATCCTCAGGTATGACTATATTATCCTTAAGATTATGTTGAAACAGGGATAATAGCTATGTAACCTTACTGTTGAGATTATTATATTGCAGAATCCCGATAGGGATATTATTTTATATTTCAGGATCATTAATGTATAATTATCCTGAAATAAACTAAGTCTGGAGTGACGAAGCTTCTTGGACTCAAGGCTACCTTATTTGCTTTATAGTATATGCTTATTATAAGGATCCCAGATATCAAATATCTCGGGATCCCTTTGCTACTAATATTTCTGCATGTTTAATTTGTTTTGACTAGGTCATACAAGATATGTGGAGTTAGTTCCGATTTATATGGATCATATATTGCTTGAAGAATATTTGAATTACGAAGAAGGAAGTCAACACGTGCGGATTACTCAGTCATATGAACGTTGGACGCTCCATCAAATATCGGAGATGATCTCGGATATTTCGGAATTATTTGTTATTCACTTGTAGTATAAATACGAGGCTAGAATGATCGAATAAAAAAACGAATACTCACTGCTTACACTGAAACACACTCTCTGCAACTCGTTAACACCCACACACTTCATCATTTTCACACTTAGACGATCATTCTTGTGCTCTTTAGTTTGTAAACCTTTTTCATTTAATAAGATAAACATAAGGCACGAATCGATTGACCCTTCCCGAGGTTTTGTGCCGGAGATCTATCATAGATCAAGGGTTTTCCTCGTACATCACTGCGTTCTTGCATCTTTCTTTCATTTACTTTACTAAACTTGCGTTCTTGATCACGTATACTGCATTATCCCGGAATTATCCCGGATTATATTCATTTTTCTGCATTTATCTTGATTTATTATATATAAATTCATCCTTTACAAAGTCTTTGGTCACATATTTAGCAAGATTTGATACTAAGTTAATCCATATTAGCAAAATTACAAGTATTCATCACAAAGTATAACTTTCAAATAAATTATCTTGAAATCAAATTCAAACACACTACCTCACTTTACTAATTTGTTCATTGAATTACATTGTGTAATTTTTTGAACAAAACAATTATATATATATATATATATATATATATATATATATATATATATTAGCTACTAAATTTATCTCTTATTTTTTTTACTTTGAATTATTAAGATCTAACCGCATATATGAAAATATAGTGTTCTTAACTGCACGGATAGAACCGGGATGTTACTGTTGTGGGTAGATTTTTAACTAACGTTGCAGGATCCTGATTAGCATCATATATTCATCTCACATGTATGAAAATCATTTATATTTCGTATTCGCATATCAGGATAATGAAAGTTTGTAAGTATACTTTCAGGATCACAGTCATAGGTAAGGATCCTGGAAATACTCTTATTAGCAGGATCCTAGTCAGGATATATTTGTTTAATATAATTATGCAGGATAATGGATAAGCGGGATGAGTAAGTAAGGATCCTATGTTTTTTCTGGAGTGTGCATAGCTCAGGATCCTGGACCTATATTAGTTCAGGATCATGCGTTGTTTAACGTGTTTATTTTCTTTGAGTATTGACCAGGTCATATATGGAACGCGTTAATGAGATATGCTCCGGATTACGTGAGGAAAATTTGATATGATTCAAGGATGACCAAGTCAGCTGCACGTGTAAAATGAAGTCAAAAGAGACGTTGGTGGTCTTCATCCTTCATCGGAGGATCCCGAGATTCTCGGAAATATTGTTATACGCTCTTAGTATATATTGTTATCCTTCCCGAGGTTTTGTGCCAGCGATCAATCTTGATCAAGGGCTTTCCTCGTATATCCTCGTGTCGATTACATTTACTTTATCTTTTTCATTGTTTTACCCTTAGTCTGTTCTTGAGCTTTTTTCTTAAATCTTTATTCAACAAGGATCAACGCCCTTAAAGCGTATTTTTACTCAAAATTCTTATTTACTAATATAGATAATCGTATAACAATGTAATTATCTTGAAAGTAATTTCGACACTATACCTCACAATTTAAAATTTAATCACTTAGTTGCTTAGTGTAATTTTTGACCAAAACAATTTGGCACCCACCGTGGGGCAAGTGGTGTTTTGCTTAATCAAACTTTTATTAAAATCCTTGTTGAGTCATCTTTTTCAAAAATTTCTGTTAAGAATGTCGAGCCAAGGACGATCTACATCATCCACCATGCCATCATCATCATTTGCGAGAACTACTCTTCCTCCTGCTCCACCTCTCACATCATCTCAACAACAGCCACAAAATGTCTATGTAAGGCTATCATCGGCTGGATCCACTTCTATAGGGGCCGGATTCTTTTCAGATCCAAACCCTGTTATGATTTCTAACCAGGATATTGTGTCTATGTTTGCGCAGGTTAAGGAGCAGCTTCAACGAGTAGAAAGGAGCAATGAAATCCTGAATAAGGATATGGAGAATATGAGGACTAGGAACAATGTCCCTGCTTCTCAAGTCACTACTCCTATCCGCAGCAGGATCCTTGATTTTGGTACCCCCACCGTCTGCTGAACGAAAAGGAGATTTCGTGTCCATGCAAGGGAGTACCAGGATCCCAGATCCAATATTTGCTACAGGGGTTTCTACGTCGAGGGGCCAACAATCGGATCCAGGATCCTCATATAGGACTCCTGATGGTGGTAACACGTTTAATAATTATACTTCTAATAATACTGTTGGGACTAACAATTTTCAGGATCCTGGGGTTAGCCCTGTGATGGCAAGGGAGATACAAAAATTGAAGGATATGATATCGAGTGTCCCTGGAGTTGTACAACCAATTCCTGAAGTTGCTCCAACGGCTCATAGGATATCAAGATTTGCACCACCTGTCTGTGATGCTGAGATCCCGAAAAGATTTCAAACTCCAAATATGAAGTTGTATGATGGAACAACGGATCCTGAGGAGCATATTGCGCAATACAGGGAGAGGATGGAAATCATTCCAATTTCCTATGATCTTAAAGAAGCATGCTTATGCAAGGGCTTTAGCTCTACCCTCACATGATCCACACTAAAATGGCTGTTAAACGTTCCCTCTTACTCTATTACTTCATTTGCTAATCTAGTTAATTTATTTAATAACCAATCCTCTTGCAATATAACATTTGGAAAGTTAACAACTGATTTATACAGAGTTGTTCAAAAAACTAATGAGTCTCTTCGAGATTTTGTAGGAAGATTTGGGAGAGAATCCTTGAATATACCTAACCTGGATATGCATACTGCTGTTCAAGCCTTTAAAATGAGGATCAAAAGGGATTCCCCATTCTATGAGGATCTTGTTATGAATCCTTGAAGGAATCTCGACGAAGTCAGAAACAGGGCCCTAAGATTCATCAGGCTAGAAGAAGATGCTGGGATACAGAAAAGGGTTGATGCTTCATCAACATACGATAGACCCAACAGGAAATCAGACTCATCCTCATCCAGATCGAGCATAAACAAGCCTTATGCCAGAAATGAGGATCGTCGTGTAAATACTATCAACAAAAATGATGAAGAGTATCCTAAAATAACTGACTATAATTTTTCTGTAGATACAACAGGTATACTATGTGCCATGGAGGATCTTGAAGACAAAGCAAGATGGCCCAAGAAAAATGAGAAATCTTTTAGATGGAAAGACAAGTCTAAATGGTGTGCATACCATGGAGATTTCGGTCATCTGACTGAGAATTGTATAGCTCTCCGAAAAGAGATCAACCATCTGCTCAACAAAGGATACGTGAAAGATTTGCTTGGTAAAAAGAAGGATCACGGAAAGGATCATGGAAGAGTTCAGGATCCTGGATCTCAGGATAATCGCAGGATCCCTACTAGAGCAGGATCCCTACCTTCAGATGCCAAGGTAATCAATTTTATTTCTGGTGGCTCTGATATATGTGGTACTTCTTATTCTGCAGCAAAGAAGCACGCAAGTGAATCCAAATCAGAAAAGCCATATAAACCAACAAGGATTTCCATGAAGAAAGATGAGAAGGTCATAGCATTTGATGAGGATGATTTGGAAGATGTTCAGGATCCTCACCATGATGGTTTGGTTATTACTCTCTATGTTGCCAATCATTTTGTGCGCAGGATCTTGATCGATGGAGGAAGCTCGGTTAACATCATTCGCTTGGAGACCTTAAAAAGATTGGGTATTCCAGAATCAGAGATCACCTCTAGATCTACTGTATTGGTAGGATTCAGTGGAGAAGCAAAAAATACAGTTGGTGACATCAAATTGCCAATTTACATTGAAGGGATAATTCGATTCAAAAATTTTGTGTTATAGATTGTTTGTCGAGCTATAACATTATCCTAGGTAGACCCTGGTTATATGATATGAAAGCGGTGCCATCAAGATATCATCAATGTGTCAAATTACCAACTCCTTGGAGGGTGGTTAAGATTAGCAGTGATCAAAAAGAGGCAAAGGATTGTTACACAACATCGATGAAGTCTACTGCCAAGTCTCCGTCAGCATAGCAATTAAAGAATAAGGTGTGGGACGTTCTAGATACAAGCGAACAGGACGTCAAAGAAATGCCGCTCGATTCCAAGGATCCTGAAGAAAAAGTGCTCATAGGATCAGGGATGTCACAGGATCTTGAACATGATCTCATGAAATTTTTGAACCAAAGAAAATCAACTTTTGCTTGGAAGCCAGAGGATATGACAGGTATATCTAAGGATATTATAACTCATAAACTTGGAATTGATAGTAGTTTCAGGCCAGTTCAACAAAAAAGAAGAAAATTCTCGCCGGAAAGGAATGCTATTATCCAAGCGGACGTTGAAAGGTTACTCTCTGCTGGCATGATAAGGGAAGTTAAATTTTCAAGATAGTTGGCAAACGTGGTGGTAGTACAAAAGAAGAATGGGAAATGGAGAGTGTGCGTGGACTACACTGATCTTAATAAAGCCTGTCCGAAGGATCCTTTCCCATTACCTCACATCGATTCGATGGTAGATGCTACGACTGGGCATGAGATCCTAACCTTCATGGATGCATCGTCAGGATTTCAGCAAATCCAAATGGAACCATCGGATCAGGAAGACACAACCTTCATAACCCCCACAGGTATATATTATTATATTGTTATGCCTTTTGGTCTTAAAAATGCAGGTACTACTTATCAAAGGCTGATTAACATGATGTTCAAAGAACAACTAGGAAGCACGATGGAAGTATACATCGATAATATGGTGGTAAAGTCAAAGAAAGCTGAGGATCATCTTCAGGATCTTAAGATGGCTTTCGACATTCTGGATCAATACAATATGAAGCTTAATCCTGCAAAGTGTCACTTTGGAGTGGGGGCAGGAAAATTTTTGGGGTACATGGTAACCAAGAGAGGAATAGAAGTTAGTCCAGAGCAGATCAAGGCTATCCTAGATTTGAAATCCCCATCAAGTCCTAAGGATATATAAAGATTGACGGAAAGAATAGCAGCTCTGAACCGTTTTATTTCAAGATCCTCAGACAGATGCAAGGATTTCTATGATATCCTAAAGAAGAACAAAAAGTTCGAATGGGGAGAAAAACATGAAGATGCATTTCAAGAATTGAAGAATTACTTGTCATCAGCTCCTTTATTGATGAAGACTGAGAATGGTGAGCCATTGTTCCTCTATCTCTCGGTATCCCGAAATGTTGTAAGTGCAGTACTGGTAAAGGATCATGAAGGGTAACAAAATCCATGTTTACTATGTAAGTAAAAGCCTACTAGATGCGGAAACCAGGTACTCCCATCTTGAGAAACTTATACTTGCATTAGTTATGACATCTACTAAACTTAGGCATTATTTTGAAACACATCCTATTCATGTAAGAACTAATTATCCCATTAAAAACGTTTTGAGAAAACCATAAATGTCAGGACGCCTAGCTAAATGGTCTGTAACGTTAAGTGCTTATAATCTAAATTATGAACCTAGAAATGCAATTAAATCCCAAGCTTTAGTAGATTTTATTGCTGACTTCACTAGTGATCTTCAAAATGAGATAGATTTAGAAGTACAAGAACTAAATCAAAGAAGTGAAAAATGGACATTATATATTGACGGTGCTTCTAATATAAGAGGAACTGGATTAGGAATTGTAAAATCACCTCAAGGTGATATTATGCCTCAAGCTATAAGATGTGAATTTCAAGCCACAAATAATGAGGCAGAATATGAAGCATTGATTGTAGGATTACAATTAGCTAAGGATATCGGTATAAAATACATAGATGTATATGTTGATTCATTGTTAATTGCTAATCATTATAATGGAACATATACTGTAAAAGTAGATAGATTAGCCTCGTATTTGGAAATTGTTAAGGATCTTGCAGGTAGCTTCGAGATCTTCGACATTCAACAGGTACCACGTGAGGATAACACTGAAGCGGATGCTCTACCTAACCTGGGGTCAAGTCTAAGGATCCCACCAGATGTTAAAATACCAATTATACATATTGCAGCACCTGCCATTGCTGACAAGGATAACAACTAAAGAGCAAGTATGTGATGTTGAGGATCCTCAGTCTGGAGATAATTCGAATACATCAGGTTCTGGGGGCAAGTCAGGATCATGGATGCAGCCGATCATGGAATATCTACAACATGATGTGATCCCTAAGGACGAAAATAATCCTAAAGCCTAAAGGTATCCCGTTTTACTATTGAAAATGGTATATTGTATAGAAAATCACTTGCAGGACCACTATTGCGATGCCTCGAAGATCCTGAAGCAAAAGCAGTACTTAAGGATATACATGAAGGTGATTGCGGGAATCATTCTAGGGGCAGAGCATTATTTTCAAAAACTTTAAGGACATGATACTTTTGGCATACTATGAAGAAGGATTCCATGGATTTTGCTCGCAAATGTGATGCTTGTCAAAGACATGGGAACATCCATCATCAACCAACGGAATCGATGCATCCGATTATCTCACCATGGCCATTTATGAAATGGGGAATGGATATTGTGGGAAAATTACCTACAGCTCCTGGAGGAAAGGTGTTTATGCTTGCAATGACGGATTATTTTTCCAAATGGATAGAAGCTGAGGCATTTGTTCAAGTAAAAGAAAAGGATGTAATATCGTTTATCAAGAGAAATATCCTGACAAGATTTGGGATCCCAGCAGAAATAGTATGTGATAATGGATCTCAATTTATTGGTAAAAGAACAACTAAGTTTTGTGAGAGTTGGGGAATCAAGATGATAACTTCAACACCAGTCTATCCTCAAGCTAATGGACAAGCGGAGTCTAGCAACAAGATTATAATCAACAGTCTCAAGAAGAGGTTGGATGCCAAGAAGGGAAGATGGGCTGAAGAAATACCTTTCATTTTATGGGCCGATAGGACCACAGAAAAGGAGGCAACTAAGCAAACTCGTTTTGCTTTGGTGTTTGGATCCGAAGCTATGATCCCAACGGAAATGGTAATCCCAACGGCAAGATCCCAGATGCAGACTTTGGAAGCAAACAAAGAAGCATTGATTCAGGATCTAGACACTGTGAATGAGTTAAGGGATCGTGCTAAATTCAGGATTGCTGCATACCAACAGAGGATTTCAAGATCTTACAACAAAAATGTTAGAATAAGAAGGTTTCAAGTAGGAGATTTGGTATTAAGGAAAGTATTTCAAAATACTAAGAATCCTACGGAAGGAAAGCTAGCACTAAAGTGGGAAAGTCCATATTTAATAGATTCGGATGCTGGAAAGGGGGCGTATTGGTTGGCCAATATGGATGGAGAATTACTTCCAAGATCCTGGAACGCCATTCATTTGAAACTCTATCATGTGTAAGTTGAATGTTTTAATTCAACATAAAAAGGTACTCCTATGATTCTTAACTCTTCATTGATTTTGATACTCTTTACTATATATGTATGTGTGTATTATAATATATTAGTATATACATGAAAGTTTATCATAATTATTATTCTCATTGAATACTGTACTAACTTAAGCATCGGAGGGGTGTTAGGCAAACTAACATCCACCTTTACCCAAGATCTTGTATTTGTTGTAGTTCATGCATTTAAGGATCATTGAATGAAGATTAGAGGTTGACCACCTATAACACCCCTCGTTTTCAGCCCAATTTAAACATTTTAAATTCGGAAGCGTCAGTCCATTTCCATCATTGTTGACTTAAAATATCTACTTATTTAAAACATGCTATTTCCAAAACCTTATTCATAATAATTTTACAAAGTAAAATCAAAGTACGCTAAAGTGGGTGTTATATAATTCTACAAAACATTTCTGATTTAACCAAATCAGATATCAGAGTACACGCCTGGTCGTCAAACATTCCATCTAGTTCAACTTCTTGCCCACCCGATCATAAATCCATATCCTGCAAGAAGTATTTAATGTGGGGGTTAGCTCAAAGCTAAGTGAGTGATTAAATAATCAATAGCCCAACTTAGCATAACAACTCTGTTTATATCAAAGCATTGTAAACACACAATAACACAGAGTATGTGGGGCTCTTGGGGAAACCTTCAGCAAAGAACACACAAATAATTTCAATGAGATAACTTCTCAATAACACAACATATCAACAATAAGGATCGGTGGTTCTTGAGATATCATAGTACCCGGGGATTCTCCAAGAATACTTATCGTACATATCCGCATGGCCATAACGGACGAGACCGATAGTTTGGTACTAATCTCATACGACCTAATTTCCTATTAACGATAAGTACAAGGAAATTCCTGTCGTCTTACAATAGAATCAAACCCAACCAACATGTTGACCTCAATACACTAATGCCCGAAGGCCAAATATCAAGTGATCACATATTCATATACTCAATCAAATCAACATATCAGATTAAACAATCTATCAACAGTGTTATTACTATTAAACCCAAAATCATCATGGCAAACGAAGCAGTAACAATACATTTACCCGTTGTAACCAAACTTGTTACAACTAAATCACAATGAGGATTATAAATCCACTCACCAATACCTCAGCTACACGCTCAGAAGTCTAATATTACTAAGCTTTCTCCACACCTGAGAATACAATCAAATAAACAATGAGTTAGTAACTGATTCCACAATAACTCATGTTATAATCATATAACATATTTCAAATACATAATTATCAATTACAACAACTACAAGTGGTAAATATCAATTATAATTGTCCTTCATGATAGTATATCATTTATCATCACATATTATTAAACAATTTCAAGTCTTATAACCATGTATCACTTTTATTACTAGGTTATAAAATCAACAACTTTATCACTTAGTTCCCAAATGTCATCATAACATATTCACATGAATCAAAGGATCCCTAAGATCACAGGAAACAAAAGTTCAATTCGGAACATATTCAAAAAGTCCCGAAATAAGTTTCAAAAACTGTAAAATGCCATTTTCGACCCCTAAATGACCCCGAATGTCCAAAAACCGCCTAAGCTCTTAGAATAGAGCTTTGACCATTGGGCCGTTTTCGAGTGACCATGTAAATTTCAACCCAATCTAAGTTAATAAAATTCGTCACCCAGTCTTCGCACACACTTTTAAATTTTGCAAACCAAAATTTGACTTGGATCCGCCGGATACACCCCTAGATCCGCCGGATACAAAATAAACATTAGGATCCGCCGGATCAATGTTAGATCCGCCGGATCACCCACGAAATCAAAGGATCCGCCGGATCAGGGTTAGGATCCGCCGGATCACCCTACCCACAACATGATCCGTCGGATCACATCCATGATCCACCGGATCATGGGCCCTTTCCAGCAACCTGCAACTTCTCCAAAAACCCAGAACTCGAAATTTTAAACTCAAACACACAAACTCAGATTCTGTTCAGTTCTAATACATCAATTACTTCAACAAACATCATATATCATCAACTAACAACATCTCAAGTTGAAATTTCATTCAAATTACTACTTAGCTCAATTCAATCATAATCAAGTTTCAAGAACACTAATTTTTAAGGATTGAACTTACCCTCACGATAATGATGATAGTGAAATGGAACTGGGATTGAATCAAAGTCTTGAGTCTAGAAATCAATTTAACAATTTCATGTTCTTGGGTTGAATCACAAAGCCATAGGGATGATTTTATGTTTTCTTGTTACTGAGCTTAGAAGCTATAACAAATAAATAAGTCGGCTCACACTAACCGACTTACACACTTGGTTATTTTATGTCCGTCTTAAATCTATTGTCTAGAACCCAAACCATTTGCGAGTCCAAACATTTTATTTCACTGACAACTTTATTAATTTACAACAATTAATAATTTATCTGTCACAATGGAATATTTAACTCCTATTCCAATTATTATTATTTTTTCTCAAGTAATTTAAACCGAACTAATTCCCAACACATTAAATACTGTTTAAAATTAGGAAATAGTAAAATATTACTAGATCCAAATTGAGGATGTTACACCACCTCTCCTCCGTTAAGGATCCCAGCGATCCTCTAAGGTTTAGAGGTTTTCAAACGGATAAACACCTCTAGGGTTTATACACCCCATCAGGTGCGCACGGTGTTTGATTATAGTGTCACGGTTAGGGAATCGGTGATGCCTCTGTTACCCGACAACTTCATTTCCATTGGCCTATAGATCAAACGCTAACGAATGTCGGCACTGATGTGCACTAGACGTGTCGATCTAAGGTTTGTTTCATTTTCATTTCACTCTAAGGTTTGTAATGTTTTCACATTACTCATTGGTAAGGCATTTTCATGTCTCGAATGGCTTAGCCCAAGAATCATACAGTTTGTAATGTTTTCACATTACCCAATGGTTTGGCATTTACATGTCACTCTTATAGTTTTATTAAACTATCTAATGGTTATAATGTTTTCACATTATCAAAGTTCTCATTGGTTAAGTCTAATAAACGACTTTATTAGCTCTAATGTTTTCATGATTATCAAAAAAAAATTGATCTAAGGATCACAAAATCTTTTTAAGATCACAACATTTTTCAAAAAAATAAATTATTTTCACGATCAATTTATAAGTTATCAACATTTTCATGTTACAGAAAATATCCACTGGGATTCATCATTATCTACAAAATATTTTAAGATCCTGAAATCTTAGGATCCTAAACTCAAGATTATCTTAGATCCGATTAAGGATCCTTGGAACCTGTAATGCTGAATGGATATTGAGAGAATCTTCTCATTATCCTGAATGTATCCTGAGGGAATCTCCTCGGGATCCTGTTTTTAAGCAACTATCAAGCAAACAAATATGCTGAGGGAATCTCCTCAGTATCCTGAAGACATAAGATGTAGATAATATCCTAATATCATTCATACCAAAAGATTTCAGGATTATTCATCCTGAATCAGAGTTCAAAAGTGTAGAAAAGTAAAATTGTCTTGTGGCCGACATAAACTACATAACACCACCATGGTTGACCATACCAGATCAACCTCATACCGAATAATTGTTTAATTACAATCACAACCCATATAAAATAAGCGAGCATCAGAATAAAATTCGGGCTCCGGCTAGTCATATGCCATCCTCACCCGAAGATTCCTCACTGCCAATTGCGTCATCAGCCACCGCCATGTCTTCATCATCCTTGGAATTGGACACCTCGCCCCTAATCAGTGTGTCTGTGATCCTTGTCTTGGGCGCCTTAGTGGCTTTCTTTTTGGGAGCCTTGGATTCTGCGAGACCAATGAAGAACGGGTTTGCAGCATAGTCATCTTTCATCCTTGCTAACTTATCCTTCCATCCCTTGATATCCCACATGCTGGTGTCCTGACCATGTTCAGCGGCTTCCGTGGCCATATGGATTTTAGATTCCAACACGGCGATGATAACGTATCTCTTCATCTCTTCCATCAGGGTATTGTTCATATCTGATCCTTCCTCGTTGGTATGACTGCATTTTGCGGCAAGCATAGAATTAAGGACCTCAATCTTCCGTTTGGCTTTCTCCAGCTTGAGAGCATTCTTCTTCTAGCTAGCAATCAGATTGTCGACTGCTTTGACTTTTTCTGAGTATCTGTCTATCATGATGTCTGCAGCCTAATAATAGAATCGATGTTAGAAATTTTGTTCAAAAGGAGATTGGAAGTAAAAGGCCTTATCATCAGAAGATTGAAAGCAGGAGTCTCAATATCATATAAGTCCTCAACTTTTCTCTTTTTGGAGAGAAAATGTGTGGAAAAAGGCTTGAACCTCGAATCGCCAATCTTGATCACTTCTTTTTGAGGAGGAATTTCTAGATCAATGTCGGATAAGGTGAAATGCACTGAAAGATTATTGAAAAATTAAGAATGAGAAGAATAGAATTGTGGACAGTGAAAAAAGAAAATTTACTGACATGGTTGGATTTTTTACGGTTGCTACGATTATTCTCAGTAGGGATTTGGTATAGGAATGAAATTATGGAGTAATTATAAATTAAAATGGCGAAGAAGGAGGATGAGAGATAAAATGATTTATGTGAAAATTTAATGGCGGTTTGATGTGATAAGAGTCTAAAGGTTATCATTAATACTTGGGTACGCTCTCCGATACGCGTAAAATATCTCACCTAACACGATTTGAGTAGTTATCTTGAGAAGTTATAACATTTAGGGATCCTGAAAAACGTTATAACTTCGGGGGCAATTGTTGTGGGTAGATTTTTAACCAACGTTGCAGGATCCTGATTGGCATCATATATTCATCTCACAGGTATGAAAATCATTTATATTTCGTATTCGCATATCAGGATAATGATAGTTTGTAAGTATACTTTCAGGATCACAGTCACAGTTAAGGATCCTGGAAATACTCTTATTATTTATCTTGCAGGATCCTAGTCAGGATATATTTGTTTAATATAATTATGCAGGATAATGGATAAGCGGGATGAGTAAGTAAGGATCCTATGTTTTTTCTGGAGTGTGCATAGCTCAGGATCCTGGACCTATATTAGTTCAGGATCATGCGTTGTTTAACGTGTTTATTTTCTTTGAGTATTGACCAGGTCATATATGGAACGCGTTAATGAGATATGCTCCGGATTACGTGAGGAAAATTTGATATGATTCAAGGATGACCAAGTCAGCTGCACGTGTAAAATGAAGTCAAAAGAGACGTTGGTGGTCTTCATCCTTCATCGGAGGATCCCGAGATTCTCGGAAATATTGTTATACGCTCTTAGTATATAACTGAGGCATGGATGATCGATTAGGTTAAGGAATGCACACTATTTTCACCTGCAAAACACATAAACACTCTGTTATTACTCTCGTTAATATTCTTTTTCATCAACACTTAGCTAGATTCACACACATAATCACTTAGCCGATCATCCTTGTGCTCTTAGCTTGTAATTCATTGTTTTTATTTTAATAAAATCAACAAAGGCAAGGATCATTTGATCCTTCCCGAGGTTTTGTGCCGGTGATCAATCTTGATCAAGGGCTTTCCTCGTATATCCTCGTGTCGATTACATTTGCTTTATCTTTTTCATTGTTTTACCCTTAATCTGTTCTTGAGCTTTTTTCTTAAATCTTTATTCAACAAGGACCAACGCCCTTAAAGTGTATTTTCACTCAAAATTCTTATTTACTAATATAGATAATCGTATAACAACGTAATTATCTTGAAAGTAATTTCGACACTATACCTCACAATCTAAAATTTGATCACTTAATTGCTTAGTGTAATTTTTGACCAAAACAATTTGGCGCCCACCGTGGGGCAAGTGATGTTTTGCTTAATCAAACTTTTATTAAAATCCTTGTTGAGTCATCTTTTCCAAAAATTTCTTGTTAAGAATGTCGAGCCAAGGACGATCTACATCATCCACCATGCCATCATCATCATCTGCGAGAACCACTCTTCCTCCTGCTCCACCTCTCACATCATCTCCATTTTATGACGAGGTATATTTATCACGATATTCAATATCAGACAATATATGAAATTTTCGTATAACAATTATAGCTTTGTTTCAACCTAATAGGAAAAAAAATATTTATTGAAACTTTATATCAAAGAACTAAAACGTTAACCGCGCAATGCAGAAACCATACATATTTTTTCTAGCGGTAATCAATTACATGTCGTCTTTTTATGAAAATTGACAAATAGTGTGAAATACTATCATTTTCTTTCTTTATTAGACACTTATATATATATATATATATATATATATATATATATATATATATATATATATATATATATCGAATAATTGAAAACCTAACCTAAGACTAATACAAATAGATTATATGTTGATGTTGGAACCTGGGTTAACTAATAAGAAAACCACAATTATTTTATTCTTTTGGGTTTGATCGTTCAAAGTCAATGCGTCAAATGCCCATCATAAATAATTTTATTTTTGTTAAAGATTCAACCCACCAGCCCATCGACTCCTTTAACCTAATTCAATAATTAGGTTACGCGGATTATTTCATTGGTTGAATAATTTTGATCTCGTTTATAAAATAAGTATAAGTTTAGGATTACCTACTATGAAATTTGACCCGCAAATTCAAACCCGTTAACTCGACTCGACTCGACTCTTATTACAAACCCTAATTATAATATTTAAATTTTAAATAATTAAGCCACGATTTTTAATCTACTAATTAACTTTGATGATTAAATATGTATAATCTTTAAAAAAAACAAAAATATTGCTTTTGGTAGGATTTGCATTCGATGTCGTACTAACTAAAATGATACAGTTGTAAATTATGTAATTATTATTTTAAAGCTACAAAATTGTTAAACTATTTCTATAGTGGTAATAGATTAACTTTTATACTTACTCGGATGTAATTTACTCTAAGTGTCTAAATTGTTAAATGTTAACGTACTTACATAGTTAATAAAAAAGTTATTGGATCTCATTTTATAAGAGTTTCTTATTTCCACCTTATATTTTAGTGTAAAGATAACGATAAAGATAATTATAATTTGTAAGAAAGTAATTTATTATATATGGAACCGTAAATGAAATTTTAATTTTATATATTAATAACTTATGTCAACTATATATGTTACAATGCAATCAGTTTTTTTTTTAATTATATCTTTTGAAACTGAAAACATTTATGATAAATTCGATGTAATAATTAATTGTATTAATTTAAGTGTTAATTAATACATTTTAATTATAATATATTAGAGAAGTGGAGGGTAAATTAGTCATTTATTATTACTACTTTTTAAGACTTTGATTGAAACTCTTTATATAGTATTATAGATTATAGATAATTATATCTTTTGAAACTGAAAACATTTATGATAAATTTAATGTAATAATTAATTGTATTAATTTAAGTGTTAATTAATACATTTTAAATATAATATATTAGAGAAGTGGAGGGCAAATTAGTCATTTATTATTACTACGTTTTAAGACTTTGATTGAAACTCTTTATATAGTATTATAGATTATAGATAACAAGTTGTTACATTAATACTAAATCAATCCCTCTTCTCTCTTATCTATCTATCCAAAACATTAAAAAAGGATAATTAGGCTCTTAATTGCATAATTAATAGGCTGCCACGTATGAGTTTTTGGCGCCAATTTTTCTCCGCCCAACACTTCCTTTAACATTGCACAAAACATGATAACCGTCTTAATTATTTATTTATCTAAATCTAAATACAAATATAAGGTTAAAGTTAACAATAAGGGTCTTTTGTTTATTCTGAGTACTGATAGCTGAAATCTGAAACAAGTTCTAAATAATAAGACATGTCATCTGAAATCTGAATACATAATTATTAAGATCATTTGATAAATAAAAAGTACAAACATATGAATGCACGTTTCACTATTTTTTGACGTGATACAAATTGAATGAATATAACAGAGTTTCAAACGATTTAACTTAAGAAAAAATAAAACTTACACGAGTTTCGACACAACTTTCGACACTTCTAGATACCAATAATAACATAAATAAATAACTTGTCATGAAATAATAAATAAACTAAAATACATGAACCAAAAACCGAAAGGAATATTTTTTACATAAATTAACATACGATAATTCATTTATACGAGAAAAAAGACAGAACATTATGGGATTTATATATTAATTAGAAGTTTTAAGCAATTGTAAATAGCTTATTGAATAAGTAGTTTTTCAGCTAGGTTAAGACCTGATAAGAAAAAAATATCAAAACATCTTAATGGACATTTAGCTTATCCATTAATACAACTACCACTTTCAAGACATTTTAAGCTCAAACAAAAGAGTCCTAACTCTCTAGCTTTGGAAACCAACATTTTCTCTCAATAAACCGACAGTGTAACTGTAAGAATTTGTCAAAACTTCTCGGCCTATTTTCAGTATTTTGTATCTAATCTAGAAACGTTAGTGTGTATCCATATGCGTACGTTAATAATTTTTGTGTTGATATTCTTGGACATAAGATCCAAAGTCTTTACAGTTCATGTAGGTTTTACTTTTAATTGTAGTTTTTGTTATTATAAATATGCAGTTTTTCTTGAAACTAAAGTTCATAGACTTGAATTTTGGATTTGAATCATTCACAACATTGTGGTTATCGCTTTTCATGTATCGTCTTCTTTTCGTATTATATCATGCAATGGATATGCCTGGGGTTTTATAAGACATGTAAGGGAACTATATGAACCGTATACGTATCAATGTAAATAAATATCTTCGATAATCAAGACCGATTTGAGTCGATGACTTATATCTAATCTTATCTAACTTTGTTTGGTTACATAAAAAAACCGTTCGTTAACCGCATATTAGTCATTTAACATTGTTTTCTTGTATGTTTACTTAATATATGTATGAACTTTTATTGTCATTTTTCTTGCATTTGGTGTTTTCTCATATGTGTATACTGTTTTATGTCAAAAGATGTTTCCTAGTTCAACATGAACATTTGAAGTTTGAATATGGCTTCATGTGGTTCATGTAGGTTCTGTAAGTTGATGAAGACTTTAAGAAACATTTGGATTTTAAAGTTGTACACATTTTTTCTTAACATGTTAATCACATATGTGGATATATCAGTCATTACATCGATAATAATTGTCATTGTATTTTCAATATCTATAACAAATACAAACAATAATACCTAAATACTTAAATTACCGCTTTAAAAGTGACTAAGAAGGTGTTTGGAATTACTTATTTTACATGTGTTATTTGTATATTGCTTATTTTTATAGCACATAAGCAGAAACAAACACTCTTAGTAAATTGTTGTTAATCTGTTTATTCTTAAGAAATAAACACTTAAAAATAAATATGAAGACCCCCTACTTATTTTTTAAGCAAAATACTTATAAATAAGCAATTCCAAACACCTTGTAAATAACTGTTACACAAACTTATACAAAAACCTTCTAAAAGGTTTACCATGGAAGATGCTTCAATGACAAATGAATACAGTATGACCACAGTTTTTACTTTTCTTAGTACCGTTATTGTTTAGGATAACAAATATAATTTCTTGAGCAAACCGTGCATCACACGGGTAATGATCTAGTTATCTAATAAAAGTGGAAAGTGGAGGCTTGTTACTTATCTCCTCCTAAATCACCCTCTTTATACAAATTACCACCATTCAATGGCTTAGTCCCTTTGATTCTAACCTTTGATCGTCATTAAGCTAATTATTTATTAATCTTCCAATTTTTAGACCCCTTTTTTCCAAATATGCCCTCATGCCCTCATTTTGCACGTCAGTAAGTCATCCCTTCCCTTTTTACAGAAAACAATCCGAACTAGAAACCCATAACATCTAATCGATTCAAAACAAAACTCTCGTCAGGAGTCCCCGATTGAATGGACCGACTCTTACCCGCATATCAATCCAGTCAATCGTACGAAGATTTCAACGATTTGTGTGGATGATATAGCGGCGATTCTATCCAACAACAAATCAAACTTGGCATTTGTAACTAATATAGTTCCCTTATCTGAAGGTACAATCTAATACATATTTGAGTCTCCATTTGCTTGATTGCTGTTAATTACTTAGAGTTCTGTATCGGGAGACGTCTATACCAATTATAATACAGAATAGATTTGAAAGCTAGGTTTACATTTAAATGAAGATAGGTTTCTATTCTTAATTTGTTTAATCAACATGTAGAAAGAAAGAATCTATTTAGAAAGGGTATACAAATTTACATATAAGCAAATGATATAGTGCCTTGAAGGTGTTCGATAAAATACGTGAGAGGAATGAAAATTATTAAAGTGAAAGATGGAAATATTCATTCCTATATGATGATGGAGTTTGTGAGTTTTTGATGGTAGTTAATGGTAGTGGTTTTGATTTTAAAGTGAAATATGGAAATATTCGATTCTTATTTGATGATGAAGTTTGTGATTTTCTGGTGGTAGTTCATGGTAGTGGTTTTTTAGATTGCTAGGGATAGGTGGGTGGAGATTCCTACTAAATGATTTCCCATTTTTATGTTGAATAGCTTGGATGGAGTATCAGCATGCAACGACTTGCACCGGGCATCAGGCCTGGTGAGGCGCCAATGAACTACCACCTTACGCTAATGGTTCAACAAGGGCAGTCAGGACAACACCACCCTGGTAGCAGACATCATGCTGGTATAGATCAGCCAAACCAGCCACCATATCCCTTATGGAGCTACAGGTTTGTGGCAATTGGATTTTGCTCCAATTTGTCTATGATACTAAGGAATCACTGTGTAACCAAGCTAGACAATCAGGGCAGAAGAAGGAAGTCTTATTCAATTTCAGCCATCTTAAATCTCAAGAAGTTTTTCTGGAACAGGAAGACTACTGTCTGGAGAGACATCACCTGCTGTATGGATGATCCTCAAAATGCATCTTTTCTGGAGATAGTACAATTTTTAATTCTTAACTCGAGTTTGATCAATAAATCATAACACACAAAAATAATTCAAATAGGTTTTAATAATGCTGTTCAATAGCTCTGTCTGCTCTCTATTGATTCAAAGTTGAGATTTTGAACTGACTTTATCCTTTATCCTGTTAAAAAAATAAAGAACCCTCTTTCTTCAAATCAAATTTAGCATAAAAGAAATAGCTCTTATTATATGTATGTATAGATAATACAGTTTTTTACCCTCGCATCAATCCAGTCGATCGTACAAATATTTCAACGATTTGTGTGGATAATATAGCCACGATTCTATCCAACAACAAATCAAACTTCTCATTTGTAACTCAAATTCCTGGTATCTGAAGGTACAACCTAATACATATTTGAGTCTCCATTTGCTTGATTGCTATTAATTACTCAGAGTTCTGTATCAGGAGACGTCTATGCCAATTATAATACATATTCAATTTGAAAGCTAGGTTTACATTTAATTGAAGATAGGTTTCTATTCTTAATTTGTTTAATCCACATGTAGAAAGAAAGAATTAATTTAGAAAGGGTATACAAATATACAGTCAACTGATATAGTGCCTTGAAGCCGGTGTTCGATAAGATGCGTGAGAGGAATGAAAATTATTAAACTGAAAGATGGAAATATTCGATTCTTATTTGATGATGGAGTTTGTGAGTTTCTGATGGTAGTTTATGGTAGTGGTTTTAACTATTAAAGTGAAAGATGGAAATATTCTATTCTTATTTGATGATGAAGTTTGTGAGTTTCTGATGGTAGTTTCATGGTAGTGGGTTTTTAGATTGCTAGGGATAGGTGTGTGGAGATTTCTACTAAATGATTTCCCATTTTATGTTGAAAAGCCTGGATGGAGTATCAGCATGCAACAACTTGTACCGCGCATGAGGCCTGGTGGGGCACCAATGAACTACCACCTTATGGCTTGTGCCAATGGTTCAGCAAGGGCAGTAAGGACAACACCACCCTGGTGGCAGACATAATGCTGGTACAGATCAGCAAAACCAGCCGCCAATTTCCCTTATGGAGCTGCAGGTTTATTGCAAATGGATTTTGCTCCAATTTGTCTATCATACTAATGACATATCAACACTTATGTGAAGGAATTGCTGTTTAACCAAGCTAGACAAGCAGGGCGGAAGAAGGAAGTCTTATTCAACTTCAGCCATCTTAAATCTCAGGAAGTTTTCCTGGAATAGGAAAACTACTGTCTGGAGAGACACCACCTGCTGTCTGGATGATCCTCAAAATGCATCTTTTTTGGAGGTAGTACAATTTTTAATTCTTAACCCAAGTTTGACTAACAAATAATAACACGCAAAAATAATTCAAATAGGTTTTAATAATGATGTTCAATAGCTCTGTCGGCTCTCTATTGATTCAAAGTTGAGATTTTGAACTGACTTTTTCCATGTTAAAAAATAAAGAACTCTCTTTCTTCGAATCAAATTTAGTATAAAAGAAATAGTTCTTATTATCTGTAACAGTTTTTTGAACTTTATCAAGGTTGGTTCCTTTAATGTAATAAGCGTCATAAGAGATTAAGTGGTTGTTTTTAAGGTACTTCTATATATTTTTATGTTCCTTTTTCAAAACTAACAGGTAATTGACGATAACTAATACAAGTTTTCAGTTATTCGGGTGGATTGAGCTCCAGTTATAAAGCTCCATTGCTGAACAAGGATTAATTAATGAAACATAACAATTGTGAATACATTTTTTTACATCACTCCTTAGTCTCTTGGTATTGAGACACTCGGTGGCATCTTCACCAAGCTCATCGGTAGGAGCACCACAATCCCAACAAAGGTAAGCCAGGTGAGATCACCTTGTCTTTTTATTATATAGGTGGCACTTTCGACCCAGTTTACTTATGCTTGGGTTCCATGTCTGATATTGAAAAACAAAAATGAGTCGAAGGTGGCCTAAACAATAAATCGTTATTGATTATTGAATCAGTATAATTCATGTAAATTAAATTAAAAAATGAGAGTTTCAGCCCTTTTGATCCTTTCAGTCTAATAATGATGTTGCTGGTTCCAGGCATTTTCAACTGAAGAGACAACCAAACTTATGTAGGCATCAAGATGTTGCAAGGAGAGCATGAAATGGCATCCAACAATAAGCTCTTGGTGAATTTGAACTTATGGGAACTTCTCCCGCTTCAATAGGCATGCCTCAAGTATAGAAATAACATTTTGCATTGATACTAATGGTAATCTCATAGTCCAATTTTAAATGTCTTTTTAAACAATAAGCACGCTACTTAAGTTACAAAAGTAAGCAAATGTTGGTGGGATGCACTAAAATCTTGGTGTACATAGTCTTTATTTTATCCAACATTTTGTTGTTAATTAGGTACATAGACAGCAGCAGAGTTAGCAGCCAATTTCCTCAAGAGATCTCAAACTCGAAATCCATTCAAAATGTGTAATTCATTGCTTCCTTATAAATCTGTATATTTTGAGGATGAATAATTGCATATGTATTATATAGGAGATTTCTATGACAGGTGGGCGTTGGACAATGGTTTTACAGGTAAGCTTCCTAAGTTATCCAAAAGTCAGGTGAATCTAACAACAATGTATATGCAAATTACCTGTCATTTCATTTCTGGTGGTTAGAGTAGGATAAGTACGTGGGATGGTCGGGTTGGTGGTTAGAGTAGGATAATTTGCCATCTCTAGATACAATCATAATCTTGTCTCAAAAATCTTGCTTTGAAGATATTTGATGGGACTTGAGCTTCGAAACAGGGAGCATACGGAACTCTTTTTAAGACTAACAATTGTTGCCTTTCTTGTGGTCATTTAATCTCTCTTTTATTTCTTCTGAAAACTTAGGAAGCTTACTTATATATATTTTATGCCTTTACAGGTATCTTGGATGAAATATCTTAAATGGAGAGATCCCATCAAATATCATAACTCCACATCTTCGAGCATTGTAATTTTTGACATAGTTTCTTCTTTTGCCTCTTTGGTTTCTTTCATTTATTAGTTATTCATGATCTTGATATAATGTAATAAAGATGTCTCTTTCATTCCCTCACCAGGAAATTGCCTGCAAATTTAGCTAAAATTTTACGAGCATTGTGAGTTCAAAACCATTATCATAACTTATTCGAATTATATAAAAACGACGCATAAACGATTATAGTCTTTCTACAAGAATGTTGTATGAACTTTTGTGAATGGAGATAGCATACTGGATGGGCACATCACCTCTTACATACATATGATCTATAATCCCACTTTTTGGTATTTTCTACGTCGAAATGCCTAACTTTTTAATTTTAAAACGTTGCAGGATGGCTATTAGATCTCTAGCTGCATGATAAGTAATGACCACTGTACAAATAAGGTTCCAATTAGTAAACCTCTTTTTAACTTCATGTGAAGTACTCCTTTGAGAATAATTTGACCTTCTTCATAATGTCAACAAGTGTCAATTGATAGAATGCTTTCGCTATTATAATGTTACTCTTAAAACTGTTAAAAAGTGTCGATTGATAGAATGCTTTCGCTATTATAATGTTACTCTTAAAACTGTTAAAAAGTAAGAAGAATCTTTAAGCTTGAATGTTAATTTTCAAGTTGAGAATCAGTTTGTTGACTTCACGACTTTGTAGATTCTTTTGCTGTCAAGTGTGGTGGTATGCAACAAGTATCTTCATTTGGTGTATTATGAGGGGTTAATTACATACTTATTACAATGTACATAATCAAATATTTATGTTTATGACATCTTATAATATGTAAGATACCATTATTAACAAAAAAAAACACGTTTCGATTACTTTGAGTTTGTCGTACTCTTAAGACACGGGTAGCGATAGATATACAAATTTTTTTTAAATGCATAATATAATACTTTGTATTAAAATTATATGATAGCTCACGAATTCGCGGGTTATAAACCAGTAACTACATTGAAATGGGTTATAAACCAGTAACTACATTGAAATCGGGATGAAATGCTAATGACTAATGAGAAATTAGTTAGTACCGACATGAGCAACTGTCAAACGATCGGAGTTATGGTAGTTCGTTGAGCTTTTTGTCGTGGGGCTCTTTTGTTGTAATGTGAGTATTTAATTTAGGTCTTGTATTTTACATATATCAAGTATCAAGTTTATACAGTAAGACATATATTGTATAGAGCATAAAATTTAATAGAATGGGTCAATTTTTATAATCTCGAAATTAGAGTGGGTCATAAACTTTTTGATGATTGATATTTAAGGTGGGTCAGTTAATAGAAAGAGCAACTTCAATAAAGGCTTTCTTCAAAAAAAAAAAATTATGCAAAAAAACTTTATAAAAGCTTTTCTTCATGAGATTTTTATTGTAGTGGACAGTCAACGCTTCCATTTACATTTCTAGTCACAAACTTCGCCTAAATGAAATAGAATGTAGGCAAACTAAGCAAATTTTTTTGATTGTGAGGAAGAATATGATGAAGACACATATCCTAGTCTCTTTTCCCTGTTATCGAGAATTTTAAAAATTCGTCAGGTTCGCCTAAGAGTATTGGCATTTAGGCGAAATTTTTATGCCATGTGTCGTTAAATTGGTTGGTGAAGTATGTTTGACCAACGAGTAATAGGTTGACCGGCGAACTTTTATTCCATGTGGCATCATTTAATTGGTTTCTTTTCTTTCGCTTGGTTCGCCAATTGTATTTGTAATTTAGGCGAATTGTTTGACTATTGTTGTAAAAATTATCTGACACCGATTTATATGTGTAAAGGGATAGTTTGACTGTCCATTAAGGTAATTAGCTCTTTCTTCATTGGGGTAAAAACTTTTTTGATGGAAAGTTTGATATTTCTCAAGTTATTGTGAAAGACTTTTTTGGTAATTTAATATTCAATTCAATTCTTATTTGGTGTAAAAGCTTTAGTGCAAGTTGGCTAAAAGAGCTTTATAAAAGCTTTTTACATTGGACCAAAAGCTTTTTTCAAAAGCTTTATTTGTAGAAGATGGTATAACATGAAAGCTTTTCTTCATTGGGAATACTTTAAGGAAGATCGGAAGAATATCACCAATCCTATATTATCTTGGACTAAAATTATAAAATGTTTGAATGGGCCTTGGCCCTTCTCGTGAGTTGTGAGTTTGTGACTAAAGTGGCTACGCCACTGTAGATAAGGTACTATTAGATTATATAGAAAAAAGTTGATTCAAAGATGATGTCAACAACATAATTGCTATGTCCAATAAGGGAAAAAATATACGGAGTATTGTATGATGTATACTCCACAAGTACTTTCTAAAATTCTTTCTAAAAGTGCAGAAAATCTGCATTGCATTGCCATTAACCAGGATAGTGGCATGAGGTCATAATTGATAATTCATAGAGGTACTCCTTACTCTTATGCACATTCAGGTGAGTATACTTGCTAAGTTTTCCTTGTTAGTTACGTACGTACTTTCTGTATATAGTTATTTGTAATGTTTCCCTGTATGTGAACTGCTGAAACCAATCACTTGTGGAAAGATTTAAACTACTAGCAAAGTTCTGGTATAACTTAACATAGCATGATTATACAGGATGAATGCATTGTGGTCTTGTATTCTAGTAATTACTACTTTACTAGCATAATTATACAAGTTTAATTATTTGCAATCTTGTATTCTAAATTTCCAATGGCAGCATCATAATCACATAAACCACAAGGCTGACATGAGGATTGGAATCAAGAACATTGCATGTAGCTTACCTAACTGTGACATCATGATGAATTCTTGGAAGTCCTTGAAATTGATATGTTGTGCACGTTAGTTATGATGGGAAGGATGACATTGTTTTGTCGAGTTTCAAGCACATTATTATCAGACTTTGGATGATCATTTATTTGTTGTCTGTTTGAAGTTTGCAAGAAGGATTGATGACACTTGAAGTCTCATGTTTATTATCGAACGGGTTCTAGCATGTATATAAAAATTGAGCTTTGAAGCCTAAAGGACGACTTTCCACTATATTGACCGGTTGAAACCTGTGGTTTTTTATGTACATGGTCGAGTAAAATATCGATTTAAAATTAAAATGTATTTAAGTCACGAAAAAGATTTGTGTCAAACTCAAACAGGACAACAGAAAGATGAAAAAGTTTGCTGCAAATTAAACAGGCTATAATTAAAAATTAAAATCTAAAGATTGGATAGATAGATACAAATAAACAACGGAAATACAGAGATAGTCTTTCCCTTTAATTCCTAATCATACATATCATATTACATGACATTTAAAGCAAATATTGAAGTTACATGCTTTTGACCGGCATTCAAGGATCAAACGACCATTGATATCAACATTACATTTAGAACACACATACTGGGGAGCTTTTTTTCCTTCGAACAAATGTTAATGGGTGTTTGTGATATGCCTCAGTTATGGTGCCCTCATCCCACATATTTGCAAATTCATCGTGTTGACCAAGACAAAAAAGGTGAAAACAATTTTTGCATTTTTGACAATAATAGAGTGGTGGTTTGGGGTGCATTTCCTTCTCGCAAATATCACAATAGAAATCCTCAGGATGATCTTCGACTGGTGGATACGTCAATAGGATGTCATGCCCTTTGCAATACCTGTGGTTAAGGGAACTTGGCGACCTTATTGCACAATACATGCCCAATTGGAAGTTACAATCTTTACAAGCATAGCTTATACCAGTATACGTGGTGTTACAGGCATCACACGTAGGTGTAGGATCAATAACTTGGATAAGAGGATGGTTGTGGAGTTCATGTTTGATGGTGTCTGGTAAAAATGCACAATTGACATCAAGGTAGAACTTGCAAGTCTCACATCCGTATATAAACGTGTTGCCCCAGTTAAAACAACCACTGCATCTCCAGATGTATCCTGATGGGACAACTACCAAGTGAAGTGGATGATGCGGGTGAAGTTGATGATGTGGTAATGTGAGTGGTAACTGGGCACAATATTGGTGGAGAGTGAATGAACATCCATCTTTGCAAGTATAATGCGGAAAGGATAGGGGTCGGACACACCCATAACATACCTCGATTGGATCAGCATCAGCACCAAAGTCGATGTTGTTCTTACCTTCAGGATCAGCATTAATTAAAATTAATGGATGATCGTGACTCCAATGGCTAATCTCAGCTGTTGTTTCATCATCTTCATCTTGAGGTATCTTTACAGAATGAAGTAGTTTCAATGGATCTGTAAATGCATATGACATGGGAAAATGCAGCAAATCATTTACCAGATCTGCACCAACAGAAGATGTACCTGGACCATCTCTGAAAGTCACACATAAATAACATTCATTCAATTTATTAGTATGAATGGGTGGGTATTCAACAGCAACAAAAAATATGAGAAGTTGAGTATAAAATATGAGTTTGACCTTGAGGTGGACGCAGGGTGCTCTGCGTTTAAGGCACACTTAATGTGGGCAAAATACCTACAGTTTGCACAATGATACAACCAATCATTGGGAAAGATGTATTTGGTACAAAACTCACAATAAAAATCAAATGTGTAGAAATTTTCTGGAAGTGAATAAACGAGAACAAGAGGGTGATGATGGTGGGGTAGTTTGATGGTGGAGGCCAAGGAAGTACAACTTTTGTGGATCCAGAAGTCACAACTATCACATATGTAGAATGAGTCTTCATCCTTGGTATAGCAAGCATTACAACGGAATGCAGCAGATCTTGATTGGAGGGTCAAAGTGTGTTGTGGGTGACCTTCATATTTCAATTTTGATGATGGTTTCTCCTTGAGTCCATCAACAAGATTACATTTCATGCATACATCGAAGTTACACTTAGAACAGCGGTAGCTGAAAGTCCCTTTAACGTACTCATCATGACACAAGTCACAGAAAGCGCCCTCAATTTCTTTCACGATGAGCGTAAGAGGATGCATGGGATGAAGATGGTGACTGGTAGTGGGAGTCAGTTCAGCACATATCCTATGCAGAAAATAACGACACCAGATGCAGCCGTATGCAGAGCCACCTGATATCGATATGGGTTCTCGACATCCATTACACTGGACCACATGCTTCTTCTCGTCATCGCCAACAACCGCAACCGTCTCCCAGTTTTCGATCAGCTTCAAAGGATGTTCTTCGTGGCTAAAGTGATTAATTTCTTCCATTCTCCCTATCTATATTTATTTATCTAGATGGGATTTAAATTAATACTAGTGGTCAAATGACGATATGGATTGTTCATATAGTATATCAGAGCAAGATGCGTTACCATGTGGCATGTGCAACCCTCTAAATTAGTATGGGCAAAACCGGCGGGTGGGCGGGTTTGGGCAACCGAGTCAAAATGAGCTCGGGTTCAAATGGGTTCGGGTCTAAACGGGTACGGGCTTGAACGTGTTCGGGTCTGAACGGGCTCGGGTCCAAATGGACTCGCGTCTACCTGGGTAAATTTTAAAACGTCTTAAATTATATATAGGAAACATCTATATCATGTCATCAATTTAATAAATTTCACATTGATCAATTTGGTCCCTTAATTTCATTAAATATTTTTAAAATAGCTCAATAAAGTCTCAACTTTATAAAATCCTATGCAATTCATTGAACAAATATCTGGATGTTTAATCTATATAGTTATATTGGAATTTGTAGTTGAATACAATCATATTATTATTATTATTATTATTATTATTATTATTATTATTATTATTATTATTATTATTTGCTTCTTATCAACCGATTGTTAAACTAAAATAATATTATAATTGCACAATAATAACAATGAATATTACATATGCTTGCACTTTACTTCCTCAACTTAAAATTTATTCAAATTGAATCATGCATAGGTACTCATTCATCATACATCCTTCCTATCTTATAAAGATAGTATAGGAAAGTTTTTGACGATTTTATCGTTTAATTTATTTTTTTATATTATTTGTATTCAAATTATGTTATCAATTTCAAAGTAACTCAATTATTATGTTCAAACAAATTATAGAGAGATGTGAGATGCATATTAATGTAAGAAATAATACTTTTACGTTTTACTTAATAAGATTACAAGGTCGAGATATTAACATATATTTGTTGATTAAAAAGCTATTACTAACAAAGTCTACAATTATATAACTTTAATTGTAGAGTTTGAAATCTTTTATTTCTCATGATACAAATGACATTAGTAGTTTATTTATATAAAATAAAATTATACATCAAACAACTCGGGTAATAAACGAGTATACATGCAAGTAAATAATTATGACAACCAAAATATGTAATTTCTTGTAAGTTATTGACCAGTCCCGGAGATGGCTCTTAACAATTAGTAATAAGATGATCAAATATTTTACAGAATTTTTTAATTACAACAAATTGGAGAAAAAAATAAATTTTTATAGTGGCTTCTGCTTCACCATCAATCCATCTTCAAACGTTATTTGACGCTGCAGAATAATAATATGGTCAAATATAAGATTTTTATAGAATTACTATTCAACATTAACTAATCTATAATAAAATAATTACAAAAAAAACTATTTCTTGATACGCAGAAAACAATACTCCATAAAAATAATCATAAGTGTCAACGAATTTGCGGGTAAAATTCATTCGATGATAGTGATTATATCAAATTTTTAATATCATAAATTGGTAAATTTCACGTGAGAAGTATAAACTTTTATTCAAGGTTTTCAAGTTCATTACCAACCTTTTACAACCAAAAGGGGTAGTTCAACTCAAAGACAGATGGAACATAGTTTATGTGTTAGCTATAATAATTAATGGAAATGATATATCTAAAATAAAATAAAAAAAGTTTTAAAGGGTAAAAATGGAATTATAGAATATAAATAATTTTTATATAAATTTTCAAAGTTAAAGTGTAAAAATGAAATTATAATATATTTTTATAAAATTTTTATAAATCTAAAGAGTAAAAATGGAAGTATAGTATAATTTTAAACCTAGTATATAATTTTTGCCTTTATATATAAATTTCCAAAGTCAATCGTAACTTTTGATCAAATAATGATCTATAAACACTACAATTTTTTACAGAAAATGTTTTAAATAAAGCCCAAGATGTGCTGTGATACAAAAAGTAAGTTACTTTAAGCGTTCTTTTTTACTCCTACAGATTTTTTTTCTTTAATTTTATAAACATCTAGCTTTTTTTAGTTCTGTTTATGCTAACAATAAACTTTTTTATTTTTATTCTTACAGTTTTTGTTATGAATTTTTTATTAGGCATAAATATATAATTTTTATTATATTTAACTAAGAAAACTAACATTTTTGGATAGTTAAAAAAGTGATTTTAATGTGTTTTCTCACATTCTCACGAAAATTAGCTTTCTCATTTTAACCTATGTTATATGTATATACTAGATACAAACCCGTACGATGTATGGAAATTGTATTATACAAATATATATATATATTGATGATTTGATATCGGTTGAATGTTTTAAATAAATATGAGATTAAAATCCGTGAGATGCACGGAAATGTATACAACCTTTTTTGTTTATATACTAACGTAATGTTTGCAACGATTCACTTAGTTAACTGCAATTTGCATCGTTCTGTTTTTAATGAAAAAGAAAATAATACTAAAGAAGCTTTGTGCTAAAGTGATTAATATCTTCCATCCTCCCTTTCTATTTTGATTTACTTACTTAATTGGAACTTTAATTTAAATTAGGGGTAAATGCGTGCAAATGTAATGAACTATACTCTGACATTCACATTCATTCTATGTAATCAGGGGCTCCATTGTATGTAACGAACTTTTAATTTCGTTCATTGTATGTAACGAACTTGTAATTTTCTTATTTTTTCCATGTGTCGATTATATAAGGCAACACGTGGGGCCATTAGAACCGTTGATCTGGCCAAAATACAAGTTCGTTACATACATTGAACTAAATTAGAAGTTCGTTTTATACAATTGAGCCCCGAGTAGTTGGTTACATACAATGAATGTCAGAGCATAGTGTAACATCCAAATTTCAACAATAGCATATAATTAACTTTGTATATAATTATATATGTACGTTAGTATATTGTTATTATATATTAAAATAATCAATATGATATTACAATAAATAACTAATTTTAATTGTTTAAACTTTAGGCATGAGACATCTTATGTTTGCCATACTTTAACCCATGTTGTGCCTACGTAGTCCACATACTACCTCACTTGCGGCTAATACACTTTAATATTATCTACAATAATGACTAAGTTCTTTGAAAACTTGATGACTCTAATTCTTGTTAACTAAGTCTTTACGAAAATGATGCCACGTACATAGCCTATATACTAGGTACAATGTCCTGCTTAATTTTGTACTCCTTCCGTCCCATTACAAATGTTTACTATTGACTTTTTCAAGTCTTTCTTTTCCAACTTTGACCTTAAATATTTTTGTTTGTGTTATATAATACATAATGAAAATTATATCAATGGAAATGCATTTAAAACTCAATTCATTCATATATTTTGCATCAAATATTATATAACACAAATAAAAATATTTAAGATCAAAGTCGTAAACAAAAGACTTTCAAAAGTCAATAGTGGACATTTGTAATGGGACGGATGGAGTAATATAAATAGGGCTCCTAGTTTGACATCAAAATGTATCACATGCACACAATTTACATACAAAACACCTACGTACACATGCAGTAGCACCATAAGAGGTAATTTACTATACTTTCTTTTACGTTCTGTAATTAATATTTTATTAATATACATATATAGACTTCTCAAAATGTCTTACGTAGTTTAAATAACTTCAATATTATAATATGTAATAGCCACCATTGAATATAAACAAATAATAATACATAATAGACATATTACATAAACATTATATTGATAATTTAGTTCAAATATTCACTTAACTATACATGTTTATGTCTATTAGGTTGAATCTACAAAACAAAATTATCATAACCTAAGCTATCAAAGTGAGTTTCATGTTATTTTCAAAATTGAGATATATGCGATATACCACGTGATTACCTGATTACTTAATTATCTGTTTAAATTGCATTTAAGCACGAATGTTGATTTTTAGATATATTACGTCACGTTAGTCGTCGGGTAACTAGGAGCTGAAACGTAACAATCGTTGGCTCATTAATATATATGTATTTTAATGGCTGAAACATGATGGTTGTTGGCTCACATATATATTGGTACGATTAGTACACAAGCGACCACTTGTTTGTACTAAATCAGTACTAGCAGATACTTGTCACTATCAAAAGTGCTGGTATAGATAGTCATGACATTGATAGCACGCATGCTTATCAATGTCGGATAACGGCTTGACATCTGGTTAACCCTGACAGACATAGAGATCTTGCTATACTTTCTGTATTTTACGTTTTCACGTTACACGTCATCATTGCATATTGTGTGTGATATTTTTGTACACAAACACACGAAATCACTAAGCCTTTAGGCTTATGCATGTACGTATATATCTCGGGACTCAACTAGTTGGCTCGCATGAAGGGAACTCGTAGGACCAGATGATACCCGGAGACGTTACTTGTTTATAGTCATCTCTTAAACTACTTTAAACCTTGTATCACTTCCGCTTGTAATATAAAACTCTTGTTCATAAATAAAATTGTCATTTTATTGGAATAAATCTCGGGTGTCATACATAGTTCATTACATTTTCGCGAACTAACCCCTTTAAATTATAACAGATGGCGAATGATGATATAGATTTATATGTCAGTTAATACTACTTAATACCCGGTGCTCTAATTTTGATGGCTCTGTGCCAAAGTATAACACACCACACATTTAGTTTTTTTTTTTTTTTTTTAAAACAACGTCGGAAGCGCAATCCCATTCATTTTATATAATAAATGACATGACGTCATTTACCAATACATTATATATACTATAATATTATCTGTCAAATTACAAACTATTAAAGAGTATCTGGGCAATATAAAGTATCAAAATAATATCAGAGTAGTCATGGTCAACCACTTCCAAGTACTCCTTGCCCAGTCACATTCAAGTCAAACCTGTAAGGAGTAACAACGGGATTAGCACGAAGCTAAGTGAATAAACTTGTTACAAACAGTTTGTCTTAGCTCAACATAATTAATTATCAACAATTAACACATAAACTCAACATCACCAAGAGGATCGGTGGTCCTTGTGGCGCCCTCAGACCGCGGTGGCCCACCAAGCAACACTTATGATCACTGCAGGCCAATACAGTGATTTACCGATAGCTGGTTACTACCTTTAGTCAATATGTGTTCCATTCTCAACACATGATCACAAATCTCACATTGACTAACCTGTAGTAACCCAGCCCAACAATCGTTGACCTCCGAATCACCAAATGCCATAAGGCGACTCATCACATATTACACGTGTATTTCATCAATCAATAGTCAACAATTCAACAATCACAATAGCAAATATGTTCACTTGTTGTAACCAAATATGTTACAACTAAATCCCACTGAGAGTACAAGTCCACTCACCTGTCAACTTCTTACCACTACTCAGCTGACTAAATCACTGAGTCTTCGGCGTGTCTGAAAACACAACAGAATTACAATTAGTAATTCATTCCAAAATCATACATTTTAATCAAATGTAACATTAACTTAATATCAGTAAATATATCAGTTATCAAGTAATGTAATATTACAACATTCAATAGTACAGATCACATTTATAATACAATATTAGAACCAACATAAATCATTAAATGTCAAAACACTAAACTCCTGAAAATCAGCTAGTACCCGTCGGGTTCTCACATTACCCGTCGGGTAATCCATTCCACCCGCCGGGTTCTCGGGTTATCAACCGGGTGAATTAGTCTAGGTGGTAACAGAACCTAATTGAGTTTTAAAGCCTCTACGAGCCGCCGGGTGACCCGTTTACCAGCCGGGTTCACCTTTGGATGAACTACCCGCCGGGTAGTGGGTTTACCCGCCGGGTAAAACCCACCTTCCAGCGACCTGTTCTAGCTGCAATTACACAGCTACGAAACCCAACTCAATTCTTATCAAATTCAGATACCAACACGCATTTCAGCAGAAATTTAACATCAATACTAACTATAAACAACACATATCAATTACATGAATCAATTCATCCTAAGTTACTCAATTCATTATTCAACCTAACTAATTCATTCTCCTTTGAAGAACACAAACAAATCATCATGAAATCAGTTTGATGACATTCAATCAAATCATGTAATGATCCTATAACTATCAAGCTAACCCTTTCAAGCTTCAATTTCTCACCAAATCATACAAAACCTAGAGTTCAAGAAATTGATAAAATGCCATGAGTACTTACACTTTGAAGATTCTTAAGTGGGAGATGATGATGAAATCAAGCTAGAATCAATAAATCACAGCTTGTTACGGATTTCTAATTTGGTTGGAATTCTTGTTTAAGCTTATGTAGGTTTTAGTTCTTGCAAGGATTTCACATAGGGAAAGCTTAAGAAGCAGAGGATTAACACCTCAACCCACAAAACCGACTCTGTGATTTAATTATTATACCCGTCCTAATTCTATTGTCTGGAACCTAAATACCAATTGCGAGAAAACTATTTTATTGTACTGCGAACTAGAACTATTTAAATTGGTCAATAATTCACTAGTCACAATTAATCCTTTGACCAAATTTCGTAAGTTATTAACCAAAATATATAAGACACAATAATTTAAATATAACAATTAAAATATATAAGTAAGGGAAATTACCAGATTACCCTCGAATCACAAAGCGGGTGTTACAAATCTTCCCCCCTTAGGAAGATTTCGTCCCCGAAATCTCGCTAGACACAAATAAATGAGGGTATCGTGAGCGCATGCTCGACTCAGTCTCCCAAGTAAGGTTCGCTCCCAAACTATGTTTCCATTTAACCAGAACCATCGGTATTTCTTTCTTACGTAACTTAGTCACCTTTCTATCAACTAACTCAATAGGCTCCTCGATTAATTTCTGACTAAAATCAACTCTAAGGTCCTGTAATGGAAGAATTTGGGATTGATCCTCCACATTACATTTCCTCAAATAACAAACATTAAAAGTGTCATGAATACCCGATAACTCAGAAGGAAGATCTAAGGCGACTGTCTGATCATTAACTACCAGTCTGATTCTGAATGGACCAATATACCTTGGGGCTAATTTTCCACGTTTTCCAAATCTAATCACACCTTTCCACGGGGAAACTTTCAGATAAACTAACTCACCCTCCCATTCTTTCATTTTATTTCATAAAAACACACACACACCCATCAAACTCTCTCCATCTCTTCTCTCCATCTACACCACCACCACCGCCGACCGCCGCCACCGGCAATCACCACCGCTGCCATCATCATCATCATCTTCTGAATCATCATCAACAAGCATTCAGCATCATCATCATCTTCATCTTCATCATCAAGAACACCATCACCAACCAAACCCTTGAATCTTCAAATCGTAAGGATTCCTTCACTTTCCCTTGTTATTTCTTGTTAAAAACACTTAATATATCATGTATTAACATTATAACAACAAGATTCCGCCTAAAAATGGGCTAGATCGTGTTTTTGGTGAAAAATCGTTCGAACAGGTCCTGATGTCGCAGGGACCAAAAACAGTGCTGCGACGTTGTCAACGTCGCAGCCAATGTCGCAAAAACACCACGATGTCGCCTGATGCGACGTCAGCCACAATGTCGCATGAGATTGCGAACGTCGCATATAGCGACCAGTGGCGGAATTGAACGGGGACATAATGGTGCTAAGCACCCCCCCCCCCATTAAGCCCAACTGATGTTATGTATTAATGGTGCAGTCCAAATTATGTTGAAGCGGCCCCCTTTTAATTTCTAGCCCAGCCACCTCTATTGATTTGTCTTTCTTTGTTATTTTTGTCTTTACTATGATGATAAGTTTCTATTTCTGTAATTATAATTCAATTTGCCAATATTTTAATTTAATTATAAGATCAAGACGTATGTGGTTTTCATTTTCTTTTTGAAAAGCAAGTGATGTGAGGTCTTGAGTTAAAAACATGAGACCGAAAAAATTAAGTGGTTTTTTTTTTCAAGCTAAAGGTGTATATCCTTGAAGATTCATTTCGACAATTATTAAGTATGAGTTAAGAACTTCAGTTTTTGTAGTTAAAAAAATTTTCGTTGTTAATTCCACTTTCATTATACTTATTTGGTGTGTTGTGTGGATGAACTTTTTTTGCCATGCCGAAGTATGCCCCCCTTAACTGAAAATCCTAGCTCCGCCCCTGATAGCGACGTTGACCCTTATGTCGTACTAGACCCTGATGTTGCATATAGCGACGTAGACTCCAACGTCGCAGAATAATCGCACTGCGACACAAACCCAACGTCGCACCTAATGTCGCAGGTCCCATAACCTTAAAAACCTATGTTTTTCACTAAGTGTCGAGACCAGATTTTACTACTTGATTTTATTCCGAATTGGGATTTCGGATGCGTTTTTACCCAGCCAGGGGCTCTGCCCCTTGGACCCCGCCAGGGGTTGCCACCCCTTGGACCCCGCTACCAGGGGCGCTGCCCCCGGACCCCCGTACACGATTTCCAAACCTGAACGACAAATGAATACTTACACAACTCGCTTAGACAAACTGATTTGTCTCGTACTCATATAACCTCACGTGTTTAGGACACTAGGAGGTTACCCATCGGACGACGCGCGTATCGTAGGATCGCTAACTCCTCAGGTGAGTTTCATAGCCCCACTCTTTCAACTGTTTTACTATTTTCGGGGTGAGACGCATGCTCAATTACTGTTTTCGAATTATAATGCTAAACTTTTATAATTCACACGTTTCTATATCACTGTTTGGAAATACGAATGTGTAATACTTAGGAATTACACCCAATATATTGTTGTGGAACAATATCACTGTTTAACCTAGTTAGGTTACCATTGTACACCATTAGATTGTTGTCTAACAATCATCATCACCTTACTTGGTTAAGTCACTATTATACATTGACCTTATTGTCACGGGACAACCTTATTAACTACAATAGAACTGGTTAGTTCTACAAATAGAGGATTAGTTTTCTTTTAGGAACTAAGACTACACATACGTTCAGGATGTCGAAATTGGAATTGAACTCAAGTAAACAACAACCCAAGATTTCCATATACATGCTAGGTTGAGACTAGGAGTATACGATGGTATCGTATGCTAGTATAGATTCGTTACACTAATACAGAACAACTAGGCGATGATTAGTCATACCTAGGCATATTGCAAAGCACATAATATTTAAGTATTGTATATACATATTTAGATACAATACGTTACTCTCATGCGTTGCATGACTCATGGTCACATGTGTTTTTCTGATTTGACTTATATATATATATATGTGTGTGTGTGTGTGTGTGTGTGTATGTATACACATATTCGTACTCAATATTGAGCACTTGGTGCTACATACAATTTACTTATGTATATAAATATACATATACTCTGACAAACACGATCATACTAGTCGGACAGGTCTTAGTATTGTCGGCTCTCAACTACTCAAGTCAGGCATGTCGTCGTACTGCCGGCTCAATTACAAACTTTTCTTGCGAGCAATTCGGTCGATGCCAGATAGGCACAAAATGATGCCACGGTGAGAAGTGCGCACCAAACGATGTCATGGTAAAGTGGGCACAGAACGATGCCACGATGAGAAGTGGACACAAGTACAATATCGCGGTAAAGCGATACACTCGATGGATGGGCGAGCTTATGCTCGTGATCCACACTCATTCACGGATGGGCGAGCTTATGCTCGTGATCCGCAATAAGTTAACGGGTCGGTGGAGTTTCCACGCGAGGCCGTTAGCTCAATCAGGTCCGGGTTAGCTTACACTAACTGGTCAAACGGACACACTAAACATTTCAATCATAGATCTGCGGGTCTACAATTAGCTATTGCTGGATGCAATACACTAGTTACTCGATCATAGTCTGTGGGACTACAATTTAATATTTGCTGGACGCCACATATTATGCCACGGGGGCATCCTCACGTTTTTATACAACATAAGTAACACCATTACTCGTTAACATATGACGCGGTCATACAATCACACGATTCATACTTAGGCATGTATTGCCTCACGACTGTAGACTCAATTATACCTGATGGGTATCTAGGCATAGTATGCCACCCTCTCTATGTACTTAGGTACACGTCACCACTATTTGGGTATGAGATACCCCGTTAGATGTATATACACTGGTATTACAACAATATAACAAAACAAATCAAAATTGTGGATTTTGAAACCATCTTTCAAAACATACAAGACATATACTTTATGTTTCAATAATAAATCATATGAACTCACCAGCTTTATAGCTGACTCGTTTTAGCATGTGTTCTCAGGTGCCCAGCAGGATTAGGATTGCTACAAGATTATGCTAGCTCGAGTCGCATGTTTTCACAATTGGATTTCCCTGCATAACTTTTGTATTTCGAATTATGTATTGAAATTATTTTGGCGAACTCGCAACTTGTATACACTTTTATTTTGGGAAATGTATAACTATTTTCAAAAGTCTCATTTAGAGTCGTTCATTATTTACCTTTGTGCAGTGATATTTGATTTGGTAACACCCGACCCAATCGCTTCCGCAACCCGAAATCTGAGGGTGTTACAATTAATGATACTAATTACAATTCAACTAAAACTAATCAATTATAAAAACAAATGTAAAGGTCCTAAAGATACATCAATATAAACATTAGTAAAAGAAATTGTCGAAAGTCAAAGAAAAACATATACGCTTAAACTCAAAAAGGTACGCATATTTTTGGAAAGAAGATTCGAACCTGCGTCACTTACTTTAAATGCCAACACCTAAACCATGCAAGTTGCCTCAGTAAGTTATTTGACTTTCTAATGTTAAGTGTATATACCGACTTTTAGAATTAGAGGCTCTCGAAAAATTTGAGCCCTGTACGATGCAATGGTTATACACTCGGCATGCATCTATGTGTCATGGTTCGAAGTATGACTGGGTTGGTTCAAAACTGAAAAATTGCATTGGGATGATGTCGGATATTTGAGTGTACAAACAAAGATCCAAAATTCTTTCGACTCTGTTTTAGACGCTAGAGTGGATCCTTCATCACTTTGGTTCCTTTAAAGTCTTCTCATTTATTTATTTGATAGTTTAACACCCAATATAATCATGTAAATTTTCAACGATGACTGTATCGCCTATTTTTTATGACCTTATATTTAATAGAAAGTATTATTTTTTAAATTGAGAAAAATACAAAAATATTTAAAAGCTACAACAAAAGATCATAAACCCAGTTATGAAACCGCCACAGGCTCCCCTTGCAATTATAGCTGTGTAACTTGTACCAACGTCGTAGAAGATTGTCCCAACACAAATTGATACAACTATATAAATGATTATACGCAACCAATAATATCCCATATCTCTTGACATATTAATAAAAGATCGTTGAGTCAGTGTTGTAAGTTGCTTTCACCATCCAGCTTGACTCGCAGTACTTGGTCCGGTCTCAAGTCCTTGCTGCAAACAGAATTTAGTAACTAGATGTGATTTTTGTACATTAAAATATGTTTTATCGATCAAAGGCCTTTGGCCCAGCGGTATGTGGGGAACTCTTCAACCAAAAGGTTGTGGGTTCAAGCTCGTGGTAGACATGTATGTATGTGTGATATTATGTGGGGTATGTTAGATTGTAGGATTACCTTTAGCACTACTATATCTATACTACTATATACTCCGTAATACATTTAGCACTCTTTCTCCTCAAAAAACTTTAAGATTAAGTAAATTGGGTTCCATTTACTACTTATTCTTCAAAAACTACATTTTTCATCAATCAAATATTAAATCTACACACTAAAATCTTTTTTTATTGATTAAATATCAAAGTGGAAATTTATGATGGGATATCCCAAAATAGTATGTGAACATTTTAAATGCGACTAACGGATTACAATATATTTTTATTTTAAAACATTCATTTGCATATCTACTCATCATCATCACTTTCACCGCTGCATTACGCGGGTATAGTATTAGTAATTTTTAATACGCAATCCATTTATTAAAATGCGAAAGGTAGCATGGGAGAATGAAAAATAGTATAGAATATTAGTTGGGTCCACCAAGTGAGTTTATTTCTCATCTAACCTATGTCAATTGCAATTTAGGCGTAGAAAACATCCACAATGCTATTTTTCCATCCACCTCGTAGTTCAAAGTTACTTTGTACTTTGCCAAATAAGCCCGTTGTGGATACTCTAAGTAAGTTATAGCAAAGAACCCATATATTTATTATGTTAGATACCCATACCCGTAAAACATATGGGGCCATGAGGGAACTTGTAGATAAAGGTTCATTTCAACTCTAGACACCCCGACTGCCAAGGGAGTTGCCCAGAGTCATCCTTGTAGGGTGGACAATGACTAGTGCCAAAGGCACACGGGACCAGAGTGTTGCTGCCAAATTACCATCGCTTTCGTTTTGGATGTCGATTTGCTACTATCTTTCTACATATAAATCCACATGATTTTTGTTTCAGATTCAACACTATACCTCTTTTTTTTATTCCCTACTGCTTTTAAAGTTTCAAAATTAGCTGTCGTAGTAGTATAATTTTTTAGCTTCGGTATCCGTTTACTGTTTGTATCTCCAGATTTATACCTACTTTCTTTACCAATAGTTGAACGTCATTAATTAATTTACTATTAATGAAAAGTCATTTTTATTGTTTTGATGAAAAGTCATTTGTTTTAACACTAGCTAATCAAAATAAAATTAAAAATGATATGCATAAACTAGTAAATAACAAGAACCACCTAAAAATTGAGGGTTATGGTAGAATCATTTCTTATGGTAGGAAGCGTAAGATTTTATTTTTTTTAGTTTCATCATATACACTTTATGCAAAATAAATAATACCAATATTATTAGAATTCTTATTCTTTTACAGTGGAGGGTTCAAATGAGAACCACTTAAAAATTAAGAACTGCTCAAATATGTGATTGTTCACATATGATAATGTCAAACTATATATAAAAGTGTTAATAAGAATCAATAAGACCTTGAAATTCAAAAATTTAAGTGTAAAAACCTATTTAAACTAACTTTAACCGATTTGTTCACATGTGAACTGTTCAGTTGTGAACATATGTGTCTTTACATGTTTTTATATGTAATTTTTTGTTTTTTGATGTCTTTTTGTTTCTTTTATGTGAACACTATTAATGTTTTTATATGTAATTTTTTATTTTTTGATGTCTTTTTGTTTCTTTTATGTGAACACTATTAATGTTCACATGTGTATAAAGTGAATTACATGTGAATAATTAAATGTTCCGTGCGGTTCTCAACCTTATAATATATGATACGGAGCTTGTGTGATATTCTGATACATGCACTAAATTTTTATATAATGCGTATCACATTTAAAAAGAAAAAGAAAAAAAACTCATCTTAAAGAGTATTAAATTCTAATAATCTTGATATAACTTTTTTTTATCAAAAAAATTAGTTAATTTTAAAATAAAAAATAAAATATATGTTCTTACTGTTCCCATCATAAGAAATGTTCCTATTTGAACCTTCCCCTAAAAGATAGTTGTTACTTATCTACAATGTAGGGAATAAAAATAAGTTCGTAAACATAGCTTAGTGTTTAAGCTAGTGTCTTTAGCTTAGAGCATAATCAAGCTTCTAAAGCTTTATTTGTAAGTTGATGCTTGTAGTTGCTCATAACATATTTCAAAGAAATAATATCAAACACATAGATTGAGCAAAACTCTCTCAACATTCTTACAAGTTCATACACAATTCATTATTCGATTCTACTTCGATATTGATAATTGATCATTAACATACAAGTTCAAGTCGTTCAGACGTTCACCTATACAACACCTCAGATATATATCCTAATTGAGGAAGACAATACTAATAACAGAACGATATGGACCATAAAATTAAGCATATATTATGCCAACTGTGTCTGGCATAAAGCAAGCTAGATCAGACTACTACTGTCTATATCTGTATGACATTAGTATTCGTGTTTACATGGAGGAACAATCGTTATTCGGTTTCTCTAATTAAATATTTCTAAACTTGCTTGTTTTTGTAAATTACGCCTGTAGAATACTTATATTGTAAATGGAGAGGAAGAGTTCACATCAGCAACTGAAGGAAATATTCCAAACCCTTGAAGATGAGAAAAAAGTAAATCTTTTTGGACCTCCAGGAGTTGGGAAAACATGGCTGGCAAAGAGGGCAAGTGCCAGTTGCACTAGGAATGGAACTTTTGATTTCACTCTGTGGGTGTTCATGAACAGAGAATATGACATTAGTACTCTCTCTGAGACTATTGGTAGGCAGCTTGATTTACTTCCCACTACTGAAGAGTGGGAGGTTGTGGATGAGAGTAACGCGATTAAGATTGGTGTTGAGGTGGAGGACCCCGAGACTTTGACTGTAATGATAAAGAAGAAACTTCAAGATAAAAAAGTTCTTCTAGTTTTAGATGATGCTCTGGATGACGAAACTAAAAGGAAGGAAAATGAAGACAAGTTTAACTCGGCATGGGAAGAAATGTGGCCTCTTAAATGTAAAGTAGAGACTACAAAACTTCTTATCTCCAGATTGAGTAGGGAAGATGAAGGTTTTTTCACAATAAAGGTGGAAGCTTTGCCAAGAGCAGATTCCAACTCTTTATTGACAGTAAAACTCGATGCTCGAGTACGACAAGATTCGGGAATTCAAAATCTAGGTAAAAAAATCATTGAAAAAAGTAACTGTTTTCCTGGATCGATTACAATGATAGCGAAGGCCTTGAGCTACTTTGGTGTTGATGCATCTGAAGTGTCTATGGTAGAAAAGGAGTTGGAAGAACTAGAAGAATCTGAAAAGTACAATGTGAACAGGTTACTGACCAGGTTGAACAATGTGTTGCCAATCGGTGTTTTGAAAGATTTATGGTGGCGTGGTTTCCATTTCTTCCGTGATTCAGGAAGTGTTCATTACAACGAGCTCATAACTTACTGGATAATGGAAGGATATCTCGGTTCTGGAAGCATGACCAAGTTGTATGAAAAGGGTCATTATATACTTTTAGAGCTTATGGATTGTGGCATACTAAAAGACCAAGAGACTGGTTATATTTTCATGGATAAATCAGTTTTGAACGTTGATAATCTCCACCAGTGTCTTGAGCAAATCGCCAGTCTTGGTTTAGCGTCGGTGTATAAGAATAATACAGAAGGCTTTGGCAGCATTACATGTGATGATGGGATGCTAAAAACACCTCGGAAGAGTAAGACAGAAAACCAAGAACAGGGACAGTCATTAGAAGAAGTTGGTCAGAATCTTTCAACTTTATTGCTGGACGGGATACATTTTAGCGAGAGAGTCCTCTTGGACTTCCTTGAATCTGAAAAAGAACTTCAGATTCTTGCTTTATTCAGTCCCACCATCAAATCATTGCCAAAACCATTGGATATGATGGATAAGCTTCGCGTTCTCGTGCTTCGAGGTTGTGCATTTTTGGAAGACACCAATCTACCTTTGAAAAATTTACATGTTCTTGAAATTTCTGGTGCCAGATCTCTTCGTGAGATGAAACCAGACTTCTTTAATAAAATGCCGAAACTTCAAAGCCTTAACCTCTCTGAACTGCAAATCACTTCTGTGCCTGAGTCAATTTACAATCTTGCCGAACTACAGTGGTTGGTCATTAAGGATTGTCCCCGCTTGAAAAAAGTTGGTAAGCTCGCAAAGCTTGAACAGCTTTTGGTTCTTGACCTCTCTGGTAACATCTCTTTGGAATACGTCGAAAAAAATTTCTTAAATTTTCAGAATCTTCAAAGTCTAAATCTTTCTAATACCATCATTTCAATGACACCGTTGTTCAGAAATATCGGAGAAGTTACTCATTTGCTATTCCGTGAATGTAAAAATCTTGGTAGGTTATGCAGCTTAACCTCACTAACTAATCTCCAAACTCTCGATCTCTCTGGTGCCACCAACTTTGAAGAGTTTCACGATCCATCTTTAGAAAAGCTTGTATCCCTTCAAACACTTGACCTATCAGGAACTTCTATTGAGCGTTTTCCTTACAACATTTCTAATCCTCGTCATCTCAATCTTAAAAGTTGCCTTAAGTTAAAACAAGTTTCATGTATTGATTCCCTTGTAGACCTTGAGTTACTTGATCTTTCAGGTTCAGTGAATCTAAATGAAATCGAAGATGATTTTTTTGACCGTATGACGCGTCTTCGAGTACTCAATCTTTCAGAAACTAATGTCGTATCTCTGCCATCACTTTCCAGTCTTTCCAATCTTCGTGAACTGCTTCTATCTAGATGCATATCTCTGAAAAGGCTTCCATCACTATCTGCTACAAAATTGGAAGTTCTTGATGTTTCAAAGTGTAGTGCCTTGGAAGATATTGAAAACCTGTCGTTTGATGGGATGAATCATCTTCAAATGCTTGATCTTTCAGGAACCAAAATCACTAACCTCCCCAACCTACCCGATCCAAGCAACCTACGTCACCTGTTACTGACAAACTGCACAAATTTGCAAAACTTTAAACTGAATGTATCCTTATTGAATCTTGAGGTGCTAAATCTTGCTGATGTCCCCTCTTTGTTATCTAATGGAGCTGAACTTGTGAAGGATATGAGCAACCTTGAAATCCTTGACCTCTCTCACACCTCACTTGGACAGTTACCATCGATGTCAAAAGTCAAAAAACTTACTCAACTTTCTCTTGCTGGTTGCAAAAGCTTAAAAACAGTTCCGGATTTGAGTCATCTTAGTAAGCTTGAAGTTCTGGATCTTTCGGGATCATCAGTTAACTGTTTACCAAACTTTAGCAGTTCCAACAACCTTCGAAAACTCCTTCTTAAAGATTGTTCAATAGGGGGAAAATTTTCAGATGTGAAAGTTAGCGATCTACTGTGGCCTGTTGCAAATGTGGAGGTTAGCGATCTTCAAGAGATTGTTCCAGTTGTTGAGGTTTGTGATTTACGAGAGGACTCACCCCTCGGGGTATCTACATTAAGTCATCTTGACTACCTCGAGCTTCCAAATATCAAGGAGATTCAAAAGGTTGAAAGGAACAATGTCGAACCTGCATCAGAACAGATTAATCAAGATCAGTGGAACATCTGTCGGTTGTCTGACAATGACAAACCTCCACTGTTTCTTAGTGGCACCCAATTTCTTCGAAATCCAAAAGAAACTTTTTCGCTACAAGGAACATATCATTTATGCGCATTTCCCGTCACCATGGAAGGTGAAACAGGGGATATATATCTTCAAAGAAATGAGCTTGTCTTTGCAGATGTCTACCTTCAAACTCACTACTTTTCTGAATACAAGGTAAAAAGGTCGTTGCAAATTCGTGGATTCAACCACTCGCCCAAGGGTATTGAGAACATTATCAGTCACATCAACGTGGTCTTTCTGATTGATAATAAGTTCAAGAGTTTTCTAGCTGGTTTAAGTGCCTCTGTTCTGAATGAGTTGAGCGCCATCTGGATAGAAAGATGTAACAATATGGTCAGCTTTTTTGATGAGAAGGAAATGAAAGTCAATCCCAACTTTAAAATCACTTTGGAGGATTTGGGATTTTCAAATAATCTCCAGTTAACAAGTATATGTAGTGGGACGTTTGAGGGCTTCAACAATATAAAAACTTTGTATTTAGACGGTTGTCCCCAGATTTCGACTGTATTTCAATCATCATGGCTGCCAAAGACACTTAAAGTTCTTCAAATCAAACATTGTGACAACATAGCGTCTCTATTTGAAGCTGAAGATGAACTTCCAAATTTAGAAACCTTGCATCTATGGGAACTACCAGCACTAAAGAGCATAGGCTTCTCATTTCCATCTTTAAAAACTTTTCAAATCTACGAATGCCCAAAATTGAAGCAGATTGAAGAGAATTTTGAAATTGCCAAAGGATTAAAGAACTTATGGATCTGTGGTGCAACCAGTTTGAAGAGCTTGTTTACCAGACACCAAGAAAGTCATAACTTCGTAAATCTTGAAACTCTTAAATTGGAAAGTTGCCCAATGCTTGAAAATGTTCTCTCTTCCAGTCTACCGTTTGAAAACATCAAAATCATCGAAATTAGATCGTGTGAGAAGTTGAGGAGTCTGTTTTCACAACGTAATTCTGTTGCGTATGAGTTGCCATCTTTAAACACACTGCAGCTGGAGGATCTTCCAATGCTGAAAAGCATAGGCGCTACTTTTCCGTTACTACGTGAGAGACAGGTATTCGAATGCCCAAATTTGGAATTTGAGGAATGATTTGGTGATCAGAATTGTTGGACTGAACAAGCTTCCATGGATCAGGTATTCCATCAATTCATAGTAATATTGACTATTTTTTCTTCTCGCTTTTAACTCTCTTGGCATTCTGTTTTATCTTCAAGAAAGTATTTATCGACATTAATGAACTATTAACGTTTCTTTCTTGGTGTCGACTTCCCAAGATTGATCATTTTAAAGGGGATAACTTTTCTTCTCAAAGTGTTTCTATACATTGTTGAAGTATATGTTTCCTAGTTATGGCGCTAATGTGTCATGTTTGGCAGGTTTTTCGCATGGTTAGTGAACGTATGTTATGGTGCAAAAAGATAATATAGATGTGATGTTGGGCTGCACTTGCCTGTTATAGGGAGAAAGAAAGACAGACACTTGACAAAATGAATAGCCTTGAATTAAACTCATATAGCTACTTGCTACTCTTGTATGATCTGTTGAGTAATTTGTGATTGAAACTTAACGACCAGATGTTAAAAAAAAGTATTTATCTTCCTTTAAACACATCCATGATCCATGCTTCTAAATATTCATCAAACTTAGTATACGCGTGTTAGGATTATTTGTACATTTGTATTTGAAGTTATCTGCAAGGATGTACTCGGAAATATGGGAGTTATATTTGCAACATATTCATCTCAATGTTCCCATATATGCTTGTCTAAATCAATTTAGTTATTCAAATTTGTATCATAAACTAAATAATAAATTAATATCATAATGAATGATTAAGAGAACCAAAACTAAAATCAGCAGTGTAAAAAAAAAAGGTGCATGCATTGTAGATGATGTTGAGTTGAGAGTTGAGAAGCACCTGCAGCTGTCGGTTGGAGGAAGATAAGTGGCTTCCTGAGAAACCACCCAAAAAGGAGTACTTGCAGAAACACGTACGTACGGAAAGATACGGAAATCTGTACCATCAGCTAGCAGCTCCTCAATTATGTGTCTTTAATTATTTAATGCTTAAAGATATATATACACGTTGATAAAAATTGGAAATATCTATCCATACCAATAAATTATATTTATCATACTATTTTTGAATTAAAAAGTATAGAAAAGTACGGAAAAGTACAGAACGTAAGAAAGAGTGATGGAATAAAGTACAGAAAAAATACAGAAAAGCTAATTTAAAAATTAATAAATGGTATGGAGAGTAGCACCTTAAAAATTCAAGAATAATAATAATACAGAATGTAAGAGAGTGGTGGAATAAAGTACAGAAAAAATACAGAAAAGTTAATTTAAAAGTAAATAAATGTTACGGAGAGGAGAGTAGAGTAGCACCTTACAAATTCAAGAATAATAATAATAATAGAGAGAGTAGTAGTAGTAGTAGTAGAGTAGTACGTTATCCAGAAGAGGTTTATTATGATAAGTAGGGTACGTAAGGAGTAGGAAGTTGCGAGTGGCGGCATCATATCAGTCGTAAGCAGTATCACACGGAAAGGGCAGCTAATTGCAAGCTGGAATAACGTACGTACAAACGACACTGTTTAATCCATCTCATCACTCTCAAGTTTCAACAACCAAATTTTATACGTATATAAAACTATTCTCTTATTTAAGGTTCTGTGATTGGTTGAGCTCAGCAACAATAATCCTTTTATATTTTCTGTTTCGTTTCAAAAATACACTTTAAAGAAATGTACACTTTAGTTTTAACACGTAAGTTTTAAATTATATCGTTAATTAAATTGCTAAATTGTCCTTAATTCATTTATAATACTACCATTAATAAACTATTCCTATTGATTATCTATATTATACATATAATGTTTTTTTTTTTCACTACCACCATCGTAACATGCCACCGTTTGTTACTTCTACCGTTATAATGCATGGATATTATTTTAGTATTACAAAAGTTGAGAATTAAATTAATATGTATAAAGTATAAATGTTTTACTTATTTTCTATAGGTCAAAAGCTTAGTGTTGTTGAGTGTTGACTACACTAATGTTAATATTTTCCATTTCAGTTTCTTACATTTTAACGTTGTGTGATTATGGATATATAATTTTGCAGTAATTACACCTTTTTGTAGCTTTATGTACTATAACATAATAATGCTACTTATACATTTGTTTTGGAACTGCAATTCCAAAAGCTTTTACACATATATATATACACACTTTAACGCAGAGTTAGAATGATTCAGCGGCCTCCTCAATAATTTTAAAACTACATTAAAAAAAATTAAGGTAATAATAATAACTTTAAAATTTTAACTCCTTAATTAAAATATAAAGAATGAGCAAAATAATTTTTTTTATTCCCATCTTGAAAATCTCCTAGCTCTATCCTTGACACTTCGTGTTCATTGGAAAGGAAATCCTACAACTTACAATTCTATAAGGTACACATTGATTTATAAGCCTAATACATAGACATAATCCAAGCACTATCTACAATGTGAACCAATTATATTGTTAAGTATGGAGTATATCTTTAGGTCTATAATTTAAACCCATTATTAATCATTTCTCATTTATATAAGTAACTTTATTTCTATTGTCATGACCACGTAATTATATATGAGGATGTCTCTATATACCATTTAAATTCACTTTACATATCATTTTTGATTTAAAAAAATGGAAAATGTACAGAAAAGGTATAAAATGTAAAAAATGATGATTTAAAAAAGTATAAAAAGACTACAGAAAAATGAATTTAAAAATAAATAAATAATATAGAAAGTAGGACCCTTATATGTACATTCTATTCCATTTATGTTTATAAATAGTTCTTTCAACTTTCAAATAGTACGTACTATCAACATGAGCGTGGTCACCACATGTCAAAAGATAATACTTAGACCTCGATCAGAAGAAAATAAAATGTCAACCATCTGGGGACAACTATATATTAAAGTCAAAAGCCATGATGTATAAAAGAATATTCATTTATAAAGATCACCAAAGAATGGAAAATTAATTAGTTACTTATCGATAACAATAAAACTACTCAAAAAATAATTGAGAGTAGATGTTGATCTTCAACAATATTACATGAAGATCACATAAAGAATAACGAATTATTAATTAATTAAATTACTACTATTTGAATAAATTTAGACATGGAACTTGCAGCATAAAAAATTCAGCAGAAGCTCCAGAGAGGTATATCACCAATAATATCTTCTTCAACATCTTCGATCACAAAAGAATATGAAGGCTGAAACATCGACTCGTTAAGAATCTCATCACTATATATTGGTGCATCCATGTTACACCAAGACCATGGTTCGTACATGGTCGTGTTAAGAGAATCACTAGCCAACAATATTTCATTGTCAATAGGGCTTGTTGACACCTGCAAAGATGACGAATTCGGAGAAGAGAATGATGATGAATTATATGTTGAATATGTAAATAACGATGATGACTCGGTGGTAGTAACTATGGGAGTGGCGGCTGCTGCTTCAGCCGCCACTTTTTGAATTGATTTGGGAGACATATTTGCATTGGTGGAATAACGGAGGTCATTGTAATGATGAGGAGGGAAGTTTAGATTGGCGGATGGCCCTTTAAGGCATAAAAGGGCCGCGTCATAGGCTCTAGCTGCAGCCTCAGGAGTGGAATGTGAGCCTAACCAAATTCTTGTTTTTTGACTAGGTGCTCGAATTTCGGAAACCCATGAACCCCAACTTCTAATTCTCACTCCTTTGTACTTCTTTTTGCTCACCGTGTCTAAATGAGGATTCGAGTCTTTCTTCTTCATTCACTAGTTGAAACTTGAATGTACGTTCTTTTAGTTAACAAACAAATGAAAATTTGAGTACGAAATAAGTGATGATGAATGAATAAGAGTAGATTGTGGAATTATATTTATAGTGTTTTGAGTGAGCAAGAAAGACAAGTGAAATGGATGACAGGAGATGTTTTTCTATTCAAATATTTTGGGTGGATCACTGTTTTATCCTTGAATCTAAATGAGTGAAACTATTTTCATATACCACCCTTCAATTATCATATATTTGTCATCCGAAGCTATACTCTAGAGCATAACATGAAACCCAGTTATGTATAACTGTATGGGGTTGGTGTATGGGCATGCATCTAACTTGTATCTGATGTCTATTGTGTGTACCCAACGTGAGTCGTTATTTTTAATGCATCGAACTTTCAAAAAGTGTATTTTTTTATATTTTTGTGACATTTTGATGATGTGTCAAACTCTCCGGATGCCACATGACATCTTAAACAAGCGACACATCAGCAAAATACATTAAAACATCCTTTTTAAAAGTTAAATGCATTAAAAATAGTAAACATAAGTAGGGTACCCACAATAGACATCGAACACAAGTTAGATGCATTTCAAGACACTAAACTTTTAGTGTATATACTGCAATATCACATTCTTTTTAAAAAAGTTCCAAGCAATTAATTTCTTTGTTTTTATAAAATTGATCATATGATTTATCCACATATTAAAAAATCTTATACTCGTGAAATTAAATGTCATTCTAATAACATAGCTTTTATACTCGTGAAATTAAATATCATTCTAATAACATAGCTTATATAAGTTGTATGAATTGTTTGTAAAAAGAAACGAAAACCTTTGAGATACATTTAACTTTGTCGAATCAAAGACATTTATCGGAAGTTGAAGGGCACTTACGAAACTAAATGGAGGTAAGAGTTTAAAAGGACTAATAGTATAAAAATATACATAGAAGAGGGATTTCAGGAGTCCTCCATAGAAAAAGAAGAGATTGAAGGTTTTAGACATAACTTAGAAGTTTCCTAAGCCAGATAAGAAGGGGTAATTAACTATTAACCTCAATAAACAAGTATTGTTAAGAGTGTTTTTCTAGTACATGGGAACAAAGGGCATATAGGTCAACCAACTACACACATGGGTCTCATTCACGTCGACTTACTCATAAATTATTTCACGTCGACTTGCTCAAAATTTACAAGATCATCTAAGTATGTATATATGTACATAGTAACTCATATACTACTAAAATAGGCATACGAAGTTTAATAGTAGTAGATTATTAAACATATATACTAGCTTTATCTATACTCTACTATACTCAAAATGATATTCGCGTTCATTTTGATTTCACACTTTTTTTATTGCTTTATAAGGTGGATGCTCTTAAACCATTCAAGTATATACCAATCGATAAAAAAAACGATATATGATTATATGGTACTAAAACTTGCTCACTAGAGTTAGAGATTTCGGCTATTAGAGTAGATATGCTCAACGGTGTGAAGCTTAGCTCAGAGTGGGGAACACCACTCCCGGTCGACGTTGAAGGTTAAAAATCGAGCTGGTCCTACTGCTTTCTAAAAAAAACCTCAATTTGATTGGTTCGTAAAAAACAATTTTGTTAGTCCCTCTTCACAATGGTTTTACAATTCACCTTCTATAAAAATAAAACTCGGTATTTGAAATCAGTGTAATATTAATACCGAGTTAACACCGAACCACTAGATATTTATGCTCTTAAAAAAGCTCCTTGTAACGCTAAAACTGTTATTCATTAACTTATTTACATGAGCTCATTAAAATTGAATGAATACATATAAACTATATATTAATTCATATAACTTTGAGATCATGCTTACGTAAGACTGAGTACCAATATTAGTTATTTTATCATGGAGTTACGTTAATGTAATCCAAGTATAATTATTTATGTATTTTCATCTACATATATGTCACTTAAAATCAACTGTGGAATAGTAAGTTTTATTAAAAAAACGCGTGGCTCCATACCCATGTAATGTTACAAACCAAGTAGCCAGCTGTTTCTCATCTGTTCTGGCTAGCTTTTTTTGTTATATGGACCGAGTCGTCAGTCGTTGCTTCCCTATCCTTTTCATAACCCGGCCCATCACTAAAATTGACACTTTCTACGAATCCAATAATCCATCATTCTAGGGGGTTTAATATTTGGTTTGAAATTGTTTAGTCCGAAAACCGAACCGAATTAAAACCGAACCGAATTTGAATTCGGTTTTCGGTTCGGTTTTGGTTTTTGAATTCGATTTTCGGTTTGGTTTTCGGTTTTGAAATTTTAAATTCGGTTTAACCGAAAACCGAATTCAAAACCGAATTTTAATAAATAATACATTAAATTATTAATATATGTAGTATTGTGTGATTTTTAAATTTTATAAACAAGTATATTTACATTTAAACATTAAATTAACTTCATATTTTTCACTTTCAACTCTAGTGAAACCCTAACACACGAAAAATTACAAGTCGAAACTGATTAATTTAGAAAAAATAAAAATATATTAAACTTTTGGTTTTTCGGTTTTAACCGAAACCGAACCGAATTCGGTTTTCGGTTCGGTTTCAAATGTGAATTCGGTTTTCGATTTTGCTCAGAAAAATTTCAAAACCGAACAACCCGAACCGAATAAACTGAGGAAATCGAAAACCGAACCGATGAACACCCCTACATCATTCCATCTACATTTTTACTTATTACCCCTCAACGTTTCAATAAATTCACTTTCACCTCCAACAATGATCTGAAATAAGATCTTCGTCATGATATCCATGAGCAGTTCTCTATGAGCACACACATTTTTACTCGGTGGTACTCTGTTATTGTCATAATTCTTAATTTTCATGATCCTCGGTAACGATGATATTACCGGAAAATCACACCATAAATCCCAAGGTAGAGATACTTGTTGTACAGTGGCGTATCCAGGATTTTGAGTGACCCGTAGCAATGGTATTCTAATTTTTCTGAACTCGTGGCAAAAACAAGAAAAACTATTAAAAATGATATTTTTTAATTCATTAGAAATTACACTTCATATTGAAAATGGACTCGTAGCAACTACTACTAGTACCTTTTACATGGCTTCGCTTGTTATTACTTAACTTGATTGCTTGAGTTGCTTCAATATATGCTTCTTATGGACTATTTATGGGGACAACACCTCCTGAAAATAATTCAAGTGTATTCAGTGGCGGATTTAGGAATTAGTCATTAGGCATGCACAACCTAGACAACAATTAATTAGTCGGGTATGTTCGGTATTCCAGTTTGAACTTTCGGGTCGGGTTTTTTTATTGGTTGGGTTCGTTTTAGTCGCATGAAAATGGGTACAAAGCTAATTCAGCTAATATGGAAAACGCGTGTAATTTTAAATTAACGAAGTAGTTTTGAATCAAGTTATCTTTTACTTTTGGTTTACATTCACTGCATTACCTCATATATGGACTCAAAATTTTGTTTTCATGAAGATTTCTCCTCCCTGAATTTGTACCAAAAATTTTCCCCGACTTTCAGTTCATAAACGAGTCAAAAAACCATCTTGTATTAATACATCCACAAGTTCAACCAAATATAAAGACACTACCAAATTATAACATGTTAAATTGCACATGAACGCAAAAAGGGCCCAGAATTAATAAAGATTCTCAAATACATAACCTCTACACCACATTAAAACAATAAGCCTTTTGTTTATAAGTTAATTTATTTTAGGAGATCACTAGCCAACATATATACTAGTATTTTCTATCAAGATGTCAGTAGCTAGTTTGAATTACAGGTGTTTATATTTTGTTACTGTATTGAAAGGTGTGAATGTTTTGATGTATATATATCCGAAAGATCAGATGGTGTGCACTTGTTTTTCAGTGGGTATGCACCTTAAGGTTAATAATCACCTATAAAGTATAAATTACTTTTTTTTCCACTAAACATATTCTTCCAAGGGTATGCAAGTGCATAGCCTTAGCAATGTATACGTCCGCCACTGAGTGTATTATCAAAAGACCATCTTTGACAACAATTACCGAACAAACTACTTATGAATCTCAGACCAAAAAAAATTTACGACGTTGGAAGAACTCGAAATGGAAAACACAACTAGACATCTAGACTACAGTGAAGCCACAAAGTGTGAAAGTGAAGCTATAAATATAGTCAAGAAAAGATATAACTATAAACTGGGAAAGTGAGACTATTAATTTGCATGATCCTAGTGTTTTTTACAAATACAAATTGCACCGGGAGTGACGCACTTCATAACATTTTGTTCCAAACTTCCAATGTTGTCCTTTTAACATGCTAATTTCCCCAAATTATAACGCTTTTTATCGGTTACAAGACAAATATAGGCAGTGTTAGGACTTTTTTGCAGCTTAGGATTTATCATTATTACTATGCTTGTTTAAGAACAAGCTTTTATTCTAATTGTTTTTATTGTAAACTCTCCTAATGAAAGGCTGATTGAAATAGCACCGACACAGTAAGAAGGCAAGGCAAAGGCGTAACATAAAAATGTACAATAGCATGCTTGTTCGCCATGAGGCTACATTCTCTTCTACAAAGTTCATTTCCACTTCAAAAGAAGCAACTCCTGGAGAAACATCAAACAGCACAATATCATCAAATCCTCTAAATAATCAGATTTGCCTGGGTGAACTGTAATGCACACCTATTAAGGTTTTTCTGCCTCTACATTCTCTCAAGTTTTTTATTTTTTCTTCATGCTGTGACAGCAGAGGAAGTCGGGAAGATAACTTGATTAGGCTAGCAAAATATATTGAATTCAGCATCGAAAAATTCTAGACACCGAGTTTCGCATTTGTAGAATCATGGGAGTGTGTTTAAATATAGTACCTAGGTCACACTTTAAATGCTACAAAATACAAACCAAAAAGTTCATCACCTATCCAACCATTAATTAAACTGATGCTTCTACAAGTCATGATAATAAGTTTATCAGTTTCATAACACAAATCCAACTATGTACTTCCACATTTGGTATGGATTTTTTTAAATTATTACTTCCATGTGTATTATATAACCTTGAACTAAGAAAGTCCAGTATCATATTGACATCATTGATAATTCTCGTATAAATGCAAAATCCTTTTATTAGAAGGACTCTGAATACTAAAATCATCCAATTTCATTGGTGTGCATGAGAACCAAATGTAAAACAAAACAACGTGTCCACATAATCTATGACATCAATGATCACTAAAATGGAATGAATAACAAGACAAGTACTCAAAAATGTCCATATTCTGTATTTCTATGAATCTAGCCCTAAACAGAATCACAAATACAGCAATTAAAAGTATATTACTAACCTATGACATCAAAGTGTTGTATATCCCTTACGATGTACATATTCTTTCGAATCTTGCTGGAACCATTTTTAATGAAAGAGAATGGTGGATTCATAATCTCGTTTACGTTACAAGAAAGGACCATTTTAGTAGGGTTAACTTTTAAGGTCAAACCATTCAATTCGGATCATTAAAGATGGGTATAGTTATTTGATTATTAGTAATCTAGAAAATATATCAGCAGTTAACTTTGACGTTTGACCTTTATTGTCAAACTGCATTATCTGTGACTATAGTGAGTTTGACTTTTGAGGTCAATCTTCTGTTTCCAATCTTCATAGATTGATCCAGTTCTTTTAACAAGCAGAAAAGTTTGTTGACTTTCCAAATATAGAAATATGATGATGTTAGATTCAGTTTATGACCACAAAGTCAAACTCTATCGTTATTTTAGGCTGCAGAGCATAGTAGACTAACAAGTTTGACTTTTAAGGTCAAACCATCATGTTCAAATCTGTATAGATCAATGCAACTCTGTTAAGATTTAGAAATTTTACATGAATACCCTAACCTAGATATGCGTTCACCGGTTACTCGGTTAGAATTTGTTGTTTGACCTCAAGAAGTCAAACTCGAACTATAGTCTTTTGTCGTTTTTCTACTCAAATATAGTGAAATAGATCCTATATCTTGGCAGGATTGGGGTGATATCACCCCGAAACCCCAAACCCTAAACCCTAAACCCTTTACAAAATTTTAAACCCTAAACCATGCTAAACCTTAACCCTAAACCATGTTAAACCCTAACCCTAAACCCTGCTAAACTCTAACCCTAAATCCTAAACCCTAAACCCTTAACCCTAGCCCTAAACGCTAACCCTAACCCCAAATCAAATGTACAACCAATCACTAACACATGTGTTACTAAGTTTGTAAAACCCACCAAAAAATGAAAAAAAAAAAAGTTGTCAGAAGTATGTCTTGAGGGACGGCAAATCAAAGAGGAGAAAACGCTGAATTTAATGGTGCAATTTTCATAATTTTTCGATTTGTCGTTTGTGAGATATTTGATTTTTTGGGTAAATGAGTTTTGTACATATGGAGCATTATTTTTGTACACATGACACAATATCATTGGTTCCCTCATTCTCATCCAAAATTGATGTACTCATTTGAACTCTACTCTACGGAGTATACAATTAAGCATAAATGTTGCACATGATGTTCAATAGTCCAAACTGTTCAAACACTCCTGAGTAGGGCAGAGTAGGGCAGTATAGGTAGTCACTCCTACAAGATATTTTTAATTACGTAAAATAATTTTTTTAATGTATTATTGATACTTTAAAAATTTTCCCACCTAAAAATAAACAAAAGTAATTTTTCATCCTCTTTATTTGAATTTCCTAACTCCACGTTAGAAGCAGTCAAACACTATGTAACAAATACTCCGTATATATTATGGCATTCACATTTCTCGAGCAACATGCAAATTGTGTAATCGAATCCAAGTAGGATCCACATCCATTATTTAATACACATGTGTGTATTTGTATACATATTACTTTGTATGCTATACAAATTAAATTAGTAAAGAAAATTAGTTAGTATCTACTCGTTAATGGAGTTGATATATACAACACATATATTACTTTATACAATAAAACTGTGCATCACTATACTTGTATTCTGTGTTGTAATCATTGTACATATGTTGTTTGAATCAACTTTTTTGTTGGGTATATCACTACCCACTCGTTAATATCTTAGATCCATAAAACTGGACACAACTTCCTTTGTATGCTATACAATGTTTTCAATATTCTCACCAAGAATTAGATTTCATATGAAATTCTTAATGCCGTCAGTTCTCGAAGGTCATAGGCAAAATAACATCAATCGACAAATGAGATTCAAAGGAAACAAACGTTAACTCGCCAAAATGTGACCCTATAATAGAAAGTTAAATTTATAGTTTATATAATATTGTATAAAAATTAACTCAAGTTTTTTTTACCCAATTATCTTAGACATGATCATTTTCATTCTTTTCTTTTCTTATTAAATGATTAACAATCACACTATTTATCGTACTATATACATATATCCACACACATTTTTTTAGGCCTTTAGATATTGGAGGTCTTGAGCAGTAGACCACCTCGCCCAATTCAAATTCTAGGTACCATAATCCTATAAACACAAATTATATGTTAGGTAAACATCTTTTAGGTGTTTAAATATATGGTTAGAAACGGTCACGAATACCATATATAAATCTTGGTCATTAAATGATTAGTCCTCTCTAAGTAATTTCATTCATTTACCCGTTTGTAATCATACTTGATTTGATGATCGTTATATGTCACGTGAAGTCAATCACGTCCACACCTACACCATACTTGTTGGTTTCATGAATTATTTCGATCCATTCATTTTTATGTTATAATGTTGTTAATTGACAAATACAAATTGCCTATATATATTGATCTAAGGATCAAGTATTTTCCGATGCATAAAGAGTATTTCATTTAATGCAATGGAACGATAGGCTAATTCAAACCATATGTTAGCCAGGGTCGTCCCGTGGAATTTGAGGGCCCTGTGCCATGACCAAAAGTAGGCCTTTTATTACGATAAAATTTGTTATATCAAAATTTAGTTTGATTACGTCATTAGATGTCATACATACATTGTATTGTATAGTTAATTCAAATCGTACATTTCCTAGCCAACTTAGATATTTTTCTTTTGATAAAATAGCCTTTAGTTTTTTACCTTTTACTTAAATACTTGAAGTTGAAAATATAAATTTTCATGACATCATAGGTGTAACACCCTCAAATTATGTGTTTAGCGGAAGCAAGTTTTGGGGTGCTACTAATCAAATATCAACAGCACAAAGATAAAGCAAACGACATCTATATGCAACGTTTGAAAAATAGTTACATTTCATAAATACAAAGTTTGAAAACATAGTGTTTTCAGTTACAAAATGTAGTTCCCTAGAGTCCACGCGTGTAGCGGGAGATTCTATTACATGATCATAATATACAAAAGATAATGCTAAGAATCTCCGTTAGATGCAAGGTAGAAATCATGCGACTCTAGCTAGTGTCCAGGGATAATCCTACTCCGTCTGTGTACCTGAGATACAAAGCTGAAAAGTGTCAACCAAAAAGGTTGGTGAGTCTCACAGGTTTATTAGTAAAGTAATCGTTATGAACCACAAGTATGTACCAGCGTTGCTATCAAGCAAAGTAAGTAAATCAGTATGTACGCACAGTTGCCATGAGCTCATAAGTTGAAGCTTAACCGTGTAATTGTGAATATATCACGTACCCCCGTGAGTGCTATCCGCACACTCATATATAACAAATACTAATATGTCTGTTTCTACGTGTAAATCAGTACGTGGTGGCGCTACCACCCCAGGCAGGGATTGTCAGTCCCAAATGGATCCATTTACTAGTAATCGTGCTTAAGTCCATAACTAACAACTTACGATAGGAGGATTTCAGTGGATAAAAGTAACTCATGCAAAGTTTGTGTAAAAGCAGTAGTAAGATCAGTACAGTACATTGCGTTCACATGTAAAACAGTTGCTAAGTATCTCACCCCAAAGTATAAAAACAGTAAAAGTGGGGCTGTAAGACTCACATGAGTTTAGTAAGTACGTATGTGAAATCGAGTAAGTAAAACGGATGTAATTCCATATGTGGTTCTCCGAACCCTGCAACCTTCTGGCGTCCGAAACGCACAAGGTTGTAAGTAAATAAGTAAGTAAGTTGGTGTCGTGAAAGATCACCCATGCTAGTTGTCCACTCAACTAGGTAATGTTCAAGTGTTCGTTTAGTAATCCGTTTGTATTTTGAAAACAAGTATGGCCCGTTGGTGACGGGTTGTAATAATGTGTTATTATTATATGTATTGTTGTATCAAGTTTCATTATTTATAAGTGTTCGACACTTAGTTGCGAAAAGTATTTACAAGTTCCTGGATGACGGGGGTCCGGGGGCAGCGCCCCTGGTAGCGTGGTCCAAGGGGCAGAGCCCCTTGCTGGGGTCGAGTTGCCAGGTCAGCTTGGAAATTTTTTATTTCTACTACATTGTTTTATTAAAAATCGCATCTGGAATTTAAATTCGGGAAAATTGACCTAGTCCGGCTGCCCACTGAAAATGTGTTGCGAACTGAGTTCGCGGTGCGAACTGAGTTTGGATTCGCAAGACAAAGTGGGTTCGCAAGTGGTAGGCTGCGAACTGAGTTCGGTTCGCAGCACAAGGTTCAGTTCGCAGGTCGACTCGCAGGTCGACTCGCAGGTCAACTCGCAAGTCAACTCGCAGGTCAACTCGCAAGTCAACTCGCAAGTGGGTTCGGTTCGCAGTTTGGGTTCGCGAGTTCAGTTTTTGGTAGGTAAATCTCGGTTCGCAGATCGATCTGCGAGCTGAGACGCATCTCAGTTCGCAGACGGGACTGTTTGTGCAAATCAAGTTTTAAAACGCAATTTATCTTGGTTTTTGGACATAATCTTGTTGGGTAAATGTTCTAGCATGTAAATCTAAGCTTTACAAGTAATTTAAAACAGTTTTGATGTACCTTACCACGAAATTGAAAATGGAGAAGATGAAGATGGAGAGCTCGAGATGGTGATCGTTTCTCCCTGAATCAACTCCGCAAGATGATGAGTTTTTGGGTGACATTTTTGGGGTGGTTTGGGGCTGCAATTTGAGAGTGAGAAGGAGAGAAGAGAGTGTATGTATGTGTGTTTGGTGTAAATGAGAAAAAAAGGGAACAAAAAGGGTTTTAAAAGGGGTGGGTCATGGGTCGGTTTGAGTTTGGGTCCGCGGGTCTGAGCCGACCCATTTGGGTCTCGGCTCGCGGGTTTGTGTTTCTGAATTTTATATCACGAGTCGTTGTCGGTTAAATCTCGTAGTTGTTTAAATGTTGTTTCGCGTTATATGTTAAAGTGTATCCGAAATATTCTTAGCCGAAGTATTTTATCAAAATACTTAATAATGAGTTATAAAAATATAAGTTGAATTACTTCCTGTTGTTAGGCGCGTTTCGTGTGCTCTCGTCGCGTTCGGAGTGTTTTAAACGATACTAGATACGTGTAATATATTTTCACAATATATTAAAGCAAATAATGTTTGTTTGGTAATTCCACATTATTTAAAAGTTTTTGTCACCAACGTCCAATCTAATTTGTATCGGACCTCGTCCGTTTGGTAAGTGTACGATTTAAACGAATCGCGTACGCGTGTAAGTAATTTCACAAAAGTCTCATATATTTAGAGTAATACAAAACTAAATACATTAAATTACAAGTAGTTTAGGCACTAATCCAATGTTCTAAATTGACGGGTGTTACAATAGGTTACGTATAAGTTTTCTCCCTTTTGAAACATTATTATATGCAAAGACATAAATTTTATCTAAAATACAATGCGATAATTTAAATAAAATAATTTTGATGTAAACAAAAATGTTCTAAATTAGTATTTGTTTATCAAATAGTAGGCTTATGTACATTATATATGGATGATTGTTTCCAAACAGAATAAATAATATCACTCTACTTCGTAAATACCTCGAGTAAACAACAAAGTCCATAAAGGTTGGGATTAAATAATTACAAAAAACTGAAGGGGTGAAATGCAAACTCTTAGTATTTTAAAGGTGCTAAATTGATAATTTGCACAAATCTCAAGAGTTGGTGGGTCGTCTTCTTCCCCCAAAATCCCTGCAACACTCTTTTCTCCATTAAAACTCAAAATTAAGATTTTCTATTTACTTTATCCTCAACATAATTCATTATGTTCAATGTATAATTGTCATCACAAAATGTTCTTTCTTTGGTTAAAATCTTCCAACTAATTAGTATAACCGATGATTAAGCATTAGAATTTGAGGCCCCTTAAAAATTATGGACCTTATGCGATTGAACACCTTGCACATGTTCAAATCCGACCATGATGTTAGCTTACAAGATGTAATGGATAAATAAGTTATTGGTATTCTACAATAACGGGTCACACCATTCATCAATAACATGATCATTGAAAGATACTTTTTAGATAAAAACAAAATCCCTTTTAAGGTTTGTTAAAGGACATGTTATTCTACATAGAAAAAGTAGTAAAAACCACATGTTACATGCATAATTTATATATATTTTATATATGCACGATCATATTAGATATTTGTTATTGGGCATTGATATATACATCACCACTTTTGTTTCATACACCATATTGTATGCATTAATATGCAGTACAGTACAATACTGTATTGCACAATTTTGGTGTATGAAACAAAAGTTGTGGTGTATATAACAACACCCTTTGTTATTTGTACGTAATTTACGGTGTTTATCATTTAACTTTCACTTATATATATTCTTATTTTTTTAAATTTTGCGAAATTGTTGAAAAAGTACAACATACTCTGAGTGTATATTCAATTAAGTACCTCTATTAATTTTTTTGATTGAAAAAAGTAACTCAATTATTATACGGAGTATAATATATTCGATTAATTACCTCTACTATATTTTTGATTGAAAAAGTCACTCAACTATTTAATAGTATATGATCTTTGAAGAAAGGAAATATTTGAAAATTTTGTTGCGCTTTTTAAAGCTCTTATTTCACGTAGTTGGCATGTAATGCTAATTAATGCGGCATTTTATATATTTTAATGATACATATAGGCCTGTGCAAAACTCGGTACGTACCGAAAGAACCGGAAAACCGTACCGGTACTGTACCGAACCGTCCCGACTATACATGTTTTGGTTCGGTTCTCGGTTCTGTGTTTTATGCATTTTCGGTATTCGGTTCGGTTCGGTTCGGGCCGGTTTGGACGATTTTGGGCAATTTCCAACGTGAAAACCGGTACCGTACCGTCCTATACCGAACCCCTTCTCAACGGTAAGGTTCTCGGTTTTTATATTTGTAGTTTCTCGGTTCCCGATTCAGTTTGGTACGGGCCGGTTCGGACCGATTCCGACACTTTGCACAGGCCTAGATACATACTTTTAGTAGAGATATATGTATGTTGAATTAAACAAAAATAGTTAAAGACTTTATCAGTAAAAAAAAGTGTAAAAGGGAATAATCATATACTATGAAATAGTTAGGTGACTTTTCAATCAAAAAAATAGTAAAGGTACTTAATTTTATCTTAATTTTTATATTGAAAACACATTTATAATGTCATCATTTTAATTAAGTTTTAATTTATCAATTTTATCCTTTAATTTTAGTAAATCATAAAATAAGATCCCTAACTTATTAAAAAGATTTTTTCTAATCAATTACACACTTACATCTGAAATAAATTTAATCCATTAATTAAAACATTATCCAAATCGATCTGTGATGTTTCTATTTTTAATTCATCAAGTTAGTACAAACTTACTTGTAAAAATTAATATAGACATAAAAATCAATTTTTTTACTAATTTGCTTTCACAATCTTTTAATATTTTTTTAACTCTACTTATATAAATCCATATACATGAAGTAATATCATCACAAAACCAGCTAAATACTTAATATATATATCAACTTGCACACTTAATTATTAAAAATGAGATATTAAATGTGAAATTTCATATAAAAAATCAACAAATAACGTGTATACACGAATTTAAAATCTAGTTAAATATATAGCAAAATTACGTTGTACTTCAACTTATAGTATAATACGTGGTGCAACTATTCCCCGTTAATTATTGAGATACCAACTTGCTTGAGCCTTTAACACTGAATTAATAGTTTAATACTCTACTAAACGTTTAACTAGTCTGCTAGAAACTAAACTTTACAAAATTTATTATTATAACTATTAATTATTATTAGTCAATGATTAAAATCCAAAGTTAATTTTATATGTTAGGTTATTATTTTTCTAGGACAAATATATTATGAAAAATGATAAACATAGCCTAAAGGCTATGTTTAAGAAATTCAGACACGTATATATTATTTGTACCATGATAATAATCACTCACCCAACCAACTTAATATGGGTGGTGATATATCCTACATTCAATTTGATAAATCTACCGTTGAAATACATTAACAGTTTGTACTGTACAGACTGTTAATGCATTTTAATGATGAATTTATCAAATTGAATGTTGGAAATATCATTGACTATTTAATATACCATCACTTTAAGTACTAAATTAATTCTTAAACATATCTCCTACCACTTCATTTAGCAAAATTCATATATTATTACTATACTACAGAAAATAAATCACTAGTGTAAGTCAACCCTCCATGTGCAAATTTATATCAAGCCCACATTGTACTCAAAATAATTTTTTAATAATTCAATGTTTTTAATTGTTTATCTTCCAAAGGTGAGGAGGAATGATGGTGAAGTTGGTAATGCTTCTAAATTTTTTTATCACATTAAATTAGTCGTACTTACAATTTTGGAATATAATTACTCACTTGATTCTTAATGGATTGGTTATACTCTCTTCCTACTATAATAAGGGTACACAATTTAATTATACAAAGTTAAAGGAAATTATATAATTAGTATATTGTATAAGAGAAAAGTTGGCAAATTTATCTTTATTTTTTCACACTTTTCAACTCTATTAAAAAACAAATAATGAGTAAATTGTTTATTTATTTATTTATTTTTTTGAAAAATCGAACTTTTATTAAGAAACTAAAAGAAGGCTCCAAAATGGAGTACAATCAGGATACAAAATTACAAGGCCAAGATAAAACTTAAACACTCATCAAGCTAAAATAACTTCACGCTTTTGAATCCACACATTTCAATCTAGCTTGAACAGCTTACTTCTATTCTCCATCGAAAGTAAATTGTTAAATTTAGGATGCGCTTAGTTTAAAAATGGGCGACGGTAATGGGAAAGGGAATGAGAATACTAAGCAATGCAATGAACATTTTTTAGTATCACATTTGCCATTGATGTTACTTGGTTCAAACCACTGCAAGCAGGAGTGACAAATTGGGTCGGCTCAAGTTAGCTGCTCCAAAGTACTAGACACGAATTCAACATGATTTGTTAAACGGGTTGCGGGTCAAACTTATTTAACCCGTGTATAATCCTTATTACCCGTTAGGGAACAAGTTAATGAGTTGACATGTTGATTTCGGGTCAAATGACAAAAATATAATGGTTGCTTTCGGGTTGATAAGTTGACCCGTGAACCCGAAGCTTGACTGGAGTCCGACCTGAAAAACTAAACAAGTCAAACGCGTAATTGGATGCCATGATAGTTTTTATATAATTTAGGTTGATGGGCTGTAAAACGGGTTAAATTTAGGTTTGACGGGCTAACCCGTTAACTCATTAATTTGACGCGAGTTCAACCTGAAAAATCAAACGGGTTGGAGAGTTTATGCTTAGCGGGTAGACGTGTCAAGATAAGTATATAAATGTTATTTGTTATGATAATGATACCCACTACCCCCAATTTGGTGGGGAATGATGAATGATTGCATTGTATTTAACCAAACACTATAATTACTTCTCTTTCCCATTCCCCACCCCCTTAATACCTCCAACCAAGCATCCCTTAATACTTCATTTTTGAAAATTAGATACTTATATATATATATATATATATATATATATATATATATATATATATATAGAAATTATTTATGTGAGGGAAGAAGAGTATCATTTATTAAAAAAAAACAAATATTGATTGACTTTCTCATATGGTCATCTAATAAGATTCGTTTTTTATATGGGCATAATAAAATGCATGTAAAAAAGATATAAAGATTAGAAACTCAAGATATATTTCTCTAAATAATTTATGGGCTAGAAAGAAAAACAGAATGGGCCACAGAAGTGAATTTAATTGAATTGGATTAAATAATAAATAATGATTTTATTTTATCCGTGGAAAACACTGAAAAAAAAGGTGGCGTAAATTCCCATGTCACCCCACCCGTTGCCGCGAAAAGAACAAAAACCCACCCGCCAGTTAATATGATGCATCCAACTGGAAACTGACAGATGCTCCCATTACCTGACACGTGTTACACCGCTGACGTCGATAACTCTCATTAATCACTTGTCCGTCTTACCACGTTTCATCTCACGTTAGGGTACCCCGTTCGGTGCACTCTTTCCAGCGTAAATAAACATCTTCTGAAATGTCCAAATTACCCCCACTCTTTCAACTTGATTCACATAAACAAATACGAGCATTTAATAATACATGTTGTTAACTCTTAGAAAATTAATAGTAGTAGGACTCCGTATTATTTTAGTGCGTTGTTTGATAAGAAAAATATTAATTTAATTATCTTTTTCAATGAAGAAAATTAATTAATAATAATATAAATAGTCTTTAACTATAAAAAAATATAATTCGTCCCTTATAATTTTATTGTCCACGCAAAAATATATGCATTTATTATAAAAAAATCATCTTTACATTCGTTTTTCTATAAAATTACAATTTTACCTCTTACATTTTTTATACATCAAAGATATAAAAGAACTTAGTCCATTATTCTTATTTATATATGAATATGGATAATAAATTGAGATATTTAAATAGTAAAATATGAACTATAAAACTGGATAGAGTACTATATATCAAAGAACTTGACAACAACGTTTTGTATTTATAAGACAAATCAAATCAATTTACAATACCAAAAGAAAAATACAAGTCGTGGTATGTGTCATGTTTACTTGTTTACTAATTGCAATCATTGTTGTATCATTAAACTATGGAAAAAATTATTAATCTGGAATCATTGTTATTTATCTAAAACATTATTATAGTATATGCGACGCTCATTTGTGCATAAGCCTATCATAAGAGTTGAAACTTAAAAGACCATGTTGAATTTAATCATTTACATTGCGTCCAGGTAACATGTTTCTAGTTTTATAAAAAGGGTTGTTCTATTCTATGTATATAAAGTTAAAGATATTTTAAACATAGTAACTTTCTTTGGAAAAAAATTAGGTCGTGTTAAATTTGAAGAATGTTTATATATGAGATTATAATTATAATTCATCAAAGTAATTGAAATTCGTAAAAATGTCAAATGTGTTTAGTAAGGAATTTTAATAAGTCTCAAATCAAATACTTCGTGAACTAAACACACCCTTATGAACTATTCCGTTAGATTCCCAAATCCAACCCAATAATATTTAACTAGTACAGTGCCCGTGCAATGCGGCGGTGATACATGAAAAAGAATGATCGTTGTCGATTAAGATTTAATGATCTTAAGGTTTTCATGTGATTTTCGATGTGATCCGATAGTTACCTTGAGTGCATTGTAAGAGGTAATGTCCACCAATCTTTAAATTCAAAATAGATGAAATACCAACATGTTTTTATAGTGTAATAATAACGTTTATTCAACTTCCTAAAAAAAATCTAACCATAGAAATGTTGAAAATTATAAAGTTACTAAAAATAAAAAGGTTACTAGACAAGGGTAAATAAGTAATTTCCGATATCCTTTTTTCTAAACATTAAGTCAATAGGGATAAACCCTTTAGTAAATAACTTTTGTAAATAACTTTTGTTATAGATTATAGATTATTTGCAGTCTAGTTTATTCGAGTAAAATTAGTAAATAACTTTTGTTTCGGAGGATACTTTAGGAAACATAAATATGATAAGCATCAAAACGACGCGTTTCGTGGCGGTAACAAAGGGTGCGTTTGGTTGAACAAGCCTAACCAACCACCACTTTCCATTTATTATTATTCACTTCTATTTTTATTTTATTTTATTTTATTTTCAATAAACTTATTACGGAGTATCAAAATAATAAATTACCATTTAAATAATAAAAAAATAAAGCGCTAACAATTATAGCAACAAGGAGAAAAATAATATTTGTTTATATATAAACTATAAAGCTATAAAATTATCCTCTCTCTCTTCTTTTTTTCCGTTTTCTAAAGCCATACTCTTTCTGTATCTCATCTACTGTTCATCTTTCTCTCTCTCTCTAAAAAAACCGCCAGATAAAACCTCTCTGTTATCGCCGGAAAACCGCTCCTTTGCTGTAATTACCTCCGGTAATCCTCGCCGGAGAATAATTCGCTGACGTAAGCGCTCAGTCACATAAACCGGAACTCTCGGGGTTATCGTTGAGCGGTTTTCTGTGATTACCGTAGCTACCGGTAATCCTGACCGGCGAAAATCGTCCGATCTCTTCGTTAGAGGTCTTCACGGCGGAATGTGGCAGAGATAATATCCGAGATCGTGATTTCCGGTCGGTTATTGTTACTTTAGTTTTAGTTTGTTTGGTTTTGGTGAAGTGAGTGAAGACGGAGGATTCCGGTGAGTTAGTGCGGAATGAGATGGTATGATTACGTCATCAATTTGCATCAATTGTTCAATTTAGTTATGTTCTATATTTGCTCCGGTGAATAATGGCGTAATGCGTGTATGAGATCTCTAGCATTTTGTTACTTGTTATTATAGTTCGTGTACAACATAATTAATGAATATTTTTGTTATTTTGTGATGAGAATTTTACTGTAATATTAATAATATGCTCATTTATATCAATTCTGAATTTTCTTCGAGTTTTGTCAATTGATGTTAACAATTTGCATTTTGTTGACCTTCTGATGTGCCAATAATATGTTTCAATCGAGTCCGTTCGACGGCTGTTAGGGTAATTGGTTGGTTTAACTTTTCAAAGTTGTTTGACTTTCTTTAGTTCGGATTCTTTATGCACGTTGTAATTGAGCTAATAATAGTAATTTTCTACGTGTTCATAATAAAAGAGATAAAAATCGAATTCACAAAGGAAATGAACAATCATAGTAGCTTTCTGTGGTAATTTTCTCTAGCGAAATCGGTTCACATGTGTCTGCTTAACATCATTGTCTCTCGGGAAAAAAATTGGTTACTGGTCGATATTTGTAGTTGGTTTAATTGCTGATATATGCTTTGTAAATATGGTCAGTCTGGCCAGCAAGGTAATAAAATGAAACTCTAAAACAACTTAATAATTTTATTTGCATGTTTGTGCGTTGATCTCAGAGCAGCTTTGGGTTTGTGCTCCTCTTTGATTGGTAGTCACAGTTAAGAACCCTTTGGGGTGTTGACGTTTACGGACTGGAATATATCTGATTTATCTTGTGGTTGACAGGTGGAAGGGAGGGTTTGTTTCTCCAGAGAGGACACACTGAAGTTTCTGAAGCGTAAGAGGCTTCAGCGGATGAAATCTGGCGCTGTAAATGATACTACATTTGTGTCTGATTTAATGACTAGGAATGGGGAAGATGCTTTAAGAGGTTCTGTATCTTGGGGTGATAGATTGCTTGGCAATCTGAACTTAAATGCTCAGCCTGCTACCGCTATGCATGGGAGAGATACCATGTCGAAGCCGAAGGCTGAGAATTTTGGTATAAATGATCTTGATTGGATGGAAAAAATTCCTGAATGCCCCGTATACTATCCTAGTAAAGAAGAGTTTGAAGATCCTTTGGTATATCTGCAAAAAATAGCCCCAGATGCTTCACGATTTGGTATTGCTTATATATAAGTTGATAATAAACAAGCTAATATTCTTCTAACGTTGAAAGTAAAAAATTTAATATTATTAAACCCAGTTGAAATTTGGCAAATGATTTTTGAGAGTGGAGTCATCCACGGACTTAAAACTCTACCAATATACCATATACCATAACTATTATAAGAGCCTTCTTAGATTGTTGGAAAGATGTTGAATTCCACATCGTCCCCTGGCAATAGTGGCTGCTATGTAGATATAACATTTTCCATTGATAACCTACGGTGGGAAGGGATGTGTGATATGTTTTCCCTCCGAATCTTTGTCTTTTCAGGTATCTGCAAGATTGTATCGCCTTTGAGTGCCTCAGTTCCTGCTGGCATAGTTTTGATGAGAGAGAAAGTTGGTTTTAAGTTTACCACAAGAGTGCAACCTCTTCGTCTCGCTGACTGGAATACTGATGATAAGGTCACCTTCTTCATGAGTGGAAGGTGGGTTCCTCATATGCTATTGATACAATATCCTAAGTATGAATTTAATTTATGTTGAGTAATGAGTTTTATTCATCAGAAACTATACATTCCGTGATTATGAGAAAATGGCGAACAAGGTTTTTGCTCGTAGATATTATAGTGCGGGATGTCTTCCTGCTACATATGTAGAAAAAGAATTTTGGCATGAAATAGCTAATGGAAAGACAGAAAGTGTTGAATATGCATGTGATATTGATGGCAGTGCATTTTCATCTTCTCCCACTGATCAACTTGCAAGTAGCAAATGGAATTTGAAGGTTTTAATCTGTTTCAGTCATTAAGCTTTTTGATTAGTTCTTACTCTCTTATCATGTTTTGTGATTGTTTATCGCTAAAGACTATCATGAATACAATAGTCAATGGATTCATGTATATTCTGTCAGTGTACCTTATGTTCACTGAATAATGATGGAAGTATTATGATCATTCTGTTTGTGTTGGCTGGTTTTATTTGATTCTCTCTGTTATAAATAATTTATAACAGGGTTTGGCCTATCGTTATCTAAGGTGTGGATTAGGTGTCCTCACCCAAATGGTTGAGGGTTCTAGTCCAACTAGGGACAGGGCGTAGGTAAGTGTGTAAGATTGCTTAAAAAAATAAAAACTATTATAAATTATTTCCATCCTGTTTTTTCCTACTTTGGCTGCTTTTTTAGTAAACCCATCTTTGATGTCACTGTCATTCCCTATCTTCATCATAGTAGATAGTCAACTAATCTGTATTATGCATGGAATGTTTTTGATCTGTTGGGTGCAGTTCTTTTGCTAATATATCATTGTATTGGTTGATATGTGATTCCTTTTTTTTATTATTATTATATGTGTTTTAATGTGTTTGTTCTTGTCTTTTACAAATTCTGATTTCAGAAAGTTTCAAGATTGTCCCGATCTACTCTGCGTCTGCTTGAAACAACGATTCCGGTATTCAGACAGTTCTCCCTTCTTTGAATCTGAATATTCTGTAAATCTATAATCTTTGCTTTTGTTTGTATGTTTTGCAGGGAGTTACTGAGCCTATGCTTTACATTGGGATGCTATTTAGTATGTTTGCTTGGCATGTAGAAGATCATTACCTGTATAGGTATATATACTGCTGTTATAAAACATCATCATATGTTTATGTGTTGCTTTTCCAGCAATGTGTGCTCATGTAATCTTACTTTTGCAGCATGAATTATCATCATTGTGGAGCTCCCAAAACTTGGTATGGTGTTCCTGGTCATGCTGCTCTGGATTTTGAAAAGGTGGTTCGGCAAGAGGTGTACGCGCATGACATTCTATCAACTGACGGGGAGGATGGTGCTTTTGATGTTCTTTTGGAGAAGACAACAATATTTCCTCCAAGTATATTGTCACAAAATGGTGTTCCAGTTTATAAGGCTGTTCAAAAGCCTGGGGAATTTGTTGTAACATTTCCCCGAGCATATCATGCAGGATTTAGTCATGGTATAATTCTTGCCCAAATTCATATCTACAAAATCTAATATTTTTATAGTTTTGAATGATTTGGTGGATGTGATCTACTTTAGGTTTTAATTGCAGCGAGGCTGTAAATTTTGCAATCGGCGATTGGTTCCTATTGGGTTCAATAGCTAGCCATCGTTATGCTCTTCTAAACCGGACTCCTCTTCTTCCTCACGATGAACTTTTGTGCAAAGAATCGCTGATTCTTCGTTCAACTATGGAATACGAAGATCAACCTTCTGATGATATGATATCTCATCGAAACATTAAGGCTGCATTTGTGAATCTGATGCATTTCCAACATCGGATTCGCTGGTGTCTAAAGAAATCAAGAGAATACATGGGTGCTTCCACACATTCTCATGCAACCATTCTCTGCAGTCAATGCAAACGTGATTGTTATGTAGCATATATAAACTGCAGTTGCTATTTGCATCCTGTATGTCTGCGCCACGGTATGGAAGCCATCATCTTCGTGTTTCTGTTTTTCTAGAGGTGGCAAGATAAATAATCGTATGAGTCAAAAGTGTCAGATCGTTTCCACCAACAAGTATCATTACAATAAATACCAACTCTTTGAATAAAAGGATTTAGTACATTGTATTTGTTAAAAGGTACACAAGTTGCGACTTTAAACCAGTTCCAATCCAGATGCACAATAGCCTATGCTTTCTCTTTCTTAACTATCTTTCTTGTTTGACCTGTTTAGGATTTGTAAGAATTCCAGATCAACCTATCTATCAGTAGATTGTTGAAAATGCCACCTCTATGTTGTTGCTTTGCAGCCTTTTCTGTTATTATTATTATTGTGTGTTTTTTTTTTCTTTTTCTTTCTAATTGTGTACTGGTTCTTCTGTTTTCCTTTCCAGAGTTTAAGCAACTTAACCTTGCTTGTGGAGATGGCTTTACAGTCTCGGTAAGGGAAGATATTTTAGACATGGAGGCTGCAGCCATGATGTTTGAGCAGGAGAAAGATGTTGTAATTGAGGTTCAACAACAATCTGGAACTGCTAGTGATATGATTTTGCTATCTAAGTTGTATCCGATAGCTGACAACGAAGCTTATACTCCATATTGCAAAAATGGTTTTGGTGATGAGAACACGTTTGAGCCAGGCTGTACCGTGAAGTGTTGTGGCCCTGAGATCTTGGATACTTCTACAGTAAGTTCTTCGTCAGAAGCTTTCTCTACAATCAACCATGTAAAGACTAATTTGCCTTCCCCTTTTTTTACCTAATGCTTTTGAGAGTATACATATCGTACTGCATTTGAGATCCAACAAGACTAATTCTGTTATAGCAGGTACACAGTGATAGTAAGAATACTGTAAGAGATACGCTTGCTAATTATTCTAAAAATGTTACTGTAAAGACGCATGAAGCTTCATCAGTGATTGATAGAAATACATATCAAGAAAGTGATGACTCGGACTCAGACACATTTAGGGTCAAACGACGTTCATCATCAAAGTTGGGGCACAGAAATACAGACGAATCAGTCCCTTCAGATTTTGAAAATCAGGTAATGATATTTTTGTTGTTCTTCACATCTTAACTCTTTTCTTTAATAATCAAAAGACATCAATACATGTGTTATGGTTAATTCAACATTGATCGACACTTGTCTATGCAGGGGCTTAAACGGTTAAAGAAAGCACTACCTGAAGGAATATCTCAGCATGATTCAGGATCTGAGTGTTCCATTCACTCTAAAGAACCCAATGAAAGTGTATCAAGGGACAAGTTTGTTAAAGGAACCACCACACCCATATCGATTAAATACAAGAAAGTGGGAAACGAAGAAGCTGTGAGCAAACACAGAGATTATAACATGTATCATGAACTGGGCAAGACCACAAGGGAACCGGTACCTTTAGATAGTGGTCCAAAACGACTAAAAGTTAAAGGCCCTTCCATTATTGGGCTGGAAAACTCACCTCATTGAATACAGTTTTTTAGAGCTTGACTTTTGATAACTTGGATCCAAATGGGATTCCAAGTTCTAACTACACGGGAAAACACATGGGAGCAGCAGAAAATTGACCAACAATTTTTAGATGAAGGAAAAGTATATTCTTTGTGCAGGCCTCGAATTGGGGTGTAATTGGCACGGTGGTTAATTCTAATGGTTCTTGGACCGGGGTTTTTTTTAAGGACTTCGGGCAGAAGATCCTTCTTTTCTCTCATTTTAATGCAAAGTTTAAGGTAAGTAATGTCCTCATTTTAGCAGTTTCTTTTGATGTACATTATGTTATGTTAACAGTTGATTAATTTTTGAGATAAAAATGTCACATAATCTGCTGTTTCTCTTCGTGGAGAGTGTTCTTTCATTCTTTTTGTAGCAATAGTCTCCTTTCTATTGCTGTTGTGGACTACATCCAAATAAAATCAGTACCTTTTCTATCACTTTGTTCCAAGTGTTATGCTTTCATAGTTATCTTGTTGCTTTCTAAATTAAAGCATAATGCTAAGGGTCCTTTGAGATTGTCATTGTTATTTGCCATGATTTAATTTTAGGATGTATATCATACTTTGTAATCGATGTGAAATAAACTCATTTATCGAAAAGAATTCAAGATGCTAGAATGAAAGTGGGTATAAATCTGAGCTTTTAAGCTTGGCATTGTATTTGATTAATATGTATTCTGATGTTTGTGATGGTCATAACTAATAAGGAGCCAATGCTCGTAAATCGAATCTGTCTGTTGACATGATACTAATGAATGATACAGCTATTGTAATCAGTTATTTTTTAATTTCTATTTTTACTTCTTTTTTTGGAAGCGATTCTTTGGTTCGAAGGGAGGTAAGAATGTGATTCGTTGGGTTGAAGAGGAGAGGATCCTGTGATTCTTTGGCTTAAAGAAAAAAGATCTTGCTTGCTTTTCTTTTTGGCTGTTTACAGTTTTTCTTATCCAGAAAGCAATCATTGCAACAAGTACATAAAATATGTTTACTCATTATTTTTATAATGTGAAATTAGTATATTGATGACAATGATTAATTTTATTATATGCAATGATTGTTATTTGTTTATAGTTTTATTAATTAATATTCGTTATTCTATCTACTCCTTTAATTTTTATGGGTGGTTGTATTTTCACCAAACGTTATTATAAATTCACCACATTTGAGCATTTGAAGCTTACAACTTGCTCTGTTTATGCCAAAATATGCAGATCATACTGGCCAGTGGCAATGAACATTTTTAACATTTCAAGAAGACAGGTTAATCTAAATACGTAGTTAAGAATAACTAGATAATGTAAATGTGGAGGTGATAAAATGGACTAACTGGATGGATTTGAAACCAGGCTAATACAGAGTTGGTGTGTTTATATGTCAACATTTTTTGTTCACTATCAAGGTGTAGAGAATGCTAATTTTGTTCAATTTAGCATGGCTGGAAATGTCGTTGGCTTCCTAAAAATTTTCTTAATTGACACTTGATAGAAGTCTACGAGTTTACTTTTTGAGGTAGCGAAATCGATGTATGCCTATACATAGCCAAATGTTCAAATGAGAACCAATAAAATATACAGAAGTGCAAGAACCAATTTCTCTTTTAATTAAATAAGGGTATTTTAGTATTTAACACATTAATATCAATCAATCAATATGTAATGTAATCTGGTATCCATCTATGATATTCTAAGAATATGAACATTTTTAGAATCTATTGATGAAAGATAAGTGGCATCATTAGTGTCTTCAGGCATATGCATCAGTTTTCTCGCTGATTATATAATTGTTTGCCAAGTACTATCAAGTAAGAACATCATCGATAGGTGAAAGTAGCGACGTTCAAGCTTTGTACATTATACTGATGTTAGAATTAACTTGTTTTACATTGTAAATGGTGTTACGAGACAACCTTATAGGCTTATACAAATTATGCTTTATAGTCATGCTAAATGTCTTTAGAAATATAGAAATAAATTTGTGCCCATTCGTACATTGTTTGACACATGAATTTCACTTCTACCAATTATTTTAACATGTGTATCTATTAAAATTTTAGGCACATCTTTGGTTTTACATGTTAGGAAATTGAAACATTTTTCTTAACTTGATAAATGAAGGCTTCAAGCAAGATATAAGCGACATCCAAGATCAGTTTCTGTTTCTGGTAATGTGAGGACCTCCTGTAATTGTACACTCAATAATATTGACATCCTTATACTATTATTATTAATACTATTATTTTTTATTTATTTATTAATCCAAAGATATATACAATTATTTCATCTCAAATCCTTAACCTCATGATTGAAAGATAACTATGATACTTTTAAGTCAATGGCCCTTTGGTCATCCTAGTTATCATGTATATCTTAAGAAAATGTGAAACGACTCCAACACCTCATGTCTTAGTTAATCGTCCTTTAATAGTCAAATCATCGATCAACCATCTACACATCTAATATTATGGAGTATTATCTTCTTTTTCGTCTCTTTTTACAAAAGTTTTGGCTGAGCAAGAGTTACCCAAGTGCCATTTCCAAGAAATGAAAAAAGAATCTTATGTCGTATATTTTAGTGAATTGACAGATTAGTGGACACGGGAAAGGTTATACGAAGTGCATATCTGCCTAAGTTACTAAATATCGGGCTCAACCAAAATTGCAGAGGTCAAGGGGGCCGTGCCCCCTTGTAGGGTCCAAAGGGCAGAGCCCATGGCCGTGGTGGCGAAACGTCAACAATATTGACCAAGGGGTAGCACCCCGAAACCTCAACGAAATTGACCACATACAATGTACCCGAAAAAACATCTAAGTTCAATAAATCTAGTAACAGCTAATGAATAAACTGTGTGTAAACCCCCTCTTTGGGTACTCTTATTTTCCTGCAATCCATCAAACACAAAACAAATTCATAAATTGACGGATGAAAATTTTTGGTGCCAAAAATTGTAAATATATCTAGTCTTAACTCAAAGCAGAATTCGTGAACCCGGGTATCATTTAGGGTCGAATTATTACTTTTAGAAAGTGATATATCCGGATTGAAATCAAACATTGGTGCACCAATTTCACCAACAATTTATGCTAATAGTGTTAAAAATCTCTTACACGAAATGGAATGGAAAATGTTGTATATTGTTAGATAGATGAAATGGAAATATGGAATACAAATTCTATTTGTTCTTTGCCGTTTTGGGTAAGTATTTATAATGATGGGCTTTTGTTCTACGAAGGCCCTGTTCAAATGTCTCTTCCCTGGGCCTGTGATGAGTGATCTACTGAGTTACTGAACAACAGAGACCTTGCGGCTAGGTTGAACAAAAAAACCGGGTTTTAAACTCTACCCGGTTTCAAACCCGAAAACTCAACCCGGTCAAATCCGGTTTGACCCTACCCGGTTCGGGTTTTTTGAATACCCGGCGGGTACATACCCGGGTAAGGTTTTTAGAATTCGAAATCGGGTTGAACCCGGGTTGAAATAGGGTCGGGTTGAAAACCCGAAAAAATCCGGTTCGGGTTGGGTTCAACCTGGTTTTTGACTTTCTTGACCAAAACCCGGTTCAGGTTTGGTTGGGTGAAAACCCGGTTTTGTTCATGCCTACTTGCGGCGTTGCCAACATCTATGTACATTTTTTATTTATATTTTAATATATAAATAATGTAATAATAAAAATAAAATAAACCTTAGACAATATGATTTACATGTTTTCTTTTTCTTCTTTTACACTAAAGGGGACTTCTTATTAACTAAAATTCACAGACTTACATAGTTATGTACCTCGTTAGCCTAAAAAACGAACTTTATAGAATGTCATGTTAATAAATACATAGATTAAAATTCAAGAGTGAGTGTAAGTGTAACATCCTGATTAAGGAGATACCACTCTTTATTATACGTTTGTAGCATGTTAATGAAGAAAATCAAAGAAGAAACAATAATTCTGTCAATACGGGTTCAATCGTTTTTTGCATTTTATTTTAAACAAAATCAAGATCTTTTGAGTATTAAATTGAACTGAATTTAACATCTCATAAATATTTGATGGCGTAAAGATTTGCTTTTCAAATTCCTACTCCCTTTTGTTGCTTTCTGTACCTTTTCTTCGTCTTTCTTTTTACTCTCTTTTTAGTACCAATCTTTACTAATTTTTCAGTGGCCATGCACATCTTTCTTTTTTTAATAGAAAAGGGTAAAACCGACCCTTGGAACATGGGGATGAGGAATAAATTCGTGACATCCGCATTTATGAGCTACCATCTTGTGGGACTCCTTAATATAATTAATATATCATAAATTAATAATATCAATATGAGTAAAAAAAACTATACCATATACTATATGTTGTGTATATAAACATACACAAACATCATTTCAATTGTGATCTTCCCAAAGTGAAGTCTAGATTGGGCTTCTTATGGCTGGTCTCTGAATGGCTTGATAATGAGCTCATTTCTGATAATCTTTCAGTCATCCCTTTTGAACTCATGTCCTTCTGCATGTAATAATAAAAAAACTAGTCAACCATTAATTAATTTGACCGTTTATAGTTTGTGAAAAGTTTAAAACCATATTTGTCATTCAAAAAGTATGATTTATAGAATTAGCAAATCTACCTCAAGATCATATAGTTGTATATTTGCTTCAGGATCTCCATGTTTGTCATGCAAGAAAACTTCCCTGGTATAAAATCCATGGACAAGAAAATTAGATAACTTCAATCAATCAGTGCAAAAGCCCATACCATAAGAAAAAAGAGAAAACAAAAAAAAAAAATCTTTCAATAGCTAGTTTATATACATAGCTTGTTACTTTTAGCATTCTCTTTTGAGATAAAAAGCTAAATTCAGCCCATGTGTATTCCATCCACATTACCCATGCCATTGTACATAAACAATAGGGGTGGAAGAAGAACAATTACAATAAACACAAATCCATAGACAACAAGGTACAAAGAAGTTTTAAAAAAGATAGGTTTTGAAACCAAGTGGGTCCCTTTTTGAATTGTCATGTTTCATTGAAAACCACAAGGTTAAAGGTTAAAAAGAGGTTGAAATTTTGCTTTCATCTTTTTACATGTAATGGCAAGAGTAAATGGAGTTTTCTTGTTTTACCTAAACCCCCTTTTCAAGCCACTTGAAAGGGAGTTTGTTTTCTTGGAAGACTCTAAAAGCACAAAGAGTTGGTACACTCTTATCTCACAAATTTACCATTCTTCATTATTTAATTGTGTACATATACATGTAAAAGTGTGACATTCAAACTGGATTGAATTTTATACACAAAATGTGGTTAACTTTAATGTTGAAATTGAGTTAAAGCAGGATGGAGCCATGTAATTTCTATTCAAAAATATCATTTTTTAGTTGCATTTCTTATTTGCGCTACGGTTTATAAGAAAAGGGATACCATTGATACGGTTACTCAAAATCCTAGATCCGCCACTGAGTTAAAAGGACATCGCTAAAAAACCCAATAAAAGTTCCAAAACTACTGTTGACAAGCATTTTCATTAGTATCGAGTTTAAGCATAACCCAACAGTGAAGTTTGTCTGATAATATTCTAAGCTTGTTAGCCAAGCTCTCTATATTCCTGGTGAATATATATATTTTTTCAGATTGTGTATTGATTTGATTAGAACAATATATAGTTTGCCTTTCAAGAAACCTTAATTAACCTTAGCATTGAAAACATTAATCAGTAGAAGTTTAAATTTCACCTTGACGAATTGCTCCAACGAAAATGTTGATAATCTTTAGTTTGACGAACATTAGAATAACGTCCTTTATTTTCAGCTGATAACTTCGTTCTTTGATTATGAATGTCAACATTTATATTTTCACAATTATCCCCTGATGAACCATTCTGATCATAAACGTCCGTATGCCCTGATGAAAGACATAAAACAATGACTCATAATTGATAATAGTATGTCGATCGATACACAAGACAAACAGATAATTAGGAGTCGTATTTTACCTGAAGAACCTAGTGCTTTGTCGGTTGTCTTTACAGTTCGATACATCTGCAAAATAAGAAGTAACAAAACTAAATATTATTATAAATTGTTTAGGTGCTTATCATGTACAATTTGTTGTATGTTATAGTTATTATTTAGGTGCTTATCATGTACAAATTCATCAACAGTATATATTATTACTATAAATTAATCTAGAATAGTATAATGAAACCAACACAATAATATTACAATTATAAGAAGTACTAATATTTTAGACTTACTTTTACCATAGTGTAATAGTGAAAAATTAGTGAAAATGTTTGATGAATCATAAAAAGGTTAAGTACACAAATATGAATAAATGAATATAGACTACGTATATATGTGACCATGAATAAGACCATCCGTAATTGTAACACTAGAACGTCCATTTTTTAATGCCACATCAGCATAACACCACAACACCATTTTCAACACTAGCAATCATAACACCAGAACGACTCCTTTTACCTCATTGGTATTACTAACTAAATATAATTTCATTTAAACCGTTGAAAAAGAAAAGAAAAACGAAATAAATATAAATGGTCCCACAAAAATGCTCCAAAAATGCGCATTTTTCTTTCACATGACGCCCCAGAACGCCCCTCCACAACGTCCCATTGCGACGTTCTGAGGCGTTCTCACTAAAAAAATGTCCTATAACACTCCATTACGGGTAGTATAAAGAAAGCATATATAATTAAAAAACGAATCTACTGTAGGCTGCATGTCTATATGAGTGAAAAACTGTTCAACCACTGGACTTTAACCATGGTTAACATGTGAGGTTAAGAACCACATATCATTGACAAATGATGGCCTTTTTTGTACTTTCCCATATCTCAAGTTTCCCTCTGAAAAGGAGAGAATTATTAATGATGTTATTCAATTCAAACCTAAAAAAAGCACACAATTACACACTGGATTCTGTGTATGTATGTATATAACTTGTGGTCTCTCTCTTTGTTTTTTCAACTCCTTATATAGCCTTTGTCTTCTTGTGTATGTGTGTGTATAATATGCATTTATGTATAACTATAAGTATATTGATGCAATAAATTTAAATCATAAATTAATAATAACATGTGTCCTGGAAAGCAAATTTAAAGAAAGCTGTAGCCTGTAGGTATGCAGAATTATCTGAACCAGTAGCAGGAGGAGAAGAAAAGAAGAACAAGAATAAGTGTTAAAGATTGAAGATGGGTCTCTGGCTGCATGGAAAAACAATATACTAGTAGTTCTGAATTCATTTATAAATATTTTCAATTAAATTGTTTTAATTTTCTGATAATGCAAAGTTGCTGTTACAGTCTAAAAGTCAAAAGTGACCATAAATCAAAAGGGGTCTTTGCCTGCATATAATTTTATAGACTTCAGTTTGAAGGTTCCACCTTTATATATGTACTGTGTAATATAAATTTATATTACACAGACAATGAATCTTGAAAAATTATAAAACTATAACTTGATAGATAACAATAATAAGGCATTTTTTATATAAAAAAACAAAGAATGTATTCTAAATATACCAAAAGATGAAGAAAAAACACGAGAGTTGACAGAAAGTAATGGAGGATTTTATACTAGACCGAAATATAACGAAAAGTAGTACCTTTCGTTAATTTGTAGACTAGAGTTTTAATGGACCGAAAAACTATAAAAAATGGTACCATTGGCTTGTCATGTGGAGTAATTAGCTAATCGTGTATACTCACTAGAGTGTGTTTTTCATTAAATTAGACAACAAATTGTCAAATGAAACTCTTATAAATGGCAAAAATTAAAAAAAAAAATCTATACAAATGAACTATAAAACTAATTAAGACTAATTAGAAATAAACCACTATTTGAAATAATTGGAAGAATATTAAGAAGGAGCTAGGGTTATAAAGTTTACCTGTAAATGAGATTTAACATGTGCTAATGTGAGATCCTTCACATCCATTAGCTCAAGAACTGACTTGGGTGTTGCTCCTATAAATTCATTTGGTAAGCAACATTAAATTAAAAACAAAGAAAAACCAAAAAAAAAAAAAAAAAATCATATAAAATTGTGTCTAAAACACACTCTCATGGCCACCCAAGAGCTCAACAGCATGGACAAATCGAGCATGTAAGGTTGTTGTCCATCGCATCCTCGGAGCTCGAACGTTACGCTTTGAAGGAAACCTTGATGACAAGAATCTAGATCGCGCGATATTGTTATTAATACTATTGCCGTAACTCAAAGAAGAAGAGCTACTACTAGCAGGCTGCTGGTTATTTTGATGATGAGAATATTGAGCTAGTATCTGGAAATTATAAGGATGTGTATTTTGGTAACAAACAGGAACTCCTCTAATTGGTGTCAACAACCCTAGTTGTGAATTTAGTCCATAGTGTTGAACATTTGGTGTGTTTGTGATCTGGGTCAGGTCAGAATCATTGGAATGGGTTGGGTTTTGGGAGGTTACAGCTTTGTTCCAGAAATGACCCAAATCCAAGTCTTGATCTTGATCATTTGGGGTTGATGTTCTCCATGTTGTTGAAGTGGGTTGTGTGTTGGGAGGGTTAATTCTAAGAGATAGGTCTGGTTGTGGTGGAAAGAACTCCATTTTTTTCACTAGTAAAGGTCTGAACTTTTTTTCTTGTTCTTGATTCAATTTGTTAGGTTTATAATCTTGAGATGGGGTCTGTGTTTAATGGTGAAAGATGAAGCTAGATTGAGAGTATGGTTATGTGTATGTATATAAGGAGGTATGTGAAGTATATGTATGAAAATGACAGTTGAAGAGACCTAGCTTGTATAGGGGTGGTGGTGGGGGCCTTTAACTTCTTTATGTGGACGTGGGGGTAGGAAAAGAAAGAGAGAAAAAGATGAAAAAGGAAAAAAGTTAATAAGTTTGAGACTTGATTCCTTTACCATCTTTAACTTTTCTTCTTGATTTTTAGTTTTTACTTTATTACAAGATATATCTTAAAAGTATTTCATGTAATATCCGAAATCTAAGGGAATTGATGAGAAAATTCAGTGCTTATTAGTTTAACCCATTTTTATCTTGATTGGGAATATTATATATGCCACATTAATCAATCAGGAGCAGAGAATGAGAGAAATAAACTTTTGCTTCGTAAGTTTTTTTATTATATGTACAAAATCTTTGTTATGATTTTGGTCTTTGGTTATGCATGGTAAAGATAATGTAATTTTACGGTATAAGGAAAAAATTTTCTGAGCGCGTATATGTTTACAAGTATTAAAAGCCAGTTAAACACTCTTTTTATGATGTTAATAATAGTTGATCATCAACCATGATAACTTCATAAACTATATGTAAGCTAACACACTAATTAGTTATGATGTGTATAAGCTCCCAAACTACCAAAGGGAACGTTCGTGACGGTTTAATTATAAGTAGTTAACTACTATACAACGTTAATCGCGCTACATACCACTATTACGTGGATCTGAAGTGTGCGTATTGCTCTTTTGTTGTTGTTTGATTCTAATGCTTAAGACGATAATTCTACGGCTTTATGAGGACCATTTGATCTGATTTAGAGTGACAATAATGGATATTGGCATGTGTTATATGTATCAGTGCACATGTTACTAAATTCAGAGGGCTTTCAAATTTTATGAGCAGTAGTTATAATGAGTATAAGTTTGATGCGAAGATAATTTTTTTTTATTATTATACTTATAAAATAAAAAATACCATTTTATTGATACATATATATAGTTTTTAACTCCCTAGTCAAAATCACAAAAGGCCAATTCCTACTAAAAACTCACGACAACCTCATCTTGTTTCTATTTGCCGAGCAAAAAAAAGTACAGTTTATTCTTTTTTATAAACATCATCTTTAATCTGACTCATCGAAAAGGGAAAAAAATCTTTGGTAAAGCCCTTTATCTCTTCATATGCTTGATTGCTTATATGCTTTACATAATAATATAAAGGGATTAATGCGTGAAAATGTACTCAACTTTCACCTAAACTCTATAATGTGTATCCATTTTCATTTTGATCTATTGTACGTATTCAACTTTCAGTTATAGTCTATTGTGTGTATTTAACAGACATGTCATCCGTGTAATGTGATGTGTGGCATCCATACGAGATGCCACATCATCAAAAGTACCGCACGATACATACAATAGAGCATAAATGATAGTTGAATGCACAAAATAGACGATAATGAAGTTGGATACACATTATAGAATTTGATAAAGTTAACTGCATTTTCACACACTAATCCTTAATATAAAAGTCTGTGATTTTAATAATTAGTTTTATTTAATGATTCAATATAATGTGCTCATTAATGAAACTTTTTACATAGATGCTTTAGTTTGCTTATTGATACATAGATCGTTTTGTAGTTATAAGTTTTATGTTTACATAGTTAAACATCTACAATGTATTGGTTGGTTTAAAATTAAACTATGACTAATGGAGTAATGGTAGAAGAAAACACAAATGTATATAGAAAATGAAAAAAAACGATAATATTTATATACTTGGGGTGGCTATTTTCAGATATTGCACACGGTCTTCCAAATTCATTTGCCGGCCCTGAATATAGGTACGCATTTATGATGTAATTAACATCACGAAAACATTAGTTTCTTCCTAATCATAAAGCTTTGATCTAAGTTCACGACTCATGTGCCACCGATCAAGCTCTTGACTTTATTACAAACGTTCCCCTTCCCATTGCTTTAACCGTACGACTAATTAGTGTCATCGATCAAGCTCTGGACTTAATTATATGTATTTGATTTGATTGATTGATCGATTAGTTCCTTAATTAGTTTTTGTTAAACCTTCATGATTAAAGTAAAAATGCATTTAAATAGAGGTAACATTGATATTAACCCAACTGAAACTGGGAGTTGGATGTTGGGTAAGCATGCAGCCAATGAAGATAAAATTATTGGTAGTAATTAGATTCATCTTGTCTCAAAAAGTAATCTTCAATCAACTTAAAGGATTGACTTTTTGTCATCAGTCAAAGATTTTCAAGACATTTATTAATTTAAGGAAGGGCTTAGTAGTGTCTAGTGATGCATTAAGCTTGTGACCAATATCGTGTGTATCATATTTACACTCATCATTTTTAATGCATTAAACTTTTAAAAAATATGTTTTAATGTATTTTAGTGATGTGTCGCTCGTTTAAGGTGTCACATGGCATCGTGAGAGCTTGACACATTATCAAAACATCACCAAAATGCATTAAAATACTATTTTTGAAAGTTTAATGTATTAAAAATGACGAGTGTAAGTATGATACACACAATTGATATCGGACACAATTGTAGTTCATTCCCAAACACTAACCCCTCTAAGGAAACATAAATTATATTTCATAAGATGTTTTCAAACATGTTTTGCTAACAGTTACACTAAAATAAATCTTCACTCTTATACTGCTTTGTTTCAACTCTTGTACTATGACTTGACCGACCCTCAAACGTAATAGAAATCGATATATCCTGAGCGAATGTTACGTGCCAAACATCTTTTATTACGCTAATTGCTTCGTATAGCTAGTATATACAAATAGTGGGACCAAATTATGTCTAAAGCCTTTGAGTATTCAAAATTTCAAATTGGTTACTTGAATGTGGCAAAAGAACCCTGTTTAAGCTGGCTAGTAGATATTGTGGTTGCAATTTTTTTAATAAGATGGGCCACTAATTAGGTACTTGGTTTTTTAGATTTGTTATCGTTCTTATGTATTTGTTTATTCATAAAAGAACAAACTTATGCTACATGGGTAATGCAAAATTAGGATAGAATGCAAATATTGTTACATTGGGTATCTCTTAAATTTTGTTTTTCTGATCTTGGGAAGCTCATGATGTTGGCGACAGCAATGGAAGCAGTAGGTTCAAGAAGAAATTAAGCATATATTGGAGCATGTTTTTTTGGACCAAATGCAAACTCTGACAATTTTGATTTCTGTGGCAATTTGACTCCTATATGTGTTCCTATCCTTCACCGTAATTCATTAATCATACATAATTATTTTATAATTATATATAAAAGTCACTGTTTATATGTCATATTACAAAATAAGAACACCATATGACACAGCCACAGCCACACCCTCACCAAAAGTGCGTGTTCACAAACCACATGAAGGATCTTAGGATCCGAACTCCGAAGACCAATTCAAAAGACTCAATTTGATTGAGCTCGACTTGGGCGATAACAATGTAGACTTGTTTGTGGTCCTATTTGGGGAGGTATTGCATGAACTAAAAAGGATGAAATATATATAAATAGCCAACAATATCTAAACTATGAAATCTTGGATATCATACCATTAAATTAAGTAAATGATGCCAAGCCAAGAACAATTGTTAAACATCAATACCTTTACAATATGCTACATGAATCTAATGCTAACTTTTTTCTTAACATTCTTTCACTAGATTTGACCAAGTATCATGTCGATTAGGTGTCGTGTTCCTTGTATCATTACCTCATCAGAATTTGACTATGCATTGTTTCCGAAGTCGAGTATAAAAATATCATAATAAAAATTATTTGAATAAATGCTAAATATAAAATTATATTAAAATTTTATGCATTGTACAAGTGTTGCATTGCCATATGATATCATGCATAGAAGACTAACTGAACTATATGTGATGGCAAAAATTTTATTATGTGATTAAGAGTTTGGTTCCAACCTTTGGCCGACTAATTTATGGGATCTGAATCCACCGTCACAAAGACTGATCAAACCATGTGAAACCCTCCATTTTCAGAAGGTTGGCGTGACCACTTTAGAGTGTTTGCACCCAACATGATTCAAACTTCTGACCTCTCACTATTTATTGTTGAAGCTCCAAACTTTTACTAATTGGGAAACATTGGTGGTTTGCCTATTTAAATCTTAGTCTGGACAATGGGTTGTAGGTGGTTTTTGAAAATCATCCAGCCAGACACTATGTTTAGTTTAAGATGTTACTAGGTTTGCACCCATTTTAGCTCTAAAGTAGTAACTTTACATCCCCAAATGGCCAAATGCATAAATGATTCTCTGAAACTCAACCAATCACATTCCCACATCATTTCAAGAATATGAGAAGTTAAGTGCCCTTCTATTTAAATGATTGATCTAATTGAGCTAGTAAGCATATGGTATATTTTAGAAACATAAAGTTAGGGAACATATTGAATCTTTTGCAATGACTTTGGACAAGAGAATTGGTCATTTCTAGTGCCCTACAAATCTTTGGGAACAAATGTGAGTGAAAGCAACTTTGACAATAATAACCCATCACCATAATATTTTGCCCTTTTGCTTAATCATCATCATTCTTTATTGCTTATTTCAATATACTTTTGTTCCATTCTCTGATTAATGTGTTCCTTACTTTCTTATATAAGACTCAATCATATACTAATTATGTTTAAAGCTTGAAAATAAAGGCTGAAATGATATTGGTATCATCTAAAGATTTTTATTCTACATGTTTTCATATGAACATTATATTCCATACACCTTTATCATTATCATTACTCTAATTTTAGTAATTTAGCAATACTAATGAATGTCATTAACATTTCTCTTGTCTTTTGTACTTACGAATGATAATTGTGATCTTTTTTGTTTTAATGACATATTAGACCATTCGCAATGGGGCGTTCTGGAGCCCATTTTCGACTGAGAACGCCCACAACGGGGGCGTTCTAGCAGGGCGTTGTGTAGAAAATAACGGGAACAAAATGGGCGTTTTGGTGGTGTTATGCATTAAAAACTTGTACATTGTGCTTTGGTAATTGTAGTTATACCCAAAAAAAAATTATTTAGTTTGTTAAAGGGGCGTTCTGGTGTTACCATTGCACGTGTTAAAAATGGTGTTATGGTGTTATGCTGATGTGTCACCTAAAAAATGGACGTTCTGGTGTTATGACTGCGAGTGGTCTTACTAGCTAAACGCAATGATTAAACTGGAGTTGAATAGATGGTTGTTTGGTCAAGGTAAAAATAGGTGGTCTCATATAATTGTGACATTATTGTTTCAAAGTGGTTGCTTTATTGTGCTGTAAAGAAATGTTGGTATACCTTATAGACTTTTGAACTTACAATAACTTTTGACCATGCAACCATCATAAAAAGGGATTGATGTTTTTACTATTTGATCAACACATATTTTTTGATCTTTTTTTGAAGACCACTGTATATATATACAACTCGAATCTTTGTAGAAAACCTAGTAAAACTTATAAGAATACATTAACGAGATTGCAAGTAGTTATACACAGTAAAACCAGCTGGTATACGACTCCTAAATGGTCAGAATGTATGTGACAAACACTACATGTGGCACAGTTAGGATAAGAACAAACACTAACAGATTAACAGAGAAAATGAGTTTCGGTTAGATAATCAGACGGAATTATACTCAAGCTATCGAACATTTACATAAAGAAAGATAGCGAATTCTTAAAGGCCTAGTATTAAACGTAGCAAATTTCTTTGAAGGTAAAAACCTTACTTTGATGACCTGTTGTATAACAAGGGAGCATACAAGAATATTTCGTAGTGACAACGAAACATATATACACGTATAACAAGTTTCGATGTTATTTAAAAAGAAGTTCCCTGTAACTGCATAAATATTCAAAGAGCAAACAAACTTTTGCTTAAATATCAAACCAAGATATTCTGGCAGATGCAGATTACCTGCCCAGCCCAGCCCAGCCCATGTCTGTCTTGCTTAACTGTCTTCAAACGAAACAAAGGATCACAATACAAAACTACGAAAGTCGAGACAGGTAATTAGATAAAATTTATCTACAACTTTTTCCCTACTGCAAGATAAACAACGAAATATTTATCAAGAGAAAGTAATTAATTAAAAGAGAAACATCGCCTAAGGGTATTTCAGAAATGTTACTAGATGAGTAGATGCTCAATTCCCTACTACATATTCAATCATCTGTGGGATGATGATCCGTACACAACACTTGGATGGAGAGTATAAGTTTTGGACACATTATATTTAGACTCCTCATAAGTATACTCGTGAAAAAACGGAGAACACAAAAACATTGACAATAGTCAAATATATGCTCTATATATATACTAAAAGTCTGACCCTGTCTGTATGCAGCATAGTGCTAGTTTAGCGATTCCAAGAACCGCTTTCATCTTGTATGCTATCTAAAATGAAAAAGATATCTACATTATCAAAGTCAGTCAAGCACAAAGCCTACACATGTTATTTACATCATTGTTTATGTCTATTTATATAATATATCAAGTGACTACACATGGGTCACAGGGTCAGATTTCCATCTTTGCTGTGGATATTCAGTTGGGTCACTTGTTGAATAACTAAACACTCTAGATAATGACTTAGGCAGATCACTTGATATTTAATAAAACACTCGCAAACAATAAGCAGCAACGGTAGATTTTACGGGTGAGAATAAACTGATATGTCATCTAACTGCTGGAAATTTAAAATATGATTACATAATTAAAAACTAACCATGTTGTTGAAATACAAAAAGCACAATATATATCTGTCATTTACCCTTTTACTGTTTTACATATTCTATTGAAAAAATGTAGCAATAACCATGAATAAGTTGGAAAACAAGTTGAACAACAAGACTAATGATAGCTTCCTACCCAAACATAAGAAGTTGAGATTGACTAACCTAAAATTCAACACAAACATCTTAAGATCATCTAATAAGGAGTTCTTGAAACAGTGTTAGAACTAATCCTATAATGTAAACCTGAAACTTAACTACATTCGAGAATAAAGATTATATTACTTGAATAAATATTATATAAAGATCACATACCTCATAACCATAGCCAAATAACTCGGATACGTTATAAAAACGAAACCTTATATGATAATTTCTAGTAAATCTAACTAAAATACTCTAAACATAATTCGATCGTATTCGATCACCATACCATGTATGACGAATCACTTCCAACACTTTCAATCCAGCTTCACTCCCTGTTGCAAAACGCTACTCATTTCCCACTATTACTAACACCTTTTTTCGGTTTCGCAATCTTACTATGATCTCTAACAAACCCTAACCCCTCAGTCCCTGTCCTTTTTGCAAACTGAACAACCTTTACATCCTCTTTCGCATTCTTCCCAATCCCTCTTCCTTCATACCATCCATAACCTCTTAGATACGCAGGCGCAAACTGATCGACCGGAACATCGACAAACTCATCCAATCCATTATCATTCGGTAATCTCTTCAAATCACTTTTCAACTTCATCAACATCAACCGATCAATTCGGGACTGGTTGCGCTGCTTCTTGTCACGAAGATTCAGGCCGTCGGTGATGTTGGAGACGACGGATTCGACGGTGGAATCGGGGTGGGTTTCGAATTGAAGATTGGATTGATTCTGAGGGGTCCATTGATTGGGAATGGGCGGGATTACGATTGGTTGATTGGAATTGGGAGTGGAGTCGGTTAGGGTTTCGGATGGATCGAATTGTGTGATGAATTGCTTATCTGTTGGGGAATCAGAAGAAGGGATGGGGATGGTGGGTTTTGAGGGTTTGGATGAATCGTTTGAAAGAGAGAAGGAAAGTTTCATGGCGGGCAATCATGAAATGGATTGGAAATTGGTGACACCGGAAAACATCAAGGTTTTACCTGGAATGTTCCACACCACCAAAAATTATGGTAAGTTTTACGGTGTTGTAGTGTATTACAGTATAAAACATATGATTAGGCACGATCATATTAAAATTTAGGTGTGTTTATTCAGTTAATTCGGTTTAAACCAAACCTAATAGATGAAATCGATCGATTTTCAGTTTTCAAAAATTGAAACCGAAATAAACCGAACCGAACCTAATTACTATTCGGTTTATTCGGTTCTTACTATTTGGTTTATGCTTTCATATATTAATAATATAAACAATCAAACAAAATCAAAAAAACTTTATTATAAAACAACTTATTAGCACGTTTCTTAAGTTCGTGACATAAATATAATAATTGGCAAGACAAAACTAAGATATAGTTAAGAAATTTGTAATAAACGGTGAATAAAATTAAGGGTAAATGACAAAAATTGGCAACGAACTGCCACCAAATATTCCAAGTATGCAATCTACCAATTATATTGCCCAAGTACGCAACAAACCGGGAAGTTTTGTGCTTATGTTTTTGAAAGTTCAGTTTTTACCGTTTGATGTTCGAAAATGCTGACTGTGCATACACGTCACTGACCACGTCATTTTTTTGCCACGTCATGATGAAATCTGGCGTCCACGTCACCTATTTCCCCTAATTTTATGTGTCCATTTATCCTTTATCTCTTGGCTCTGTGGTAAACCCTAACCCGATCGAAGCTTCCTCCGGCGATTCAATCATGTCATCTTCTTCCTCAATTTCGTTCAATTCAAACCCTAATCTTGACCTCCCAACACACTGCAAATGCAATCCCCCTCAGTTATTGAAGAAACGCACCTCGTGGACCCCTACCAATCCTGCTCGTCGCTTTCTGTAACACCCCCAAATTTATCGTTTAGCGGAAGCAAGATTTGGGTGTTACTAATCAATAACAAAGCACATAAGATAAAGCGAACGACTCTAAATGCGACGTTTAAAACCATTACATAGATAATATAAAAGTTTTACATTGTTATTCTTGTTACAAAAGCTCATAGCTAAATGTAAAAGATTCTAAGGCATATCTAATTGTACAAAATATAGAAATGCATATGAATCTTCTGAAATCTGAATGCGACTCGAGCTAAAATATCCTGAGCAGATCTACTTCTGCTGGGCACCTGCGAATACATGCTAAAAGGTCAGCTAGAAAGCTGGTGAGCTCACAGGTGTAAATTGATGAATCCAAGTTATGAACCACAAGATTTAGTTTAGTGATTTGCAAACATGCAATTAAAATATGAGTGTATATTATTGCCATGAGCACATAGTTTGAGCTTAACTGAGTGTGCCAGGATCCACATTCAAGGACCTGATTGAGTTTGCCTCCGGCATGTGCCTAATCTACACATGTATGAACAAATGAAAATGCGTCCGTTCGACCGCAGTCGTGGTAGCGCGACTACCCCGGACGGGGATTGTCAATCCCATATGGTACCATACACTAACATTCACGCTATCGCAATATAAACAAACTATGTTGTGAGGGACTTCATGATTAGATAAAACAAACTCATGCAATCAATATATCGAGGTTTTGTACTTGTGTTCTCATGTAAAACAAATCTGAGCATGTAATCCCACCCCTGGGTAAAAACAGTAAAGAGGGGCTATGAGACTCACCTGAGCCTTTACGTTTATGTAAATAAACGTAAGTAGAGTGCTAAACAGCTGGTAGGTTCTCCGAACCCGTGACCTTCTAATGTCCTAGACATATAAGGTTGTATAAGTAGATGTCCCGTAAGACCATCCATGCTAGTGTTCATCCCACTAGTTATGTCCAAATACATTGGTTTGATTGAATGCTTGTTTGCATTTTGATAACGTGTATGGCCCGTTGGTGATGGGTTGAAATAATAACCATAAAGGTTTTACTTTATACCACTGTTTGCTCATCCCTGTTACCACTGTTGATTCGTTATCTTATTAACACTGTTTTGTTCATTTGACCCGTTATCACCGTTAATCCTCTTGTTACCACTGTTAGTGATAAGTTCGTTATAACTGTTACTTTAGTTAACGAATACAGGTGTTAGTTTATGCGATAATGGTATTTCGACAATATGGTATTCACGGATATTCCTTATGCGAGACTAAGGCATTCACGGATACATTTTATGCGATAATAGACATTCATGTGATTATATTTATCCGTTAATGCCTACTAGAAAAATTATTAGGTCCGTGATTTCGTTTATCCGACTGTGTTACTCCGAGAATACATATATGTACATATGCGTGAATGGGTGTCCGACAATAAAAGTTTTATATGTTTATTTATCCGACGATTCCATGCGATAATAAGGATTTGTTAAGTTATTCGTTGTCCGACAATGCTATACGGTAATGAGTTTTTATTTTCTTTGATCCGACAATGGTGTATTCACGGGTGTAGTTGGTCCGACAATGAGGATTCTCGGGTTGTGCATTCCGACAATAGAGTTTATTCACGGAATGATTTTTATACGATAATAATGAGGATTGTCGGACTAATTAATCCGTGAATAGGGTATTCACGGACTGCTTTATCCGACAATAGGGATTCACGGGTTTTTGTTTATTCACGGACGGAAGGTTTTGTGCAGTTACGTTTTTCACTCAATTTCATTTAATTATTTGACCAAGTAGAATTTAGCTAAAATTAATGAAATTTTTATATGATGTTCCCCTATGTCTTAGCTTTCTAAATCATATTTTTACATGTGAAATGGATAAACAGAACTCGAGATAAAAATTTGTGGAGTGTCGGGTGTCAAATATGTGAGTTCGGTGACATGCGTTCATTTGAAAATTCATAACTAAAGTTTTACTAAACTTCACCAGATGAGTAAATAGGGAATTAAAGCTAACGAAATTATCTAACTTTTCCAACTGGTTTCATCGATTTTTGTTGTGTATTCTTCGAGATATGACCAGTTCTTTTTGGCTCATTTTCCTGTCAGGATTCACAGACTGTACATGTACTTTTGTATCCATTTGTTAAAATAGCTATACACTTCAGAAAAATATGAGGTTTACGGTTTTGTAAACTAGACTCGATGATCTTCATTTTAGAGCCAAGAAACATGAGATTTCGTTAAGTTATGGGTCAGATATCGTCGATCTAAGTCGACCTAAAATTTTGTCCAGTGGATAATGTCATTGTCCAACGGTTTTTCACTTTGTCCTTTGGTTTTTGGTTTAGATTTTGGACATAATCAGTAGATACGAATTACTATCATGTTTATATATGTTATCCAAGTAGTATGAGCAAGGATTTAGAGATTTTTACCGAGGAAATGTAGATTCAAAGCCGAAGGGAGTGGAAAGGTGCTGCTGCTGTCCTTCTTGACTTCGTGCTTGTAAAAACGGCTAAGATGGTGCTAGATGGTGGTGATTTTTGGTGGTGGTTCTTGGAATAGATGGAGGAGGAGAGTGGTGGTGGTGGCTGTCGTTTTTAGAGGAAGAGGGCAGAGAAATGCAGAGAGAAAGTGAGAGGGTGTGTGTGTTGATTTTGTGGGAAATGAGAGGGAATTAGGGGGGGAAGTGTCTTAGGGTTGGGTTTGGGCTAACCCGTGGGCCCTCTGGGCTGGGTGAGTCCGACCCACTAGTAGGTTGGGCTCGTGAATTATCTTCCTTGTGCTCGTGTAATTTATCGTTGTCGGTTAAAGTTAATTTGCGGGTTTTGTCGGATTTATGTTACTTCGTAGTGTTTGAATCGTCTATAGCAAAATATTAACCTAACGTTTGTGAGTTTTTGTGTTTATTATGTAAATGTTCATTATTTAACATTTTGTTTCACCAACGTCCATAGTATTGTATCGGGATCCGCCCGATATGAAAATGCACGATTTAATCAAATCGCGAACGTGTGTACATATATTAAAATATCAATACACATAATGACACATATAATTAATCTTAATTACATGTATTTACACTTATGATTAGGTACTAATAATAGCCCTAATTTGATGGGTGTTACACTTTCTCACTTGCCCGAATTCCATGGTTAGTCGAATAGATTGAATATAGTTGTTTATATAAAATTAGCTTCGTAATAGTTTGATTTGACGACATCATCATTTGGCAACGAACTGTTTGATTTGAATAAACATAGCTTCGTAATAAGTTAGCTTCGTAATAGCAGCTTGATTTGATTTAAGTGTTCGAAAAAAAATGTATTTGCATAATGCTTGGAAACGTTGTGACGCGTATTGCTTCATTGATGAGGAACTAAAAAGTGAGTAGTACAAGTTCATTTTGATTGAACTTCACAGTGCATTGAATCGAGATCAAAAACAATCTTTTATGCAGACCTTGATGAATAGAGAAAGGCTTGACAAATTGAATGAAGAATTAGTTGCTTACAAGTCCAGAAAAGAAGAAGACAACTTTAAGCTTCTTGTCGAGTTGCATTCAGTTAGGGCAAAGGCTGCATTGATGAAGAAGTTTTTGGTGATCCTGGTGATGATTATTGTATTTCTAGTCATAATTAAGTAGGTGTTATGGTAGTTTCTGTTGCACTTGTGTGTTGGTATGTTAGATGTAGGTGTTAATGTTGTATTGAAGTATTTTGGTTGTACTTTGGTAACAATTTAATGCATGTAGATTGCAAGTTTTACATGTAGATTGCAGTATGTACATTGCAAACATCTTTTAATGCCAACATTGTGGTTACATCTATTAACAAGCAGTACAATGTCATAACATATAGGGTCTTGGTAAGACTAATCTACAAAACATAAATATGCATACAGTAACAAAGCAGTCAACATTGTTTAAGTTTAAACATAACAAAGTAGTCAACAAAGCATAAATATGCATACATTAACAAAGCAGTCAACATTACATTGTTTAAGTTTAAACATAATTGTCTTGGTAAGAGCAACAAGCATCCAAAGTACCCATAATTTAAAACATTAAAAGGACACACATGATGTCTAGGACCACTAAACCTGTATCGAGCAACTAGTCTTTGACATGGAAAGCATAAATACAACCAAAAAAGTGGAGCAAGGGGACCATTTAGACACATGGTGTTGTCTTGGTCATTACATTACATTATCTTCATACTACCAATATATTACCAACCATACATTCTGCCCCTCTACCACTGTTGACCACTGGTCTTGGCTAGTGCGAATCCTTAGATTCATCTAAGGTGAATGGTTTCTCCATTAATTGGCCAGTCCCATCCTTTGGAAGCTTTGCATTCCACCTTGCAGAAATTCTCTCAGACTTCTTTCTTGGTTTGACATGGTGAGGATCCTTCTTCCAGGAGAAGCCCTTACCAACCTCATCAGTTTGAGGTGTCCTGCTTTCCTGAGTTGCTGGTTGGGAATCTGCTTGTGTAGCATCAGTGAAAAGTTGTCTAGCAACTGGTGGTTGCTCCATTTCAATTTCCTCATCAACAAGCTCACTGTCATCCCCATTATCTGCTACTTCATCTGCACGCTCATTCACCAACTCCAAGTTTTCATTCCACACTAGCTCAGTATCATCCAACACAGGTTCATCATCATTACCCTTCTCATTGCCAGCAACATTCCACCCAAATATCTATATATATCATAAAATATAGTTAAACAGAAATAATTATGAGATTCATACTGTAATTCATCATCAATATATTTGTAATGACACTAAAAAAATATATGGTGAATTACCTCTGCATCTGTCATAGCCTCATCCATACCACCTCTACCACCCATGCCACCTCTTCCACTCCTACCACCCCTACCACCCCTGCCACCCCTACCACCCCTACCACCTCTAGATACTGTGCCTACCGTGATCCCATCATCTTCTTTACCACCTGCTTCATCTTTACTACATGCTCAATCATCAAGCCCAATCACCCTCCTACACCCATCCTGCCAACCATCTTTAACACCTTTGAAACATACATACATCCTCTTAAAATATTGGTCTTTCCCATTTCCTAGCTCTTCAGTCTCAAGCTTAACAGTAGATCCAGGGTTACTATCTAACAAAGCTTGCCTATAGTCCCACAACCTAGCATAATGCTCCTGCAAACCCCCCTCATGATCAAAGATTGACCTCTGCTTAGCTCTCCTACAGACATTCATGCTAACGTTAATCAAAAACTTGGACTTAATGTTAGCTCTCATCTCCCTGTAAGTCAATTTCTTATTTTTCATAATCTCTTGAGCATAGTGCTTGGCAATCCACTTATAGTTGACCAATGAACTCAAGTCAAAGTTCCTGTTGCACTTGTGTGTTGGAATTAAAGACTTGATCTGAAAAGATTTTTTAGTAGACATCCATGTGGCCCAAAGCCTGAATGGACACAATGCCTTACCAGTTTTGTTCCTTTTAATAGGGGTGAGCACCTTTTTACCCTTACCCTTCTTTGCCTTACCCTTCTTAACAGGGGTAATTATCTTCTTTTAAACTTTGATTGGGGTTGCTCTCTTCTTATTTGCACTTCTAGTGACAACTGATTTGGTTTCTGTCTCACCTTCAGCTTCATCCCTATGGCTTTGTAATTTTTCAGCCAACTTCTCAAGCCTCTTTCTCTTCCTGTTACCACTAGCACATCTGCCATCATCCACATTCCTACCACATTTCACCAATAAACTCCTCCAATCATTCCTGCCATACCAGAGTTGATAACCATTTGCCACCCCATAGTTGGTCATACAAAATTTAAGCTGGTCAGGATTTGAAAACCTCAAACCTAATATGGGTCTCATATCTTTCCAATCTTGGTCAGGGTTATGAATTGGATAGGTAACACCAGCTTTAACTTTGTACCTAGGATCTAACTCTAACTCCTCTAGTATTTCTGGCTTAGACCTAGTATCAACCCTATGAGGATCTACTGGATCATATGAATAAGTCTCATTAAAAGAGCTAAGAAACTTATTAGTGCATAGCTTGGTTAAAAAGGGGTCATCAATGCCTTTGTTTGGAATTACAACATGATCCTCACCCTCATTGTGCATTTGAACATAAGGCAATACATCCTCCTCTATCTCAATATCTGAATCTGATTCACTCTCATTTAATTCATCATCATTTTCATTTAACCAGGACATAATATCATAGCATATATGTTCACAATAAATATCTAGTTTACCCCCTTTGTCATGCCCAATTTTATGACATTCTTTGACATGACCATCATGCAAAATCTCCTTTAAACCAGTTTGTAAACTAAATCCAGGAATATAGTAATAAAGTCTCTTAACTATACCACTGCAACTACCACTAAGGTACTCGATAAGTTTGACAAATGAAACATCGGTGAAGTCTTGATCAACCATTGTATCAGCATCACCATTTATGTACCTTAAAGGCTTTCGAGAAAATAACCCATCGTGGTGCACAGTGATCTCCAAGTAATACCTCATAGCCTTCATCTGCAAAACAAAATTTTAAACGCGTTGAGTAATTAAGCACATTGGTGGTACAGTTAACATCAACCATTGTATCTGTATCTAATTGAGTTAGTATGAAACCCTAACCCATACAACGAATTTGGGACTTTTTGTAAAATTCGTCGATTTACAACCACATTAACACTTATTATTCATCAAAATCACCAACTATTTCAGAAATTTCAAAATTTGGGGGTATTTAGTGTTCGAAACTAGGGTTTCAAAATTACACTCTAAAATGATGTCAATAAATTCAAACGACTTGTTAAATTAGATGAATACCTTACTAAAGATGCGTGAGATGTCACATTAATATCGGAATCTTACTCAGACTTTGAAATGTTGATGGATTTGATGAACGATCGGGTTGAAATGTTTGAATGTGAGAGGATGATCAATAAATATCATCCGTATTTTGTAAATAAATAAAATTAATTAATAAAGTATATCCACCTCATATTTATTATCCATGTCACATTTTAAATAAATTCAAAATTCGTTTTAATTCAAGTTGACCGGTCAAACAGGTTACTGGTTACCATATTACTGACCTAAGCACAAAACTTACCGGTTTATTTCGTACTTGGGCAATATAATTGGTAGATTGCATACTTGGAATATTTGGTGGCAGTTCGTGGCCGATTTTTGTCATTTACCCTAAAATTAATAATGGTATAAATATGTATGATATTTAGTGATTAACCTAATTAATTTGTACATATTTTAAAAGTATTACCAAAATATATTACTATTCGGTTAATTTGGACTATTCGGTTTCTACATTGGTAACCAAAACCAATCCAAAAATCAAAATAAATTTTCGGTTTTGAACCAAACCGATCCAAAAATCAAATTATTCGAACCAAATAGTCCAATCTAAATTGTCCGATTGGACAATTCGGTTTGTCCATATAATGAACACCCCTAATAAAATTACGTATGTTTTATTGTTTCAAAAAACATAACAAAATTACATCATATTTATTAGAAAAATATCAAAATGAGCTTGTAATGAATAGGCCTCATCTTGTTGTGTATTTAGTTTGCTCAATAACAATTCTCATTATTATTGATTTGTTAAACATTTTGATTTTCATATAATGTAATAAGGCTTTCAAAAATTACTGATCATCGCTCCAATTGTGATCAGTCGTTATATAATGAGTTTTTTTTAAACGATTGCTACCGTGTTTACTTGGTTAAAGTATTGTTGTGATTTTTTGTGAACTTGTGATGATTTGGGGTTTGTTGATTGTATTTGATCTTCTTTTGAATTCTTTTACTAGTTGTTTGTACATGTTAATTGTGCTTTAACATAACAAGCTTTAGGTTTGTAATTTCTATATTTGATTTTATTTTATATTGAATTTTGGTTTCTACAGAGAACATACAATTTTTGTCGTCAAGTGTTGTTACATTCAAGAAGGAAAAGACCTTACAAGAGAGATGAATAATAGAAAAATGAAATAGGGGGAAAAATGTAACCGAGTTTGAGTGAGGGTAATTTGATCATTTTACTCCATTGAATGACTAACGTGTTAATTAAAAAGAGAGAAGAACCAAACACGCAACAACAACATATTTTTGGACTACAATGCAAAAAACAAAATGAATAGAAACGTTGTGCATCTTCCATTCTGTTAGAAATAAAGGATTTGGAACATACCGAATACACGTAGCGGAAGCGATCGAACCGACGTTTAGATCACCGGTCGAGGTAAGCGATCACAAGCGGAAAGCTTACACGATTTCACAGCCTAGAATTCCCTTGCCATGTTTGCTTCGGACATACACGTACAAACGAGTGCTCTCACTCGCATCTCTCGATTGGCTCTCTTTTGTGTGTTAGTATTGTCTAAATGTTCTAACCCTTGCATATACCACTACTCCCACTATATATAGTTACCACATGTAACTTTTGAGTAAACGAATAGTCTCCATTAAGTGCAAACTTAATGGATATTCATTACTATTTAGTTCTAACTAACAGCAAAGAGGTTTAACTACTAATTAACTCATAATTAGTTAGTGGGCGGGTTGGATCCGGGTCGAACCAAATCTATGTTCCAACATCTCCCACTCGCACACAAACTAATTTGATATACTCATTATATCACGAGAGAACAATCGTGTAACTTGCAAACAGTTCATACCGGAAAAATAGGTCGTGCGACCGGCATACTTCGAGAGCTTGATTGCTATACATCTGTTAGGAGTATATAGCAGCTCAAAAACGTTTGGCAGGAGTAGATTTAGTATGCAATATCCTAGATCATTAATCACATTATTATTTCTCATGATCTCAGTTTTACTTATAAAACACCATGTATTCACAAGTATCTGTTATCACAAAGATATGTCACTAAGACTAGATAATTGGTCGACCGGTGAATACAACTTAATGTGAACTTCAAATGATCTCCCTTTTCTTAGATTCTTTCACTTAACTCGCTTTTCTAAGAGCGCCCTGCCAGGTCGAATCATTCGTAACCCTTAAGCAACGTCTTAAGATAGCAAACATCAAGCTAATCCTTGAGAGACAAGAAAAGGTCATAAGGATACTCAAATTAAGGTTACTCATACCTCAAGGGACTCACATAACATAGAAGTAGAGATCGTTTCTTCTATTTCCCTTATTGGTCGTCTTATACACATGTGGTATGAATCACATGCTGCAACATTTCTCCTTTCCCATGGAGGTATGTCTTTCAATCAATGTTGCACAGATGATAACTCAAACATACTCAATGTTCGAATCTGAGTTCACTCATTAACTCATAAAACTCGGTAAGAACTCGCATTTGGTATCATAGACAGATTAGGTGAAGCTAAGTAATTCACCAATTGTTGTAAACTTTACAACTGTAGCATCACAGATTTTAAGTTTATGCTCTCAATTGTCACTTAGACAATATACGTAAAATGCGCTACTGCTCCACTTATTACTAAAACAATGGAGTCGATCACCCATATGAGTAGGCTGATCTTCAATCCGTCCGACATACTCTACTAATTAAAAATGTAAACACGACATTCCTTTGTATATAGGATTTGATAAACAAATTGTCATGGACATTAAAACTTAAATATGTTTGGGAACATTAAGCTAGTACATTTTTGACATCTACACAACCTTGAGCCTTGATCTGTTACATAAACACAACTCTCTAGGTATTTCAAATGATCTGCTACTTGTATAAATATGTACTACATATTTGCCTATATTCTTGCAACCATGTCTCACAAAGTTGTACTTGATATATGTGTGTTTGGTCTCACAATAGAGAATTTATGTCTTTTATATATGCTACGAAAGCATCACAATACGACCTTATCAATACTCAATTGATAAATCAATAATAACTCGCAAGTTATTTAGGAAGTGGTTAAGCCACACAGCTTGTTGAACCACAACTGAACTTTCCAAATAAAATCATCTTCGTATTTATACGAGGCTTTATGCGACTATTTCTTGTTACTCCAAGAGATAACAACTCAGTCAACATATCTGTAGCCAATCTTTTAAGCAGATCAATTTTTCACATCACAACACATCAAAGTACACTTGGATACCTTAGTATCTTTTTCATGTTGTTGTAGCCTTCCCAATCAATAGGAGTTTGATTTATGAGTCCAAATGAGCTCGTGAAAATAGTATCTTTTTTTTGCCACAACTTGAGCTTTGTGTCATTTGGGAAGCTCAACTAATTCCCAAGAATGATTTTGTCTCATAAAATCATTTATTCGTCAACGGGTTTGATCCATTTTCTCTTTGTAGGATATGTGGGAGTTTTAGATGAACCACAAACTATACCTTTTCCGATTGCATATCGACAAGGAGCTTCTCTTTTTCGCAATTAATATAACCTTGAAAAAGATTCTTGGTTTCTCAAATTTCTCCCACTCGGATTGAGATTTCCTTGAAACGAATTCTTGGATTCCCATATGACTCGCACTCAAATTGAGATTTCCTTGAAACAGATTCATGATTTCTCAATATTCTCCCACTCAAATTAGAATTACTCTCATTCGCAATATGTTGAGGAACTCACATAAAGAAACATATTCTTTTCTTTCATTCCTCAAATTCTCCCACTCGAATGAAGTTATTCTGTAGGTTTACAAATAAGTGTTAATCTTTATTTTGTACCCTTTCACTTGGAAACGTATTTTCCAATAATGTGGAATCCGAGATTCAAATCTAGTTACACTCCCACTTCCGTGTTTACCTATAAACACATAATATTTGGATTGTTCGAAGTATTTAATGAAAACAAATTTCCTTTCCTCGTGTAAAGTTCGCAAAAACTTGAAAAATGAGGAATGTAATAAAAATTTAAACAATCTCAAGGTATATGAGTCGTTCGTACGACCTACCCATGACTCATATGGTGTGGAAGATATTGATTTACAAGACACTTGGTTAAGTACGACTAAGAAAATAACAAATCATCATCGCAAAGATGTTAGACATAGTTATCTCATTCATAGCTAACATAACTAATTCAAGAAGCGTTATGTTCCTTCTTTCCGTAACACGGCTTGTTGAGGAGTCATAGGAAAAACAAGTTAAATTTAAATTCCGTAAGCATCACGTGGTGCTTTGAACATATCATATCGGTATCTATTTCCTCGATCTAGTAAAACTACTCCAGTTTTATATTAAATTAATTTTCAGGAAAAACTAAATTTTTGAAAACCATTAAAACGATTCATATTCGTAAAGAATCAAAAAGACTTAATCAAATCGAGGATTCACTTAATAAAAATTATATGCAATAAAACGCTTCGTGCCTTCCTCGGATATTGAAAAGGACCACATATGTATCAATGGATCGCCCGCAATGGATAACTATTTCAAATGATTTTCTAGCAGTTTTTCCAACTAAATATTGTACATAAGCAGACAAATCCACTTAATCAATATTTATACATCAAACTTAAAACTTATTTAAAGATGTATCTAAGGAAAAACTTGGGTTATAACATAAATGACCAATATCCATAATGTCATTATCATTTAGAATATAAGCATAATCACGAGAGCTTGTTGAATTAAACTATTTAATAGCATTACCTTGGAAGTACAAAAAGAAGAATTAAATCCACAAAGGATGAAAACATAACTACAAACACAATGTTTGCAGGTTCAGAACCATATGGTTAACCCTTATTAGAGCTAGGTCATGCCACATACAACTTAGTATGTGTTTTAAGGACTTAAGTCAATTCTTTTTAAGCTCTAAAATTCATTATGTTTTCATTATAAGTAAGGTGCAACTCCTTATGCTCCAAACATTTAAATTAGGAAAGACTTATATATTGAACCAAGTGTTCAAAAATAAGAACCCGTTAATGGTGATGAATCTCATTTTCATAATAGATGTGACTATAAACTAGTCGGCCAATGCTCATTACATCCTTATAGCAAGATCAAAAATAGCTTGAATCAACCTATGAGATTATCCATACCACTCGACAACATAATGCGAGCAATGACGGTCTTATGACTTCCCTTCTGTAAATTCTTCCATTAATGTCATGGGAGCATTTTGAGTCTTTTGCTCTTCCAAACATATTGGACTTTATGCTCTCATTAATTCAACAAAGTCTTAATATCGCGAAAACCATTATTGGACACTAAGTTCTATTGAATACATAATTCAATTATAACGAAGTTTGATTGGATACAAAGTCCGATGAGCATAAAGTTCGATTGAACTCAAACTTCAAGTTAAAAACAAAGTTCTAGTGAACACGAAGTTCTGTAAAGCTCAATTACAGATGAAGGTACACTAAACACGAAGTTCTATTAAACACAAAGTTTGATTGAACATGAAGTTCCAAAAAAATTGTTGAACACAAAGTTCTAAACAGAGACAACTATGCAAAAACTTTTAATATCCAAAATATTCTGCATATAATTAATTATGCCAATTATAGTTCACAATAGGTTATAGAGAAAAAGGTCACTACGTTTCCAATTATCGCCTATAAAGCCTATCATAAAACCATAATTAACATAGCCAATAAATATGCAAAGTCAACAAATAAGAGCACTTATGCATATTAATAATATATATCCAATTTCACTAAGAAATGTAACTTTCATACGTAAAGAAAGTTATATACAATCATTCACTAAGAATGACTAATTAATATGCTCTTAATTTCATATAGAAATTTTACTTTCAAACAAAATGAAAGATTAGAATCATTACAAAATGATTGATTAATATGTTCAATTTTGCTCAAAGAAAATATAACTTTCAAACATAAGAGAAAATTTGAAATAATCATTTACACTAAGAAATGATTAACTACGCTCGGTATTTGACAGTGAATTACAACTTTCAAACAAAGAGAAAGTGCAATATAATCATTTCACTAAAAATGATTAACTTATATTTTCAAAAAATAAAGAAAGTTCAATATAATCATTTTACCAAACAAATGATCAACTAATAAAAATTTATAAAGTAATAGAACTTTCGAGTTATAATCATTGCACTAAGAATGATTAACAAGCACTTTGATCAAATTTCACAAATAAATAGCGAGTACAATGTTGAACATATATAAATCACTATAACCATTATACAAAATAATGAGTAACAATAGTGCTCACTATTTCACAAAGAAATTGATTTTTCATCCATAATGAAAAAAAACATTATAAACATTTGGCACAAAATGATTAACTAAACTTGATACTAAAATCATTACACCAAATAATGATGAACTTAGGTGCTTACAAATTCACCAAAAATCAAACTCTGGTCAAGGAAAAACTATCATTATACTTAATAATGATCAATTAAAGGGCTCATTTTCAATTCAACTTAAGATATTTCCTAATAATCATTATACTAAATAACGATTAACTAGAGGACTTGTAATCTCACAAAGAAATTGGACTTTCAACGATAAGAAAATCAAAAGAATCATTTACACTAAGATATGATTAAATAACATCTTGCCCTTATACGTAGTATTACTTTTCCTTTTATAATAGAATTTTTCTTTTCTTCTCAAATTTTAACATATACAAAAACAACAAAAAAGAAAAACTCCATTAAAAATCATTATCGCAAGACAATTTATGTGTCATAGAGATCAAATTCGTTTTGGATAAACACACTTAAATGGTTTAACGTCTCACAACAATTATAGATTAATTATTATGAAAATGCTAACTCATTAAAAGTTTCTAATTATCACTAAGATAATATGTAACGATTAAAACCAGAAAAATCCACACATTATGTGGTTCATCATTTAGTACTATGAATGCTCAAAGAATATTATTCAAATAATAATATTAGCACCATTGCGAAACTAATTCGATAGTACATGTTCAATAAACCAAATTTGATCTCATTATATTCGATTAAAAAACATGCAAACTTATTTCATGCGTTAACTATTCGTTTTGTGATTCATTGGTCCATCAAGACACCTAGCACATTTTGCGGGTTGAAAGAAACGGATATGAATTCTTATTCATGATCCTTATTACTAGCAATATCCAAACAAATAAACGAATTCTGTCATAACTTATAAACAGAAAATAGATATTGTTAACTTTCAACAAATAAAAGGTTTAAGTTGATGTGCACGTTTTAACAGGTGTATGTAACAACTAACATCAGACCTTTATCACAATAAGCAGGAAAGCATGTGTATCATCTTTTGCACAGTATGCAACTTGAGTTGTACACTTAATAAACAGAACTTTATATAATACTTCACGAGGGAAAAGTTATCAAACTTTCTAAATCCTCGTGTTCGTATATTTTACAAAATCACTTTGCACATATAGCAATTTCTAATCATCATCGTCATGAATTCTAATTGATATTGCTATTTTTGTGATGATCCGAACATCAAATCTTTCAAAGTGAAAAGGATGTCATTAAACTCAAATTAACAATGACCCTTACATTTAATATCCTTGTTCAACTTTGCAAATTTCATACATCACCACATACGTTTTGGTACAAAGATAACTTTAAGGTCACAAATTAAATTTGAGACTATCCAATTCAAACATTTGAGTTAATTAATTGATGAATTAGATCAAAAATTTCTAGGCCATGCACATATCAATGAAAATGACATACTGTGGCTTGTACTTTATGCTACAACGAATGTAACATTTAGCAATATCAAAGTATAACGAATACTTCACAAGGTACAACTTTAAAAAAAAAAAATTAAATTCAACAATTTGTGAAGTGTAAATATGCATATACTGGAAACAAATAAACCAATTGTTGATTCCAATCAACCAGTGTTTATCGATTTCATAAAAAAAATCATGGACCATTTGTCAATACCACACAAATAAATACATATTCACATATATATTTATATCATGTTAAAACCTTGAAGAGGAATCATATCGCAAAATCCAAATGACAGTGTCCCGTGTACGTAACATGTAGTTAATTAAATTTCACACAATCGATATAGTTCATTATTCAATGAGAGGAACTCATTTTCACAACAAAAAACAAATTTAGCACTGAAAAATCACACAGTTTCATCAAACAAATCGACGAACAAATAACCGGGAAATAAACATACGACTCTGATACCAATGTTAGAAATAAAGGATTCTGAACATACCGAATACACATAGCGGAAGCAATCGAACTGACGTTTAGATCACCGGTCGAGGTAAGCGATCACAAGCGGAAAGCTTACACGATTTCACAGCCTAGAATTCCCTTGCCATGTTTGCTTCGGACATACACGCACAAACGAGTGCTCTCACTCGCGTCTCTCGATTGGCTCTCTTTTGTGTGTTAGTATTGTCTAAATGTTCTAACCATTGCATATACCAATACTCCCACTATATATAGTTACCACATGTAACTTTTGAGCAAACGAATAGTCTCCATTAAGTGCAAACTTAATGGATATTCATTATAATTTAGTTCTAATTAACAGCAAAGAGGTTTAACTACTAATTAACTCATAATTAGTTGAATCCAGGTCGAACCGGATCCATGTTCCAACACATTCAATTGACTCTGTTGTTTGAAGAGTTAAACTTGATCACACCATAATTAGTTAATTACCGATATGTTGAGCTTGAGATGTTGAAAAGGGAGGGGAATAGGTGTAACATCTTGAAGTAGAGGGGTTATTCATGAACTCTTTCCCTGAATTTTAGCACATATATACAGCACTTGCAAAGGAACACACACAGGTGCTTACATTGCGGCACACTTGCAGAAAACAATGGCGAAAAATGGCCAACTTTGGGATGATTCTGCTCTTGTCAAAGCCCTCGATGATGCTATCTCTAAATACAAGGTCTCTCTTTCACTATTTATTTCAAACATAAAATTAAAATTATCATAATAATAAATTGTATTTTGTGTATTGAGTTCTAAATTCTAATTGGAGTTTACATATGCAAAGATTATACGATAATCTTGTCAAGAAATGACTAAATTTTGTTATGAATTGCTTATGCTTCTCAAAGTCTTCTAGATTTGCTCATTTTGTGATGTGAAGAAACTAGGTTTTGTGTTATATACTCCAAGTAGGTTGTTTTTACCTAAAATTGTGTATATAGAAGCATAAAGTCAGAGGCTTTTAAGTTTTAACAATAAAAGAAATACAGAATAGCAATTTGTTGTATCTAAGCATAAATTTTTTTTAAGTCATGACTCATCCATATGGGAGAGACATTCTTATTGCAAAGTGCACCTTTACGCGATTGTACTATATATTACTACGTATAAGAGACATGGTGTTTTGTGATGTTATGAGGAGGTTGGCCCCTTTTTTAGAGCTCGTGGATGGATGCCATTTGCCAAGTGGCGTTAGGCCTTATTAAGTATGTTTTATTAGGCCAATGTATATGCGATGACAGTTTGCTGACTTTTTGCAATGATCGCTTTTTGTTCAGATAATGCATGGCAAAGGAGGTGACATTGGTTCTCTTAAGGAAGCAGAAAGAATCACAAAAGACGAGGAAAGTTCTCCTAACTTCGTAACTGGAAGTAACGAAACTAAAATGTATGCTTGTGCATATTTGTATGTGTGTGTGTATCTATAAACCACAAATGTTTGCACCTCTGATCTGCTTAGGCATAGCTTAACTGACTGTTGCTGTTGTTGTTGTTTTTGTATAGTGCAGATGTGGAGATAAAAGATAAAAGTACAGATGTACAGAAGAATACGACTTATATAAGAGAGATTATGGATTCTTCAGTAAATGAAAAATGTACCCCGGAATTCGTTGAGAAAGAAGTGAGTTCATCAAATGGTGGTCAAGTTCAAGATACAGATTATAATAATGTTAATTCCGAAAGTACAGAACAGTATAACCTTCTACTCAACCAATATAATGCTGTTGAGGAACAGAGACAGAAACTTTTACAACAACTTTACCAATACGGAAATTGGGACTCACAAGGTTATAGCTATGATTATGGTTATGGTAATGGTGATGCTTATGATTCGCAATACCATACTGTGTGTGCACCACAAACTTCTGGACCACCTGTATGTACTTGTCGTCCTTATGTTTGTCCATACTCAAGTGCACTGTGCACATCCTTGGCGGCAGTTCCCTCTAGTGAAACTTGTGTTGGCAGTACAGCGTGTGATCATAATGGAAACTCGGTTTCTGTAGATGATGGTGCTTTTATTAAAGCAGCAATGGGAGCTGTGGACAAAGCTATTCATTCTTATAGCAAAGAGTCTTCTGGTATACTGGATGTAGATCAAGGTCGGTATTCTTTTTTAGTGAGTATAAATGATCTACAGAAGTATCTGCTTTCCTCTAGTGTTGTTCAATTCTGTTTCCAGTTTTTACTTTTCATAGATGCATATGTTGCACGTGAATAAAGTAGCATCACTACTTGGGTATGAATTGCAGATGGAAAGAAAAGGCAAGTAGAGATGGGATCCGTAGATGTGGCACAAGACAAGACGTCTCAAACAGATCTCTCAGCTGTCCTGAATGCTTGGTTTTCTGCGGGATTCTACACTGGAAAGTAAGTGGTGGTCATGCTCTTTCCATACAGCCTGTATATTCTTAGAATCTCCCGAAGGTTTAAAATGTTTACCAGGACTTAAAAAAAGGGTCTGGTTGGGTAATAAGTAATAGTGGGTAAAATGTAAATGTAGACTGGTCAAAACGGATATCAATGGGATGGTCAAAGGCCCTTTTTCTGTAAAAATTTAGTGTGTCTAATATTATTACATAACATTCTAGAATAACTAATTTTTGTGAATAAAAATGATTTAGGAGGTCTTTCCAAAAAGATTCTTTTTTCGACTCAAATTCAACTTTATCAGTTGCTCTATGGCTCGTCTCTGAAATTATGAATGACCCTTTTGAGGTTAATACGTGATACCTTACTAGCCATCTACATGTATTTTTTTCTGACCGGCTTTGCTAATTGATTTTCCTTTCGGGCTAAAACTCACGTTTGCCAACAGATATTTTTCAAAGAATGCTAACATAATATCATCTACGAAAGGCCAGACATTCACATTATTTTTCCTGCTGGAATCTGGGCCAATGGACAAACAAAATTTTAGAAGCTAAATAAACTATTATTGTATAAGGAACCCAGAACCTATCTTACTTGATTGCATAGAGGCCATAAGAATTTTAAGACCAAAGTCAACGTGGTCTTTGTCTTACTTCCTCTGTAAGATAGTGGTAGTTACTCTCTAATTTAGATTCAATATTTTACAGCTGCTTTAAACTTGTTTTTCTATATATAGGTATCTCTCAGAGCAGGCTTCTGCAAAGAAGTGATTGCCTCTCAAGATATAAATCCAGTTCAGGATCTTGTTTGGCAGTATACATTACACTTGCATTATCACATGAAGGATATGGTAGCGGCTTAAGTGGTGGTGCAATTTTGCTGGGAACTCTTGAAACTTTAGCAGCACAGCACGTATCGAATTACATTATCTGTTGTACACTCAAATTTATGTTGGCATATGTCCTTCATTTGAAAATATACAGTCATTTACAGAAAGGATATGTATTTGGGAAATTCAAATTATGAGATATGCAGTGTCATTATGTATCTTGTTTCATGTTCACTAGGATAAATTGCATGTACACTTACACCCCCTAAGATTTCTTATAACGTAAACCACCTTCAGGTAATACGGAGTATATAGTTTGCTCCTACTGGAACCTTTAGTGATAAAAGTCACAGAGGTGGAAATTTTACCAGTACTCAAAAAAAGGGTTGATTGGTCAAATGATTATTACTTAAAAAATTAGCTTAATAGCAACAGGTCAATACTCACTCACAGGTGTTGGCAATTAATTGAAACCTCTGTTTTTAAAAGTAAAATTGTGATATCTCGAGAAACCTTCATGACGCATGCTGATCCTTGAGCTCGACTTAACTCAAATAGCTCGAAATTTAACTGACAGTTGCACAATTAGAGCTTAATTCAATATTTTGATAAAATTCAACTCAGATGAGCTTGAGGTGATTTAAGCTTTAAATTACTCAATAATTCTAGTCTGCTTGAAATAGAAACGAGAATATGAAGCTCTTTCATTGTAAATCAACATGCTGTGATTCTCAACTCCAGGCCTTTGTAATGTAATTTGTATCGCATACTTCGAAGTATCGTAGTTACTAGTTACAACATCATGCAATACATTAAAAACATATATATACGTATTTCATATTCATAAACTCTGATACATCATACATGTGCACATGATCAAACTTTAACACCGGCTGCAGCGTCCTTGATTTGAGCAATTGTAAAAACCCCAAAACAATCATCATCTTTGACTACATTTACGGCTGCTAGTGCAACATCATCCACACTAACAGGAGGAGCAAAAATTAGATCAGAAGCCGGTAGAGAAACAAGGGGTTTGGTGAAGCTTGACGTGGCATTCAGAAGCCTTTCCACTGGTTCACCTATTAAATCCAGCAGGATCTCAAAATCACCCACCTTTCTTTTCCCGTATATAAATCCAGGTCTTAACACAACACCTGCATATGTAGAATATCAGATTATGTGATAATAAAATTTCAAATTCAACAAACAGGGACATGTTCGGAAGATTGTTTAACAATTACCAGAACTCGGATACTTAGAGAGAACCTCAGATTCAGCCTTTCGCTTTCCAGTAAAGTATCCAGATGTAAGTAGAAATGAAGGTATATTGTAGTCATGCACTGAGATCAAGACAAACTTCGGGATTCCTGTAAGAAAAAAGGACCACTCAAATTAAAGTTGGCAGTTTGAACCCAATTTGGGTAATATTTTGCCTCTAAGATAGATATGGGTAGTATGTGTCAGGGATCAAAAGCCACTTTTAAGGTGTATTTAAAATGCAGAAAACCAGCTAGATCGTTTCTTTTATTCATATTTTAAAACAATAATTATATTAACAAATCACTAAATTTGTGCACACACGTGTTACCGCATATAAACAAAGAGTAGATTACCGTATTCCTTGGCAGCATTTACTGCAATAACATTTGCCTCGCCATTAATTCGTTGCATCTGTTCCTCACTACCAAAACCTCCTAGGGTTGAAATAACTGCAGTAGCACCAGGTAGTACTTCATCCCAGTTTACATAGAAAACGTCTCCTGCAAAGTTGAACATTTAGTGGTGAACAAAGTAGCCTACAAACACCAAATGAATGGAGGAAGTACTACTGAGGGGTATTTTAGGTAATTTACACTCACTGACTTTTATTAAGCTATGTGTCAAGTCAAACAGGCAGAAAGAGTACTACTATTTAGAGGTGGCAAGATGGACAGGTTAGGTAGCAAGGCTGGTCAAAATAGGTTCTAGTCAAAATGGGTAATTTTCAGTAATAGACTTAATAGTAATGGTTGGATTGACAACACACATTCGCTTGCCCTTTTATAAATAAATATATATATATATATATATATATATATATATATGTGTGTATATATATATATATATATATATATATATATATATATATATATATAAAATAAGATAAATCCGATTACATATATCATTACAATTATAATATAAATCTAACCCTACTAGTAGAACCCCCACACAATGTAGCGGATACCTATTTCGTTTAGTTTTAGTTTTTAACTAAAGTATATTGAATTTAATCGATACTAATTATATAATCTCTAATTTGACAAAGTACAAACACAGTTTTCGTGTTATAACATGAATGTAATATCTCCTTACTTGTTACTTAGAAAGACAGTGTTGAAATTCATCAGACTTCTTGTGAGTTTATGTAAGGCTGTATACTACTTTGAAATGAAAATTATAAGTCAACCTAAGGCCGTCACCAATGATTTATTATTATTCATTCTATGCAGGATTGATTAATTTGACTATTTTCTCTGATTGCTTGCCGTATATAGTAATTTTCTCTAGTTGGTTCTAATGTTAAGATGTGCCAAGATGCTTTATATGTATAGAGAAGAGATAAAGAGATTCTATGCATTAGAAACACACTTTTTGCGACTTTCACCCGTTAGACATGTTCCCCTTTTTAGCTAATTTGAACTTTTATTTTACCCATCTGACCAGACAGGTAAAACATAACCCAAATCAACCCATTCATACATGAATAAGTGGAAATCTCCACATCTATTACATCCACTGATCTTTTCCTAATATGCTAACATTCAAGGTGATCTTCAATTCAAGTACTATTATAGTCTAGTGCGACGTATGGCTTCCCGTGTTCTGTGTTTGATACTATTTAAACTGATCTAATCACTTGTTCAATGTACTATATTACTAATAGCTTACCCGTAATCCATGTCACTTGATCTTCCCATGAGTTGAAGGTAGTTGGTCGTCCCGACCTAAAACAGTTGATGACAACATGATCAAGACGAACTTTGACAGCATTCTGATTCTTTATAACTTAACTAATATTAGGTGTAATCCGCAGTAAAATTTTGAATTTCAACTTGAACCCATTTTTAAGCATTATTGGACCCGCCCATTTTTTTGTCACCTCTAAGTAGCTATAGATGAAATGATTACATGAAGCAAATGGCTCACCTGCTTACGCTTATGACTTCTATACCCTTTGATGCCGCAGCCTTGCATATAGCCGAACCAACAAAGCCACTGCCTCCCAACACTACAATCTGATAAACAAGAGTAAATTAAAATAAAAACTACAATAAAGAGGACATGATTTGCATGAGCCAATGTACTGAAATAGTTATAAAGAGAAATAAAATGAATTATATCATCTATGTGCATATTTGTACCTTTTCAGCCTTAATATTTGCTTCAACGTCAATAGTGAAGGAGTTGCTGTCCTTCACGCCTGCATCGGCATAGCTGCATTTGACACCAAACTTTGAAAATCTGCGTAAATAACACTCATTAGTCAATGTAACTAACAAAAATTTGAAACCGTAGCAAATAATTGTGGTCTAACTTTGTGCCAATATATCTATACGGACAGGGGCGGATCTGTGTTAAAAAGAGTGTGGGCAAAGACCCTCTATGACTTGGACCAAAGTACTCCAAAAAGCTTAGATTTTTTGTAGGTGCCCCCTGCCCAAAATCAATTAGGCCCTCGGTCAATTGACTGCCAAGTTGAAATCAGTAAGCATATCAGACTTCACATATATAATCATCTTCTCTGGACAATGTTTTTTCCATAAAATCGATGTGGGACTGTGAAAGGTGGAATCCTATTTCATTTTTACATCTCAAAAGTGCTCTCCCCATTTTTCAGACAACATTTACAAGTTCTAATTTTATTTTTTAGTAGATAAATCCACATATAATGTCGAGCAACAAAAAACCTTATTTAATACATATTGTATACACTATATATAGTGTCATAGTGGTCTAACATCAATCTAAATTATAATCAACAGATTGTAGTTTTATAAATTTTCAAATACCTTGTCAATGAAATAGCTAGTAATTTTTCATTGTAGTCTGCTTTTATCTTAATTTTTTAGTTATACAGAAAATTAGAAGATATATAAAGGAAATGGAAAGCTTATAACATTATGTGATAAATTATCATTAAACCCCGATCGGATACAAAATTTACGCATAATTTTTAACCCGGCCCGTTATACTAGCACCTCTATCTTTATGTGCCTCCCACAACCTAATTCTCTAGATCCGCCACTGTATACGGAAAACCCAGAAATTGGTCACTACGGTTACATAAATTTAGCAATTCAAACATTGTGGTTTGAATTAAACGGTTCATGATTTAGTTTTGTTAACAAAAAATCATCCAAATGTGGAAGGGTTCACACTAGGCACACAAATCATGTGAGAGAACTAAGATGGCGTCTTTAACTCAAAAGCTCCTCACATTTTAGACATGTACTTGGTTTTTATTCACACAAAGATGTAAATGAGGGACACGTAAGGGTAAAAAAGCCATATAACACCACATTAGCAGAACACATGTGTATCTGGTAAACAATTATGTCTAACTGTGGATACGTCATATCTACCATGAAAGAAGATACGAAAATTTCATGTTCAATCGAGTGATTAGTTAATTACAATACCATCAACACTAAAGGTTCGCTAAAACCATGCAATAGACAATCACACTAGAATTTCATATGATACTCGTACATTTGATCAACACCAGTTAAAAACTTTCACTATTAGCATCACCAACTTGGAGAAATTTGCAATCTAGTTGCACCAACGTCCACATTTAAACGACATATTGCACTACAATTATAAACATCTGAGGTAAAAAATCTAATTACCTGAAAGGCTGAACAATTAAATTATGATCTCCTTGATAAAATGCATCTTCCACAAACATATATGATTCACAATTGAAGCAATAAAATCCTAGAATAACACTATTACTTTCTAACGAATTATCAAAACTGAGGTTGATTACAACATATCTTAGCTAGGCTTTAGAATAATTGACAAAAAAAAAAATTATACACACTATATTTTCACCACACACACAATGCATAAGTACACCAAATTTACACCTAAAAAGGACATTTGAGATAACATCAAAACAATAGAAATTAGTAGTCGAAAGTAAACTAATATGATAGCAAATTGCTAAGTTCAAAGTAATAAAAAGGCACCTACACTACACACACAATGCATAATTACACCAGATTCACACCTAAATTAGAAATTTGAGATAACATATAAACAATAAGCATCAAAATTACAGCTCAATTACATCAACCTCACAATAAAAACCCACAAAAAAATTTTATCATATAACGAGAACCCTAAAGACCCAATTTGTTTTTCGCATAAAGAATCAAACTTTAGCCTGATTACACCATATTACATGTGAATTGCAAGCAATTTGACCTTAAACACGAAGACGGAGATATGGGTATAGTGATAACAGACAACTAACCTGTTGGTGTCTGAAATGGGGTTTGAGAAATGCGTACGGATAGCAACAGAAGCGAACTGGGATGGTGTTGAAGTTGGGGAAGGTGAAGAAAGATGTGTAGAAATTGCGGAAGCAGCATACGATAGCGATGAACAAGACATTTTTATTATTTTTCCTGTATTTCTTGTTTGTTGTTTTCAGAGTAGTAGTAGTGGTGGTTATGGGTTTGTCAAGTATACACAGATGCAGAAGATTACGTCATACTTAAATTACTTTGCTTTTTTGTGTTTCTATATTTTACTGTATTGTTTTTAGTCACTTTTAAGTAAATCAAGGAATTATGCGGTTGATTTTCTTTATACTTAAAATTGTGATAATTAAGACAATTAACAATTTAGTAGCTAGGACCAAGTTTGTAAACATCGATCATGATGTCAAGATCTTACTATCCTGATCAACGAAAACAATTTCGATATTGCATACCATCTTAGAATCATATAATCTATACTCAAAAGGCAATTGCCCAAGTATCCAGAGGTGTGTATATGTAAATATCCATAAAGAAATGTATATATTTTTGATTGGGGTGAGTTTATTACCTTTCTAAAAATAGTAGAAATAAAGTTTAGATCCAATCTATGATCATAATTATACGACTATAGGATTTGTATCCGATTTTACTTGGGTGTTTGACAAAATTAGCTGGAGATGAAGATGGAACTAGAAGCTAGAAGCTGGGGTTTTTGTTTGAGGTTGGAGGTGAAAGTTTTTATTTTCTAATAAGTGTTCGCCAAACTAGCTGAGGATTGAGTTTATTGATGTACAATAACATAAAATGATATCATATATTATAACTTTAAAAATTTAATAATTAAAAAAAGAGTAATCTAGTAATTTAAGAATGAGGGAATGGGATTCTCCAAATAAGCTAGTTTTACTATGGGCTTATTTGCTTAATAAGCTCCCTCACTTGTGTTTGATAAGCCCAATTTATGTGGCTAACTTAAGTAATGCAAAATGGAAAATGGAAAAATATTGGCCCATGCAGGTCTCGAACCTGCGACCTTCGCGTTATTAGCACGACGCTCTAACCAGCTGAGCTAATCGGATTTGCTGATTTAGTTATTGTTTCAAAATATATATTACGGATTATAACTTTTATAACCTATCAGTCCATCACAGATTCACATATCCGTAGTCGAAAGTAAACGCACAAAATTGTGATCAGAGTGTGTGTGTGTGTGTGTGAGTGAAAAAAGAAAGCGAGAAATGGGTAAATCGCCGACGACGAAAGATGACGCACAAGCTCTATTCCAGTCTCTCCGATCTGCTTATTCCGCTACCCCTACTAATCTCAAGGTTCCTCCTTTTAATATTTAATCTCAATCTGGCTAATTCAGTTTTTGTGTTTTCATTATACATGCCCTAATTATGTAAATTGATTTACTTTGTTTCTTCTAGATCATAGATCTGTACGTTGTCTTCGCTGTATCCACCGCTATAATTCAGGTATTCGTATCTTCTTTTACTATTTGTCTAATTAAGTTAAGATCGATGAGTGTTTGTAGCTTAGTTTTTAATTGAACCGTCTATGTATTTAGCATTAATAGTCCTACTGTCACATGATTACAGATGTGGTTTTGAGTCTATATATTAGCTCTATATATATAAAATCATGAATTAAGTATAAGTTGTTTATAGTTACTGTTGATTGGCTTTGCTTAAGATGGTTTATGAATATCTCAGGAGTCTATAACGGATAGTTATATCGTATCGAAATTTTATTCAGTTCATAGTATGTAATATTGATAATCAAGGTCGGTTGACGCTTAAAATTGATACTCCCGGTATATAGCTTTAATTCACTTATTGCTAAGAAATGCTAATATAGCTACAGATCTACAATATATATGGTTTGAGGTTTTCCATTCCCTTCTAATCTGATAACTAATGTGTTGTGAAGTAGTTTGAAAATGGATTTTATTATGAGGAAATGATGGAGAAAGAGCTCCTTTTTATAAATTTTCAATCCTGTGTAGTTTAAAGGTTTGGTTTGTTCTCCAACCTAGCTACATTGTTGATGATGATAGAAGTTGTGATTATGGAGATATCTGTAAATTTTAAGTGGTAATTATGTGCGGGTTTCACTGCTGGTTATGTATTAATAATGGTAATACTCGTACGACCATACCACATAGGGACTGGCAAGTAATCTTTGATTCTTCCACATAATATGAATGAAGCCACATGGTGAATGTAGTTGATGATCAAAGTGTATGGTGTTTTATCAGTTTGATAACCAAGTCATTGACTACTTTGCTAAGTTGCTGAAGAGTAATTTTTGCTATGTCATATCTGCGTCAATGGAACTGATAGAAAAATCATTTAGTTCCGTAGTAGAAAAACGAGAATTAATTGGAAAACATCTTCATCTGCATTTTATCTCTTATATATAATTGAAACCCAAAATGACACTAGTTTGTTTTTTGTTTACTATCAGGTGGTTTACATGGCAATAGTTGGGTCGTTTCCATTCAACTCTTTTCTTTCGGGTGTGCTTTCTTGTGTAGGGACCGCTGTCCTAGCTGGTAAGCTCTATTCAAGTTCGTTAATCATGGATAGATGCTTTTCTTTTTCAGTTCAATCTATTATTCAGACAACTCATTATTTATCATTGTGGCTACAGTTTGTCTTCGTATTCAAGTCAACAAAGAAAACAAGGAATTCAAGGTATGTTGGTTGTTGTTTTTATCGTAAAACCTAGAGATGACGAATTGGGTGGTTCATGTCGGTTGGTTAACGGGTCAAAACTGATAAAATTTTGATGTGTCAGGTACTCAGGTTGGGCCGACTTGCGAACACTTTTTTGTCTTACTTTTCTTGAAAGTTTTATTTTAGGTATAAACATTGGTGACTTCGGCTTTTTTTGGCCTGTTAAACCCTTTCCCGTTGGAACTAATGTTTTAAAGTTTGGCCATCTGACCTAATTAGTGGTATAGTATAAACCAAATTGACCTGTTCAGCTAACAACGAGTTGAAATCACCATCGTAAGCTACATGTTATACATATGTAACTTCAGCTTCCGTCTCTTAACACGTGATGTTTATTCGGAATTTTTGTTTTTCTTTTTGCAGGATTTACCTCCAGAACGTGCTTTTGCAGATTTTGTTCTATGCAATTTGGTGCTACATTTGGTGATTATGAACTTCCTTGGATAAGCGGTGTCTTTAGACAGATATGTTATATGACTGCATTTGATGAGGCAGTAGCAATAGAACTACCTGGTTTTGCTTTGCAATGCAGAGACTTGAATTCTGTACTGGCAATAGGATAATTATATTGAACCTCTTACAACTTTGATCAAAGAATTGGTTACTTGAATTACAATGAGATACTTTTCTTTGGTTTATTTTATATCTTGAAGCTTCCTAGCCTAATGATAAGTGGTCAAAAGGTCTTTATATGCCAGGCATTTCTTCGTTATTTGCAGGTCTGTGCTATACGCCTATACCACATGTCATATTAAAGTTGTATACTCGTATAATCTAATTTGTTTAGTAACTGGACAGACTGGCTATAGTGAAATATGTTGATAAATTATCGTTTTGTTATGTTAAATAGTAGAAGATGTGACTTACGAAGGACCTCTACTTTTAGTATGCTTCAGCACTACGATGAAAAGAGCAGATAATTGAGAGAATGTTTTACTGGCAGTGGTGACAAATCTCCTAAAAAATAAATTTCACTGTAGTCTAAATGCTACAAGCCTACAAGTTACAACCATAAGAAAAAGAGCATGAACTTTGATAAGTCTACTTCTCGAAATAATCGTCATACCTAACGAACTCTAGTAGCGACGCTACATATTGTAGATAATCGCCCTACTAAAAACTTTTGGGCAAAGTAATTTATGATGTATCAAGCTCGACACAAATGACTGTTATATGTGTTGGAGTACGAAACTTTGGTTGGTGAAACAAAGGTAAAACCTACCTCAAATTCCATCCAATGATACAAGAATTTTCGCTTCTCAAGCATTGCGACAGAAAGATGTCACTGCATCCATCACTTTATCAGTTTGAATAGAATATATGATAAATTATGATAATATGTTAAGGTTATAAAATATTTAATTAGTAAGGGTTAAAATAATATATTTGAGAAAGACGAATATGTTAAGTGCATACTATAAAAGTGTAGTACAAATTGAGATACCATCTGGTTAAACCTACAAGCTATAGGCAATAAAATCTGTAACCCCCTTATGAAGACTTTTATACTATTACAAATGCCCATTGAAGGAGAATTTAAAACCGGCAGACCAAACAATCATTATACTCGACATCGTTGATCTTCTTCAAGATTCCGTAAATTGGCCATTTATCATCTGTTGCTCGATCTCTTCCATACTGGTACACCACAGATGCTAAGGTAAAGTAAATTTCCTTTGTATATATTTACGTCACAGTTCAAACCGCAAAGCATGAATCGAACTTGTTCTATTCTTTGTTGTTAAATATATGACTTCTGGTTAGGATGTTCCAGATTATGTATGTTGTAGCCCATGTCGCGACCTACCACAGTTCTTTTTGATGACTGTTCAAACTATTGCACCATGAGAGCTTTATTGGTGAATAAGAAATTATTAGAAGAAAAATGATTGTCGCCTTGTTGGAATTTGATATAAACAAGGATCATTATGCTCACGCTTTGCGATGGGAACATATAATTTGATTTATCGTATTTATTTTGTATTTTATTTATCCGTTAATTGTTTCAATGAGTTCATCTTTTAGTTACGATCATTTACAATTGATTTGTTGTTGAAATAGAGAACTGAAAAATGCTAAAGAAAGAGAAAACAAATTGAATTAAAATTGTTGGTGTTTTTGAGGGAAAAAACTTATCTCATAACGTAGACTTTTAATCACGGTTGTCTACTTATATTGTAAAACATATAATTTTTATATTTTAAGTTGTATAATTTAAAATTTCATTTAGTGATATACAACTAAATCTACTTCATAAACATATCATTTAAATATCATAAAAATCAAAATTAATATGTAAAAGTATAATTTGTTATACATAGTTTTTTCGGTATGGCAATTATTTATAACGATTGTCTAACATTTTTTTAGCTAGTAGAATATAGTTTAGAAAAGATAAAATATATTAAAGTGATCATAGATGGAAGGTAAAAAAAAGAAAAAAATAACTAACATTCACCATGTTTTGAACTTTGGTCAAGCATATAAATCATGATTGGAACCACCTATTTACCACTACTCTAAAATAACTTTGTTGTTTATATATCACTTAATCAGTAATTTATTAGATCACATAAAGTTAAATTTAGAATAAAACAAACAACTTACTATTCATAAAGTTTGCTAATTGATATTATACGCGGATTTTCTTACCCGCGCTTTGCGGCGGGGTTAAAAAGTACATTCTTAAACTCCAATATGAATTCATAAAAAAGTTTAAGTTGACGAAGGTATGATCTCCTTGTGATTTTTTTTATTAGGGGGAAATATGTATGTATAGTTGAAAAAATGTAAATTAATACAAATTTGATAGAATACTACATAAAAATATTAAGTTAAATTATCGTTTGCAATTATTTGTATAATCTTGTCGTAATAAAATTAGTATAAAACTTTGTTGTAAGTAAAGGAAAAAAATGTATAAACTATTAGTAAAAAAAAGGGGGATTAAATCTAAAATGTAAAGGGGGAAAATTGGAAATATTAAAACCTAAAGGGTATAGAATAGAGAAGTGATAAAAGTTCAGACGAAGAAAATGAAAAGTAGTTAAAATTTAAAGGGGGAAAAGTGAAAAATCACTAAAAGTTAAGGGGTGGAGTTTTTAAAATTAGAGGGTAAAAGATGAAAAAATATTAAAAGTTAAAGGGTAGAAATTAGATATTCGCTAAGACATAAAGTGTAGTAAACTTAAAAGTGCTAAAACTTTAGGGGTTAAAAATGAAAATTTTAAAGTTACTATTCATAGTGGTGTCTTAATTGATATTAAGGGGTAATGGAGAATGAAAATTCATATACACATTTTTATGAAAGACTTTGTATCAACATATCTTTTATATATATACTAGGTGAAGACCCCGCGACAACGCGGACTTTTACAAATTTGTTGTTTTTCAGATTTTTAATTTTAGATTTTAAGCATAGATTTATTGGGATCAGTTTAATCTTTATTTTTTTTTTAACTTAAAAACCCTTAAACATTAATAATCTTAACGCAATCCAAAGAAAGATTTTGTAAAATTAAATTAAAATTTTTATTTTGTTGTTAACTTAAAAACACTTTAAAATTAATAATCTTCGGCTATCTCTCACTATTACTACAATTTTGTTATATGTATTTTTCCTTTTTGGGCTTATTCATGAGATTAGTAATTGTGTATTTTGACCCATATTGGTTAATAGGATAAAAGTTAATCCAGACCCCAAAAACGTGTTGAGCTAAATAAATCAATATAAATAATAATATTAATGAATGTGAAAATATAAGTGTTAAATTATGGATAACAAAAAGCATAAATTTTATTAACTAACAATGGGAATGTAATTCTTAAATATTTTTGAACAAAAAAGTAAAAACATAATGCAATTCACATAGTATTCTTAAACTCTATTTAATATTAAAGAAGTTGAGATCCACCATATAATCGTCAAGCGACGTTCTTTGATTAGTTAATCCGTCTTTAGTAACTTTCCCATGACATTTTTAACAGTTTCTTCACCGTCATTATCTTTAGAGACGTTGCATTTAATCCAATCAACAAATGCTTCTTAAACGAAATTGTCTACAAATAACGTGTAATAAATATGAAGGATCTTCAATTTATATGGAACAATAATTTTAATTAAGGATGTTATTATACCTTCTAAATTGTAGGTGATGGTGTCATCTTCTAAATCGTCATCTTTTTGATCTACAAATAAAGAAGATGGGAACAATCATTATGGTAACAAAAGTTTGTGGAACAAAATCGTCTACAAATAATTTGTTACAAATATAAACGATCTTCAATTTAAAGTGAGGAATCTAATTTAATCAAGGGTGTTATGATCTTCTGAATCATCATGTTTTTGATCTATAAATTAAAAGGATGGGAACAATTATGATCGTAATAAAAACTTGTGATTTAATCTCTAAAGTTTATATTTTCTAATGATTTTGCCATTTTAACTCTTTTTAGTTTAATAAATATAACTTTCAAAAATATGATGGTTTAACCCTCCAAGGGTTAAACTAAGAATTCAATGCAAACTTAAAGAGTTAAATCATTACGATAAAAAAGTGAAACTTTGATGATTAAACATGTTTTGGTCAAAAAATTACACAAGGAAATTCAATGAACAAATTAGTAAAGTGAGGTAGTGTGCTTTGATTTGATTTCAAGATAATTTGATTGAAAATTATAGTTTGAGATGAAAACTTGTAACTTTGTCAATACGGGTTAACTTAAGATTAAATCTTGCTAAATATGCAATCAAGGACTTTGTAAATGATGAATTTGTATGCAATAAACCAATATGAATGCAGAAAAATAAGTACAATCCAGGATAATTCCGTGATAATACAGTAAGTATGATAAAGAATGCAAATTTGATAAAGTAAATGAATGATAACGCAAGAACACAGCGATATACGAGGAAAACCCTTGATCTATGATAGATCGCCGACACAAAACCTCGAGAAGGATCAAACGATCCTTGCATTATGTTTATCTTATTGAATGAAATGAAGTTACAAACTAAAGAGCACAAGAATGATCGTCTAAGTGTGAAAATGGTGAAGTGTGAGAGTGTAAACGAGTTGCAGAGAGTGTAATTGAATGTAAGTGATGAATATCAGTTAGCCTAATCGATCATTCAAGCCTCGTTTATATACTACAAATCGATAACAGGTAATTCTGAAATATCCGGGATTATCTCCGATATTCAGTGGAGCGTCTCAACGTTCATATGACCGAGTATTCCACACGTGTTGATTTCCTTCTTCGTAATTCAAATACTCCTTCAGCTTGATACGGTCCAAGGAAATCGGAACTACTTCCACGTCCCTCATGACCTAGTCAAAACATGATAAACACGCAGAAACATTAGTAGTAAAGGGATCCCGAGATATATAATATATGGGATCCTTATAATAAGCATTTATTATAAGATAAACAAAATAATACTAAGTCCAATATATTCTATTATCTCAGACTTAATTATATTCGGGATAATTATAAGTTAGTGATCCTGAAATGGAAGACAGTATCCCTACCAGGATCCTGAAATATAACAATCTCAATAGTAAGGTTAAATGACTATTATCTCTGTTTTAACATAATCTTGAGGATAATATAGACATACCTGAGGATCCTTCATAATATAGCAAGTCAGGATCATACCTTTCCTTATCCTGATTGTAAGTTCAATATCCTGCACATGAGTTATCCAAGAGCAATCCAGGATCCTTATAAACACTCAGCATAGTAACTAATCCGAGATCCTGCATGGTTAGTGAAAATTCTACCCACAACAAAACAATTATTAACCCTAATAAATAAAAGAAAGATTTATTAATAATAATATTAAGTATTTACTATATTAATATTATTAATATTTAATTTAATATTTATAAATAATCATATATGTGGGATAGGAAACTGCCGAAGAATTACTTCATTTTTTAGGTCGTTTTTTCCCCTAAAGAAATTGTGGTTTATTAAAATAATAATTAATTAATAATAATAATATTTACTTCCTCCATCCCATTACAAATGTCCACTATTGACTTTTGAAAGTCTTTTTTTTACAACTTTGACCTTAAATAATTTTGTTTGTGTTATACAATACTTGATGCAAAATATATGGATGAATCGGATTTTAAATGTATTTTCATTGATATAATTTTCATCATGTATTATATAACACAAATAAAAATATTTAAAGTCAAAGTTGAAAAAGAAAGACTTCAAAAAGTCAATAGTGGACACTTGTAATGGGACGGAGGTAGTAGTATTTACTATATTGATATTTAATTAATATTCTATTTAATATAATAAAATAATATGTGGGGAGGAAAGTGTAACTATGAAGATTAAATATATACCATTAGATCGTAAGGAATGAACCCATTGAAGGACCCAAATTGCTCTATGGTATTCTGTTTTATATATATATAAAGATAAAACAGAATACCATGAAGAAAGAGGGTCAAAAAATCTGAGGTATGCTATGTATCATACTTCTTTATTACCGAGTAGTCGAGTACTAGTAACAACTGTTTTTGCAAATTTACATCATTTAATGACATACTTGGTTAAGTTATAAATTATAACTATTATATATCTGTCTATCTAATCATAATTTAAATATTAATAAAAAAAGCTTTTACAATGAAATTCTTTGTTAAAATTGAGACCTATTAACCAATCAAATGCTTAAATTTTAATAAACTCTCAATTAATCAATCGAATGATATAATTTACCTAAAAATCCTCTTTATGAAAATAAAATCTAAATCTTAATCCTTTATGTATAATTAAATAAACATATCCTTTTACTGTCAAAATCTTCTCTCATGATCACGATAGCTTCAAGGGTATTTATAAATTGCCTACAAAGTCAATCTGATATTCAGTCGAGAAAAATTTCAATTAACCAATTAAACGTTTTCATTGACGATTCGTGTACATATACGAACTTAGAGATAATATTTTTTTTTCATTGTCATCATCAAATTTATATTATAATTTCTTGTTTGGTTAAATCTATGTATCTACACGGATTTTATAAAATAAATGAAAACCTTTGCTATTGCAACCTTTTTAAATATAGAGACATATTAAGCAATCAAATAATATTATTTCTTTAAACTTTTAATTAACTAATCAAATATATTAATTTATTTAAAAAAGTATATTTTCGTGAAAACCCTACAATTCCCTTATTGTGAATATGTTTACCTATATTATTATATATAAGATTATTACAATATTATATCATTTGAAAAGGAGCATTTTGTGGTAGTTTATTGAATCAATATAGTCTTTCACTTTTTATCATATAATAAAGTAATTGATTATTGGTTGGGCAATGTGACTCCATATGAAATACAAGTTTTAATTATAAAAAAAAACTTTCAATTTTATAGTTTTAGTATTAAATACCAACAAATTGTATTTCATATAGGTTTTGACTAACTGATCAAAAAATATAGGTTTCGGTTGGTTTATTCAAGTTTCATGTTATAATAATCTAATTCTAAAGCACTAATAACTTTCAACTAGATCATAACCTGTAAAATTTGCGGGCTAGTTAAGTTATGTAATACATGATATAGGTAATCCTCTATCGCTACTAATTTACCCATTGCCTTATACATTTGAGACATGTAAGTGGACACGTTTGGTGAATTGATGAAAGAAGTCATTACACCATTACGCATTAATTCTGTCAAAAAGTGTTGCAATATTCCAATTCCCTCAAATAAAACTATTTCATCAATAGTCATTTTCTCTATCAGACAATGTAATTTTTTCAGTTTAGAGCTGGACACATCAATAATAATATAGCACACTGTATCCTATTTTCCAGTGACAAACACTATGTGTATAATAAATAAACAATGTCAAAAAATATTAAAACGGTTACAAACTTATAACTTAATTTTATTCAAAATTTAGAAAAAATGATGCAAAAAACAAAAAACAAATAGAAAATAAAATTACTCTAAAGAAATTATTTTAATGAAACAAAAATTCAAAAATTTACCCTTTTTAGCTCTTCATGGACCAGCTACTTAAGTTTCTCAAATATTACTTTATTTTGTTCAAGATGGTTGTAATATTCCTAAATTTATTATAAAAAAATAAAGGTACGATTCTACAACATCAACAACTTATAATAAGATTGATAATAATTAAACATAATAAATAAAGTTGGAGTTTTTATAATTCATATTATCAAAAATACATATCAATAAAATGTAAATCAACAGAAGTGGAATGACTAAATAAGTAAATATTCAAATAGGTTGCCTTGTGTCTAAAATTGCACCCCTTCAAAGCTTTAAGTACCTGTGCGAGTCTCTCTCTCTCTCTTTTATTATTTCTATAGATCAATTTATATTAGTTAATTAAAGTAATTGCACCGCGATATTCCTTTGTAAAATCCTAACAATTTTATGTGTACCTTTTGATCGGCTAACATAGATTGGTATTCTTGAACACCATGAGCGTATGCAACACCAGAATTAATGCATTCATTTGACAATGGCTGCAAACAAAAAATTAAGAACTACAAAGTCTAGATAATACTACATCCGTCTCAAAATAATTGTGCAGTTTTGACTTTTCGAGATCTTTCTTTTTTAACTTTGACCTATAATATTTTGTTTGTGTTATATAATACTTGATGCAAAATATATGAATGAATTTAGTTATAAATGTATATGCATGAGTATAATTTTCAGCAAATATTATATATTATGCGTAAACAAAAATATTTAAGCTCAAAGTTGTAAAAAAAAAAATTCAAAAAGTCAAAACCGGACAGCTATGTTAGGACGAATGTAGTAGCAAATTAAGTAACCTACGATTATTTAGAGATCAACGTAAGGTTTTCAAAGTACAATGATTAGTTGTAGAAATAATATACGTAATACTTAATAATAATGCATAAAAATGCTACTTGCATTGACTTATTTTCATAACTGTTTTCACGTTTGATGTTCGTAGAATCTGATGACACAAGGAGACCTACAATGTCTACAATAATATAAACTAACCGAGTATTCAAATTGTAAATCATTATATGAATCTAATAACAATAACAACAACAACAACAACAACAACAATAACAGCAGCAACAACAACAACAACAACAACAACAACAACAACAACAATAATAATAATAATAATAATAATAATAATAATAATAATAATAATAATAATAATAATAATAATTTTTTAACACTATCAAATTAGGACATTAAATATTAAAATTGATTGTATTAAATGAGTGTGTTGACTAATTCAAACTTGTAATTAATAAGGGTATTAGTGGGATTTAGGTGTAAATTATTTTAAAGCTTATTTAATCATCAAGTTACTTTGAATCAATGGTCTAGATTATGTTAACCTAAAATATGGATGACAATGATTAATTTGTGAGTACTAAGATTAGTTAATATCCATTCTTTTTTAATAGATAAGAGAGGAGAGATTCAGAGAGGGTGAAGGAAATTTAAATGAGAGGCAATTTTAATATAATGTATATATGTTTTAAATATATCTAATCTAAATATTACTATGTAATAAATAAAGCTTTTGCTATTGACTATTCAAAAAAAGAAAATGAAAATAGAAGTTATTAACCAATTAAATTCTCTATTTCAATACGATTTTCAATTAACCAATATAAAGTCTCCGTCGAATATGATTGATATTTACACAACAAAGTATATAGGACTTAAATGACTTATCCACCACAACAAAGATATCTATCTTTTATAAATCTTTCCTTCACTCTTTTAAGAGGTGTGAACTTTTTTATTTAATTGTTCACACTTATAAATGTAAACAATTTACATTATTAAGTGTTTTCATATCATAGACTAAAGGATGTTTTCATACTTGTAATACTTATAAACGTTGACAAAGGTATTGAACCTTCACAGAATTTAAAAGTATATAAGTTATTTATAAATTATGCTGTGACACTTAATATTTTTAGACCATTTTACCCTTACAACTTAAAATTCTTCACACTTATTCACAATTTGAAGGGTAAAAATGTTCAAAATATAATTTGAGTGGTGTATGGCAAAAAAATAGTGATGTACAAATCGCCACCCATTTCTTTATATTTTATTTTGGGTGAGAAAAATAGAAGTAACCAATGATATTCACAATTAGAACTGTATTTGTTACACTTAGATTAACAACGCTTACATATTAATCAACATCAACAATTGTTAACTCTTCTTACAAATCATGTGTAATCACGGCTTTTAAATCTAGTTACTTTAAGATACGATTTATTGATTGCATTTAAAGAAGAGTTTTCTTATATATTTTATGAAACGTTGATTACTATTTCTCGTGATAAATCATATTTAATAAAAATATAATACGGAGTAAAAAATAACAATAAAGAAAAGAAAAATAGGGTTAACGGTTAGCCAGTTAGTTTCACCATCCATTCACAGCCGGCGTCAGCTAATCCAATCCCCAATCCCTTCCTCCCCCTCAACACCATTTTCAATGCAAATCACGTGCTCCGTCAGCCTATCTCAGCCAATACTCCACCACCGTCCACCACCGTCCGACACCACCACTCCCCTTCTTTAATCAACCTCTCTACCTCAACATTTCATTACTGCTACGCTCAAAACAAACACTCACTATTAACGATCTCTCTACACTATGTCTATCTTCTCTCCTTGCTCCCCTACTCTCTTCTTCTCCACCGCAAACCCTAGGGTTTCTATCTCACCTATTACTTCTACATCCACTTCTACCTCCTCATCCTTACGCATTCGCTCCGTTTTCCGGCGGTTTCCGTCCTTAGCTTTCTCCGGTGCTGCCAACACCGCCGCTGAAACGGTGTGGTCATCGTCGTCCACTCCAAAGCCGGTATCCGGATCCGACCTCGATTACTCTCGTACATTCATCGATGCTCGTTCCGAACACGGTAATCGACTTCGTTAGTTTCCGTACAATTAAATTTACACTGATAGTTGATCATATGTTTTCAGTTATAATCGATTGAAGTTAATTGAGTTGTCTAATTTTATAATTGCTATGAGTTTACTCTAGTACATTCATCTATGCCAGGTGGATCGATTTCTGTATTGTTTGTACAATTAATCTACACCGTTTTGTTTACATATAGTTGCTCTATGTTTACGATTATAATTATAATAGATTGAAGTGGATTGAGCTTGTAGAATACTGTAATTACTACTACTATAAGGTTACTCTTGTGCATTCATGGTGCTTGTTCCAAACATGCTAATCGATTCCGTTTACAATTAATTTACAGCTATTTTTATAGTTTGCTGATCATTTGTTTTCATTTATGATAATTGAAGTGAATTGAGTTTGTGTATACTTTAAATACTACTTAGGTTAATCTCGTACACCATAATAACCAATTGCTTTCATGTCCTTACTATTAGTTACACTGTTTTTTTTTTATCTAGTTGATCATTGTTTTCAGCTGTAATGAGTTGAAGTGAATTGAGTTTGTGTTATAGTGTAATTATTACTATGATGTAAAACTGTTTTATTGGATGTATATTACATTCATGAATGTATTATACTTGTCAATTATTGTGTGAACTTTTGTTATCTGATATGTGAAATGCGATAAATGGTATTGATGGCTTAATTGATGCTATAAGTGAATTCCTCCGTGAATGAATGGCTATGTGTAGCTTATCTAAACAGTCTTATGTTTTATTATTGACTATATTTAAAGGTTGGACAATTGAACAGTTGACGACTGGCGTTTAGCATATACCTATCATGTTTGTTGAATACTTTAGGTGGATTGCTGTGTCCATCGTATCGTTGTTTATCATGTTGTTAGATGTTTGATAGTCCTCGGTGTTATCATCCAAGTGTTTTGATTCCGGCGTTAAGAGTAATCATGGTTTGACAGGTCTTGAGCTGTAACATATTGCTGCCTTGTTGGTTGTGTCTATACCCTATATGGCAGTATGAGTATGACATTTTAGGATATTTTTTTTAATGTAACGTGCACACTGAAGAGAGATATATCTTTTGGTACGTCATGCTTTCTAAATTAATGCATTTTTAATACTATAAGTTATTCGGTGACGTAAGAAATTGTCAGTTTTGGTGATTCTTAACAGACAGCGCCGAAGGTTTTGGGATGATATGCAAAGTGTTGCATGTTATTTGTATTTTTCATCCAGTGATTCTAGTAATCAACAATGCATGAAACAAATTTTTTGTTTTCATTTATGTGAGACATTCAACCACCACGCAACTCGTTTTTGAAGCTTGAATTCTGTAGCAAATCTTTCTACAGATTACTTTAACAAAAAAATAAGTCATACGCTCTTAAGTTGGCTTTTTTAGTTATTTAACTTGAAACAGTCTGATATAGTCATAGGATCTCTCATGAAGTGATTCATGGCATGCATTCACTTGATGTGGATTTGGGGTCTAAATCCTCTATCCCCTTGTACATATGAAAAGAAACAGCCTACGTCATGTGCTTGTTGACTTTGGATATTTTGAAACAAGTTGGCGATTTTCATGGATAATTACAGGTGCAGATTTTGGGTTAATCATTTAAGTTTTGTCATTAGATAAAGTCATCAGTCTGGAGAGGAATTAATTAGGTTTCTATCTGTAGGCTGTAGCAGACAACTGTAAGAAGTAGCAATCTCAATTGTGTTGCTTCTAGTTATATTTGATTTATGTATATATGGTTATCACTACGCAATGCACATTTTACTTCTTACTGTCTAAAATTTACACTTGTATAATTGTTTTTTTACAATAATCCAAAGTTATGATATAATTTACTTTTATTAATTTCCTACTATATGAGGAAACTATTAATTCTGAACACATTTTATTGTTGGCCTCTATTTAATGTATTTGTAATTTTTTGTATTATAATGTTAGTTATACAATATTATGTAGAACTACTTTCTGGAATTCAAAGAGAGTTAGAAGCTGGAACACTGCCAAAAAATATTGCCCAATCAATGGAGGAGCTGTTTCAGAACTACAAGAATGCAGTGAGTTTCTGTTTGATGGGCTCTTCCTGTGCTATTTTTTTAGAGTACGTGTTATACTGAGTAACTTTTGCCATTTGAATGAGGAAGAGTCTGATTATAAACTCTTTTTTGTGTGCATATGTTAGTATGAAATATCAAAATCTTGTTGGAATTTTTTTTTTTACTTCATTATATCTAGCATTAATCTCTTTTTCAGGTCTTCCAAAGTGGAGATCCTCAAGCAAAAGATATTGTCTTGTCAAACATGCGTGTAGCATTTGATCGTATGTTCTTGGCTGTGAAGGTTTGCCTGAACGATGTTGTTGATACTGATTCATCTTAATTACATGCATCTTTTCAGAACGTGTTAGTTGATTTGCAGGAGCCATTTGAATTTTCACCATATCATGAAGCTATTCAGGAGCCCTTCAATTACTATATGTTTGGTCAAAACTATATACGTCCTTTGATCAATTTCAGGTTAGTCAACAATATTGTTTGTTATGTCATCATGCCCTTAGCCTTGTTGCTTCAACTGTTTTTTGCCATAATGCTAATGATGTTGAAGAAGATAACATCGTGTCTGAACATTCAAGTAAAAGTAGTATCTTTAAAAGTAGGTTTAAGCACTCAGTTCGATTCCAGTACAATAAAGGTCCACACATGAAAAATAGGAAATTATTAAACTAGTTTACCATATGATATATATTAAGGATGTCTCCACACGTGCTTGAGATCAAAGTAATGTATTATGTCATATGATGAAGAAACATGTAAGGTTCATTAAGATTCTGAATCGTAGTCATATTTGATAATCAGGGAATCGTATGTTGGCAATGTCTCCCTTTTCGGTGCAATGGAAGAGCAGCTGAAGCAGGTGCCTGGTTTCACAGCTAATTCTATGCTGTATCATTTTCATAGCTATATCTGTGTTGTAATTGCTTTTTTTTTGGTGGTTTTTTTATATGAGATTTATCTATTAAGAGCCTTATATTTACTTGTATCTAAAAACGATCAGGGTGAAAATGTGATATTAATTTCAAACCACCAATCCGAAGCAGATCCAGCTGTTATTGCGCTGCTGCTTGAAACAACGCATCCTCATATATCTGAGAGCATAGTAAGCCCGCTATAGATTTAAATACCATGTCTTATGAAATTGTTCCGCTGAGTTGATGATGACTGTAATGCAGATCTATGTGGCAGGAGATAGAGTTATAACCGATCCTCTTTGCAAGCCTTTCAGTATGGGAAGGTTCTCATCTTCTCATATACTTTTCATTCAGCATAACAAATCTAAATAAATTTCTTTTCTCAATATGAGCTTTCAACCGTAGGAACCTTTTGTGTGTATATTCAAAAAAGCATATGAATGATGATCCTGAACTTGCTGATATGAAAAGGAGAGCAAATACAAGAAGTTTAAAAGAGATGGCTTTGCTTTTGAGGTATCTTCTATCCTTTCCGAAAAGAGGGAAACTGTAATCCAGTGTATCTAGCTTTTCCCAAACTTTGGTTTAACCTGAGTTACACCAAGAACTATTAGGTACTAGGTCACTTTATGCCTACGTTTAGAACTTTGATGCTTACACTATGAAGCTTTTTAGATTAATAAATACAGTAGTAATTTGGGGGGAAGTTTGATACACCATTATAGTTTTGCCCTTCTGAAAGCTATATTATAATTTAATTTGGAAATTTCGTATGGTTGAAACATCCCAATTAGTGCTCTTTAATTCCTTATGATTTCATTAGTTGAGGTTGTGACATAACTTTTTACATAAGGTTCTAGATTGATGGTTGGATTAAGACAGTGTTCAATAATATCTCATATAGTTAATGTAGGCTACACTCAAGGTTTGGGCTATTCCAGCCAAACAAACTAAGCTACTCCGTAATATTTTATATGTTTGTGAGGTGGATGATGTTATCCGCATTACATTCTTAAGTATTCATCTACCTCTTTTGATCATCTGTGATTCAAACCACTTTAGCCTTTTAAAATGTTTAATAACATAACCTTTTACTTATTCTAGGGGTGGATCAAAAATAATATGGATTGCACCAAGTGGTGGCAGGGACAGGCCAGATCCCATCACAAATCAATGGTTCCCAGTAAGATCTTTACTACTATGACACACCAAAAAAACATACAAAATGGAGTTATTGCTTTTCAGGCTTGCTACCTTTTTTAATTTTTTAAAATAAATTGGCTACATTGGATCATGATATTCTATAAAAATTGGTTTCTTGATAATCAATAATATTGACACTGGACCCTTATTACTCTTTGTTTATATATTTCTGTATATGTGTTGAAATGAAGTGAGGTTAATTACTATATTATTGATGTCCAGGCACCATTTGATGCCACTTCGTTGGACAACATGAGAAGGCTCGTAGACCATGCTGGTGTGGTGGGTCATATATATCCTTTAGCCATACTATGCCATGACATAATGCCGCCTCCTCCTCAAGTGTGTTCTTGTTGATTCATATGTCCTTGTTTTCTACTAATAACTCCATTTACATTAATAATTTAATAGAAACGTTTTTTGATAGGTTGAAAAAGATATTGGAGAGAAAAGGTTGATTGGTTATCATGGCACCGGAATATCAGTGGCTCCCGAAGTGAATTTCCAAAAAGTCGCTGCTTCTTGTGGATCCCCTGAGGAGGTTGGTGTTACATAATTTTGCATACTTCTCCATCCGTTTGTTACGTTGTTTTAATTTTAACGAACTACTAAAATCCCTCAGATTATTATTGGACTCAACATGAGTAATTGAATAGGATTTATGTGAGAATATTCCTCTGAAGTTGTCTGTTTCAGCATTTGTTGAGACTTTGTGGTTCTAACTAATCTGATAATTAGCTGTACGAAGGTTTGGTAACTTGTTATTAGTCAAGAAATTAGTTTATATATAGAAATGACCAAAAATATGTTCTTGCCAAAAGGAAAAAAAACAGATATACATTGTGTGAGATTCGTATTAGGTCATTCTAGTTTACCCTTTGATAATTTTATTATGGGAAAAATACAATAAAAGGACTATACTTATCACTCATTCCTATTTAAGGTACAGAACTTTAAAATTTTCAATTTAAGGTATCTAACTTTCAATTTGTAATCAAGTTAGGGACCCGAATTTCACAAATGATGAGTTGTTACCAAATTTCTTTTTTATAAGTAACATATCTATTTAATAAATTAATATTCCTCAATCAATTTAAAAAAATATTAAGTATAATGGGAGATATTAAAGTTGAAAGTGGTAATGAGTTTTTGTTAAATTCTTTCTCCCCACTCAATATTTTTTAAAATTGATCGAGGAATATTAATTTATTAAATAGATACGTTACTTATAAAAAAGAAATTCGGTGACAACTCGTCATTTGTGAAATTTGCATCCCTAACTTGATTACAAATTGAAAGTTAGATACCTTAAATTGAAAAATTTAAAGTTGTGTACCTTAAATAGGAATAAATGATAAGTATAGTCCTTTTATCGTACTTTTCTCTTTTATTATTGTTGCAGTTGAATGTGATACAACTTGATCCAATACGGTAGAATTAGATAATCAGGAGCAAATCCTAACGCTCCCTTAATATCTCGCAATAAAATCTTATTGCAAGCATCAAGTATCTGCATTTGTAAATTGTTACCGGTGAAGCCATATAGTTTATTAGTATTTGTTCATAACAATTCACTTCTGATTTCTGTATTGCAGGCCAAGACAGCTTATTCAAAGGCAGTCTATGATTCTGTGTGTGAGCAATACAATGTGCTACAATCTGCCATAAATGGAGCTAAAGGCTTAGAAGCATCAACGCCTAGTGTTTCATTATCACAACCCTTGCAATCTCTCGACTAGTCTATGCTTTTGTCACTATTCTGTCCCAACTTGGTTTATTACAGGTATTTATCTAGTTTTACAGATTTCTATAGTCTGCTACGAACCGTATTACCGTAATGACTAATGAGTATATATCAAAGATATGAATCTGATAGTGGTTGAATGATATGATTATAATAGTGGTTTTCTTTTTCTTGAATACAGGCGAAGACTATTCTTTTTACATGACATAGGTGTATAGATACCAAACCATAGATCTACAAGCAAACTTCATCCGAATTGCACAGCAACAGAAAGCGCCATTATAGTGGTTCTTTTAGGTGCGTAGTTTTTGTGAACGATACAATGTTGATGAAATCATATTTCCAGGGATTACCATGTACAGTTGTATGTTTTGTTAGCTATTCTTGTAAAAGGACCATCCAAGTTGTTGACAAATTTTCAACGCATACATGTTGGACCCTTTTAGCTAGCTGCAATATATGGAAAAAAACACGAAGAAAAAGTCGAGTCTTTTTTTTTATACCTAATTCATCTACATGGGTAGTAATATATTTTACCAGTACGTTTTGCTTACGCGTAGACAGGTTAGAAGTATTAATTTTACAGAGAAATAATTTATCCTTGAACTAATATTTACGTTTTCCAATAATTAACATGGTATTGCTGAGTTGTAAATTTATTACAGAGGCTGATACAAGTACTGAAAATCAGGAGTTCTTGAAACTGCATCTTTCTCATAAATGCTTTGATGGTATTTATTTTCATGTTTCTGAAACTGTTACCACAACTGCTCTCACTCCTTAAAGTGAAAATCAATACACAAAGTTAGCTTTAGGGTACCTTCAGATACTACATTGAAGAAGGGCTGGCCAAAAGGGACACGAGTTGTACTTTTGGATGCATCTTCATTTACTTGCTTCATATTTGATAGACATGATTAGATTATATATCTTTTTTGAACACGCAATGTTACTATTACTACTACAATTTAGTGGGGATTGTGTTCAAAAGAAACATCTACATGTTTATTGCTTTGGAAGATGATGTGGACAACTAAATATGGGTTTATTGTTTCATTATACGCTTAACTTTGAACTTTTGTATGCTCTCAACTTTTGGACTGTCTATTGTTTGCCGTTAACTTTCTAAAACCTCTGTTGTATGTTTTTTTGAGTGTTTTTTACTACATAAATTGACTCATTTTTCTTCAAGTTTTATACATACAATAGAAGTTAAATGCATACAATCAGAGGTTTTTTTAAAGTTTACATCATACGATAGATAGTTTAAAAGTTGAGCGTATACAATAGTAACAATTTAAAAGTTTACCGCATAACGAAACAATAAACCCTCCAAATATCTAGTTCCCCAGTGAACATCTATGTTATACATTTGGGTTTCTTGTTTTGTTATGTATTAAACTTTAGATTTTTTCCTATTGTATGCGGCATATTTTCATTTGCTCAATTGTATGTAGTGAATTCGTAAATATAGTCTATTGTAAGTATTATTATTTTTAGATGATGCCAAAAAGGAAACTTTCCTATTTTGGCCTTACCCAAAAAGGAAGTTTTACATACAATAAATCATATTTAGTATTTACAACTTCAATACATACAATACAAGTTTTCAAATCAAGTTAGAGTTTTGTTATTATCGTTTACGTAATTTAATTAGTTAAAATTTAATTTTATAAGAACACACACATGTAGTTCTTAAACAATGTTTCCCATCACGTTTGCATTTTTTCAAATGCTATGGCATAACAACAACAACAAAAATATAATTAATTGCCCATATATGCGTCAGGTAAATTAACTTGCTGTCACCGCATGCAAATTAAGCTTAAGATTATATGTAATAAATTAACAGCATAAGGTTTTTATTTATTTATTTATTTTTAAATAGTTGAATTGAATAATTTTTGTGACATTTGTTTCATGAAAGTCATGTATTTAATTTGATATAGTTTAAGAAATTAATCTGACAAAATATATACAATAATGTTGTTTAACTTGGTAGATGATGACTTGAATATTTGATGTTATGCTTTATTTATCATGTACTCCTAATTTGTATTCCAAGATCGCATAAGGTGTGGTGAACAGTGTTCTGAACAATGTTTTGAAGAATGTTGTTGGTGAGAATTTTGTTGTGTGGTAACAGTGTTTAGGACAGTGTTCTCAAAACTAATTTTTATTTTTATAAAATGAGAACACTATGGGAGACAACGTCTCATTCTGGACGTTGATTGAAGAACGCCGACGAGAACATTGACGAGAACATTGAGGCGGTGTAGGAGAACATTGTGTTACAATGTTCTCGTTGAAGAATGGCGATGCTACGTAAGAACATACCGTGTGCTCTTTGGTAGATAGTGACTTGAATATTTGATGTTATGCATTTTATGTAAATGTACCAACTTTCTTATAATAATATTAAATATTAAATTTATTTTAAAGCCCCATCAATGGTAATAGATTAAAATGGTAAAAATTACTCCTAATATAAAGCATTAATTTTATAAATATAAAACGTACACAACATTCAACCTTAATTTGATATATATATATATATATATATATATATATATATATATATATAGAGAGAGAGAGAGAGAGAGAGAGTTTGGATCAAATGAGAACACTTCAAAAATAAGAAGAATACCTCATAAATGCACAACTAGCCAACAAAAATCATTAGATTCACAGTTATACATCTCAAATATGCAAAAAAAAACAAATGCACACTTCTAAAAATGCACAAAAATTGAAAAAAACGATTGATGCACAATTATCTCTATAATTGTGCATCAATCGTTTTTTCGATTTATGTGTATTTCTGAAAGTTCGCATCTATTCTAATCATATTTTCTACACATATTTGAGATGTATGAGTGTGAATCTAATGATTTTGTTGGTTAATTATGCATTTATGAAGTGTTCTCATTGAAACCTTACCCTATATATATATATATATATATATATATATATATTAAAAAATGTTAAGTACATGAAAATGCAATTAATTAAGGTTTAATATTTGTAGTGTGTACCTAACTAGCTACTCGGACATACATAGTGTGTAACAAATTTGTTGTATGTATTTTAGTAACGTATTGTAACACCCATTTCTTGGGTCTAGTAGTATTTAGTATTTTCTGACTTTGAATTATTATTTAATGTGTCAGAAAATGGTTTTGTTGTATTATTTGAAATTAATTGGAAAAAGAGTCCAATAATTTATTGTGAATAGTAAATTATTAATTGTTTTAAATTAATATAGTTGACAGTAAAATAAAAGAGTTGGTCTCGTAAATGCTTTTTAAGTCCCAGACAATAGATCTAAAAGGGGACAAAACTAGTACACATGTTATATGATATATGTGTAAAATACGTATGAAACTTCAAAAACAATCCTGAAAATTCGAGAGAGCAAGGGAGAAAGATTCAGAACCCTAAACACAAACCCTAATCATCTAATTCTTGCAAAATCATCCTCTATATCTCTTGATTTTGGTCTGGCCGTACGAACCACACACAGGAACGATTCGTAATTTACAGAGTAAGTTGTGAAGTTAAATTGGAGTCATAGAACTTTGATTCAAGCTTCCAAAACATGAAGTAATCATTCCTTGATCCTCTTAATCATTTTGTTAGTCTTGATTTCTTGATTTATATAAACCTGGAAAATGGATTTTTGGGTATTTGATAGAATTAAGAGGATTAATGTGAAATTGAAGCATGTAGTGATGATATAGTTGTTAGTTAGTGCTTAATTCATGATCATAACCTAAGCCCTAACTTAGAATTGAAGAAATTGATTAAGTGTTCATGAGGGTTGTGATAATTATGATGATTTTGATGAGTTATATGATGAAAATAGTATTGTTCACTAATTAGAACACTTAATTGAGAGTTAAAGAGTAAAGTTGCAACTTAATTGGTTAAGTATTCATTAGGCCAAATATTATGATTTTGATGAGTTGTTGATGTTAGAGATTAATAATCTTGTTAATGATCTAATTATGTTAATTAACAATGATTAAGGTGGAGTAGGGTGATGATGTGATCCTAATGATCATAACTTGATAAGTGATTGTGAATTTTGATGTTTAAAGTGATTATTCATAAACTTGGCATGATTTGTGTTACAGTAATATAAGTTGATAATCATATATTTGATTGAGTATTTATAGATTAGTTGATGTAAACATATTGAATGATGTTGTATACATTTTGAGACAAGTGACTAACTCGTGTTATTCTGTTGTATTCTCAGATATGGAGAAGGCTCGGTAATATTAGACCTCTGAACTTGCTGCTGAGGTAACGGTGAGTGGATCTATAAACCTCAATGTGATTTAGTTGTAACAGGTTTAGTTAGAATGGGTAAACGTATTATTATTGATTCAGTTGCCATGATTATATGGTTTATTAGTAATAATACTATTGATAGACTGTTGGTTCTAATATGATACATGATGAGTAGGTGGTTATGTGATCACTTGATGTATTGCCTTTGGGCATTGTTGATTCAGAGGCCAGTTGTATTTGGATTGGGCTTGAGTTTGCTATTGTTTGGATAACACAGGGTCTTAGTACAAGTATTATTGTCGTAGCCTGTGTTGTTTGGGTTATAGCACCAAGTAGTCGGTCAAACCTCTGTATGGGCCTGCAGTTAGTTTTAAAGTGTTCTTTGAGAAGATGTTACCTCAAGAACCACCGGTCCTCTTTGATGTGAGTTGTATTTGATAAACAGATGTGTTGAGTGTACATGGTTAGTTGTTGTACACAAAGTTGTTATGCTAAGTTGGGTTGTTTATTTATTTACTCACTTAGCGTTGAGTTAGTCCCCCACATTAAATACTTCTTGTAGGTTATGGAATGATTAACCGGTGGGCAAGAAGTTGGACTGGAAGGAATGTTTGACAACTAGGCGTTACTCTGATATCTGATTTGGTTAAATCAGAAATGTTTTTGTGAAATTATATAACACATGAGTTGATAAACTATGGTTTGAAATAGTTTGAATTTTTATGTTTGTTAAATAATGTAAATTTTAATGTCTATATGGATTTCCGCTTCCGATATATTATATCTAAATGACTGTAATACGAGGGGTGTTATACGTATCAACATGTAATGATGTCACGTAACACCTTATATAAATAATGCACGACAAATATATCAAGAGTTGCATACAATAACAACAATTAACAAATTTCTTAACCTTAGTTAATTGTATTTTGACGCAAATTTAACCGTTTAAAAAACTCCCACTACATGTGCTCTATTAATAATCATCTACCTATGTTAACCATCTATTTTCGAAAGAAATAGTATTGAATCACAACTACTTTTTGACAAATAATATTATAGGATGAAAAAATAACACTCGTAAACATGATTATCCATATAATCTAAAAGCTCCTTCGATTATAAATCTGACATTACTAAGATCACTTGATACAAAAAATGTATATTTTGGATTCAAGTAAGTAGCATCTAACAAAAGATAATCTTTTTGGTAAAATATACATATATATGTTTATCTTGTCTTTTAATACTTTTGTGTTTGGTTTATTGGTGGTGTTGTATCCCAAATTCCCAATACCCAATTTTTTTATGTCCTCGAGACAAAATACATAGGCTTTATTGTTTCATTATGCATTAAACTTTACATTTTTTACTATTGTATGCAACATATTTTCATATGTTCTATTGTATATAGTGAACTTGTATAGGGCCTATTGTACGTATTATTTCCTTTTTCGGCAAGGCAAAAAAAAAACTTTCCTATTTGGGCTTTACAAAAAAAATGAAATTTTACATACAATAGACTATATTTACAAGTTCAATACATACAATAAAAAATTTCAAAGTTCGACACATACAATAGTAAAGGTGTAAAGTTTAATACATAGCGAAATAATAAACCCAAATACATACAAAAAGGAATATATAAACCTTTTTCTATACATTTTTACATGTGATAAAAGATGAACCTCATTAACATAGTATATTGTATTATTAATGGTAATTAATACTCGTATTAAAGTAGCATAATCATGAATCATCTCTACAGTATTTTTTTTATATGAATAATATCTCTATAGTGATGATATTACATCTTTCTATGTTCACGAACGCCACGCTTTGGGTTCTAAAAATCATAATAATAATAATGTCTACTTTCACTTCCATATTCACTATTAATTAAGTTGATAACTATTTTAAATGCTTCAACAAAGGAGCTTGTTAGTTACGGAGGATCATAAAAATTATAAATTATAATAATATAATGATAATAATATTGTATACAATCACTTGATTATGTCATTATGACATCCTATATCCACTAATATTGATTTGCGTGTATTTACGTGACATCAAAATTAAGAAACAGCCAATTGGCTAAAACTCAACAACTAGAGCTGTTCATTAAGTTAATTTGGTTTAGACCGAATCTAATAGATGAAATCGATCGGTTTTTGATTTCCAAAAATTAAAATCGAACCGAACCAAACAAATAAAAAACCGAACCTAATTACTATTAAGTTTATTCGATTTTTACTATTCAGTTTATGCTTTCATATATTAATAATATAAAAATCAAACAAAATCAAAAAACTTGATTATAAAACAAAACTTATTAGCACGTTTCTTAAGTTCGTGACAAAAATATAATAATTTGCAAGACAAAACTAAGGTATAGTTAAGAAATTTGTGATAAACGGTGAATAAAATTAATAATGGTATAAGTATGCCTGATATTCAGTGATTAACCTAATAAATTTGTACATATTTTGAAAGTATTATCAAAATATATATTACTATTCGGTTTCTACATTGGTAACCAATACCAATCCAAAAACCAAAATAAATATTCGGTTTTGAACCAAACTGATCCAAAAAACCAAATTATCTGAACCAAATAGTCCAATCCAAATTGTCCGATTGTACAATTCGGTTTGTCCATATAATGAACACCCCTAACAACAACATAATGATCAAAATCAAATATAAACAAACATGCAATCTAGTAGTTCTCACGGTTCTTGCTATTTTTTTGGTTTTTAATTGAACCGGATCATATATATATATATATATATATATATATATATATATATATAGGGTAAGGTTCCAATGAGAACACTTCAAAAATAAGAACGGTAAGAACACTTCATAAATGCACAATTAGCCAACAAAATTATTAGATTCACACTCATACATCTCAAATATGTGTAGAAAAATTGATTAGAATAGATGCGAACTTTCAGAAATACACAAAAATCGAAAAAAACGATTGATGCACAATTATGGAGATAATCGTGCATCAATCGGCTTTTCGATTTTTGTGTATTTTTAGAAGTGTGCTTTTGTTTTTCTTTGCATATTTGAGATGTATGATTGTGAATCTAATGATTTTTGTTGGTTAATTGTGCATTTATGAGGTGTTCTCACTGTTCTTATTTTTGAAGTGTTCTCATTTGATCCAAACTCTCTCTCTCTATATATATATAACACTTGTTGGTAAATAATCATTAAAAGATGTAAATAATCATAGTTTTTGATCCAACTCATGTAAAACTAGCGATATGATAAAGTTAAATGGGGCTTAACACTACAATCCATCAGTAATACGGGAAGAAGTTGACGAACTTATATACATGCGTTAGTTTTATTATGTTTTCTATGTGAGATATGTGTAATTAGCACCCAACAATACTCTCGTACATTATCAAATCTTATTATTCTCGTACTTGTTGGTAAACGAGATCAAGTGATGACTTTGATCATTGACCAATGCAGAGAGTTAAGGAGGATTCAAACTACATCAACAACACCTGGATACAATCGTAACTTTTATACCACTTCTATGGACATTTTATAGCTTCTACGGGGTTGTATATGAGTTTTATGAGGTCCTAGGCGGTCGACCATTTCGCCCACCCTTAAAGACGTCACTGATAGCCTAACTCGTTGAAAGATCAACATACGAACCCATATAGGGTCCACTATTAATTGGTAATAGAAGGAGCATATCATGAATTAACTTATATAAATTATTTACAATGAGACCAGAATGCACAATCTATTATTTGACGAGTTACTGATATACCGATAGAACATGGGTGTATAAACTATATGAACATTGATTCTCACTTATACCTTGCAAACCATGTATAATTGTATACCCTTATACATTAGGTTTTTGGATGATGATATTGTAAATTTATTATATTAAAACGAATAAATAACGACGATGGTGCATCAATTGGTGCACGGCTGCATGGTAATGGGATAGTCATAGTCCTATGCTTGATGCTTCCACATTCAATAATCATTTTAATACAAGGTATATATAATATATAGTAATAGTAATATATATTGGATTTATTGTTAATAATGGTTTAATCCTCAAAGTTTCACTTTTTTTTCGTTTTAACCATTTAACTTTTTTTTTAAATGTTTTAACCACTCAACTTAAGGTCAATAATGGTTTAATCCCTGAACTTTCAATTTGTTTTCGTTTTAACCACTTAACTTTGTTTTAAACGTTTTAACCATTCAACTAATGAGTTGACCATACTTTAACCACTAAAGTTCATTTGCTCATTAAAAAAAACCCTTTCGTTAACTTGAAATGAAAGTTTAGATCGGGATATATACACTTTGAACTGATTTTTTTATCGACCAAGGTTGTCAAGATAAAGATCTTACATATGATGGTTTTGGTCTTCACAAGATCGAAATCGTAAGATCAAATGGGGATCATAAGATCTTACGATTTCGATTATGATCACATAAATGTGTATTATAATGCATATAAAAGATTAATTGCATGACAGATTAATTAAACTTTTATAATTTAAACATCATAGCATCAATTCATACTTATCATAACGACTTAGATACTATATTTGTAATTAAAAATATAGATTTTCACGTGATAAACTATTTTAGTTTAAAAATTGAATAGTTTTACGTGTAGTAATTAATTAAATAATAAAATTATTAACCTTTTATTGGACAAAAATTAACTAATTTATATTTTCTTAACTTATATTCATGTTAAGTAAGATCGAATCGGATCGACATCGTAAGATCCTATGCTCAAATCAAAATGGTAAGATCTTACGATCCCGATTTGATCTTAGAATTTCGATCTTGTGAAGACAAAACGATCATAGGTAAGATCTCTATCTTGACAACCTTGGTCGATAAAAAATTAGTTCAAAGTTTATATATCGCGATCTAAACTTTCATTACAAGTTAACGAAAGGGTTTTTTTTAATGGGCAAATGAACTTTTGTGGTTAAAGTATGGTCAACTCATAAGTTGAGTGGTTAAAACGTTTAAAACAAAGTTAAGTGGTTAAAACGAAAACAAATTGAAAGTTCAGGGATTAAACCATTATTGACCCTAAGTTGAGTGGTTAAAACGAAAAAAAAAATGAAACTTTGAGGATTAAATCATTATAAACCTTTTCGTTATGTATAAAACTTTACACATTTTACTATTGTATGAGTCGAACTTTGAAAATTTCGATCGTATGTATTGAATATGTAAATAGTGTCTAATGTATGTCTTATTTCTTTTTTGGGTAAGACCCAAATATGAAAGTTTCCTTTTTTGGCTTTACTAAAAAAGGAAATAATATATAAAATAAACCATATTTACAAGATTACCATATACAATAGAACAAATGAAATTACGTGGCAGACAATAGTAAAAAGTGTAAAGTTTGATACTCCCTCTGTCCCATTACAAATGTCCACTATTGACTTTTGAAAGTCTTTATTTTACAACTTTGACCATAAATATTTTTGTTTGTGTTATATAATATTTGATGCAAAATATATGAATGAATTTAGTTTTAAATGTATTTTCAATGATATAATTTTCATCAAGTATTATATAACACAAATAAAAATATTTAAGGTCAAAGTTGAAAAATAAATACTTCAAAAAGTGGACATTTGTAATGAGACGAAGAGAGTACATAACAAAACAATAAACTCATATATATTTGAATAAATTAAAAAAATATAATATAACACATTAGATTACAATATAATAAAGCATAAAATGAATTAAATTGAATTTCTTAGTTGATGAAATCATATTATATGCACTTTGTCAAAAAATTGAATTCATATAGTATGGAATTCGATTACCTGAGTCAACCAAACAACAAATGAACATTCAATTCAATTCCTTTATGTTTTACCAACCAAACATTAAACAAAATAGAATCTGATTTCGATATTATCATATTCGATGATGATGATAATTTACGAATCAGGCGCGCCTTTAATATATACCTCGTTACTTCTGTCCACGTACTTGATACTACCTCCGTCCCATCAGAAATGTCCACTATTGACTTTTTAAAGTCTTTCTTTTTCAACTTTGACCTTAAATATTTTTATTTGTGTTATATAATACTTGATGAAAATTATATCAATGAAATTATATTTAGAACCAAATTCATTCATATATTTTGCATCAAATATTATATAGCACAAACAAAAATATTTAAAGTCAAAGTTGTAAAATAAAGACTTTCAAAAGTCAATAATGAACATTTGTAATGGGACAGAGAGAGTATAAAATAGCTTCTACTATTTTAAGTTGCTTTTTCAACTTAATTCTCACTCATCTTCTTAACGTTTATAAACATTTAAGCCCGTTTGAAGTGATTTAATGTAGAACCCCAAGTAGATTTCCATGTGACGACCACACTTGAGAGTTACGGACTTCACATTGTATGTCATATACAATATTGTCAAGTCTCCTTTTAACTTGTTTGAGGGCTGAAATTTTGAAGGTCTGAGTAAAAATATAAATAATTATCGAAATGGAACCTTATGTTGAACTACAAAATATTTTTCCTATTTTTTTTGTTGTGACTTAATCAACTTTGAGCCAATAGAACATATTTTTTTAATTGCAAGTAACAATCAAATTATATATATGTATATACCCATATACAAACATAAAAATTTTGAAGCCTTTGTAATTTGGAGATCTTGGACGGTCGACCACCTCACTCACCCTCGAAGACTTACCAGAGCATGTGGCATGTGGGGTGCAAACATACCTGTTCAAGTTCCGGATCAAAAACGCGTTGAATAGTCTTCGTCACTTTTCGACAACATTCCCGATCAGCTTCTACCCGGAATACTGCCTTACCAGATATTATGCCCCCTCAAAACACTATAAAAACTTAATACGATTTGCTGCCCTTTTCTTAACATCAACGCTTTCTCCGGAACACTTAAAAGTCCGATGTCATAACTAGTCATACTCTCGTGACGTTCAACCCATATAAAAGTTTTAAAAAACTTGTACATTTCGTCTCATGTTATGATTTTATAAATAGTTGATAGTTGTACACGAAAGTCCTATGCCCCACACTATAGTACAAGTTGATAATGCATTATCATTAACAATTGCACACCAGCATAGTACAACTCAAAACGTTGTCGTTTTTGTAACCAGGTAGTAATGCATGAGAGAGAAGTAAAAAATGAGTTCCCATAGTCAAACTATGAATCATCAAACCTCAGTTCTTTCAGTTTCACCATATATTCTGTCCCCACCATTTCTCTCCATCTCCGCCACCCTATTACCGGAAAAACTCTCCGGCGCCGCCGTAGTCCGCCGCTAAGTTATATCCAACTCCTATATCTATTTTTTTTCCTTTCCCTTTCTCACTCTTTTTTTAAAAACCCTTCAAAACCCTTTTGAATTTACCAATTTCTGGAAAGACCCTTCAGTTTCTTGTAAAAAGCTGTGAACTTTACATGTAAAGACATCATTACACATGCATTCATGAGTTGGGTTTTAACCAAGAATTTAATTGGGGGTGGTGAATGGGTTGTTTCATATCTCATCTTGCTGCTAAATTTGCTTTCTTTCCTCCATCTCCACCAACTTATCAAATCGAGAAACTTGATGATGGCAAACCAATTGCTGTCTACACATCTTCCAACATTCCTCTCGCCGGCGCCGGCATTGATGACGGCGGCGGTAATGGCTGTTCGGTTGATGTGCTGTCATTAGAGACTAAAAGAGGAAACAAGATTGTAGCTTTTTATTTGAAGAACCCTTATGCAAGACTTACATTGTTATATTCTCATGGCAATGCTGCTGATTTGGGTCAACTGTTTGACTTATTTGTTCAACTTAAAGCTAATCTCAGAGTCAATCTCATAGGGTATGTCTTTTTGCTCTTTAAATTTTCTTATCAGTGTTTGGATTAGCTTCTTGCTTAAGCTTATAAACAGTAAGCTAATTGCCCCTAGGTAAGATTTTGGAGCTTATTAAAATTAGGTAATTTAATAAAGTTTCTATTGATTATTCAATTTGCTTTCTAATTTCAGATTAATTAAATTTGGTTTGTCTAAGTGCGGATATTGTTTGCAGTTCTTTTAAATTTTTTATTTAGAATTTTTAATTTGTAGGGTCATATATGATCTTGATTTTATTTAGCTTGTTATGTTATTTGATGTAATTGGTTTCTTTGTTTTATTTTTAATTCACCTTGTTCTTTCAACTCCCCACCTTTTTCACTGAATATTAATCTTCATTTATAAATTTAGTTAGTAAATCATCTCTTTTGTATGCCTGTTTTAATGGGGTTTTCCTTTTTGTTCTATGCTTCTGCAAATTCTTGAATTTGGTTCGCCTTTGTGTGTATTTTGTATGCATTTCTATTGATGTTTATATATTATTTTAGAGTCGTGATCATGATCATATTAATCTTTTTATGTTATGTTTGTTTTGATGCTTTTTGGTTCCTTGGATTTGCATTGATATGATCATATGAGCGCATAAAAAAATTATAAGTGTGAAATGTCCTTATCCCACGAGGGTTGGTGAATTACACACTTCCCCTTTTTCTGCCAAAGTTTTTAGTTTGTACCTTTCTTGTCTCTCAAGGTTATGTATATCTTTTTTGTGTTAAAAAGCTAAGTTATTGTAACCATAATTCATTATTGTTTTTACAAGATTTTGTTAGCATCTTTGCTTTTGGTTTGAATCTGTATAAACACAACAATCTGTCCATCAAAAGTTAATGTACAAGTTAATTTACACTTTTTATGTCTTGTTTGAAGTTTTTAGCTAAGTAAGTTATATATTCATTACTATCATTAGGATAAAGAAAAGTAAAGTTGGAAAGGGACAGTTTTTGCACTTCCTTTTTTCAAGTTTTTACTTTTCATTTTTTGCCTGCAAAGTGATCAATTTTACTTTTTACTGATCATTAACCTGAAAAAAGAAGGAACAAAAATCCAAGAAATTTTGCAGGTAAATTTAAATAGGGGTGGTCTTTGTGCAGTGTGCTACCCTGTCAAATGGGGACGTAAATTTCCAAACATTCTTTTTTATCCTTAATTTTGTTTTTCTTTCATTGTATGATTTGGTTCATGAAAGATTCTAGTGTTTTACCAAAAGGACTAAAAGGTTGCATTAAGATGTTGTATAATTAAGTGGTGTTTGGACATAGATTTTTTAAGTTGTAAGTGATCAGTTATAGTGTCTGGAATCAATGGTTATGATTTTTTTGATTATTTACAGTAAAAATAATAAAATTTGGTTGATCGGGAAAAAGATTATCGAGATAACTGTAAAGTTACTGAATTTCACTTAGATAAAACACATCTAATGCAGTTCACGAGTCCACGCTAATCATTTTGAAAACACCTCATGGTTGTACATTTTATTGCTGGCCCATTTTAAGCTGTGTTTGGATTTGTCTTTATTTGCTGGAACATTTTTCTTGTTATGTAGATTTTTACCTTATTCTTTGGTCATTTCATATACAGTATTAGTTCACTTCCTGAAAATCTGGCTTTATTAAAAGTTTTGGGTTAAATTTTAATAATTGCAATTATGGTACAGCTTAATAATCAAAAGTAAGCTACTGAAAGTCAATTTTGGGGTACGAGAATTCAATTAGGCTTCTTCTTTTGCCCGTTTCACGGTGTCACTCAATGATTGATCTTAGTACGTGTCTTGATTTTCTTGGACAGGTATGATTACTCGGGCTATGGGGCATCTACGGGCAAGGTATCGGATTTTAACGATCATTTTCGAGTTTTGATATGCAAATGTAAAAAAGAGCTTCATCAGGAGATCTTTTAATCACCAATATTTTTACAATCATTTTGGTATACCTTTATTTTGGGCTTAAGATCAATATAGTTGGCCACTTGACCTCGCACAAGATATGGATTCTTTTTGCAGTTTATTCGGAAGTATGGAACATAGGGGTTAATGCTTACGTTTACCAAAAAATAGATCATATTGGCTTGTGAAAAGATATGCACTTGTTAAATTGTTAAATAGATGAAATCGTCGAAGGTGACTTGTTCATTTAGTGTACTTTATGTATTAATTCGAAAAGTTACATTGATTTGTGTATTGCTGTATCTTAGTTCCCCTAGGAAAGAAATGGATTTTGTAAGATCGGGGCATGCACTATGATAATAATGATTCAAATGTCCTAAAAAATATATATAATTTTTTACATTTAATGCTTTTACATTGTAGAACAACACAATGTCTTTTCCAGGTTATGCTTCTCTATAACCTGAGTTACGTTGATGGTTTAGAAAGAAAGTGTCAATTATACTAGTTTGAAATGTGTTTGCATAAGCACTAAAGTATTTTCAATCACGTGTTTGAAAATTTCAGCCTAGCGAGCTTAATACATACGCAGACATAGAGGCGGTATACGAGTGTCTTCAGACAGAGTATGGAGTTAGCCAGGAAGACTTAATTTTGTATGGACAGTCAGTTGGAAGTGGCCCCACGTTGCACTTGGCTGCTAAGCTGCCAAGGTTAAGAGGTGTAGTTCTTCACAGTGGCATTCTTTCTGGCCTTCGTGTTGTCTGTCACGTGAAGTGCACACTTTGCTTTGATATATACAAGGTGATTGAATCACCTCATCTTTACTCTTTCTTTTTTACTAATCTAGTTCATAGATAACTGATAGGGAGGAAGTTTAGATGTCCTTTCAAGAATAAGATTATCGCGACTTGAATAATTAGACTCAGGATCACATGATATGATAATTAGTTGATTCTAGCTAGGGATATGTATGTAATTATAAGATTATCACATTAGCCAATATTTTTTATATAAATGTATTACATGCTTCTCGGAATTTGGTTATTTAGATTGTAAATAATCAGAAAATCATGATCACTATCACTTCCACCCGAAAACTCAAAATGTTTGCATTTACGTTCAGGAACTTGTTATCTGATTATTTCGACTTGTAGTTGCTTCATGTAAAGTTGCACATTGGGAAAGCTGTTTAAGTTTCATGGAATTGGGCAAGTGGTACTTGAGATATATATATCATTTTTCCAATTCAAGATAGTAAACTTTTTGACAACTGCAGAATGTTAACAAAATTCGGAAGGTCAAATGCCCCACGCTCGTAATACATGTAAGTTCCCTCTCTTATACACAGATTTTTAAAGAAAATTTAATTGCTCAAAAAATCCAGGCTACAAAAGTGACCCTTAATATAGTCAGGACGAATATGTTAATAGTGGGTTGAGCCTAAATTTCCAATTTGAATTTCATCCTAAATTAGCTGAAAAACACTTCTTTAAGATGGAACTTGATTTGTACACTCTCGAGTCTCGACTGTACTTTATCTGCATAAACAATGAAGATAAAAACTGAAAGTTCTTGAAGAACTTGAAATTGTCAAATTTAACGTTCCACGTGAAGGATGTCTTGACCCTTGACCATGATAGCTTCTGTACTATTTGCTTTTGAAAAAGACATTATTTTTGTTTGATATATCGTTTTATTGTTTGAAATCTTGAGTTTTGATTTATTGTGTCTTGATAAAAATATATGGCAGGGTACCGAAGATGATGTAGTGAATTTGATACATGGTAATGGACTATGGAAAATGGCTAAGGATCCGTATGAACCATTATGGATCAAAGGAGGTGGTCATTGCAACCTAGAACTTTACCCTGACTACATCCGCCATCTTTGTCGCTTCATCTACGAAATGGAAACAATAACCACCAAGACTCGACTCTCAAAGATCAAGCCCACCCTAAGCTTACCAAAAAAGTCAAAGTCAAACCGTGACACCTCATCTCCTTGTAGAAATACATGTACTTGCTGTTGTATAAAAACTGGGCAGACCGGCTGTTTGGTATGTCCTAAACCTTGCTGCCCGAAATGCCTGAATTGTTGCAAACCGAGCTGTTTACTGAACTGGAAATGTGGAGGTTGCTGGTGGCCGAAACCCAAATGCCCAAATGCAATGTTACCAAAATGCCCTGCCTGTTTGAGATGTGGATGCTTCATGTGTTCATGCAAGTGCTTAAATTGTTCATGTTGATGATAAGTTTTTTCCGTCATGTTCATACATTCGGTGGGAGAAAATTGTGCAACTGTAATTTAACTGTTTGTATAGATTTGCTCGCTCGTTAACAAGTATCTTAAAATGACAGAACTATAGGTGAGGATGCTTTTCTTGAAATTTATGATTAAGTAAAGAGTTACTCGTTTTTGGTGATGTTGCAAGTGTTCGGTATATTAGAAATCTGTATGTGGTGAGGTTGCTTACTTGCTGTTTGGTTGCTGAAGTTATGAAATTTTTCCTGCTGCTTTATTTACTCAAAGGCAAAGCCATGTTACAAAAGATATAGTACAATTTATATTGAAAAAAAGTGATATAAAACGTACATAATCACTTTGAAAGAAACTGGTTTTCAAACTGGTCATGTTTATCAAAATGGTTGATACTCCTCCTTAGCGGGATGCGTGGAACGTATGCTCAACATTGTATTTCACATAATGTCTTTTGGGTGGGGTGTAGAGGTGACCAAAAAAATCAGTTTTTAAACCCTACCCGAAGAGAACCCGAAAAACCAACCCGGTCAAACCCAATGATTAAAAATATGGTTCAACAAATGCTTCTTCTAATTCGGCTTCCACAATGTTTGGTTCATCTTCTTCTCGCGATCCAATGATTAACTTATATAATAGTTTAAGACAAGAAAACCATAAACGGGCAAGGGGTGATGGTAATCGAACGACCACTAGCGAATACGGGAGATATACCGGAATCGATTTTTTAAACACTATACAACCCGATGAATTCGCACAATTCGACATTTTGGCTTAGGAAAGGGAGGAAATTTGAATTTCCCGTTCTAACCATCATGGCCCGAGATTTACTAACCGTCCAAGCTTCTACGGTAGCTTCGGAATTCGCTTTTTCTCTTAGTGGCAGGGTACTATCTATACGAAGAACAAGACTAAAACCGGCCTCATTAGAGAAGTGCATTTGCTTGAAGGATCACTTAGACGCCGCGGAACGTATACAACACATTTTAAGTCTTGAAGGTGAAATGGAATACGAAGGAGATATACACGATATCAAGGTGGAAGCGGGTATGGCAATATCACTTTCCGATGAAGAAATTGCTTTCGATGAAGCTTCGCGAGAGGCTACCACCAATGAAGATTTCGACATTTGAAGAATGAAGACTACACATTGGAAGATGTTAGAAGACTTGAAGATTAATAAAACTTGAAGATTTTGAAGAATTATGAAGACTTATTTGTTTCAAGAATATTTTTATGAAGATTTAGAAGAATTTATTATAAGTAATTGTTAAGTTATGTTTTCATTCCTAAATGATGTTTTAAGTTGAAGATTTTGTTATTTTTATGAAGATTCTGAAGAATTATGAAGTTGTGGTTAAGTGTCAAATTGAGTTCTTGGTAGAAAGTGGTGTTGATGTATAGTTATCTACTTTGAATTAGTCAAATATGTTTGGAAATTGGAAATGAATTGGTTGAAGTATGGTGCCGCACCCCCAAATTCGGATTGCGGAAGCGAATCGGGTCAGGGCGCGACTAATCAATAATCACATCACAAAAATATATAGTAAACGACTCTACATGCGTCGTTTTAACATATTGATGAAAGAAATGTTTACAACATTTGAAGTTATACATAGCTCGTGTTCTGAAAATGAGAGATTCCAATACATAAATACTTATACAAAATATATTAATGCAAGGAAATCTCTAATGTCTGCATGCTGACTCGAGCTATAGAATCTTGAGGGCAGTCCAACCTAATGCTGAGTACCTGTGATACATGCTAAAATGGGTCAGCGAAACGCTGGTGAGCTCACAGGTTTGTATGTCAACACATATAGTATGAACCGCAAGATTTAATAGAATTTAAATTGCAATTAAGCAAAATAAAAGTTTTACAGCCATGAGCACATAGTCTGAGCTTAACTTAAGGTGTCAGGTCCACATTTAAGGTATCCTGATCGAGGTGCCTCCCACGAGTGCCTAATCTACACTCGTCTGAACAAATATTAGTATATCTTTTTACCCAGTTAGTGCATGCTAACCCGGACGAGGAGGGTCAATCCTATATGGTACCATATACTAATATTCACGCTACTACGTATTACCAAACTATGTTGTGGAGGGTTTTGAAAGATTAGCGAGATAACTCATGTAGTTATTGTTTGTTTTCGTACTTGCATTCATATTATTAAAATAAAGCGAGCAATAATATCACACCCCTGAGAAAAACAGTAAAGTAGGGCCCATGAGACTCACCTGAGTCCTGGGAGTTTAGCTTAATAAACTTGAGTTGATTAGCCAAGAATCGATGTCCGAAGACTGGTAACCTAAGGGTGTCCACGACACGCGATGGTTATAAATGTGTGCAGGTATCTATAAAGACTACCTTTGTAGTTGTCCGTTCAACTAGAATGTCCAAATTACTACGATTTGGTTGATATGATTATGTTTTGAAAATGTGTACGGCCCGTTGGTGAATGGTTGTAATAATAATCTCATTATTATTATTGTGATTTCGAAGTGTTTATGTTCAACAACATATCCCAATGTGTTTTAACAGTCGTATCGTATAACTGTTTGAAGTTATACAAGTTTGACACTTAGTATAAAAATGGTTTGTAAACATTTTGTTTTTAGCATCACTTATAGCGACACTTAGGGTTTATGCGACACTCAGGAAGTGCCGCATAAAATGAGCAATTCTGAAGTGTTAGCGTCACTCATGAAAGTGACGCATAAAAGGGCGACACTTAGGCAACTGTCGGGTGGAAGTGTCGGTACAAGTGTCATGCGTCATTAGGATGAGTGTCGGATGAAATCAGATTTCAATTATAGGCGACACTTAGACAAGTGTCGGGTAGGAGTGTCGGGTATTGATTTTGCGACACTTAGGCAAATGTCGGGAAAGAGGGGTTTTATGCGGCACTTAGGCCGATCGTGATGTGGTGAACGTTTTCTTTCAAAGGTGGTTGAAGGTGGTTGTGATGTGGTGGTAATTTTTGGAGAGAAAATAGAGGAAGAAAAAGTAGAGAGAAAAGGAAGAGAGTAAAATGAGAGTGAGGGGAGAGGTGGGGGGCTGGTTTTGGGGGAAAGAGGGGGAGAGGATCTCCCAAATTTTTACCCCCCCCCCCCCCCCCCCCGCGCATTTACGCTCCGTGTGGTGTTCTTTCCCGATTGTTTAAACGTTTAATTTAATTAATTTACATGTTTAATATATACGTTTTAAAAATACAAAAGTTTAATCAATATGTTGGTTGAAGTATTTTATCAAATACCTAATAATTGAGTTATAAAATATAACTAAACTTCGTTTTGATTGTTTGCGCGTTTAATATTTTAATCGCGTAGACGTTTGTTTGTACGATGCGAATTAATCACGAAATATTATCAAAATAATATTTTGAATAAAATAATTTTATTAAATAATGTTATATTATTTAATAAAATTGTTCACCAACGTCCGTATTAATTGAATCGAGTTACATTCGATTGGAATTACGTACGATTTAATAAAATCACATAATTGTATATATTCAACAATATATTTTGATACATTAATTAGCCTAACACAGAACTAGTTACATGTATTAACAGTTGATTAGGCACTAATCACTAGTCCTAAATTGGCGAGTGTCACATATGGTTACTATGGTAAACGGGTCAAAACGGGTCAAACATGGATGATTTGTTAAACTAAGTGGAAATGTAGATGATCATTGTTGAGTATTGACTTTTAAGTCAAAGTGGCACTAGAAAAAGATGTGCAAAATGTCCAGGTCTAAACCTTGTTTGTTATTTGACTTGGTCACAAAAATGACCATAAAATAGCTATATGTCTGAATTTCTCGTTAACGCATATTTTGAAAAAGTGTAAAAAGGGAAACCTTCCTTTTGGTACAGTGAAGGTGTCCCAAAATTTCAGAGTCTAACTATTAACGAGTCAAAAGTTATGCGCGTCAGAATTTTACTTTTAAAAATGGTGTTGCAGACTTGCTGCATAAGTACCCGACGGGTAAGGGATTTAACCGACAGGGTAACCCTTACCCGGCCATAGGTACCCGACGGGTAACCATGTTCTAAACGGGTAAATCAATGGTAAATAGTAATAGAAGCTGGAGAGGGCATAAGTACCCGACGGGTACCTTCTTACCCGGCGGGTAAAGGGTACCCGGTTTGAAACCGGGTTTTCGACCCGAACCGGTACAATTCGGTTTCTATAGGGTTGGGTTTCTCCCTCCCAATAGGGTCGGGTTCCGGGTCGGGTTGGTCAAAACTCGATTTGGTTGCGTTGACCAAAACCCAAATAGGGTTTTCAGGTCGGGTCGGGTAGGCCGAAAATCCGATTTTGTTCACCTGGGGTGTAACGTTTTACAAGAAATCCGTACCTAATCAGACTATCTTTAGAACTCTAGCCATTAGCCAGTAGCCAGTATGAAGATTGGGCCTTGTTCCGAATTTTGGGTTACATTGGGCCTATGCAGTCCTGCTTGTATGGGCGTGTTAGGTAATTTAGTCCGTTTACATGGACTGGCTTGACCCAGTCAAAGGAGAAATTTGGTTTATATTATGGAACGCCCTTGTTAGGTACACATCCAAGAATACTTCAAAGTTGTCGACCAAGATTATTTGAGCCGCACTTTTTGGATAAAGAAAATATATAAAAAAAACTGGTGGGCATCAAGCCATCAATAATGGAATGAAAAATTCTCATTTACACTCATTACACACCACGAGGCCCCATAATATCCCATAAGATAGTTTATACCATAAAACTAAGTTATTTCAAGAGTCCGGCCTATAAGTCACTTCATTTTTAAAATTTTTGACTTGACCCGTGAATTGTAAAAGTTTAACAACTATGCTTCTTTTTTCATTAATTTCTTGTCAAAATGGAGTTTCCATTTTCGAAGCAATATATTGATTTCGAGTTACATAATGGTTTAAAATTACAAAAGTTAAAAGTACAATGGGGCATGAGATATAATTATATAAAGGAATATGTTGTTTAAAGTTGAACAAAATTGAAATTATTTGTATTTATAAACGATTAACCCTGAAAATTAATAAAATAGAGTCGACAATATCCACTATAAGAAGAAGATGTGCTGTTAATTGATGCATGAGAAATGAGGTGAACATGTTTACAAGCCATTTTGTCATGTTAAATGTTAAAAGAATAGTCAAGTTTGATCTAAAATTGTTGATTATTTTACATTTAAAAAACCAAACATAAAGGTATAAAGCATCATTTTTATTTAGACTTTTGTTCTTGGTTAACTAATTAGTTATGTAAAGTTATTCCTAACGGGTGAGATTCCTGGAAGAAGGGGCAAAAGGGAGGGAAGATAGAGAAGCTAATGAGGAAGTGAGAATTGTCTTCCTCATTTCTTCACTTTTTTTAATCCATTTCCCGCTTCCCTTTTTCATTTTTCCACATTTTTTATCCACTTCTCCCCTTTCTTTACTCCTTTCTTCTTCTTCTTCTATTTTCTTTTTGTTTCTATTTCCCTTTTTTCTAACAAATTTTGTTAAAAAGAAATATTTTTACAAAAAACAATACATAAATTTTATAAAACTATAGCAAAAACATTTTAAACTATAAAAAAATAATTTTTTTAAATAGTAAGAACTTCTATAACACTTTTATCAAAAATACATAATTAAATTCGTTAACATTTTTTTAAAATTGTCATTTTTAACAACTAAAAGTAAAAAAAATAGTTTTTAACCTTTTTTATATATTTTTTACCATTTATATTTTTCTTTTGAGAAAATTACCTCACAAGACCGTTCAACGCGCCCATTTTATTAAATAAACCTTGTCATAGTAGTTTTTCAATTCTAGATCAAGAAATCGCCGAATACAAAAAACCCTTCGGCGCGGTGATTTTTGGTGGTACCCAAATAGCTCGTGACACGTGGCAATAACTTATCGCCGGAAAAACAAACAATCACTGGTCCCACCCATCGTCGCCAACCCGCCAAGCTGTACTTACAAAATCGCCGAATTGCCAAAATCATTCTGTCACACCCCGTCTAAAGCGGAAACAACGGGGTATAACGGTGATAGGATCATAACACATCATTATAAAGAATTTTTATATGAAATACAATATCCAATGTGTCATGATGCCAATAACATGAATAACGGTTCATGTTATGCATACATTTCAACAATAAATTCAACATTTTACAAACAAACGTACACTATAATGTTAAGGCAAAATGTGCCTTCACAAATAACTATGATGTACCACAAGTCTTGAACATTTCTTAATGCAACCCTAAAGGTCCACTAAGTTCTCTTGTCCTCTGCTTTAAATCCACTAGTATTATCTGAAAAGATATGCTCAAAAATGTCAACACGAATGTTGGTGAGTTTCGTAGGTTTAAAACCAAACACCACAAGATAAAATATTTTACTGTGATAATAATAGTTTAGGACAATGCATATCAAAAGGTACACAAGTGAAATAATATAACCAAACATCTCCACAACAATGTCATCACCCCAAGAGGAAAATGACCCAAAACACATCTCAATAACAAAATGGCAGTAGCTACTCCAACAAAGAAATGTAATGCGAACATCAAAAGTAAGCATTAACTACGAAATTTTAATGCAAACACCAAAAGTAAGCATTAACCAAGAAACCTTAATGCAAACACCAAAAGTAAGCATTAGTCAACAAATCTTAATCACATAGTGTCACACAATTCAGCATATGTCCAAAATAAAAGTAAACAAGTTCACAGCATGAAAAATAGTTGATAAAATATGTGAGCATACTTTTCCCCCAATTCAAAAATATGTAAAGGAAAATGGGGCCACGAAAACTCACCTCAAGTAAATGATGTACGTGTTAGCCCTTAAATGTATCACTGAACAATCTCGCAATCTACAATATCATAACGTATATGGGTTACAACCTAGACATAACTAGGTCATTCCATTGTATTCCAAGTCAAAACACTTCCACTAAGTTCACTCACAATTCAAACTCATGTTCATTATCTTAATTAAACTTATCACGGGAAAATCAGAATTTGTCCACAATTTTCATACCACTTTACTGATTTTTAAACGTTGCTTCATGAAATCATTTGGCTCTAAAAATTTAACTAGTGACATCAATGAGTTAAGAAGTCCCTGAAATTTTTCCAAAAGTAAATATTGTAGTTTACTATTTTTAAAAATTCACGAAAACAATCTTCTCAGAAACCATAACCATTTCTGAGTACTAAAAAGTCACAATTTATAAAAAATACTTTCAAACTTGAAATGAGTATAATATTTTTACATAAAATAATTAACACTTTGATAATGCTTCAGTAAAAATTTCAAGACATAATTCTTATTTTAAGGTATGTTTCAAAAATCGACAACTTAACCGAAATCGGGAACCGAAAAACTCAGAAACCACACATAATCTTGTAAAATTTCTTTGACCAACTTATACTCCACATTTGACCATGAAATTGACGCCATTTAAAAGAACACTCGAAATACTTATGTTTTGACTCTTGTTTCAGCAAAAATTATAGTGATATGACCCTGTTACAAGCTTCTCAATCCGAACAAAATTTCTGATCAGATTAGGTTTTGAAATAAATCAATCCTAATCACATGTATAAATATTCCAAACCGCAACCACAATCAAAATTCTCTCTTCTAACAACATATATACTGATTTTGTCCATCCTAGATGATTTTTACTACTGAGAATACAATGGAATCGAACCGAAATAATACCGACAATACGAAATAATCGTAATATAATGGAATGAACGATTAGGAAGGAATATATACCAACAAACGCAAATCCGCACGATAGGAATCCCTTATAATCTGTGAATAATGAGGATATACACTCTTATAATTCGTTTTTGTAGATTGATCAAACATATACAAGAGTTATGGGATCGAAAACTTACCAAAGTTTAAGAAAATTCGTCATCGACAGTAGTAGTTTACGAAATAATTTTTATAAAATAATCTGATTCGTTTCAGATGCCGAAATCTTGAGAATTAAAGTAAAACATCGAGATCTACAACTTTTTAGTTTTGGCCGAATCCTGTAAACGATTCTAAGTAGGTCAAAACGGCCTCGGAAGTTGACTGCGATTTTGGGACAGAATGTGTGTTTTTTTTTTTGTGATTAAAATGTTTTAGGGTTAGGTTTAAGGTTATATTTATAGTCTAGGATTAGTTAATTTTGGGTTGGGCCGAATGATACATCAATAGGGAGGGCTTGGGTCGGTAGTTGGGCCAAAACAACAAGACACAAAAACTTGGGTCACACGGTCCAAATATAATTGTTAGTGTTAGTTTGTTTTACGTTTTGCTTTGTGTCTCCCTCGTTACACGTCGGATTGAAATGATTCTTTTTACGTTGGATTCGTTTTTTTTTTTTTTCAAAAATGAAGACTTTGGTGTAAATAAAAAATGAATTTTTGCGGCTTGAACTACGATAACGGGTTTGGTGACGGTTGTCACACATTCGACGATCGGCTTTTTATTTTGAAAAATCGATATCCGTGCCAATCTACCTTTTTCCCTCAAAAGCGGAATCAAATAGGTCATAATTAACTAAACTACTTATCAATGTTCATATTAATTAAGCATAAATGACAAAGAGATTGTAAATTGGCAGATTGGAAATGCACTTTAAGAGTATCAATAAGGCAGAAATATGGACGACATGGATGTTGTAAAGCTTGAGGACACATAAGTTCAAAATTCAAGCACAAAAATGAAGAACTACTACTCAGTATTCAGCTAGCTATGTAACATTTCAAGTCACTTTCAAAGCATAATTTTCCCTTGTGATCATCCTTGTTTACTTTCTAAAAGGAACAGGTCTAATCCATCATTGTAATTGCTGATAAAACTATAAAAAATACCCCAACAAGATAGATGCTATGATAATTTCCAACAGTCTATAGACCAAATGGCAATTATTATTCATTATTCTTTTTCATTTACGGATTTACCTAATAAAGATGCCATAGCGCAATTTGTGGTAAAATTGTATCCAATTGTAAATATATTTAAAAACCTTAGTTAACAGACATTGATACTATATAGTACGTAGTATAACAAATAAGAATGCACATAAACGAGATCATATATTTCCCAATAAAACTGCAAGTTTCATTCATTACATACTACATAAGCAGATAATACGAAAACACAAACATAAACCCTAACATCACAAATCAAACTCTTAGCCCTCTCACCACGGATCCTCCTCGCAAGCTGCATATCTTTCGGCATAATCGTAACTCTTTTAGCATGAATCACACACAAATTAGTATCTTCAAACAGTCCAACCAAATAAGCTTCTGAAGCTTCATGAAGAGCAGCAGAGCTCTGAAACCGCAAATCAGTCTTGAAATCCTGAGCAATTTCTCTCACAAGTCTCTGAAACGGAAGTTTCCTGATCAAAAGCTCAGTGCTCTTTTGATACTTCCTGATTTCTCTCAACGCAACAATAGCTTTTTACATTAGAAACACAATTTAAAGCAACAGGAACTCAACCTATTGGAAAATGGGGGAAAAGGTAGATTGGCTCGAAAATCGATTTTTCAAAATAAATCGCCGATCGCCGAAAGATTTTGGCAATTCAGCGATTTTGTAAGTACAGCTTGGCAGGTTGGCGACGATGGATGGGACCGACGATAAACTATTGACACGTGTCGTGAGTTGTTTGGGTACCACCAAAAATCGCCGAAGGATTTTTTGCATTCGACGATTTCTTGGTCTAGAATCGAAAAACTACTCTGACAAGGTTTATTTAATAAAATGAGCGCGTTGAACGGTCTTGTGAGGTAATTTTCTCTTTTCTTTTTATATCATTTTCACATTTGTGATGCACTAGATATTATATATTATGGTGCAGATGCATATAAAAAAGGATGCAATAAAAATAATTGTTATTGTGTTCAATAACATTATAAACTATGATACACTAATTTTCTCAATTTGATGCATCGAATGTCTAAATATCATGCATCGACTTTCAAGATATACTATAAAACATAATTATTGAGTTAATAAATGGTGAATCATATTTATATAACATGGTTCATCATAGTTATAAAATATGGTGCACCGAGTGTTTAAATATCATGCATCGACTTTCAAAATATACAATAAAATATCGTTATTGAATTAAAAAGTGGTGCATTATAGTTATAAAACATGGTGCATCATAATTATAAGATATGGTGCATCATATTTATATAACAGAAAGTTTACAACTCATTTCTATACTAAGTGTCAAACTTGTATAACCTCAAACCTTTATACGATACGACTTCTAAAACACAGTCGAACATGCTTTTAAGTATAAACGCTTCGAAATCATAATGATATTGTTGAGATCATTATTATTACAAACAATCACCAACGGGCCATACACGTTTTCAAAACATAATCAAATCAACCAAATTGTAGTAATTTGGACATTCTAGTTTGACGAACAACTACAAAGGTAGTCTTTATAGATACCTACTCACGTTTATAACCATCGCGTGTCGTGGATACCCTCAGGTTACAAGTCTTCGGACAACTCATTTCGGCTAATCAACTCAAGTTTATTAAGTTAAACTCTCAAGACTCGGGTGAGTCTCATAGCCCCTATTTTACTGTTTTACTCAGGGGTGTGATATCATTGCTCGTTTTATTTTAACTATATGAACGCAAGTACGAAAACAAACAATTACTACATGAGTTATCTCACTAATCTTTCAAAGCCCTCCTCAGCATAGTTTGGTAATACGTTGTAGCGTGAATATTAGTATATGGTACCATATAGGATTGACCCTCCTCGTCTGGGTTAGCATGTACTAACTGGGTAAACGGATGTACTAATATTTGTTCAGACGAGTTTAGATTAGGCACTCGTGGGAGGCACCTCGATCAGGATACCTTAAATGTGGACCTGACACCTCGAGTTAAGCTCAGACTATGTGCTCATGGTTGTAAAACTTTTATTTTGCTTAATTGCAACTTAAATTCAATTAAATCTTATACAATATGTGTTGACATACAAACCTGTGAGCTCACCAGCGTTTCGCTGACTCATTTTAGCATGTATCACAGGTACTCAGTAGTATGTTGGACTGCCCTCAGGATTACTATAGCTCGAGTCAGCATACAGACATTAGAGATTTCCTTGCATTAATATATTTTGTAAAAGTATTTATGTATTGGAATCTCTCATTTTCAGAACACGAGCTATGTATAACTGCAAATGTTGTAAACATTTCTTATTATAAATATATTTTGTTAAAACGACGCATGTAGGGTCGTTTACTATATATCTTTGTGCTGTGATTATTGATTAGTCGCGCCCCGACCTGATTCGCTTTCGCAACCCGAATTTGGGGGTGCGACGAATTGGTATTAGAGCCTAAGGTTATAATGTCCGTGGTAGACACTCAATAGGATATTATGTGATGTACACACACACACACACACACACACACACACACACATATATATATATATATATACATACATAGATAGACCTCTCTACAAGTCTTAGGCTATATTATACATACGAATATAAGCCTCATTCTTTCTAACGCTTTGTCTCAGAAATGGCAAACACACCACCCAATTCGTCTCGCTCTCATCCGTATGGATCACGAAACTTAAGGGTAGCTAGGAGGAACACTGGGTTGCCTCGAGCTAGCTCATATCCCACTCAAAACCAACTCAATAACCAGCCTCAAAGGCAAACAACAACGATCCAATGGCATTGGTTATCAGACCGACTCGACACCTGGAGGGACGAGGACGGAATCCAACTCCCCACATCAGATGGAGGATATTCCAACATGGATGTCTCTCCTTACACCCAAGAACCCGCTCACTTCACTGTCCCTGTGTTAGCTGCTCGAGTGCACCGTCACGAAAGCAGGCTACACAACATGGAAATCAAACAACGCAATATTCGCTCTAACTGGATGGAGCAAACTCAAGACGGTATCACCCAGTTATACATAAGTCAGGCGGACATCTCTGAAACCTTGACCCGAACTCACGACCAAGTGGAGGATACCACACAAACCATGGAGATAGTTCATAACCAAGTAATCAGTAACCGAAACGAGATCTCCGTTTTACAATCAAGGTTGCAAGAATGTGAGGCGCGCCTGCGGGAAACCGAGGATGCTCTCAGAATGGTTAGCAGACTTGCAGAGTCTGTGGACCATCTCACCTCACTGCTTCCACAACTCAATCTACACCAAGATTAGTGTAGTAACTATCTAGAAATCTATTGTACTTCCGTAGAAGCTATGTAATACGACCGGATGAAATAATTCTCGACATCTTTTGCAAACTACTTAAGTCTGTAACTTTTGAAACTCGTAACTCAAAATTGTGTGTAATCATTTAACTCTGTAATATCAATTGACAATTTCTCCCTATGACTCGACATTATTGGTCTTTACATTGTGATGTGTATATTACCACTTTTATATATAGATCTACCTCAATTATTTTTTTTATTTGGAATAAAACATTACGCGAACGAAGATAAACTATTTTTTTATTTTGTTCCACTTGGCGATTAGTTGATTTGTAGTACGTGTCACCGTAACTCTGGAGTTGTAGTTTTGTCGTATGTTTTTCCAAAAACTTTGTTGTGTTGGTGAAGTTCCAATCGGATTATTTTGGGAAGCCTTCTCCCACTCTTCGATCAAGACGTTGACCTCGTTCTCGGTCCATGGCACGGATGTTGGTGTTTGGGAATGATTTTGGGAAGAACTGTTGGGAAGTTGTGACATTTTGTGTGTATATTATGTGTAAAAAAGTGTAACCCTTGTGTGTAAATAAGTTATAAAGGTGAGTGTAAAAAATTGTAAAGAGTAATGTGTATATTTATAGTGAAAAATGGGTATATTTAATAATTAAGTTTTTTTATTGGTATAAAAGGGATATATTTGTTAGGTTTATTTATTTATATTTTTTTGTAACGGTAAAAAAGAATATAAAAGAAAAAACTTAAGTGGCCCCACCTCCTTTTCTTCCCCTCTTCGGTTTGGCAACGAGACTCAGTCGGCGAGGGTTAGGGACGAGGTCGTGCCATCGGGTGACGAAAGGAAAAGCTCGTCGGTTGGGGAACCGACTAAACCGATGGCACCGTCTTAGTGGTCTACAAATGATGGAACTGCTCACATGTGCAACTTAACTTGGAAAAAATAAACACAGTTAGATAGATGGATCATGCTCAAGTAAAATGCAAAGTTATTGGACTACAAATGTGAAGAATATAATATAGAGATGGTTTCGTATTGTAACATCCTATTTCTGGGTTTAGAATTAATAGTATTTTAATAAGATTTTAAATGATTATTTAAAGAAAACGGGAAATAAATTTTATTTGGTTAACTCGAAAATAAATAGGTAAAAGAATTACAGAATTTATCGTGACTAATAAAATAGTACTTGTTTTAAATAAATAGAGTTGACGGTAAAATAAAATATTTTGTCTCGCGAATATTTTTAGGTTCCAGACAATAGGTTGAGAATGGGATAAAAATTACACTGTATAATAGTGAAGTCGGTTGATCTATAAACCGACTCCACCAACCTATTTTCTCAAATCCTTATTTCTTGTTCTAAACACTCTCAAATTCTAAAATATAATTTCAAAGAAATCAAAAGGGATCAAGTAAACAACTTATGTTTTTAGGATTCAAGCTTATATACATCAGATTACCTTCATCATTAACACCTTCATCTTCATTTAAGAGGTGAGTGTGATTCTTGAGTTTTATAAAATGGGTTTGAGAGATATTGAGTGATTTAAATGAAATCGAAGCTTGATATGTTGTTATTAGGTGTTATTTGATGTAGTTGAAGTATTAGAAACCTTAGAAAATGAGTTTTTAGAGTTTTGGTGAGATTTTGTTCGGAAAACTCGTAACAGCAGCGAAACTCGCAGAACTCGGTTCATGATGCGAGTTGAGTTCTTCCTGCGAGGCGAGTTGAGATGCTGCAGTGCGAGTTGAGTTTTCCCTTTGTGAATTGAGATCTTGTGAAGCGAGTTGAGACGTGCGAACTAATTTGGGTTCTGCGAACCGAACCAAATTCTGCGAGTTAAGCTCTGCGAGCCGAGTTGAGCGCTGCGAGTTGAGTTGCAAACCGAAATTCTGCGAACCGAGATGACTGTGCGAACTGAGATATTGCGAACTGAAATTTTAAAATATTATTTTGCAAATTTTGAAAATGCATGGTCACTCGGAAACGGCCTAATGATCCAGGCTCTATTCTAAGAGCCTAGGTAGTTTTTGGCCTTTCGGGATCATGTAGGGGTCGAAAATGGCATTTTTCAGTTTTTAAATGTCATTTCGGGATTTATTGATTTCTTATCTGATTAAAATTTTGTTTGCTTAGACTTTAGGGATTACCTGATTTAATAAATATGCTAGAATGATGATTATGGGATGAGTTACCGACTTGTTATTATTTGTGTTCTCAGATAAGCAGAAGGAAACTCAGTTGTGACACCCGCCAAATTAGGACTAGTAATTAGTGCCTGATCAACTGTTAATACATGTAATTAGTTCTGTGTTAGGCTAATTAATATATCGAAATATATATATACATAATTATGCGATTTGATTAAATCGTACGCAATTCAAACCGAATGTAATTCGGTTCAATTAATACGGACATTGGTGAACAATTTTATTAAATAATATAACATTATTTAATAACACCACTATATTCAAAATATTATTTTGATAACATTTCATACACCATTCGTATTGTACAAACAATGACTACGCGACTAAAATATTAAACGCGCAAATAATCAAAACAAAGTTAAGCTATAATTTATAACTCAAATATTAAGTATTTGGTGAAATACTTCAACAAAAATATTCGTATTTTAAAACTTACAATTAAATGCGTATTAAATTATTAAACGTTTAAACAATAGGGAAAATGAACACCGCACGGAGCACGATTACAGGGAACAAAAACTTGGGACACAGCCACATGGGGTGGGCCCCACAAAAATCGGCCAAGGTGAGGTTATCACCTCCCCACCACTCATTTTCCACCAAAACCCACACACACACACACACATCTATCCCCTCTCTCTCTCTTTCTTCCTTTTTTCCACTTTCACCACCCACCTCCACATCACCACCTTCAACCACCAAATTACACCCTTAAATCACCTTAAATTATCTAGCTTATTTGGAAGAAAATGATCACGGAGTCACGATCTACATTTCTATTTTTTCAGAATCTCTTCGCATTGATTCGTAAGTTTCCGACAAATGCCGAAACTCTTCGATTTCGTTGGTTTTTAGTTGTATGTTGTTAATCTAGCTTAGATACGTCCAAACATATGTTTAAAACTCATTTTCGGAATATTGTCGAAAAGTTGTGGTTTTGGTTATTTTAAATAATAGACACCTCGGGATATCCCCGACACAAACCGATAATTTTTACAAACACTATAATCCATTCTAAACATTGTGTAAAAGTCTCGGATCAAACCGAGATCGTTTGACCACTTTCTCGACAAATCAAAATCCGAACAGCCTCTAGTGTCGTTTCAGAGCTGGGGCTCTAACGACACTAGCCTAGTGTCGCTAAACCCTATTTAGTGTCGCATATAGCGACACTGACCCTAGTGTCGCTACCCGATTGAATGTTGCAGATAGCGACACTAAACCTAGTGTCGCCAAAATCAATTTGTGTCGCATATAGCGACTATAACACCCCTCATTCTAAACTTGAATATTATATTATTTATCTCGGAAACGTAAATTTTAAAGCACATTTTACTACTGTACATTCAAGATAATGTACATAAACTGTTTACATAATAAATATATCACATTTAAAAGTTATTAAAACCCATAACACATATATTACACAACTGAGGTGTTATATAATTCTAAACTGAGTTTATCAAAACATATCAGAGTAGCACAGTTTGTCAAATATTCCCTGCTTCTAGAGCATTATCTTCCTGCTACCCACTTCCGAAAAATTTAACCTGCAGGAAGTAAAATGAGGGATTAGCACGAAGCTAAGTGAATAAATTTGTAACACACAATTCAACTTAGCATAACCACCTGTTTACATCAAATAATCGTAAACATATGTTACACAGTACAACAATTCAACAATGAGGATCGGTGGCTCTTGAGAAACCCTACTGCCGCGGTTGCTCTCAAGAACACTTATCCAACAATCTGTAAGGCCAATACAGAATAGAATGATAGCTAACGGTTATTATACTTAAACACAGGTTCTATACACAATGAATGAATCAAGACCCTGTGTAATTCACACAATAACCAAATAGCCCAACTAATGCGTTGACCTCAATAACAACTGATGCCCGAAGGCCACATAGCACATAGATTTATAATCAATAACTCATATTAAATAATTCAACAATACATCTACATTCACCTGTTGTAACCAAACAGTTACAACTAAATTAAAAGGTGAGTTCTAAATCCACTTACCGATACCTCCGCAGATTCCACACTCAGCAATCTTATATTACTCGGTCTTTGGAGTATCTGAAACACCACATAATACACAAGTTAGTAACTTGTTCCACAATCATCATTATAGTATATTTAATCAATCAGGTAATCCCTTAAGTCTAGGCAAATAACAGTTCAACCAGAAATAAATATAGAAAATCCCGAAATGACGTTTAAAACAGAAAAATGCCATTTCAGGCCCCTAGATGACCCCAAATGGCCAAAAACTGCCTAGGCTCTTAGAATAGAGCCGGGATCATTAGGCCGTTCCGAGTGACCATGCGAATTTCAACCCAATCCGAGTTAATGAAACTGTCACTTATCCAGGACCCCAAAAACACGTATCCGGGACCTCAAAATTTACAAAACAAAAGGGTTAAAAAATCTCGGTTCACAACTATCTGAGTTCGCACAGCCAACTGAGTTCGCAGAAACTCAGTTCGCAACGCAAAATCTCAGTTCGCACATCTCGGTTCTCTTCGCAGGATCTCAATTCGCACGATCAACTCAGTTCACAAAATTTCGGTTCGCAACGCAACAGGTCGGTTCGCACAGCGATTCAATTCGCTTCGCAGCATCTCAGTTCGCACCGCAACATCTCAGTTCGCAAGACGAACTGAGACTGCGAACTTCGCTGCTGTAATTTGATTTTCGAACCAAAACTCTATAAAACTCAATTCTAAGGTTTCTAATACTTCAAATGACCTCTAAAATCGTTTTACAAGATCAAATAACAACAAACTACTCTCAATTTCATCAAATCACTCAATATCTCATAAAACCCACTTACATAACTTTGAAATTCAACTCACTCTTGATGAAAAAGAAGGTGATAAGATGATAACCAGCTGATGTTTTGAACTCAAAATCACAGGAACTTGTTGGATTGCTAACTTGGTTATGGTTTGTTTGGTTTGGAGAGTTTTTCAAATTCTTCAAAATGAATAATGAAGGGATCTTGAAACATAAGGATTTTAAGGTCGGTTTAACAACCGACTTAGATATCCAATGGTTTTAATTTTATACCTGTCCTAAATCTATTGTCTGGAACCTAAAAATCATTTGCGAGAACTATTACTTTATTTTACCGTCAACTATATCAATTTTAAACAATTAATAATTTACTATTCACAATAAGTCCTAAGACTTATTTACTTAAGTTTCACAAGTAAACAATTAATATCAAGTAATTCCTAAAAACAATTAAATACCCAATTTAAATAAAGGAATTACCAGACCAGTAAGGAGGATCTTACAGCGACACTAACCTTAGTGTCGCTAAAATCAGTTTAATGTCGCATATAGCGACACTTACCATAATGTCGCCTTACTAGTGTCGCATGTAGCGACACTAGCCCAGTGTCGCTAAAAACAGAAAGTTTACAACTCATTTCTATACTAAGTGTCAAACTTGTATAACCTCAAACCTTTATACGATACGACTTCTAAAACATAGTCGAACATGCTTTTAAGTATAAACGCTTCGAAATCATAATATTATTGTTGAGATCATTATTATTACAAACAATCACCAACGGGCCGTACACATTTTCAAAACATAATCAAATCAACCAAATCGTAGTAATTTGGACATTTTAGTTGGACGAACAACTACAAAGGTAGTCTTTATAGATACCTACTCACGTTTATAACCATCGCGTGTCGTGGACACCCTCAGGTTACAAGTCTTCGGACAACTCATTTCGGCTAATCAACTCAAGTTTATTAAGTTAAACTCTCAAGACTCGGGTGAGTCTCATAACCCTTATTTTACTGTTTTACTCAGGGGTGTGATATCATTGCTCATTTTATTTTATCTATATGAATGCAAGTACGAAAACAAACAATTACTACATGAGTTATCTCACTAATCTTTCAAAGCTCTCCTCAACATAGTTTGGTAATACGTTGTAGCATGAATATTAGTATATGGTACCATATAGGATTGACCCTCCTCATTCGGGTTAGCATGCACTAACTGAGTAAATGGATGTACTAATATTTGTTCAGACGAGTGTAGATTAGGCACTCGTGGGAGGCACCTCGATCATGATACCTTAAATGTGGACCTGACACCTCGAGTTAAGCTCAGACTATGTGCTCATGGTTGTAAAACTTTTATTTTGCTTAATTGCAACTTAAATTCAATTAAATCTTGTTGTTCATACAATATGTGTTGACATACAAACTTGTGAGCTCACCAATGTTTTGCTGACCCATTTTAGCATGTATCACAGGTACTCAGTAGTAGGTTGGACTGCCCTCAGGATTACTGTAGCTCAAGTCAACATGCAAACATTAGAGATTTCCTTGTATTAATATATTTTGTAAAAGTATTTATGTATTGGAATCTCTCATTTTCAGAACACGAGCTATGTATCACTTCAAATATTATAAACATTTCTTATATCATTATATTTTATTAAAACGATGCATGTAGGGTCGTTTACTATATATCTTTGTGTTGTGATTATTGATTAGTCGCGTCCCGACCCGATTTGCTTCCGCAACTCAAATTTGGGGGTGCGACATCAGTGATATAAGACTACTGAGTTCAGAGACTGGGAATATCGATGAGTGGTAACTGTAACCTTCGGTTCAACCCAGTTGTAACAAGTTTGGTTACAACGGGTGAATATATATATAGTTATTGGTATTGATTGTTTAATCTTTTGGGTTACTGTTATTAATGATTTGGGTTGATTGGTTGTTGTCATTCCATGATGGCATGACTATTATGCATTATGTGACTATGTGGATTATTCAGAGGTCAACATTGGTTGGGTTTGTTGCTATTGTTTGGCTGATGGGGTTTCCGATACACATCGTTGATGGATGAACCCTAGTCAGTGAAGATAACTTCAAACTATCGGTAAATCACTGTGATGGCATACCAGTGATTTGAGGTGTTCTTGGTGTGGCTACACAAAAACCGCCGGTCCTCTTTGACGTTACATGATTATGTGTTTATTTGTTGTAAGATTTGTTATTTCTGGATTGAACTGTCGGATACAGTTCCATTCACTTTGCTGTGAGCTAATCCCACCATATTTAACATTTTGCAGGTTTTGGTTAAGTTATGGATTGGACTTGTGGATACTTGATGGGATGTTTGACTATGACCGCGCCTACTCTGATCTTTTGGGAAATTATAGTCATGTTTTGGAAGTTAATATAACACCCGACTGTTAAGTAAATGTTTTGTAATTATATAAGTATGTATAAATGCAATGTTTTAGAACTTTAAATATTTTGTATCTATGGATGTAAATATGAATATGGTTAAGTCTACGTTTTGGAACTCGCTTCCGTTGTTTAATAATATAATATGTTTGTAAAAATAACCATTGTTATACGTATAACAACAATGTAAATCAAAGGACAATCTATTAAATTTATTTACTCTAATAGTAAAATGAAATTGACGAGAAAAGGAACCATCTATATTATTTATCGCTATGTGGACCATCACAATTGGCTACTACCATTTCTAGTTTACTTATTAATTAACGTTTCAGTGTGGAGGTCATTGACTAGGTACATACTAAAATACAAAATAATGTAAAGATATAAAATCATTACACCACTTCTAACCGTGATTTCGTCACTTCTTTCATCAGTTGTGCCACATCAGCACATCAAAAACCAACGAAAGAAATACACGAGGGTGTCAATGATGATTTCGTCACTTCAGTTTTTGAAACCCTAAGTACATACACTAAATAATAAATAACAATACATTAATAATTAATAATAATTAAGTTGGGCCCGCAAAAACTTTATTTTCTTTCTTCGGTTTACCGAAAAAGCATCAAGTGACGAGGCAGCCACACAAGAGATGCCATTGGTGACGAAAGTCAAGGCTTCGTGGGTTGAAACCGACGAATGCCGTTGGCACTGGTCTTATTACTTGCTATGAACCTTGACGATGTTAACTATTATAAATTTTCAAATAGTGAAATAATTTAGCAAAAAGTATAGAATAAGGTATTATACTTTTTCAATATTTCAATATACGGTACATAATTTTGATTTTTTTTTAATTTAAGTTATTGAACTTTCAATTTATAATCAAGTTCGAGACGTGTACGTGAAACAAGTAGTCACTGAATATTTTCTTTATAATTAACACTAGGCAAAATTTGAGCCGTGTTTAAGCATAATCCACTCTAAAATACATTCGAATTACATGCAGTGAATTAATCAAGATTCCTTTCCTGTAAAATCATGTACTTGTCTATAAATGCTCTATCTAATTTCGTTAGCAAGTATGTTTGGTGTTGATTTTGTATAAAAGAAAAAGAGTAAATGATAATATAATAGAAAAGATTTATATCAAAAGGCAACATGCTCATTTTTAAAGTATAAATGTGTTTATTTTCGAATGCCTATAATATCTCGTGTTGTAGATAGCTATAACAAATCAAATCAAAATTGTAAACGTATAACAATTTGTAAAAATAGATAATTATGCACAAACCATTACACAAACAGAAAATTATCAAATAATTATGATTAAATGTACAGGTGACTAAGAATATGTATTCATATTTAAGGTTAAGAATTAAGTTATATATATATAGTTTTATGTCAACTTTAAGATTTAAAATGATATCAACAATTAATTAATGTAAAGTTTAATATATATAGAAAAATCAACAATTAAGAAAATTAATTATAAAAAATTGATGCCACATGTCTATTTAGAAATAAAACGAGTTTTCCTTATATAACAGTGGAAGATATCTATACTTTTTCAAATAATTTATTTGAACATGATTACTTAAGCTAGCTTACAATTTGCAATGCTCCCTTAATTAATTATAATGCATAAAGTACTTTCATTACATCAACTCTAATGATACAATTTGTAAAACTTTTTTACTATTAAAAAACCTTTAGGAAAAAGCTTTAGAAAATTCTTTCAATTTTTAGTATTACATGTTTAAACAAAGCTTCCACCTTTCTCGACTACTAGAAATCATGTTTTTTCATTATTAAATACATGTGTAATGGATAAAATTTTTTGAAAATCTATTAAAAAAAGTGAACAGATTAGCAACAATACCGTCAGTATTTAATTCGACTTTTCTATATCTCATTCAATTCTTACACGGGTATGTATATATATTATACATGTGATCGAAACTGTTAAAACTAGTCTATAGTACGTACGTTAAGTTGCATTTGCCTATCGGTACCACCCTATTCAATCCTCAATCAACGTCGAAAACTTGTTGCAATCCTTGGAATAAAAAGATAATAACTACATATATACACGGATACACCTCATTCTATCTAGCTTCATGCATCAATGATCTTTGAAAGAGAGTCGATCCATCATCTTCGCCTTCTGGACGAACAGAAGCTGCTACGTCTACCGCGAGAAGAACGTAACACGTACGGCTGCTCAGACACACGAGGTGAGGTGAATCAAGTTAAAAGTCGCTTTTACGATAAACTAAGGGTAAAAATTTATGTTGTAATTATTCATTTCCATTGGAATCAGTTTTACTTGTCGACTATATATCGAAAACAGGTTAAAAAAGATTTTACAATTAGAGTCGTGAATTTTTAAAAGATCATAATTAATTAAAAGGGTAAATTACATTTTTCATCCTTGTAGTTTTTCATTTTACCGCTCTCAGTCCTTTTACTTATTTAATTACAATTGTTATCCTTGTGTTTTGTGCTTTTTCCCAAGTTAATCTTTTACTTTTTTAATTACAATAGTCATCCTTATGTTTTGTACTTTTTTCCAAGTTGGTCATTTTAGTGTATAAATGACTAAACTAGCCTTTTAAATTTCTTTTTTTGATTTCAATATCTTTTCCTATGATTTTTTACTTATCTATACCCCTTATAACTAATTTTCACACTTATTCCTTAAAAACTTATCAAAAGAAATATCGGAAAACCCTAAAATGTTAAATCTACTTATTTTTCACTAACTACAATTTTCGTTAATCAATTATTAAATCTATCTACTAAAATCTTTTTTGATTGTTAAAACATACACTTATAACAAGGCAATCCCAAATAGTAATGCGAAAATTTTAAATAAAAATATATTGTGCTCCGTGTGTCCCACATTACTATTTTGGGTTGTCCCTATTATACGTGTATGTTTAACCAATCAAAAAAGATTTTAGTTGGTAGATTTAATATTTGATTAATGAAAAGTGTAGTTAGTGGATAATAAGTAGATTCAATATTTTGCGGTTTTCCGATATTTCTTTTGATAAGTTTTTATGGAAGAAGTGGAAATGAATTATAAGGGGTATGGATAAGTGAAAAAATTATATGAAAATATATCGAAATCAAAAAAGAAACTTAAAAGGCTAGTTTAATCATTTATATACCAAACGGACTAACTTGTGAAAAAGTTCAAAACATAAGGATGATCATTGTAATTAAAAAAGTAAAAGGTTTAACTTGAGAAAAAGCACAAAATACAAGGATGACAATTGTAATTAAAAAGGTAAAAGAATCAAGAGTGGAAAAATAAAAATCCAGTGCAATAAAAAATTTAATTTACCCTGATTAAAAAGGTAATCATGAAGTGTGTACCGGAAACCAAAAGTAAAACGTGGTAATATATTGTAAAGTGGGACAAACACGTTGTTTGGTCAAACATTCTTAAGGATTATACTATTTGCGTACGTGTTGATATATGCGCTTATATATACATCCATATATCGGCTGCTTACACACAAAATGATCGAGCTGATCGAATAGGTCGTGATTGAGTGTATATTGTTTACCTATATCGGGCAAATTACAAGAGATAGATACTCTACTTTACATCCACTTCGATATTTGCAAAGGTAATATGTTTTACTTTTCTTTTTCCTTTTTTTCTTCTTCAATTTGATTAAGTTCGTCATTTATCCACACTTATTGATGTAACAAATTTCTCGACATTTATAAGTGTAAATGTGAATAATTTAACATAATTTCACATATTTTAAAAAGTATATGTGAGATATTTGCGTTTCAATTCATCATTATCCATTTTTTTTATTTTCTAATCAGGTTACCGACAAGTCAATTTACAAATTGGAAAGTAATGGTTTACGAAACTAATGATAATACTAAAACGAAGCTATAAGATATGATGGATTTAAATAATCACATGCACTACGACTTCCAACTCTAAATTCTTTTGAAATCAATATTTATTTTCCAATATTATTTGAGGAATATATATGATTTTTCAATGGGAAATTAAAAAAATATCATTTTTTCAACTATATATCATTTTGCCCTTAAAAAAATTGACGATATACCCCTAAAAATCGCATAAGCAAATTTGCTTTTTGCGATCCCGTATTTGCCATTTGCGAGTCGATCACCAAACCGGTCCATTCTCGAGTAAAAGATGTCATCGCAAATGGCAAAAAAAAGTTTGTTTTTCGCCATTTACCTATGCTCGAGATAAATTTGCGATGACACGTGAAACCGGTCCGTTCTCGAGTAAAAGATGTCATGGCAAATATGTCGTGCATAGGTAAATGGCAAATCGCAAATATTTTTTTGCCATTTGTCATGGCATCTTTTACTCGAGAACGGACCGGTTCCACATGCCATCGCAAATCTATCTCGAGCATAGGTAAATGGCAAAAAGCAAAAAAAACAATTGCCATTTGCGATGACATCTTTTACTCGAGAACGGGTCGGTTAGGTGATCGACTCGCAAATGGCAAATAAGGGATCGCAAAAGCAAATTTGCTTTTGTGCAGGGGTATATCGTCAAAAAAAAAATCGAAAGGGCAAAACGATATATAGTTGAAAAAAATGGCATTTTTTTCAATTTCTTATGTTTCAAACTATAAAAAATGGAGTTGATAGATACAACAAATAAATTAATTCATATACCAAACTGTATAATTGATAAAGCTCACAGTACAAGCAACATAAAACATGAGTTTGGTATATGCAACAAAATTTTTATTGTATGTATCACTCCCTATAAAAAAAAGCATGACAAGAAAGTATGTGTAAAGTTGAGTATTTTTCCTTTCAGATTGCTCCTTTGTATCTAATGAAGTTGTCTAACTTTGACATAGTAACTATGATCCGAGTTATAAAAAGTTCTCTGCGCACTAATTATAGAATTTCATTTTGTCGGTCATATATATATGCACTTAACCTACAAAATTTGAAAAAGTATTTAACTAATAATATCAATGTCAATAAACATCTCTAGGCTGTAAGCGAACTAAACGTTCGGCGAACTATTCGTGAACTGTTCGACGGGAAGTTCGTTTATGTTCGTTCGTTTCGTTATATGAACGAACATGAACAAATTTTAACGTTCGTTTAATTATATAAACGAACATGAACACGGGTTTTGTTCGTTCATTTATGTTCGTGAACGTTCGATAATATGTTCATGCACGTTCGGTTAAATGTTCGTTTATCAACTAATAGTTTAATTAAATTAATACATATTTGTATATCTTATTTTAATTTAAGCTAAATTCTATATATAATATTATTAAATATCTAGATATTTTTACCTCACATTTTCCTCTCATATTTTCCTTTACTCTAAACACACCTATACTCTCTCCCTCCACTAGTTGTAGATCTGCTGTTATTACCTACGATCGGACCAAATAAAGTAGTTTATTTTCATATTGTGATCGTTTAGTAATGTTGAATATGCATTGCAAAGTTTCAAGTTCTATAATATATATGTGTAGATTTGTATATATACTTTCATTTATGTTTGTTGAGGTTCGTTTAAGGTATTAATAAATAAATGCATTAAATTTTGTGTTTGTTCGTGTACGTTCGTTTGTGTTCGTGAACAAACAAATTTTCTTAGTGAACGAACATGAACAACAAACCGTTCGCTTATCCGTTTGTGTTCGTTCATTTGTTCGTCAAAACCTTAATGAACGAACACAAACAGACTCCGTTCGTGTTCGTTCGGTTCGTTTACAGGCCTAAACATCTCACAGTAATATAAACAAATGCTTGCACTTGTAAGAGACGAATCTACACAGAGTTTTAAAAAAGGTAGTTTGTTGGAATTTAGCTTTTTGATCGTCATAGTTTAGTACGGTTGTTTTTATTCCAATTTCTAGTATCTTGCTGGTTTTTAGTTTATACCCGTAAAGTTTGCCGGGTTTTTCTTTAAAATAAAATAAAAACAAAAAAAACTTATTATGATGAATCTACGCAAAGTTACAAGGGAAAATCTAATTAGTGCCCTAAAGACACAAGTTAGAAACATTTAATGATGTTTAATTTTCCATAAATAATATAAAATGTAATTAATAATGATGTATAATTGAAAACAAGTAAGTTTAATCAATGAATTTTGTAATATATATATATATATATATATATATATATATATATATAGAAAATTGTAATGCATCTAATTAAGCTTATCTTATGCTCTTAGGGTGCAAGTTAACCAAACTCAAATTACAAATGATATAACTTTGGACAAGCCTATGCAAATGCAACTATCTATAAGCATGACAGATATTACAGCTTTGGTCCCTCAACTATGCAACTATGGTCACTTGTACTCCTAAATACACAGGAGAGTATCATACTGAGTTACTGACATGTACGTCTTTATCCATAGTTTCATTCATTCTCTTGTTCACAAATATTAATTATTAATTAATTAATAATTTAATATAATAAAATTTGTTTTTGTTTTGATATGATTGGAAATTGAAAATATAGCAAATACGTGTGATCATTTTCCACCTTCAATTATTAATTGCAAAAAAAATGAACATCACTCGATTATATACCCACAACCACTTCATCTAATTAAGTACCCACACATAATTTAATGTAACATTATTTTATTTCGCAAATAATTGTATTATTATTACAACTAACCGACAAGTAAAAATCCAAGCTTTTTCGTATTTCATAGAGGGAGACACTTGAATTTGCACCTTTTGTCCCTAACTAGGATCGTTAAACCCCGAGTAAATAAGGTTATATAAAAAGTTTATGTTTTTCATTTTTCTGAATATATTACATGAAAAAAAAACAAAAACATAAAACACACATTAAAATAAATAGTACTAAAAAATGGAGGTCACGGGTTCAAATTTATAGATGCATCATAAAAAACGGGGGATCACAGGCTCAAATTACGTACCCATCATCCAACGTCCTTTTAATACGCATATTACTTCCCTCATATAAGCCATTAGACCAATCTATGAGACACCACTAATGGGTCGGTTTACCCTCTCTAAATTTTTTAAAAAAGAAAAATAAAAAATATACACTACAATAAAATATCATTTTATCACATTTCTTCTCCACGCTTCTAGAAAGTGTGTAAAATCTTTTGCAAAAGATAAGATTTTCTACATCTAAATATGTAAAAAAGAAAAGCTCACACTTGTAAGTATGACACACTTATAACTTGTCAATACTTCAAAGTGTGAAAAAAAATTTGTGACACATGATTTATCTCATGCAAGAGGAAGTGTTTGTAATTTCTTCACACTTTTAAAGGTTAACATTTGTTCTCACACTTATATATGTGATGAAAAATGTGATGATTTACACATTTATTAATGTAATAATTTTGTACACTATAAGTGTGAATGATTTTACATAACTTTACACCTTTTTAAAAAATGTTACGGGAAAAGTATGAATAAATGATGTATTTATAGTAGTGATATATGAATTACATTCACTCCGTACCAATACTGAATCATCTCTGAATAACTAACTGACACGGTGACACCCAATCCCATAACGACCACATGAAGGTACGGTGCATATAACATATACCGGATAAATGATTAAATTCACGTGAATATATTAGCTACATGCATAGCTCATTCTCTACATTTCTCTCTACATTTCATGCTTATAAAATTGACTATACAATTTGACTTCTTTACATTTCTTGCTTATAAAATTGACTCCGAATATAATTTGACTTTTGTTGAAATAAATGATTTTTACGAATTCTCATGTATAGTCCAATACTTTAGTGAAATTGAAACTAAAAATATATTTTCTCCTAATTCGGTATAATTAACTCATTATAAGATTTATATGGTCTTAATTTATTATCTTTTTTATATTTTTGTAGCCACGGAAGCTACATGAACTTGTAGCCAAGGAAGCTACATGGATTTGTAGCAATGTTAAGCCCTAAATTCACACCTATTAACAATAAAATGATCCATCAATTTATATGGATACAATATGTCGAAATTAAGCATTAAAAGTCACTAAAGGGACAAATTTTTGGTCTATCTTTACTATTTGGTACAGCTCTGTTACGATCCTTAATCTTGGATTTGCCTATGTATAAATTTACACACAAGTTTGCAAGTCAATCCTTAAAATTCGATCGATATTCGACAACGACGAAAGTAAAAAAAACTAACAGCAACGTATCGACATAACCACGTTGTAAACTACATACGTAGATTGACTCAATGACATCTGAATTGTATAGTAGATAATCGTATATAGTTTCAATAATATAGATCATGACATGGACCAGGGGAAAAAAAATGCTGTTTTTTGACCAAATGTAATGTAAATGCGTAATTTCAACATCTACTAATCAAAAGTTGACATTGTGTTCTCAGATGGTCGTGAAACTTGTACCATTCACCTTAATGGGAAAAGGTTATAATTTAGTATCATATAGTCATATATTATTCTATATTAATTATTATCAATTCTCATTATAAAAATGTGTACCTACTAAGGTTCTTGATCCACTTAAATACATAAGTAGTACTCACACAAACCTCACATAACATAACAGGCGCAGTTGATTGTTTGATATATTTTTGGGGATAAAAAAGATGTGGAGGTTAAAAATAGCAAAAGGAGGCAATGATCCTTACCTGTACAGTACAAACAACTTTGTTGGGAGGCAAATATGGGAGTTTGATCCGAATGATGGAACTCCTGAAGAGCGTGCTGAGGTGGAACAAGCCCGTGCTGATTTCTGGAATAACAGACACAGAGTTAAGCCTAATAGTGATGTTCTTTGGCGCATGCAGGTTTCGGTCCCTCTTTCTTCACTTTCATATAAAGTTTGGATATGTGAACAAAAGTTCGGATGGTTATTTATTTGGTTATGAATTTGCTACTAATATGTTGCATGAATGTGAATATGCAGTTTTTAAGAGAGAAGAATTTCAAACAGACGATACCGCAGGTGAAAATAGAGGATGGCGAAGAAATTACCTACGAAAAAGCTACAACCACGTTAAAGAGGTCGGTTAACTTCTTTGCAGCCTTGCAGGCTGATGATGGTCACTGGCCAGCTGAAAACGCAGGTCCCTTGTATTTCATGCAACCCTTGGTAAGTATTCGTAATCTGCTAAACGTGGTAAAAGGGGCAGGTCAGGCAGATTGGGTAACCGGTCATACAGGGTTGGGTCAAAGTGGGTAATTGTGTCAGGCTTGGGTCAAGTTGGTAACTTTATATTGGTCTGGTCTGTTTGATCCAAACTCCAAAACGCTTTTGTCAGAAAAACTACGGAGTAAAAATAAAGTTTTTAGAAAAATTCACTTGCTAAATATGATTTTCGAAACTTATATCATTTCAAGAATCAAGAATAATCACATAAAATAATTTAGGAGGTTTTCTTGTATGAAAATATACAATTCGGGTGACACTATTCATTTGACATGTTAGAAATAAAAGATAATTCAAATTGAACGATTAATAGAGATTCAAAATTGCCACCTCTAGTTGCACCATCTAATGAGTCCACAAAATTCTTCTTTTTAATTAACCGACAAACAAATTTACTCAAAACTGCGTGCCAAATCTATAAATTGCAGGTCTTAGTCTTGTATATTACAGGGCACCTTAACAGCGTTTTCCCAGCAGAATACCGAAAAGAAATCCTACGCTATGTATATTGCCATCAGGTATTTATGAATATACTTAAACAGCTTTTTCACTGAAAAGTCTGAATACAATAACTGTCACCTGGAATTCACAGAATGAAGATGGCGGGTGGGGATTTCACATTGAGGGTCATAGCACAATGTTCTGCACCACTCTCAGCTACATTTGTATGCGTCTTTTAGGAGAAGGGCCCGATGGTGGTCTAAATGGTGCATGCACCAAAGCACGTAAATGGATTCTTGACCATGGAAGTGTCACAGCCATTCCATCATGGGGAAAAACATGGCTTTCAGTAAGACATCTTTCTCAAAACAAATTTAAATGGGCTCATGTACAAATTTAAATACAGATTATTACTTGAATACGATTTTTATATATAACCTTAATGCTTTACTAATTATATAATTAAAATATGGAAACACGAGTGTTTGTGGGACAGCCCAACCCGACTCTTGATAAAATGAGCCATCTTGACCCAAACCCATGTTGACCTGTTATCCAATCGCCTGACCCGGCCATATTATTAACTGTAATATGCTTGTTACTTTGATAAATCAAACACACTTATGCATGTTTCTTGGAATTAGATACTTGGTGTATGTGAGTGGGCGGGAACCAACCCAATGCCCCCTGAGTTCTGGATCCTTCCTTCTTTTCTACCTATGTATCCAGGTTAGTTCTCAAGTACCAATTGTATCAAAATAATATGATTATCCAAGTAATATAGTATATGGTCTTCTATAACCTTCTTCATATAAATGTAGCAAAAATGTGGTGCTACTGTCGGCTAGTATACATGCCGATGTCATACCTATATGGAAAAAGATTTGTTGGTCCTATTACTCCACTAGTTCTACAACTTAGAGATGAACTTTATTTACAGCCGTATGATGAAATCAACTGGAGGAGCATACGGCATTTGTGTGCAAAGGTAAACTTTTGACTAATAATACTATTTGATTTGGATGATATTTTATCTAACTCGCCATTTATTTGCTTACCTTATATATGATTTCAGGAGGACTTATACTATCCTCATCCTTTATTACAAGATTTGATGTGGGATAGTCTCTACGTTTTAACTGAACCTCTACTAAATCGCTGGCCACTTAACAAATTGCGTAATAAAGCACTCCAAACAACAATGAACCATATCCATTATGAAGATGAGAACAGCCGATATATTACAATTGGATGTGTCGAAAAAGTAAGCCGATAAATTTAATTTTTAAGGGAAATTATGTTATTTTAGTAGTTACTGTGAGAAATTGAGAATATGACCATTGTTGTTCAGTCGCTGTGTATGCTTGCATGCTGGGCTGAGGATCCAAATGGTGTTTGTTTTAAAAAGCACCTTGCCCGAATCCCAGATTATCTATGGGTTGCAGAAGATGGAATGAAAATGCAGGTCAACAGAATACCTCTTTTTTGATGAAATATTTTAACATCAAGCATTTTAATTGTGTATTGTTCTAATTGCAATCATAAATTGAGAACAGAGTTTTGGCAGTCAACAATGGGATGCTGGTTTTGCCATTCAAGCTCTATTGGCTACTGATCTTACTGAAGAAATTGGATCAACATTAAAGAAAGGACATGAATTTATTAAAGCTTCACAGGTCGTTATAACATTTATGTTTTTTCACTATTTGGCGCTAAGGCATTTTATATTCTTTTTACTGGATCAATCCTGATTCCCGACCAGTTATTTCTCAACTTTTGTATAGGTTAAGGATAATCCTTCTGGTGATTTCAAAAGCATGCACCGGCATATTTCTAAGGGATCGTGGACCTTTTCAGATCAAGATCATGGATGGCAAGTTTCTGATTGTACTGCTGAAGGATTAAAGGTATTTATACAATTTTTATAAGAGTTCATAGTCACAATAATTTAAATAGGCCTTTCCTTATGACATATTTGTGTCTATCCTCCAGTGTTGCCTCCTACTCTCTACCATGCCACCAGAAATTGTTGGAGAGCAAATGAAACCCGAACAACTAAATGATGCTGTCAACATAATGCTTTCATTACAGGTCAGTGTATTATATTACTTTAAGGAAATCTTTGACCGTATAAACTATATATAAATTTTGAATATGCATAGTATATCATTAGATGCGGTCTTAACAAGTTTTATTTTACTGTGATGATAATATAGAGCAAGAATGGTGGATTAGCTGCGTGGGAACCAGCAGGATCTTCTGAATGGCTAGAGGTATGCATCTAAAGTAAAAAGATAAATATAAAAGATCAAATGAGGATGCCGCATTTTAAGAATGTATTCCAATTCCAATGTATTTTTTTCCCTAATGTAGATTCTGAATCCTACTGAGTTTTTTGCTGATATCGTCATTGAGCATGAGTAAGACTGCAATATAATTTACTAGTTCTATTTATCATTTATTGACAATATAGGGTCAACTTAAAAATCTAACAAGATTTGGTAACTAGGTATGTTGAGTGCACGTCATCAGCAATGCAGGCCCTTGTTTTGTTTAAGACATTATACCCCGGACATAGGAGAAAAGAGATAGAAAATTTCCTTACAGGTGCAAGTGGATACCTGGAAAAAATACAAATGCAAGATGGTTCATGGTTTGTTTCTGCCTTTTGCCTTGTAGTAAATAACTGAATATATAACTTATTTTTCTTGTTATTATGTTAACATGGGAAACTGTGGTAATTAGGTACGGAAACTGGGGAGTATGCTTTACATACGGTACCTGGTTTGCTCTTGGAGGACTGGCAGCAATTGGAAAGACGTACGAAAACTGTGCAGCAATTCGTAAAGGTGTCAAATTTCTACTGGAAACTCAGCTGGAGGATGGTGGTTGGGGAGAAAGCTACAAATCCTGCCCAGAAAAGGTAACACTACAACATGACAAGTGATTTAATAAAATAAATATACATAAAAGTAGATAGATTATCTAATGTCACTAAAATTCTTGCGGTTTCCAATAAAGAAATATATACCCTTGGAAGGAGGTCGATCCAACTTGGTACACACTGCATGGGCTTTGATGGGACTGATTCATTCTCGGCAGGTCAGTTTAGTATTTCAAAGTCCAAACGATATGTAATTACAATCTTTGCTAGCTTTTACTATTTAACCTTTTGTACAAATGAACAGGTGGAGAGGGATGCAACACCTCTACACAGAGCCGCCAAGTTGTTGATCAACTCCCAGTTGGATGATGGTGATTTTCCTCAACAGGTAATGCAGATGGCAAAGAGGTTCAATAAAGCAAACTAAAATGAAAGAAAGGCAAACACTAGTAAATTACATTAATCGTTCCAATTCACAAGATAATTAAAATGTGATGACAAATTTTCCGTGACCATGACTTATACCTTACAATTAAGGGGGGCAATTTTGACCCATTTACTTGCGAAAGGTCCAGTCTTGGATATCTATTATTTTAATTGCGTCAGGCTACTACATTCAAAAGATTAGCTTCAAAGGAAACAGGTCACACAGGTAGAAAGTTGTATACAGCGGTATAGCCTTCTAAATCATTTCATTCTAATGTAATGTTAGTATTGAAATAATAAATTTTCTATAACTGTACTTAACACACTGAATATTTATCAGAAGTTCTAAAAAATAAGATACAAAGGCTCCTGGTCAACCTATCTGACATGACCTGTTTTGACCCCGTGCCAGAAATAACCCATTAGAACCTGTTATCCAATCCACTCATTTTTCCACCTCTAATTGCAGTCAAAAAAGAGTTACTTTGCCGTTGCTCCAGAGCTCACCCCTTTCAACATGTTTCAATCTTTGTAATGCAGGAAATAGCAGGAGTCTTTATGAAGAACTGCATGCTACACTATGCACTATACAGAAATGTATACCCAATGTGGGCTCTAGCTGATTATCGCAAGCAGGTGCTGCCCCAGCTCAAAGGCATCTAGAACAATCAAGCCAGTGATCAACTCAATTACTTCAATGCATATAACGAAATGTATAAAAAAGGTATTATCTTCAGTATATATCAATTTATAAGAATGACCCATGTGGCCATGTCTCCCAAGGATGTTACGAAAGAGGAAGGATACTAAAAAGGCTGACAGGGAAACATAAATAACACCCTTTCTATGTAAACTTGTATAGTTCTGTGTATTGTATTTTGTTCCTGTGAGCCCTCAACATTAGTTCATATACCCAAAATAAATAAATAAGTTATTTTGAATGATCTGGTATCAATCTGTAGTTCTGTACTATTTACTCTAGTATGAATGTTTGTAATGATCAGACCCTGTACACAAAATAGTGATGAAAGCATACTTGTAAAATACCAGGTTCAAAAGAACAAATAGAACATAAATGTGCGAGTATAGTAATTATCTTCCAATTAACTAATAAATTTATCACTAAAATACACAAACCTTAACAGACTAAGATTGTTTAGAATTGTTGTAGACAGAAGATTCTGAAAAGAAAACAGATGCCATGAAAATTGAGAAAGCCCCTACAACTGCTGAAATAAAAGTAAGCACAGACACGACTTTTGTGTGTTTAGCAATCCCAGAAGGTACTTCCCAGACAGTAGAAACAGAACTAGATCTAACACCATCATTGGTTGATGAAAATATAAAACTTTGATATCTGGAATCCCCTTCCACAATGCAGTGTAAAAGCAAATCAGGAGACCCAAATTCAACTCTTGTGTAACCATCATTTCCTAAGGGCTGCAAAAATAAGTATATTTAAATCAATTAACAAAGTGAACTGCTTTTAGTCCAAAAGTCATATATACGATTTCTAATAGTATTGCGTTACAAAACACAAAGTGTATGGTGGAAGCACAACTGATCTTCAGCATAAACATACCGCATAACGTGCGTGCAACGGAATCTCAATGTCGAGTTCCCACTCATTCTTGGTACTGGGGTCCAAAGCCATGTGAACCTCAACAACAGATCGATTTGCACGCACAGTAGGCAACTCTAGATCGGTGTCCCCAAACACAGAAGCATCAGTAAACACTGAAAAAGTCAACGAAACAAACGGATTTAAAAGGCCTTCAAGTAACAATACCACCAAAGTGTTTCAAGGGTCTGACCGTAATTTACCACCACGTCGTGTAAGATGTTCTAACTCGAATGGATCAGCAAATACTCCAGAAGGAAGTCTCTCAACAATCATGGCCTTACAGAAGAGATAGGGAAGCTTAGCTTCTGGATGGATTTCAATTCGAATGGATGAAGTCAGACGCCGGTGAGAACCTTCACCGAGTACCTGTCTCCGCAGAACAGACAGTTTGGGCACAATAGTCTGTTTTTTGCTGAAACTATGAGAAACTTCGTCGGATATGAAATCTTGGAAAACATGGTCAATTAAGTTATCATATTTCTGAAAGTATGCTTCTGTGATATATTTATGGCTCCCCAGCTGGAAAAAAAAGAGTAAATACTAAATTATATAATGGAAGACATAAAATGGAGCAATGAAATATGAAGCAGATAACTATCATCAACTAATTTCTTATACGAATGTAAATGAGAGAAAACAGACTTCATACCTACCTCTGAGAATGATGAAGAGGTATGTTTGCAATGGCCAATACCAGCGAGAAGTGACAATATGAATCCCAGTCTCAGGTGAAGCAGAATTCTAAGGCATTGATGTTCCATTAAACAACTGACAAAGAAAATCGTAAGGCACTGATAACTCTACATATGTGAAATGAATCCTAAAGGATCAACATTTTATAAGCGTGGTCGCATGTAGGATGCTGCATCTATATGACAGATTTCATAAATATATTAAAGATTACGACACTTTTCTTATATAAGGTCATCTTCACATAATACATATAACCATTGTTGTTCACAGACAACAACAACACTACCCAATCCTGCTGAGGGCGGGGTATGGGGAGGTAAGATGTAGAAAGTCATACCTCTAACCTGAAGGTGTTGTTCACATAATCAATATATTTGTATACTCACGGTCTCATTCCGGAAATTTTAATTCTCTATAATTTATTGCCTCGTATTCTCTCATGAATATATCCTAATTGATACCATTAAATATATTTGTCTAGCTCACTTTCCTGACCATGTTAAACAATCCTCAGTCTATCACCTAAAAACAGGCATTTCATCGAGCACCTTGAGCGCACACTTCACGACTAACTAATGATATACTTGCATAAATACATACAAGAAAAGCATAATTTTTTTATATAAGTATGGATTTCATCATCATTACCTACAAATGAGTTTGTTGATTTCTGATTCAAGTAAGATCTTGTTTTCAACCCTGAAATACAGAACACTTTGTGTTACTTTTTTACTTAAATCATCGGAAAATAGTAGTAGTGAAAAGGAACTTGAAATCAAGAACATTGAAACATACCTATAGTGTATATTGACCAGTTTGATGCAGTGATTGAGATCAAGACGAGGAAAGAAGATCGATCCTGTACCACCGTGGCTTCAGTTCTTATTTTTTAGGATAGTAGCACAAATAGTCCCTTAGGTTTACACAGTATGAAGGTAAAGCCCCTCTGGTTCTAGGAAATACCACAAGCCTCTATCGACCATTTTTCTTCGGTTGTTTGTTAAGGTTTAGTTGTTATAGGCAGGGCTGGCAATTTTCGACACGACCTGAGATCGACTCGAAAAATTTCGGGTTGGGTTAGGATTTTTTGACCCATTGACCCACCAACCCGAAATTCGACAACCTGATTTTTTTCAGGTCAGGTTCGGGTCAACCCGATGGGTCATCAGGTCAACCCGATGACCCGAAACCTAAAAATATAAATTAAATTTTTAATTCTTTTATATTTGAGGTAATATATAGAACATATGAACCTCTATTTGCCCAAATTCCCACCACTCGTAATTTTTGCCTATAATAGTAAAAAGTGTAAAGTTTAATACATAATGAAACAATAAACCCTATCATTATATATGGGAGTGAGGAGTGATAAAATTTTCAATTATATAATAACACCTATAGTTAAATAGTTAAAATTTGATAATTTGTTTTCAAAATGTTCATTACAGAATCATTTTACTTACTTTAAGCTAACATTATTCTTCTCTTACGTAATTTTTAACCTCTACATATGTATTGTATATATAAATTGATTGTGTTACTTAAATGACATTTTTAATGTTAGAGATACATGTTATATATGATGGAGCACAATTATCTATATAACTTGAGACTTTAGTTATGATTATTAACCATTTTTATGCTTATTAATGGTTACCTATTATTTTTGAAACAATTGACCCACATGACCCATTTGACCCAAAATCAACCCATTTGACCCAAAAGTAACCCGAAAACCGACCCATTTGACCCGAAAGTAACCCGAAAACCTATTTAGTTAAATAAAAACCGGGTTACTCGGGTTGGGTCCGGGTTATCGGGTTTTGGGTTGGGTTGTAATTTTCAACCCGATTATAAAATCAAGTCGGGTTCAGGTTGAAAATTTCTGACCCGTCAACCCACCAACCCGAACCCAGTAACCCAACCCGACCCGAATTGCCACGCCTAGTTATATGTTTGCAAACTATTCTTATAGTTATATATAAAATTATAACTAATAAATTTAGAAAAAAAGTAACATTGTCTAAACATCAATATTCTTTTGTGTAATCTCGTCACAAATGACAATGGAAATACTGTACAAACACTAACGATAAGTTGACATTGGTCGCCTTGGGGCAAATGCCACAACTGCTAGCAATGGTGGTGGATTGGAGGCACTGTGACAGCTTAGAAGCACATGCCGGAAAGCCGTAAACAAGATAACCATAACACTACGCGCTAAAACAACCATGAAATTTGAACACAATTTCATATTTATTATTGAAGACAAAAGTTTACATCTTTAAACACCTATAGCTTTCAGCAGTGCCAATTAGCCAATATGACACTCTTTATACAATAAATTATGTCAAGAATCCATCTTTCAAAGATTCTTTAAACTGGGGTTTTTATTTTTTGACATAGACTGAACTGCATCTGAACAATGTTACCTTGTTACCCTTCCATGGAAGAGAACAAGTTGTTAAAGATTGTGCGGACTCCTCTTCGCCTCTCCAACATTTGCACTGCGAACCACCGAATTTGAAAAACCAAAACTCGAGGTCGAAATTGAGGGATGATTTGTAAATTGTAATTCTGTACAGACTTTAGGACTTGAGAGGCATTGGTCAGAATATTATTGACCAAATTGTGAACAAAATTCTATGATGTCTTCTTCTTGCTTATCAATGTAGGGGTAACGGAAGCAACACCAATGAGAAACAAGGTTCCTATTGAGTGGATATCGTATAGGTCTCCAATTGATTGTAACTCTCCAAGAGTTATTCCCGCCTGTGGAATTATGTTTGAGTAAGAATTAACCAAAAAATATTGGAAATTAAAAAGAATAAAATCATGCAAGTTAAAGGATCGCTACTTGTGGTCTATAAATCTATAATCTATTATCAGCAAAAATCCTCATTCTTGTAATAAAAGGAAACATGACCAGATCAATCAGGATTGAATCATACATATTCAAATCATGCGCCTACATCACATCCCAAATGATGGTTAAAAGTATTTAAGATGGCATGTAACAACACACTAGTTAAAAGTATTTAAGATGGCATGTAACAACACACTAGGGAAGAAAAAAGAAGACATTCGGAAGGTGTGATAGCTAAACGACCATCAAATGCAAAGAAACGGATGAAACAAAAAGATAAGGTAAAAATTATACCTTGACGGTGACATAAGCAGCTGGAATAAGCCCAATAGAAGTAGCCAGTAAAAATGTATGGTAAGGCACATTTACTATTGGTGAAGCAACATTAATGAACATATTAGGCAATGTTGGGGTCAACCTCAAAAAAAGCATGTAATTCAACAGCCCATCTCGCCTTTTAGCCACCTAAGTACACAAAAGAAATTCCTTAATCTCTTCATCAATAAAAAGATAAATGCTTTTGGCCATCAACTTGTCGAGGGATCGATAAAGCTAGATCATAGAGGTAGCAATGACAAATTTGAATACAAATGGGTCAATATAGGTTATGCTTAAATGATCATACCAGTTAAAACTCATCCAAAATGTATTAATAACCATAACCATAAAACATTTTAAACCACTTTATCGTAAATAAGAAATAGATTGATACTATAATCCAGTATCGTATTCATATTTCACGTTTTGACTTATTTCGCAATTTTTATAGAAAAAAAAGCAAAAAAACAGCCCAACCTGACCCGTAATAAAAGTTGCCCATTTTGACCCATTATAGAATTTGCCCATTCTAATTTTGAAGCCCCTAGATGATAAAGCATTTGAGCCTCACCTGGTCTTGGAAAAAAACCAACTTATCAGGCCACATGGACAAAATAAGGGGCCGGCCTATTAAATTGGATAGGAAGTAACAAGAAGATGCACCAGCTGTAGCAGCAAAGACGACGAGAGCTACACCTCTTAACACCCCAAAAAGGGACCCCGCAAGCAGCGACATAAAAACAGTTCCTGGGATCATAAAAGTTTGCATAAAGATATAGACTGTGCAATACCCCACCAGGACTTGGACTGTGTAGTCACTTGTATATCTCTCGAGATTATCTCTGGTAAATACAGGAAAATACATTGATGCTTTCAGAAACATTATTAATGATAACACATACACAAGGACATACAATTCACAGGATTAAGAAATAAAATTTGCAAGATTTTAAACCTGATTACTTTGACCCTAAACGCCCTCTAATTTTAGTTGCAAACCAGTATTCCAAGTTATCCAAATACAAATCATAAGAAGTGGAAGATTTCTAGATAAGTTACATGAATCAAAAGCGTTGATTTTGGGTGTCTAGGTAAGCTTATTATATTATTAAAGAGCCGATATAACAGAGTTTAAGCTTATTAACATAATTGAGAGGACAAAACGAATAAACTTCCTACAAAAGCCTCATCCAAACACTTCAAAAGCTCGATAACTTCATCATAATGCAACAAGCTATTACGGGTAAAGGGGATTACCCCGGTAAGCTTTGCAACAAGCTATTAAGCTCCCTAATTAAGCTACTCCAAACACACCTTCAACTAAAAAGATATATTTTCTTTGTTCTACCATACATATGATGTATGGTATATGATATACTAAATAATATACTATAATTGTTATGTTTGGTAATTTTGAAAGACATTCCCCATTTATATAGGAATAAGCTTTTCTGTAGTAGAGATTGTGTCAAGCAACAACAAAAAAGAACAAAAACAAGAAAAATAAACATTCAAATCAGCCCAAGATTAAAAGATTAATGGTATTAGCAGCTAAGCTAAAATAAAGATTGTAAACCAACATCCACAAATCACAATACAAATTATTTACAATTAAATTTCACTGATTCATACAAAAAAGAACAAAACTTTATTAAATTTACCTAAGGATGTGAAGGTCTTCAAGTGTTCTTGGAAGCTTAAGAAAACTATAATCAGAATCCGGCAATGTAAGGTAAACTCCGAACAAACCAACGGCGAAACACAACACTACACCAAATGCACCCGATATTTCCCTTATCGTTAACGGAAATTTTGATGTTGAAGATGAAGATCTTGTTTCAACGTCTTTTTGTTCCATCTTTTTTATTATTAATCAATTCAATAAATAAGTATGAATAACTTGTGGGTTTGATTAATAAATAATGGGGATTTTAAGGGAAGTTTAGGAGTGCATTCAAGGCAAGAAATTGGGAGATCGAATACGTTACTTGTGTTGTTATGTGTTGTTGAGTCAGTTATATGGTGATGAATGAGCAATTGTGGGGGTTTCCTAATTTGTAGTAGTTTTGTTTTTTCGTTAGGTGAGATGAGATGATTATTGAGATTGGAATGTGGGAATATTCGATGCGAATTAATGATTGTTTTACAATCGGCGATTTATGCGTTGTAAATCCATGTTGTTTCATGTTTTATACGTAAGTTTTTAAAAGTGTACAACTTATGTGTTTTTGTATTCTTTATTATACTACAATTTTTGTATGTTGGAGTCCTGTATGGTGGAATCCAAATATCCAATAAACTACTCTCCTACCCATAATTATGGTTTAAGTTTCTTTTTTTAGTTACAAATTAATTATCCACATTCAAAAATGGATAGTAAAATTTAATCGTTATTACCATATTAACCAAGTTGAAATTTTTATTACACACTTTTAAGAAAGCACTAACTAATTGGTTGATGGTAAAACTGTCATTCTGCAAATAATAAGGAAGAAAAAAAACAGTATTGATTATGTTTTTATTAAAGTGCGTATTTTTTGTCGGGTGACAATAATTTTGAAACAGGAGTATGAGATATAAAAATCTGATAACTATATTGTGTTTCTTGTGTAGACAATAAATGTCACATATAATAATATATATAAGAATAAAATGAATAAGATTATTTGCAGGTCGTCTTTTGAGATTTTGGAAGTTGTGGGCAAAAACTACGTAATTATATAATGGAGATTATAATAAGAAAAAATAAAAATTATCAACTTTTAAACGATTACAATGTATTCTTATTTTTTTCAATTTATCGATCATATTATTATTATTATATTATTATAGGGCGGGGTTCAAATGAGAATACGTATTTGTGTGACAATGAGAGAATTAATGATATCATGACATGGTACAAAAAGAAAGTTTCACATGTACAAAATTCATTTACTCCCAACATCAATTATCTCACAAACGACAAATCGAAAAATTATGAAAATTGCACCATAAAATCCAACGTTTTCTACTCTTCGATTTGTCGTCTCTCAAAACATACTTTCGACGAGTTTTTTTCCATCTTTTTTGTGGGTTTTACATTTACTAACACATGTCTTAAAGTGTTGCGTTTAGTGTTTGGTGTTTAGGGGTTATTGTTTACAGGTTAGGGTCTAGGGTTGGGGGTTTGTGGTCCCGAAACCCTAAACCTTAAATACTTTACAAAACTCTAAATCCTAAATCATACTAAACCCTAAACCCTGCTAAACCCTAACCCTAAACCCTGCTAAACCCTAACCATAAATCCTAAACCCTAAACCCTAGCCATAAACCCTAACCACAAATCAAATGTACAACCAATCACTAACACATGTGTTACCAATTTGTAAAACCCATCAAAAAATGAAAAAAAAAATGTTGTCAAAGGTATGCCTTGAGGGACAGCAAATCGAAGAGGAGAAAACGCTGAAATTTATGGTACAATTTTCATGATTTTTCGATAACCGTTTGTGAGATATTTGAGTTTTGAAAATGTGAGGAAAATAAGTATTTGATGAAAATAAGTGATTAAGATTGATTCCTCTATTCTCAATTAAAATTAAATGTACTCATTTAAAAGCTACTATTATATGTGTACTTATAAAACACACACATACATAGTCACACGTAAACTAACGCACAAATTTTGAGACTTCCATAAATTGAAGACCCTACCGATCACCCATTATCCTCAAAAACGATCCTGATTATTTGATGTGAGATGTAATCGAGTTAAAGTTCAATGGTTACTTATTAAAATGAAGGTGCATATTTATGTAGGTAGAGTCAACTAGTCTAGGGCTGATTCTTTAGCCTCACGTGACTTCATCGTAAACCAATCTCAAAGATTTATATATGTTATCCATATACATTATTACTGGATTGCATAGCCCACCACCCCGAGTTTAGAATTAACATTAACATTACCTTTAAAAAAAAGTGCCACAGTATTTAGTAAATATAATATGCATTATGGTATGTCATTAAAAGTTATTGCACGTTAACGAGGGTTTTTAATAATGCTCCCAACCCTATATATAAGAGATGGAATCCGGTTAAAAGGCCCTACTAGTTGAATGTTGATGTGTTTGATCGTAAAACGGAGTTAATGTTTATAATCTTTGACACTAATCGATCCTAGGATGACGTCACTCATCTTTCAAGATACGTCATAAATAAGTTCCACAATGAATGTCATGAAATATGTCATCGAGGATATACAAATTAGAAGTACGATTATTCTAATTAAATCAAACTCACCAATATCATCAATCACTCTTTAGTATATCATCATACCTTATTTACTGTTTTTTTTTTTTAAATTTCTACACATATACTCAAACTCGTGCCATGTACATTGGGTGCTTCAACCGTATTTAAACAGATGAATACAATCAAAGATAAAAAAAAAAAAAAAAAAATTAAACCATTCATACAAATCATCAAGTGCAACGTAAAAAAGTAGTACCGACTACCGAGTATCAATCTAGTAACTCGAGAATAAGTAACCGCGCTCATTGTAATCGTCTCATCGTCATATTTCTCAACAAGGTTATAAGAGTGATCCACCAACCATGTATATCGACTAACGACTTTGATAGCTACTAAACGATTCTCACAATTCCATTACGCCATTCAAAAAACAGCTTTAGAACCATTAAACCCAACTTAAATTAATCACATCCGTTAATCCACCAAGTGGACTAATCCAACGACCACAAAAACGAATTGCTTCTTTTTTTTGCAAATAATTGTTTTCGGTAAATTCCAACACTTGTATAGTGCCGCAGAATCCGTATATTTTTCAAGAGAATATGCCACGTGGACTCTCCATTCTTCTTAACCATAGTTACCTTCAACTTAACTCGCTTCCCGAGTTAACTCACTTCTCTCAAACCCTATATATATACTTATACACTCAATTCACCCAACCACACTAGTCTCGTTAACTTCAAGAATCTCACCGGCGTTTTTCATAACGGATTCTACATATACATACACCTCTGTGTATCTATACATTTTCAAATTCCGAAAACCCTAATTTTCCGTCTGGTATGAGTGATTCAATTACATTTGTGAATACGAGTTTGCAGATATGACGGAGATGAGTATGAAGCGATTCAGTATAGGTTACGCGTTGTTGTTGAAGAAACAAAAAAGTTTTATTCAGGAGTCGTTGGTGTATTTAGCGAAACAACGTGGAATCGATCTAATTCAGATCGATACTGATAAACCGTTGGTGGATCAAGGACCATTTGATTGTGTGCTTCATAAATTGTACGGTGACGATTGGCGTAAACAGCTTTGTGAGTACTCGATTTCTAACCCTAGTGCTATTGTAATCGATTTGCCTGATGCAATTGAGCGGTTGCATAACCGTATTTCGATGCTTGATGTTGTGTCTGAAATTGATGAGATGAAAAACGATGAAACGGCGTCGTTTGGGATACCTAAGCAGGTTGTGGTTTACGAATATGAGAAGTTGAAAGATGCGACAGCGTGGAGTGAGGGTTTGAAGTTTCCGGTGATTGCGAAACCCTTGGTAGCTGACGGAAGTGCGAAATCGCATAAAATGTTGCTGATTTTTAGCAGTGAGGGTTTTGAGAAGCTGAAGCCACCAACTGTTTTACAGGAATTTGTGAATCATGGTGGTGTGATATTTAAAGTGTATGTGGTTGGGAAGTATGTGAAATGTGTGAAACGGAAATCGTTACCGGATATTGCTGAGGAGAAGTTGGAGAGTTTGAGTGGCTCATTGTCATTTTCACAGGTATCTAATTTGACTTCTGATGAAAGGAACGATGATAAGTATTATAAGATGATGGATTTGGAAGATGCTGCTATGCCACCAATGAGTTTGATTACTAACATTGCTTGTGGTTTGCGGAAAGCTATGAAACTGCATTTGTTTAATTTTGATGTGATTAGGGATACTAAGGTGGGGAATAGATATCTGGTAATTGATATTAACTATTTCCCAGGGTATGCTAAGATGCCTGGTTATGAATCTGTGCTTACTGATTTCTTTTGGGATGTTTTGAATAAGAAAGAATCTAGGTGTTTCGACAGTGAGAAAGAATCAATGGAGTTGGTGGATAATAATGGTGGGTGTGGTGAGGACATAAGGTCTCGTAGTGTTTCTTCTGCATAAAAGGAAAGGGGAACCCGAAAAGGTCTGATGATGCACTTGGAGATTGAAGATCAAGGTCGGTTTTGCGCAAATGGAAGGCAGTTCTTGATCTTTGGGTCTGTTGATCAACGCAAGCTTTTGCTGTGGGCGGTTACTTCTAGATAGTTGTTAGTACAGGGGTTATGAATAGGAATGTTTACTTTTGATTTCGCCTCCTGACGGCAGTTTACTTCGTGTTCCTTGTTGATCATGTACATCTCATCGTTTTCTTTGGAGATAGGTACTTTTTAAGTCTCATGAAATATGTAGGAAGGTTATGTTTCTTTATAAGGCATATCATATTCCATGTTATAGGAACATTAGATTGTGTGCCTTGACAGCTTTTATCATTGAATTTTTCCTTTTGAATGATGATACTGAAGTGTTATATCCCTCTAACTGTGTGTTTTAGGTGGTAGAGTGTCTTGTTCAATTTATTCTATCAGAGCATATCACTATCTGTCTTTACTTTGGTGATGTTGCTTAGCTCAATGCGGTTAATCTGTAGTATGTAGAACCGAACTAATGTGCATTGCTTACTAAGGAGGGATTTATTCAAAATGTGCAGTGGTATACAAACACATGAGGTTGCTAAACCACTGCTAAGTTTTCACAAATTGGTTATACTTTCAACCCCTGGGTTATTGTGCACATGTTGTCATGGGAAAAGTTGGGAAGGTGGATTGTTTCTGTGGCACCACAATTTATCTGATACTGGTAGCCTATGTTAAGCATCTAAGGAGCCATGATACTAGCTGTAAGTTGCTTTGATCAACTGCTCTTGTACCACATGATTCATGTCCAAATTATTTTATGCTAAATGTTAATGTTATGAGTTGAATATACTCTCTTTATAAGGTTCAATAACAACAAAATGCCAAAAAGGTTGGCACACGAAGGATGAATATTTTACAATATTATTTCCATTAATATTGAAAACTCAAGTAAGCTTTAAAATGTATTTTCCCTTTTCATGTTGGTTTGCGGTACTCTTAGAGGGAATTCAATAAAGCTGTTTTATGCTTATAGAATACCAGATATCTTACGTGTTGAATGTTAATGTGTGGCTCTTCGTTGGTTTCATTAGTGCTCATATTTAGTTATCCACACTCCAACCTTGGTGGCTGGGTGGGTGGAATCTAATCCTTTGACCATCATGACTGACTCGTTTGTTACTCTATTTTACTCAATTGGAGTATGATGCTCAAGTGAAATGGATACACCTATTTCCTGTCACTTCTTAGATTAGGGATACTGTCCCTTAGATGCTGAATGACTTCACTGTCAATAAAGCAACATGTTGAATCCACAATGGTACTTCTTCTTATGAAGCAAACAGTAGTACAGTACTACAATCAGTTTGCACTTTGCAGATTCCAAGGCTGCGAGGTTAGACCTGTTCTTAGTTTTAAGTCCTGAAATGCTATTATTACTAGCCTTTTCTATCAAGAAGATGAACTTTTTCAATTGGATTGTAGTTTTGTTGATGGGAATATTGTCAATATTATGATCAGGGTTAAGTTCATTATCAAGTCCACGGTCTAGCTCGTCCTTGGCTGTTTCCTTCAATGTAGATTTCGTGTTAATCCTGCACACGTAGTGATAGACTGATAGATAGTAAACGTTTTGGCTTTTGGGTCGACATTTTTATGGTGCGAGGAGAATATAACTGTCAAAGTAGCTTAAAGTCAGTTGCGCGAGACTTGCCCATATTATAGGTTGAGTTGAGCTTCACATCAACTCTATTGATACCACATGTCAGTGGACCAACACTCTTTTTAGCTTTTGACCTCTAGACTCTTTGCCATCATATGCTGTGCAGATTTTGGTTTACACAAAATTCCGTTTCTTGGTTGGTTGGTTAGTTAGGGACTACTTTTATGGTCATTGACTGGAAGAAGGGTCTCTACTATAAATTGAAGCTGACATGGCCTTAGTGTATGTAAGTTTCTTCTTGTATTAGTGCTGAGCCTTTACATTATCATAAGACGATAACAAGCTACCTACAGTTGAATAATTCAGATTATTTCGATATTAAGAAAGATTCAAACTAACACAAGTATTTGTGCAGAGAGAGTAGAAGAGTCCTTGGCTTCTGCACCTCCACCTCTTACACTATGTGTTTGATAAGAAGCCGTATTGCCCACTATTATTACACTGTGTTTGAAATCCTTAACATTCCTTTAACTTGCTAGAAGGAATTGTTTAATTGAGATTTATAATTTGAAATTTATAATTCAACAATAATAACCAAGCACGCAAATACTCGGTGTATATGTTTAACAACGTAACAGAAGGTAAAGATTATTAAGATGTGAGTACGACTGTAAAACAAAGACATGATCTATGGCGTCCTGATACTATAGCGTATTTTAATCAATTCAAACATTCATCACAGTAAGTATACTTTGGTTCTAAATATTAGTTTTTGTTCCTTTCAAACCTACATACACCCCAATCCTATAATTCCATATACATCGATCTGTGTGGTTCCATTTTACACTAGACATGAACCAAAATAATTTAACAAATAGACCAAGAATACATTGGCAAAAACAAAACTTGATACATAGTTATTCCATAATATATCTTTTATGTCTGTTGTTCTTCAGAAAGACAGGATATCTTCATGCTCTTCACTGGAATTTAATAATCTCACAGTATAACCCCAGGTCCCCAGCAACACCTGTGGCTGCAAGCAAGATTGCTGAACAAAGTAAACACATGTTCTCTTCCGTTTCCTGCAATTGAGATTGTCGTGTGATTCTCAATCTTAACAAAATTATTTACTTACATGTAAGCAAATATATATTTTTTATAACAGCATAATGTGTTAGTATTTATGGTCAAACTGATCTTTCAAAGCCAAAGTTAGCCAGTTTTTCCTGTAACCACTGACATTGTAACACATCGTGTAAGGATTCCAAAATGTAGTAGTGATTCAAGATATCTAGAACACGGTATGAACTTGCATATCAAAATGAAATAACAGCCTATTTATTTTCGATTTCTTCCAAGTTGCTAAATGAGTTGAGACACGAGAGAAAAAGTTACCTCTACAGAGATAATAATCTATTGATTCTTCTTTAGCTTAGAAGCCGTGAATGTGGTCTTACGATCTTGGCTGTTGGTTCTTATTATAAAAAGAACCGTTTCTACAAGCATGCCCACGACCAATCCAAGGATGCCTCCAGCAGCATGCTGAAAATCAGTCAAGACGAAATAATGCTGACTATTATGTCGGAAAGTGTCTGAAATAGACATGAAATTTGTAATTGTTGAATTGATACCATTACTGGACTATGGCCAAACAATGCTCTGAATGTGTAATATCCAACCAAATAGCATGTGAACATCGTAAGCGCGACATGTAGACCTGGAAAAAGTTCAAGATTAATGTTAGATGCGAACCCCCCCCCCCCCCCCCCCCCCCCCAAAAAAAAAAAAAAAAAATGTTTCACGCTGATATCATTGAGTCGTATCTTTTGGCCTTCCATTATCAGATTACTTATTTGGCAATTATACTGTTACGGCATTTAGCCCACATGTCATACTTTTCAAGCCACCATCTTTTATGGCCGAAACGTTGGCATAATGTAAAGATTATCGGCTTTCATTCATGTTTTCGTATACCAAGATTAGAAGGTGTTTTACTCAACACCACAAAGGTCAGATATATCTCTTTTCCCCCAAAGTACATCCCCTCTCAACATGTGTAAAGATTATCTACTTTTATTCATGTTATCGTATACTCCATTAACATCAGATGTGGAAAAAAAAGGCGGGTCAGGTACATTGGGTAAAGGGGTATAACAAGTTTCAGGTCAAAACGAATAATTTTATAGTGCGAGTCGAAACAGGTTGGACCGCCCCACAAAAACTAGTTCGCCTGATCTTTCTAATATTTGTGAATACTTAGCGTGGTAAACATAACAATAAAAACTATTTTATCACAATAAAAACTGTATTTTATAATCTTTTAGGCAACTGTCAGCCTGTTTGCTGGTTTCGTGCGTTCTGAATACTATATGACCAACTGTCAGCCTGTTTGCTGTTTCCATCTCGGCTAAAAACATAATTTTGTCCATTCAACCTGTCACCCTTTAGGCAATAAGTATAACCCAAATCAACCCATTAACCCTCAGATGAGCTGAATCGCATTTCTAATCAACAAGAACTATGAAATTACCACATTACAACCTAATCAATGTTTTTCTAAGATTCAAAAATAAAATTTCTCTAAACCACCAAAAGATCTGATCACATTATTACTATTAACTATAAAGACAAATCATTAAAAGGGTGTCTACTCTACAAAGCAACAAAAGGAAACAAAACATAGCCACACAAAAGGAACTCACCAAATCCTATTTGATCCTTGTATGAAGAAAACGGCTCACTTTCGTCCCTTTTTGGCGTAATATCCTTCACTAGCTCCTTGTATGCTTTCCGCTCCGCAGCTTCCTCATATTTCCTAAGCCGTGCTTTCAGCTCCTCACTCTAGCCATACATACATGCATGATATCAACCAATCACATCGCAAATCATTAATACTAGTAATTCATAATCAAATAACCACACTTAACGGGTGTTTGGATGTGCATTTTCAGAACACTTTATCATAATTCCGAGTCATGACATAAATACATGTATTTTGAAATTCACTTTTCTTGCAATTTCCCACTGTTGCTCCTCCAATTATGATCACTTTGACCAGAAATTTGAAACCAAGATCGGGTATTCCCAAACAGTAAGTGGAACAACCCAAAATCGCAACAATCGAATTATTTGCATATATATATATATATCCAAACACAAGCACCTCCACATTGAATACACTTTAGTATTCAATCCACCTAAAAGTTGTTGTTGTTGTTCAGCTTATATAGTACTTTTGTGCAGCTTAAGTATATATAAAATTACTCTCTTTATATCAACTGCTAGGCATATCGATTTCGATAAAATAATGAAGGGGGGCTGAAAATTGATTACCTTTTCACGAGGTTGGGGGCTGTGAAGGACGAAGTTTGATCCGGCTAACAGGGTTGACAATTGGGGTCGGGTTGATGGGTCGGAGGCGACCCAAATGGAGCGGAGAGATTTGTAGGGTAGGGGAGAGTGTTGGAGAGAGAGTGATGATGCGGTTTGCTGGAGGTGTGGCGGAAGGTGAGGGTTTGTGGCGGATGCAGTCAGAAACGATTGCAGGGATTGGGTTTTGGATAGGATCAGTCCGGCGGGTGGAGTTGGGTCGGAAGAAAGCTTGTGTTTGCTCATGACGACGACTGGTTTGGGATCTCGGTGATGTGCAGGATTTTGGAAGAGGTGCTCTTGTTTGGGTTTATAGGCTTTTATTGTAGATTTTCTTATTTATCAACTAGTAACTAAAAAAACGCCACTAAAGTTAATGTTGATTTTTACGACGTTATATACTTATATGTGTATTATCTTAAGTGTGATCGTAGATTGAAACGAAAAATATAATTTTAACTATTTCTTACCCTCAACTATTGCAAAAACAACCAGCACTTAGATTAGTGTGCTGCATTATACACATTAATCATAAATTATGTGGAAAGAAATTTACTTTGACTATTTTTTATAAGAATGCATGATATGTCAATATAAAAAGACATACGAGTGTTTTTACATAATTAGAAATATGAGTGTTTTTACATAATAAGAAAATGAAATGATATATATTTTAAAGTAAAATGTGTGTTGCTAATATGTGTTGCAAAAACAAGATTATTTGCTAAAATAGAGAAAATGTAGAGTGAGATGTGAATTTATCGAAATAATAGACACGACAAATTTGAATGAGTTTATAAGAAGTTAATTCATAAGAAAAATCGATAAAGATTTTTTTTTAAGAAAATACTACATCTTAACAATTTTTGTTTAAGATATTTGATGTGTCAAATAAAGAGGTCATGGCATGTCATTCGTTTGAGCAATGATGTTTTTTAATATGATAAGAATGATAATGAAAATGTATTTTTTTCGTCTTTTTATCTTGATTATTTATGTAGCTAGTAAGAGTTTTTTCCCCTTTTAAATGAATGATTAAGTATTAAGCTAATGGATTAATTATATATTTTTTGTAATTTGTTAATAATATTGACAACTTGAAGAAGTTTATGTGCTAGTTTTTTGGATAATAGGGCCTTTGATATAGTAATGAAAATGAAATATTAAGTCATCTATGAAGTAGTACAATATCTTTTTTTTAATAGATCAAGGATGATTCATAAATTGTATTTTTAAACTAATGACAAAGTTAAGATGAATTTGTTTGTCCTCTATTTTGAGGTGTTATATAGTTGTATATAATGTTTAAAGTAAAATTAAAGAAACAATGATAAAAGTTAAAAATATAAAATAGTTACATTTGAAAGTTCAATTTTTTATTAATGACATGTGTCAATTATTAAGGTGTATAGGTGTCATAAATTAAGAGCATATGGTTGTTTTTTATATAACTAAAGATTTGACAAAAAGAAAAAATTGAAAGTAAAAAAAAGAGAAAAATGAATAAAGATGAAATAAAATTGTAGGAAAGAAGAGGGTAGAAAAGATACCGTTGAAAAAATTGTATGTTTTTAAGAAAAATGAATTATTTTATTTGGTGTTATTAACAAGGAAGTGATTCATACACCACATATTTTTGACCAACACCACCAAACGTGTTTTATAGTGTTGTACATGTACAACAGCATGTAGCATATTTGATGGTGTATGATTTAATAGGTGGTATACGAATCTATCACTTATTCACTCTTATCAATAATTGAAGGGAAGTGCCATGCTATAAATATTTTATATTTTCATACATGCTTACTTCTTACTTTTGCAGAAATGATTAGGAGATAATAAAAAATTTAATTATTATTATCCCACTTCTCTTCCTTTATCTTAATATAGTAACACATACTCATTTTATTATCTATCCGATTCTCTTCTTTTTTTTAGAAAAACCAGACTTGTGAATGGGCTATGAAAATATTTTAACCAAAGACAAAGGTATTGATAAATATAACAAATCTTTGATATATACATCAAATGATATATATAGCAGTGTTAATATATATATATATATATATATATATATATATATATATATATATATGCATAAAATTGTTGTATGTATCATAAACCTTGTTGTATTTATCACTGACCAAAGCAAAACTGATTAAGAGTTTATCAAACTCTTATTATATCAAGTATATATGGTTCGTAGCACCAAAATGAAAAAAATTATAATCTATAACTACTTATAAAACATGTCTTGTGTTGAATGTTAGAATTATTAAAAATAATCAAAGTTCCAAAATTAACCTTCAACATAACTACATCCATTTACCTAATTCCTACAACTAACACAATTTTCCCAAGATACCAAAAATAAAACTAATGACAATCAAACCCATACATTTTTTTCAAGGATAAAAAATAAAACAAATCAAAAGCAACATAACTATTTACATAAACTATTCAACTTTTATCATTTATATGTCTTTTCCGTTTGACATGGTGGCTATTATTATTGTCGACATAAAATAATATTCTATTATAAATTCGGTACTATAGCATTGCGCGAATACTCTACTAGTATGTATTGAGGATGTGTCACTCACTCACTCCCACTAATTCTACTCCCACTAATTCTACTTACGAGAAGATCAATCATGATCATTAATTTCTTATTTTTGATGCCTAGTTTATTTCTATTGATTTTCCTGAGGTGCGTTGTTCTTAGGGGTATGCTCTGTTGATGGTCGATTCTTTTGTTAGTCGACTTTTAGAATATTTTTTATGGATGAGCAAAAAAAATCGAAATACCGAAATCGAACCGGTACCGAACCGGACCGGTACCGACCGTTACAAATGATACGGTATTCGGTTTTTGATTTGGGACCAACAAAAAACCGGTAGACCGGTTGGTACAATGCACACCAAAATACCTAAACCGTACCGGACCGGTACCCAACCGGTACCAACCGATATAAATGGTACGACATTCGGTTTTTGATTTGGGGTAAAAAAAACCCAGTACTGACATCGATATGGTTCCAAGTTCACCCTTAATATTTTTGTATTCTCTTGCGATCTTCAATATTTGTTGAAACTTTATAATCGTCTTTTTTGATGAGAAAAAGAAGAAGAATAGAAAGAAAAGCATATGAATTTCATAGTTTAAAATGAGTTAATAACAAGGATTTTGCTAACGGAAACCCTTAGTGCTTTTATTAAGACTTGTATAATAATCATAACTAACTCTTTGTCTACCCTTAATTTTATTTTGACCTCCTAAATTTTAGTAAATATATAAATCTTTTATGCATGTATTTGAAAGTCTGAATAAAGAGAATTGATATATACAACATGAAATTTGATTAATAAAACAAAATTGTGCATTACTAACTTGTACTGTATGCATCAATTATGTATAATTGTGTTGTATGAATTAAAAATGGGTGCTGATATATACAACAAGCATTTTTATTCATACATAAAAAATGTGCATTGCAGTGTTATACAATATTACATCAATATATATGAAACAAATTTTTTATTATATATATCATTGCCCAATAAAAATTGTGTTGTATTTATCAACACTCTAAATAAAAACCCATTAGCTCCCTTTAGCAAAACCATCATATATAGTGTAGGGATATAATTACGGTCCTTATATTATTTTTGTTTGTGAATTTGATCATGTGAATTAATCCTTTTTTTGCAAATATACCCTTGATCTATTTGAAAAGTTGCGATATCATCCTCATCTGTAAGATAATTTTATTCTAGGTCGATATTTTGTTAAACGTAAATAAATGTAAATAAAATCACATCAAAATACGTAGCAAGGAGTGTAAAACAGTTATCGGAGATGAAGATGGAGCGACTGTCCAGATCTTTGGTCCAGACGCCGAATACCCTCTGTATCTATTTTTGGGGAACATTTTGTTGTTTGCCTTCCTTTTTTCCCCTCTTTTTATTTTTTAAGAGATAATAATGGAATCAAAATCATCATGATTACTTGATGCAGCTCTATATATCAATTATTAACGATTTCAGTTACTGCTACTGTTGCTATTGATTCATGATTATTTGTATTATTTTTATATATTACTTTGCAAGCATAAACAATGAATTAAACCGGATATTTGCTTTGATACTTATGTTCTAGTAGTGTGATTGTGTATCAGTGGTTTATGGTATAATATGCTACTGTGTCTACTCTGGGATTGCTTAATTTATGTGCTTATTATGATTTAAAACTTAAAAGTATGCTCGAAATAAGCGGCACTTTATTGGCCTATAAAAGTGAGTTTTTCGTCTAAGATAAGCTGAATCATTGCATTCTCGAAAGTGTGTTTTTGGTTTAAAATAACGCACTTGAAATATGCACTCTTAAACACCCTCGTTTATCAGCTAGTATTTTGGTAATTTGGTATGCTGAAAGTGATTAATGAACTGCTCTGTAAACTGTTAAAATATGAGTCGATTGAATCCATTGGTATGGTTGGGTTCCAGAATCTTTGAGCATAGTTACAAAGAGCTTGCGTGCATCCTGTAGCATGGAGAAATGATCAAATCGGTGATTTGGAGTTGAATGATGTGTTCATTTTCTACTAATAGATGGATGTTTATTTCAAGACAGGAGGTTTTTGTGTGTCTTATGGGAAAACTAGTGTTCCTCCCCAAGCTTCCGTAAATATTTTTGGACTTGTTGCCTCAAGTCGTTTTGAGTAATTGAGCTTTGACATAAAACCATCATGAACAAAACAAATACGTTTTAAGGGATCAAAGCAAACAGAACTAAGCCTGCATGGTCCCAACTGGTATAATTAATCTTACAATTGAAACAGATTTTGTTATTCTATGTTTCATTGATTATTGCACTTTCTCTTTCACAGTTGTTCTATGTATACATGTTAAATGGCAGGATGATGCTGAAAAAAAATCCTTGATGCAGGTGATGTATGTTCAAAAATCTAAACTTTTGGGTTGAATTTGAGTATATGCCTTAGTTTACTATGTGCATTCTATAACAGCTCCTTTCGCTCGTTGAACTTCCCTTGCTCAATCCCATTAATGCTCTTAGTTCTTTAATTAGTTGCAGTGCCCATAGTTTTACCATAATCATTCATTTTATACCAGTTTATTGGAGTTATTTCTTTTTATAGTGGTGTAATTGCCCTTATTTATTTAGGTTGAGGTGAAATCTTCATGATTCTGTTGTATAGTTATGTTACATTGACAGAAATTGTATTATTCTTATGATACGCTATTGTTGGATATGAATTTTTTAAATTAAGATTTTATGAATTTCCCATCTTTAAACTTTCTGTAATTCAACATTTAGATGTCATCTTGTCAATAATACTCGGAATTGAGGGTGTTTCTATATGCATCACATATTCTTCATTCATCTGTTCCCTTGTTTGTTGTACATTGAAATGCAAGTTTAAATTGAACGTTTGAGTATTCTACTTGCAGTTATCTTTCATAATGAATTTCTACCATTAATTTTACATTGAAATGCATGTTTAGATTTGAGTCTATGCCTTAGTTTACTATGTACATTCTATGACGTTAATTGTTCATTGTTAGTTATACATTGAAATGTAAGTTTAAATTTGACGCTATGCCTTAGTTTACTATGTACGTTCTATAACAGCTATTTCGCTTGTTGAACTTCCCTTTCTCAATCCCATTGCTCTTAGTTCTTTAATTACTTGCAATGCCCATAGTTTTACCATACTCATTCATTTGATGACAGTTTATTGGAGTTATTTTCTTTTTATAGCTGTGTAATTGCCTTTATATATTTAGGTTGAGGTGATATCTTCATGATTCTGTTGTATAGATATGTTCCATTAACAGAGATTTTGTTTATGATATGTCAGTGTTGTATATGAATTTTGTAAATTAAGATTTTATGTATTCCCCCATCTTTGAACTTTTTGTAAGTCCACATTTAGATGTCATCATGTCAATGATACTTGGAATGAGGGTGTTTCTATATGCATCACAGATTCTTCATTCATCTGCTCCCTTGTTAGTTGTACATTGTAATAAGTTTAAATTGAATATTTGGGTATTCTAATTGCAATTTTTCTTTCCTAACGAATTTCTACCATTAAATGATATATCAAATATTTTGGCCAATATTTTGGGTTTTATGGTATCTTAGCCTTTTTGGTTTTGATAAGAAACAATTAATTAGTTTACGACGTTGTTTATGGAGCTGTACTACCTATTTATATCCACATTTTTTCTAGGGTTTTACCTACTTTCTATTAGTATTAACTTTGAACGATATCCTGATTGTTTCCGCCACCTCCAATTATCAAAATGGATTCTCGCGTAATGGTGGAGATATTATTTACATCGTTGGTGGCGATGAAGCATATAATCAGGTAGATAAGCTGTTTCCACCACAAGATTTTGGGCATCCGGATACATCGTTTGATTTTAATCGGAATGCAAATGATGAAGGGCGTGCATTCGTATTGGAGAATGATAGATCTCATAAAAGGCGACTTTGCAAGACGTTCAAAGCTAAAGGCAGCTGTCCTTTTGGTGATGAATGTGTGTTTATTCATGACGCAGAGAGCAGAAGCCGAGAAAAGCCTATTGCTGGAATAGGTGGGAGGAAGCAGGTCACTGCCCATATGGGAACAAGTGCCTTTTTGCTCATGGGGAAGCAGGTATAGTTCATTTAATCTTTATCCTTATATTAAGAACCTTAAATTGCCATCTTATATATGTTTGGTTTTATGTTGAATATCATAATTAATTTCTTTTACTTGTCAACCATGAACGGGTTGAGTTTCTATCTTGAGCTATATTTAATTTTTAGATACAAGTAATGTAACTATGTATGCCGTTGGCAATTAATTTTTAATGTTTTTGTAACATCTATAGTCGATAGATCTCAATGTTGATAATGGATCTAGTAAATTTGTAATAGAGAGGTGAAAGTGATAAAATGATTGTACACCGTTCTATGAGGAGGGATTGGACCTGTTGGCTGCTCCCTAGCTCCATTACGGTCTCTGATTAGGTCAATATACATAGGTTATGTAAGTTATTCTTTCTATGAATTCATTATGTGACTCGTAACTTTAGTCCATGTGCGATAATGCTAACTGCAACATTACGTATGACCTTTAGGGATAATTACACCAATGAACATAAGGAAATTGCATTATATAACGTTCTTTAGTCTTGAAACATTTTCTATTATGCATTAGGAGTCCCATAGGACCACATAGTTGTACTGAAGTTACAGGAGTAGGTTTTACAGTTGATCTATTTTGACAATGGTGCTGTGGTGAAAATACAAATGATTGATGATGAGGTTGATCACTGATGTGAAACTGCATTAGGAATTTAAGATGGATAAGAACATATAAGCACTTTAAGAGACTGTTTAGGAACATCAGAACATGAGTATTTTGGAGTTTGGTCCATATCTGTCAATCTGTGTACACTGCATAACGATAGGAGACCCGCATTGTATATATTATTATTTTTATAACGCATAGTAGCATTCCTTGCTAAGGATTCCTTTAATCTCTCCAAACTCTTTTTATATGATTTAGTGGGGTCTAATTTCTTTTGGTAACACTGAGGTTATCAAACTTTGAGAATCAAATTGTCTGAATAAAGGTTTGTCTATATAAACATGCAAGAGGACCAAGAGGATGCAATTCTCTTGTTATTTGTTAGCTCATCTCACCATCAATATTCACGTTGGGACATGCCAAGTTTCTTAAGAACATCTGTATACGACAAAAACTATTTTTATGAGTATAGATGGCAAGATAGGCAGGGAAGGTTGGATAATGGTGAAAGCGGGTTCAGTTTGAAGGGCAATTTCTGGTACTGGTTGAAACAGGCAAAGCTGGTTGGGTTGACCCTCAAACACTTTTCTAATTAATTTTATAAATATTCAATGTTTCAGTTATGATTACAAACTCGATATATTTACAATGGCAATCTAAATGTTTCAATAAAATTGATTTGGAGGTTGTATGCGTTATAATATACTTTGGATGACTTTCTACCAGTGCGGCCTATTTGACATGTTCCCTTTGTTTTAGATAACTCACAACCCAAATCGACTCATTCATAGAGATGGGTCGAAATTGTTACCATTATTTAAGTATACATGAGAATGTAACGGAATCATTGGATATCTATACAAGCAACATCTATACACACAACTGTACATTCGATGAAGAAAGCATTTGGATGCAACTCTATGATAAGTACTAGAGGGCGTATATGCAATCAAGAATTTGATTACTAAAAGAAATACCCTATAGAACTCAAGTATCATGTCGATCCTAAATGCTGAAGTGCATCTGTCACATTCATTGAGCACTATTTAGAGATTTTAACCTTATACCATGTGAAAGAATGTCTTAACAAGTAGTTTAATCTAAATCCATTCCATCTTATCCTACAATCATGTCCATGTAATTTTTGTAGTTTGTTGTCATATACTTTTATTTGCATACCAACAAGTTGCTTTACATGTGTTAAATTTATTAGGGAAATTGGATACCTACATCAGTAAGTACCAGATCTCTCATGAATAGTAGGATAAATGCCATTAAAACTCATAAATGTGATAATATGTATAGCCATTATCAGTTTAGCTCCCACAAGTTTGACCTAATTAGTCAAACAAATTCTTCCGAATACCTTCATTATGATTTTTGACTGTCAAATGACCAAAACACAAATTCAAGCTTATGTGCACATTTCTTTTTGTACTAAACTCATAGCAACATTACAAGTACGATAAGTAGTACATAACTGGTAAAAAAGGATTATATGGCAAATTATCGTTTAACTAATGCAAGTTTGAAACTAATAGAGAACATTTACTTTGACATCTTTTGATATTTTGAAACGAATAATGCTTCTTTTTGGCAGAACTCCAACAACTTGGTGGGTCAGACCCCAACAACCAAGGGGTCAAATCGGTTGCTCGTGGTGTAGGGGTGCCCGACTCACCAATTGATGGTGCAGGTGGTTCTGAGCAGCTGCCAGGTCGAGTGCAGAAACGCTTCTCCAAGTGGCCTGTAAGAGTTAATCGAATCTATGGCGACTGGATTGATGATATCGAGTGATTTTTGTAATGGAGAAGCTTGAATCCACCTTGGCTGCAGTATTGTTTGCTGAACTTAGTTTAATTCTCGGACAATTATAACCATCGTTAACTTGACATGGTAAAATTTGACTTGATGGGGATTGGATGGTTTTAACTTGCAAATGCTTTTATGGATTTTGTTGGAAAGTTTTTGGATAGAGAGATTTTTATCTACTTTGGTGTTTGTTATTGAGATTGCAATATTTTTTGCGTTTTGATTAGAATGTGTGGATACGTGGTTTATTGTCTAGCATAATATCGCTTTATACGGTCAAATTACTTAGCATATTTGTGTCAAAATTGATCCTATCAGATTGAAGAGAGACTAGCCATTATTATAAGAGGAAAGAAACTTGTGGGCTTGTGGTCACATGGAATACCATGGCAGGGTGTCGGAAAGTTTGGACCCTGGTCCAAACGGAGACCATTGACCCCACCACCATCACACCATAGTTCCCATTGGTTAAATGTACCTTGTTTCCTCAGCCTTTTTAGTGGGGGATCTTCTACAATCAATTATGTACACATTACTTGTTTAGAAAAAATGTCAAAATTGACCATCTCCTGAGATTAGTGGGACCCACACAATTGTGACGAATCACACAATCAATGGTACAAGTAGGGTTGTTTATTTGTCGTAGCGAGTTCCATGAAGTTTTGCCACTTCTTCCGTTGAAGTAGTTACGTGTCGAATGCACTAATTGAAACTCTTGCAAGCAGTATGATTACGTTAGTGCTAGAAGCGTCTTATGGTTTTGTAGTTTATATGAGTATACCCTGTGTGTACACGAAAAATTGAACATTAGCTTCACATATAAGTCCCAAGGGATGGAAGTATTCAACTATAGAACATGAAAAAAATGCCTTTCTAACTTTTAAATTTGAAGATGGCAACAATCCATATTCAATGGGCATGTACAAATTTCACTTGCCTCAGAAATTTTTCTAAATTACATACTTATCTTAAAAATAAAATGTAAACCGATCAACTCACAGTCCCTTATCAACCGATCCTATAGTCAACACATGAGACGTAAATCGTGCAACCCACAATTCAATATACATGATAACGACGGGGATTGAACCAATAATCTTCGTCTTTACACTGCATGTCCTCACAACTAGTCTAAATATTACGGGGAGTATTTATATAACAATGCTACTACACTTCCCCTCAAAAAGTGGAGTATGATAGCCTGATAGGTAATTTTGTAAGATAAGTAAAAAGTCCTTTTCAGAACCTCTGGCCTACAAGTAGAATTCGATAAAACATCATAGATTAGATTTAATGATTATAGTTCGAAATTTTGTGACATAAAGTTGACCCACTTTTTATAATCTTGGGATTCATGTTTGACCAAAACCAGAGAGAGGCAACCCTGGCCTAGTCTACTTTCACTTTAACCACCAGAGGCAGAGATGATCTTTCACAAAGTAAAAGTGAATGCTTCAAATATGTTAAAAGGGTTATTGACTTTCCAACATGTAAGACTGCTCCCTCACTCAAAACTTGCATAGCAAGAAGAGAATTATAAACAAAAAATTTATGTAAAATGATCTATTTTTTATGTCCTATTACTACTTTTTATCTATTTACGTCATAATGTTCACTTTAACTATGTACACAGTTTTAAACTTTTCAAGAATTACACTTTTCACTAATCATAAATCTACCCACTATATGTTTTTTAATTTGATTGAAATATATATTGTATACTTATATTGTGACAAATAAACATGTAAATACCTCAAATTGAAGGGATTAAACCTAAATCTTTCTAAATTATTACAATGACTAATTGTGGGCTTAATTTGAGTTTGGGTTGTCATACAAGTATACAACCCCACCTTGTTTCGTGCCAGAAGCAATGTTTTAAAAACCGGTTTAACTCGGCCGGTTCGACTGGTTAAACCGGAATCGGCAACAAAACCGATTTGATGTCTCTAGTGTAAAATTTCCGGTTCGAATGGACAGGAGGGTGGTTCAACCGGAAAAAACCAGGATCGGCTGACTTTTCTGTTCGGTAAAAAAATCGGTTTTTAAAACATTGGCCAGAAGACCTCTGTCCCTCTGTCATTGGAAATATTATTGAAAGATACACTTAAATGAGAAATATAAGAAAATACGTAAAATATCAAGGAACCAACAAAAACGTTTATGAAAACAAGAATATATATATATATATACTCCGTAGTAAGAATGTGAGAGATCTGTGAACGAAAGAGAAAATCAGCTATTGGATTAGAGTTTCTCAAACTCTTGTATCATATATTTGTCAAGTACGATTGTGCAACTTATTGTTCCAAATGAGTTGCTAGAGTGTAAATATCAATTTGGTTTAAGGTAATAAATTGACAATGTACTTTTAATTTTGTTCCAATATAGGTAACGAACAAATATTATTACTAATGTAGGTGATGTACTTTGTAAAAGTTTTCAATGTTGGTAATATGATTCATAAGTACATTATTAACATTGGAACACATATGTTGAGTACGTTGTTAATATGTAACACTTTTTTCCGGTACATTACCTATATTCGTAATAAAATTAGTTCGTTACCAACATTAGAATAAAAATGAAAGTAAGTTACAAATCTACGACTTTATCCCTATCAATTTTACGACTATCAGATATAAAACTGACTTTATTTCTATGATATACTCTCTTGAACAAGACAAAAACTGTTGAGAGATTTTGCTTGTCATAAAGATTATAAACGGATTTAATTATTTTATCTAATAGTCAGAGACTTCTTCAATAAAATAAAATTTATCGACTTAATCACACACTATGTGAAGGTATGTATTTGTTTCTAACTTTGAGAAAATATTTCATGCAGCATAAAAAATTGCACATGTATGGTTAGCTTTAACTCAAGGGTCGAATATGTAAGTTTATAAAAGTTGAGGGACCAAAACTATAAAATTTATAAGATTTCTTTATTTCCTATAATCAACCACACAAAGCTTTATGAGCACAAATAATTTGCCTTTTAACTATTTCCTAAAAAAATAGTATTTGGATCCCTTTTAAGTTTTTCTTTAATAACACACAACCTTGTACGATGTTAGTTGGTTTAGTTAAACGACTTATTTACATTCCAAAGCTAGCTATGTATACTCCCCACGTCTATTGTAAGCACATTACTAGTTTTGTAAAAAAAAATTTATTTACAACAAATAACTATTAAAATTGTTAAATTTTAAAATACATTATCATTCATTACTCTCGGTAACTCCATTTCTAATACTAGTAAATAACCCACGCAAAACGGTGGATAGATATAAGTGGGTGAATGTTTATCGATTTAGATTATTTGTTATTTTGATAAATCAATTCACACGACATCTCCCTTTGACCTTTGTAACACCTAAAATTACATATAGTTTTCATTTATTGAAAGTTGATTTTATATTTATATTTTAATTTTTAAGCAATCTTCTTGATTATGAAAGTGCAATAAATACTTATGGGGCCGTAATAAACACTTGGGGGTATAAAGTCATTTCTGATATTACTTTTCTTAAGGCATTAATCAAAATACGTAAATGCTTTATAATGGTGTATTGTAATGCTGGTAAATTCTGTCAATTTGCTCCACATCTGGGTAATTCTGGGTATAATGACATAAAATTTGGATTCTTATGGACCGGGGGAATTTTGGGAATGACCTTAATTAGGTAAAACTCAAATCATGAATGAGTCTAAAGGGTGGCCATTATGTTATACTTTTTATATTATATAGTTAAAAATATTAACTTATTTTGAAAAATATATATATATATTAGTGAATCAGAACATTTTTTTATGAAATTTTCAAATAGCCCGTTATGACCCGAGCCCGTTTAAACCTGCACCTGATTAAACCCACGTCCGTTTTAACCACTAGCCCATACCCGTTTAACCCGCCCATTTAGCCACGTCTAATGTATTGTATACACATAGATATATATGTCATACTTACCTTAAATTTTATTTTTTAATAACAAAAAATCAAAAATGTCATTTCTTAACTTTATGAGAGACATTTTTTTTACATAGAGGGACTACATAAGAAGAGAACTTTTTATTTTTTTCTTTAAAAAAAAAACAGAAGTGTGAGGGAGATAAAAGAGAGAAATGGATGTAGAGGCAACTAGTTCTTACTCTTGTAGTCAACTCCTCAACTACATAATCCATCAAACCACCGTCTTCCACCACAACCCTTCACCGTCAGCGCCACCACAACCACAAAACACCCCGGAAAACCCAAAAAAGAGGCGGAAGAGAAAAGCTAAAGTTTTTAGTAACAGACAAGAAGCAGAAGCTCATAGAATGACTCACATTGTGGTTGAAAGAAATCGCCGGAAACTAATTAATCAACATCTCTCCGTTTTACGTTCTCTTTTGCCGGAATCTTATATCCAAAGGGTTAGTTTTATTTTTTTTTCTTCTTCCTAAATGTTTAATAGTACTAGTTTTTTGTAAATTCTAGTACTTTTTAGCAGAAAAAACTCAATTATAGTAAAAGGGTTTCTTTATTATAAGAAAAAAATTAGTCAACTATTTAACATTGAAGTGTACTTTGCTTATTTATGATTTTATTCATGTTTGCAAAAAGATTTGCATGTTTTGATTTTGGTTCACCGTTTTTTGTATTGCAAAATTTGAAGTATTGGGCTACTTTTAATAAAGGGTTAAAGTGCGCTGAAATGCAATTAACTTATGTTTAACATTCAAGGGTATATTGTGTGTAAAAAACTCGTTATTTATGTGTTGCTATATCCATGGACTTAGCCTTATAATAAAAGAACCATTAATATCAATTTTTTGTTTAGGGATCTTTTTATCTTGTCATTTTGCTTGGTGGCCTTTTTTGTTATTGTTAAGTTTTGTTTGAGACTTTGAGATAGTGATAAACTTATGATTTATGTTCCACAATCCATTTCTGATAATGTGTTAAACAATGCCTAATTAATAATTATATATTGGGTCCTGAAAGCAAGATTATTAATTTATTGGATATTTAATTAAGAAAGTTTAGCCACTTTGTAAGAGCCCAGGATTATCTGCTGTTCTTTACATAGTCAAATAAATGCACCACTTTTTAATTTAATTGTTCAAATACATAGAAAGTATGATAAGATATATTGATATGGTATGATTTTTCTACTTATATTAAACACACTTTTATCATATTAAAGAACAAATTATGCACTCCCAATTCGATATCTTCTCAGACAAAATGCAGTGTATGATTTTCGCATAATTTTGTCCATTTTTGAGACCGCGCAGCTTATGAAAAAGGAAAGGTTTGAATTTAAATATACTTTAATTGTGTAGCACGGAGTATAAAATTTTGATATATTTGATATTTATGTACTAAAAACTGTGGCTTGAATAAGTTACACATGGCTAACTAATACAAACATTTTATGTACATTTTAGGTGTTGCAGATGTTACACTTTCTTATGTTTCTTGACAGTTGACACTTCAAATCACACACATCGCTAAACATTAATTGTGAAGAAAAGAAATGCATATAATTTCACTAAATGTTTTTTTTTTTTTATAAAATACACTGATTTGATATGATTATTAATGTATATCGAGGTAATTTTGCAGGGTGATCAAGCTTCAATAGTTGGTGGTGCAATAGAATTTGTAAAGGAGCTTGAACACCTCTTGCAATCTCTTGAAGCTCAAAAGTTCCTCTTGACTCAACAACAACAACAACAAAATACAATCATTCATGATCAAAATACTACTTTTGCCACTAACCTTACCAAGCAATGTGAAATACCACAATTGCCCCTATATTTCCACAAAATTTTCTCTACTCCATGGTCATCTCAAGTTCCCAACAAAAACAGTTCAATAAGCAAGGCCACAATGGCAGATGTTGAGGTTAATTTAGTCCAAACGCATGCCAATCTTCAGATCCTATCACGAAAACGGATAACGCAGCTCTCAAAAATGATTGTTTTCTTGCAAACCTGTAACCTTTCCATACTCCACCTCAATGTCAACACTTTGGACCCATTGGTTTTCTACTCCATCAGTTTAAAGGTATGTACAAGTAGTCAAGTACATCATACAAATTATGAATATGATTAAATGGTACTACGTACAAGACTTCATATATATAGAACATACAAGCATGATGCATTTGCAGGTTTTAAAGCATGATGCAAAAGTGTGCATATGAAAATGACACCTCCATGCCAAAAAGAAAAAGGCCAACTTTATAAATGATACTACTATTGTCCACATTTAACCTTGAACATATGCACATCACTACACAAAAAATGTAAATAATGATAAGAATATATTTGGGAATTCAGTTAAGCTTTAACTTTAGATTGCTAAGGGATCAAGAAAACTTGACAGTTGAAAGTTGTTCATAGCTTAATCGCTTACAACCTTCAATAAGAAAAATTATTCACATAATCTTGCACCTGTTTTGACCTGTTACCCATTTTGTCCATGCCACCAACAATAAACTCGTTTAGTTATTGAGTCTTAAATACATTAAAATTTTTGATGAATAATGTCAAATCAGTAATTACAGCACTATTATGCAGGTGGAAGAAGGATGCTGGCTAAAATCAGCAGATGACATAGCAGGTGCAGTTCACCATATACTTAATCTTATTGAAGAGGAAGCTACCTTATGTATTAATGGCAAAAACTTATAAGATGGGGTATAAATAGTATAATGTCGATACTATTTTCTCTAGGGGTTCTCATCGTTTTGTTGTACAGCATTAGCTGAACTAGCTAAGATGTTTTCATGCCAACATGATTAAGTTATATAATATGATTTTATATAGATAACAGAACTATAGAAGTTATAAGATAATCTGCTAGAAATATAATTCTTGATTCATCGATGAAAATTCAGTTTTGAGTAAGCTCTCTAAACTTTATATGAGTACAAAAGTAGGCAATGATATAATAGAAAGACAATATGGTCATGCTCAGTACAAACAAGCTATTCTGGAGCCAAAACAGAGGTTCGAAGTGGAAAACTGAAACCAGTTAACAACTTTATTGAGGTTGATCGCTGAGTTTATAAAACTTGGATTACACTTTGTGTGAAAGGCTTAGACACAAGTGTGGTACTGATCATCGATCTTACACAACAGATTTCATGAGACTCATGGCTCATGTGAATGATGTATATATATTCTAAACTTTGATACAATCAACAAGTGATGTACTATCTGTCTCGAAACCATTTATCGAGTTAATATAACTAAGTTGTATCAATTCTGCCCGATTCACGATGCACAAACGAGCGCTCTTCAGGCAAGGTAGTGTGAGGTGTTACATATGTGCATTTTTACATCATGTTTCTACTTTGTGATCGGTTCAATCTGTTCCGTATACCAGTGTATTTTAATAGTTTTCCTTAGACAATAAATTAAATGTGACACTCAAACATAACCCTTTTTACAATGATATACAGAATTAAACATTTAATATACACAATTTGGGCATGAGTTACTTGAAATAATGGCTAGAAACTTATTTAACCATTACAAAAATGACACTGTAAAACATGAACCTAGTTTATCAACCTTCTCTAGTAAACAAATATATCAATAACCATTTGAATACGATTTTTTCCATAACAAATGATTTACATGAACAAAGTTTAAACCCTAGCTAATTCTTTCCCTCCAAAACAGTTTTTGACGATCCTGCATCATTTGTAAATCGGACCGCTTGTCGTGACATTTCTTCTGCTTCATTAAAGAACAAAACGTGTGCTCCCGGAACCCGAGTTTGGTACAAATGGCCCGTAGATTTCGATCTTCTAATCTTTCTTCCATCCTCTTTAACAATATCAAGTGTCACACCACTTTCTCCTAAGTCACTAGTCATCAACGGCGGTGGAAGTGGTGGTGGTGGTGAGTTCACCGGTGGAGATTTAACATCAAAGCATACATTTGCTCTACATAATGGGCAATTCGAGTGAGTTCTAAGCCAAGTGTCGATACAATGAACATGAAAAGCATGACTACATTTCGGTAAAAGCCTAATGCTTTCATCTTCTTGAAACTCTACTAAACAAACCAAACAATCTGTACACGAAACCAAACCATCTCCTTTCTTGTACTTACATAACGTAATCGACTTGATCAAAGCCTCATCCAAACCCTTACCTAAAACCAGCCAAGGTACATAATTCGAATGATCGTTTTCTTGATCATGACCATCCACTCCCATTTCTGGATCACGAGTTTCTTGATTCACATCCCCTCTTGTTAACAACACAGTTGATGCAGTGTTTCTTAAAAAATATCGTGAGATTATAAAGTAGTAAGCAACCAAGAGGCACAAGCTCCCAATGAGAGCAATGATCATAATGACCACCGGTGAGAGTGTGACACCGCCCAAATCATCCTTAACTAATGATGGTGGTGGTGGTGGTGGTGGTGAAGAGAGGATGACATATTTACACCATTTTGTGCAATATATGTTGCAAACCTTTTGGGAACAATCTTTAGGGTTTATATGTGGAATCCATGTTTTCGGATCCTTTAAAGACCCCATAATAGCACAAGGTGTACACTAAAAACCTTACTTATTGCGAAAATATACATCAAAACAAAGGTTTTAGCAAAACTCAAAAGTATAGATGCATACCATGTTCTTTAAGCTTCAAGATACCTCTAAATAGTGTATCAAAGACAACTTGAAGCTTGTAAACACGTGAGATTTTAAAGTGAAGAAGGAGAAAACTTGCAAAGATGAGTAAAAGCAAAGATGAAGAAAGGGAGAAAGGGAGCTTTCATAACTTTTTCTTGTTCTTTCTCTCCTATTTTAATTTGTTTTTGTGAATTCTTCACCTTTCAATTTTTAAATTTTTGTTGGTGATATTAGATAAGTGTTGGTTAGAAGTCATGAAGGTAATCAATGTTCTTTTATTATTTATAGAAGGTAAGTAGTAGTTGGAATTTTAGTATAATCCTTATTTTCTATAAGAACAAAATGATCAGATATCATAAGTGTGGGATACAATATAATTTAGTGATGGTGTCAATAAATATCATATAGAAAATTTATATGTAGTTTAAACGGGCGGTAATGATTGATACATGCATTTTTTTTCCTCGGTGTATGAGGTTGTTTATCTATACGCGTTTATTAATTTGAAAAATAGTTATATATGTACATATTTACATTAAATGTTCTTTCCATATAACATAAGCAGATAAACAGTTTTTTAAATATTGTTTGGATTATCTTATTTTTAATAAAAGTAAGTAAGAGATAAACAAATAATGATTAATTAAATAAGCATTTACAAACAGCCAATAAACCGTGTTAGCCTACCATCAGTTGCTAGCGACATCTCTTAGAACTTGATTCATCCTTACTATCTTATGAAAAAAAAAGATATAAGATGTTAACAATGTCTCTTAAAGCTATCTTTAGAAATATATTTTGTTTGTGACCGATAAAATCTTATTCACTCATAATCAATTATTTCAAAACTTTTACCTTACGGCGGTATTAAGAAGTGTAATAGGCATCTAAACTTTAACTTATGATCATACAGGCTTATGAAAACAATATCAAAATTCCAGCGCCGTTGCTTGTTATATTGATCATTATATATCTAACTAATGTCAAAGTATCTTGTTAATTAAGATCACTTCTAATATGGGTTCTTTAGAAATAAATGTGACTAAAGTTGACTCGGAGACTAAAAAAAGTAGCTTTCTAGAGGTCCATACGTTAAGTGCATTGCAAGTTTGAACAATTCAAACTTGTAGTATTAACCAAAGTTATTAAAATATAATAATAAATTTAGTCGTTTCCAAAATACCAATTATTATGTCTAGTTGAAGTTTATTCATCGACTCATTGTATATATTGCTTTTATTAAATCGTCTAAGCTTAATTAATTAACAAATTATAAATTTATCAATGGCCCAAATAGATGTCACATGGTAAATGGCTACTTATATTACAAAAGGATAGGCTATAGCATTAATTTAGTGTTTAAATAAATAAATAAAATTATATAATATGTAATTATACAATATTTTTTATTTACTGTTTTGATGAAACAAAAGGGTATAAATTTATTCTACATTATTTCAACAAAGCATAATATTATCACAACTTCTACAAGAAATCGAGTGTCGTTAATAACTTATTTAAACACATTGTAATATCTAATTTGTAACAAAAAGACACTTTATTAATTAAAAAAAATCGAGCTAACAGTGATTGTAAATTCTTAGAATGAGAATGATAAATCTAGTAGGGTCTAATCTTCTTATTTATATTCGTCGGTGTTAGAAACTTACACGTTTAGTGAACAATTAGATTAAATTATTTAATTAGAGATTAATTTCTTAACACTTAAATGAAGATGAACACGAAGTGATGAAAACAAATTAATATCACATAGAACTTGTGCCGTGACAATCTTATCTTAATCTTAAATTATATATAGAAAACACATTAATGATTTAATCATTCTAATTAAGTTTTAATTTTTCAATTAAGCCTATTAATTTTAGTATATATTTTAAAATAAGATCTCTAACTTATTTATTAAAAAAAAGAGTTTTTTTAATAACTACTCAGTTACACAAAAAAGAAATTTAATTCATTAATTAAAATATTATCCAAATTGATCTGTAATGTTTCTATTTTCAATTCACCAAGTATAAATAAAATTACTTGAAAAACTTAACACATAATAATTTAATTTCTTAATCCATACTTATATAATCCATTTATTTAGAGTAATATTATCATGAATCCAACTAAATGCTTAATATACATACTTACACACTTTATTATTAGAAACAAGATATAAAACACGAAATTTTATACTAAAAATAAATGGTCTGTGTGTATACAAGGGTTTAAAGTCTAGTTGTTTTGTTACTTTTGTATATGAAATACCATTACTTAATTTAGACGAATTAATTATTTATGAATCATAATATGTTAAGGCGTGTTTAGCTATATAAACCTATATCCACTTTTCATTTTTATTTTTCTGAAGTTTTGTGTCACTTGAAAACTAAAAGAATTTATGAAAATTGGTTCAAATGTAAGGGATTGAATTGTAGGAAATGTTGAAAATTATAAATAATAGATTCTTTGTTTTATAGAAACTTCTTGGAATAATCAAAACTTGAACACCTTTTCAAAACTAACTAGTAAGTCGCGCAATGCAGTGGGTACAAATTTAAACCGGTTTAAAAAAGTGATTAAGTATTAAGATATTGATTTGAATTATTCATCTTAGGTGGAACAAAATAATAATAAAATAAAATAATATGATGAATAATCCTTAAAATATTAAAATAAAATCATCATTAACATACATAAAGTTTTGTATTATGAATAAGTTTTGTGAGTTGTATATTTTAGTGTTTTAAGTATTTAAGAGAGAGAATGATATGTTTTATAAGGAGTACAGAATTTTAATTTTCTTAAAAAAAATCTAGAAAAAACTAGAGGAGATTTATGTGATTAAACTCACGGTAAAAGTTCATTAGAGTACAAGAATTATTGAAAGAATGAAAGTAGCAATCAAATTATGTCATGTGTATAAAGAGAATGTTACACATGTAGAAAACCCATTTACCCCAAAACTTATATATCTCACAAACAACAAATTGAAAAATTATGAAAATTGCACCATTAGATTCAGCGTTTTATCCTCTTCGATTTGCCGTCCCTCAAGGCATACTTTCGACGAGTTTTTTTTTCTACCGTTTTTTGGTGGGTTTCACATTTTACTAACACATGTGTTAAGGTAAATCGAAGAGGATAAAACGCTGAATCTGATGATGCAATTTTTATAATTTTTCGATTTGTCATTTGCGACATATTTAAGTTTGGGGGTAAATGAGTTTTGTTCATGTGAAACATTCTCTTTGTACACATAACACAATATTATTTGTACTTCCATTATTTCAATAATTCTTGTACTCTAATGATCTCATCTCTAAACTCACGCTTATCCTCCAATCTTTTGTGTTAAGGTAAATAATCTACGTGTCACATTTGTAGGGAAGTGTAAGATTAGCTCATGTTTAGTTGTTTCTTTTAGAAAATAATAAAGTTTACGAAATGCTCAATAGTTATTAGAAGTAAACAAAAATTAATAGTTACTCTCAGTTATGTAACCGTAATATTTAATTTAAATTTTCAATTTTTATTTATACAGATGCACTAATTAAGAATTGTTCTAAACAAAGCGCTTAGGGATGTTGTTAGTGTGCTTAAAAGTGTTTGTATCTGACAATTAAATATTAATTCTAAATGACGGTTATTTTAATTGTTCAAGATTTTTAAGCGTGTTAAAAGCGACCTTAAGGGCTGTGTTAAAAAAATCCTTACTATAATTATTTTGCATTCTCTTTGTTATTGTCATTCTAAGTTCTTCTGATTAAACGAAGTTAAGACTAAGATATGTTGATGCACTCATGTAATGCATACTATGCTAATGTATAGTTTGAAATATAGTCTAGACAAAACTTTTATTTTGATATGCATGAGTGATTATGTTAACTTAAATATGGTAAATTATACAAAAATTAATAATCATCCTTAACAACATATCGGTTGGTAAAATCGTTAAGTCATTTGGGGGTACGCAGTTCCATGATTTGACCCACAGTTTGTGCACTAATGTAATAAAGGAGGCTTCAATAAAAGGCCCAAAACATTAAAATGGCTTTGTGGTGAATGGGCGTTAAACCGAAATTACCACCCAACTCATGAAAGAGAGGTTAAATAAAACATGTCATTCATTAAACATTTAAACTTAGCCGACATATTTCATTTTTTACTCAAAATTTTAATAGTTTACATATTTACAAACTCTATCTTTCTTCTATATTATTATATTATATTATATATTATATTATTATATATATATATATAATGGAGAAGTTTAGACCCTTGATTAAGCTCCATAATTAAAGATCAATGGTCTAAATTTAATTTGAAATAAGTACACTTAACACTCTCATTACTTTTTGGTAACCTTTACACATTATAAAATTGGTAATGGCTAAGATTTAATCCGGAGAAAAAATAAAATAAAATAAACCAATTAATTAAACTAAATTTTTTGCTATAACAATAAAGGGAAAAAAAAAACCGGTTGTACTCCTGTTATCCTTACTTCTCCATCTTTTGTCTTCTCAAAACCCTAACTCTGGGACCTTAAAACCTAACTTACATAACGTTTTCTACTGGTGCTATTATACAAAAAGTCTTTCTCGCCAATTGCAATATAAGGTCTGTACAATTATATCATTGATTTCTTTTCGTTTAGTTAATGTAATGGTATGCTATATCTCTGCAGATGTTTTATGATATATGATTTTGATTGTAGTTTGTTCTTCATCATCAATGAGTTAAAGAAACAAGATTTCAACAAAGGAAAGTTATCTAAAGCTGTCGGTGATGGTGCCCTCAAAACTAAACGAGAACTTCATGTTCGATACAAGGTTTAGTTTTTAATTTCATCTCACGAAAATTCTTACATGTAATCTGTAACCTTTTAATGTGTTAGTATATAAAAGTGTTTAACTATAGTTCCGTTTTCTTGAGTCCTACGTATAATCCTTTTATTTGTTTTTGTTTGAATCTCGACAGGGGTTGATGAACTATTAAGAAAGAAGTTAATGACATTGTTTAATGGTTATCCGTCAAAAGGTATGTTGTGTTCACTAATTTTCAAGTTTTTTTAGCCACTTTTGCAATTCTTCATGCACACAAACAAGTACCTACACCAGTGGATATTCAGCCATGGATGCATTTTAAAATGTCCAACTTACAAGTTCCCCTTGTCTTGCATCCACCCATTATATTCGTGAAAAGAATAAGGAAGTTCAATTTAAAATGCATCAGACAAAACTATTTTCTTTTTAATGTCAACCGGGCTTATTTCCTTTTTGTTGTTCAATCCACTCTCTTTTAATGTCATCCTCCATGTTTCCACCATCTAAAGCATTCAATTGGTCACCTTCCATTGGTAAACCTATCATATCGTGGATTGTTTCTTTCGTGATCTTAATCGAGCCGTCTTCCATGTTTATTACTAACTCTTGATCATCAAAATGATCTACAATATAGTAACCTAGTTTCCCAGGTATATGGTTAACATTGAACTTACACATGTTACCAAAACCCATCATCTTTAAGCAGTTCCTCTGATCTGTGCTCAATGCATGTAATGCAGCAAACAAAGGTGTGGGTGACCCCGTGTCCATATTGACGCATGTAGTATGTTGTCATCACCACCAGATTCAGAATCGCTTCCACATCTCGTCTTCTTATTGACAACCACCTTTTTAAGTTTGTCTTGCTTTTTCTTCCTCCCCTTATTAGCCTTCATTGTAGGCACCTTACGACCCGCAATAGCTGACCCAACGTTCCTTCGTTTCCGCTTTACACCGATCACATCGTACTCATTTTCCCTACTGACAAAAAAATACATTGATGTACATCATGAATAACACAGGATGAGCATCAAAATCAAAACTCATCATTATTTACTCTATAAATCAAAAACTACAGTTCTTACAAGTGAACACACACGACCATCAAACACTTAATTGCTTCGATATATTCTTTGAAGTAACTACTTTTAAGTTTCTGCTCATTTCTCTTAAAATTTGTCATTAGATTGTTTTAACGTTTAAACAAAAATGAACGTATTTAATCTTCCTAGTTACGACTTGTCCTTTTACACAGATTGTAATCCGACAATAACCTAACATTTAACAGACGCGAAATATAATTAAATGATAAAAACATTTTTGTTGATGTACACAGGTGCACAACGTCAATACTAAGCAATTGTATGACAGACTTACAATAACAAAATGTAATGCAGGACCAAAACAGGTAATGTAGCACCGAATTTCATTTTTACATTAATAACAACAAAATATGTTCATCTAATCACACACCCAGTTAGTTACTTTCAGTCAAACATAGAGTTGATTATCGTCCACAAGAACCATTCACAGTTGTCTAATTGATGTTCACGTATGCACAAATTGTTCATCTATTCACGCACTTAAATACTTAATTTCTGCCAACTGTACATCTGATCATTTCACTTTTTAGACCATTTGCAATGGTGCAGCTTATCATGGGGCGTTCTGGGTGCCACATCAGCGTTGACGCCCAGTCAGCACGTGCAGTGGTAAACCCAGAATGCCCCAGAACGCCCATCATCCCCCCTTGGCTCTACCATTTTCTTTTAATTTTGATTTTTTTTAAAAAAGAAACTAAATTTTCTTTTTAATTAAACTAAACTACAATTTATTAACTTAAACAAATACATTTCATTAACTTAAATAAAAATACAATATAAAAGCTTGTAGAACTTGCAAAAGAAGTTCTTCTTTTGAATCCGATTCCAAAATAAAATTTAGTGAATCCATTTTTGAATTTGGTAAGAATTGAGAGAAAGTTGGATGAATTTGATGTATGAAAAATGATAAATGGAGTGTGTATATATAGAGGTTGGGGAAAAAAATAAAAATAAAATATTTTTAAAAACTAGCCGTTGAACGGCCATTTTTTAACATATATATATATATATATATATATATATATATATATATATATATATATATATATATATGTTTCAAACGGTTAAAACTCGAAAAAAATGAATTAAATAATCAGTGAGCCCCATCTGCACGCTCCCACGCAGCCCCGTGCTTCGTTGATCGACGCCCCGAGAACGCCCCCAAAATGCCCCGTTGCCGGCGTTCTGGAGCGTTCTGAGGCTCCAAATCTGCCACAACGCCTGCGTTGCAGGTGGTCTTAAGTGTATGTTCAATAACAAGCCTACAAAAAACACGACCGAAACATTTACAAATGACTAATTAATGTTCACGTATGCATAAATATTGTACCTGGTGATGATGTTTTACTCCGAACCTTCTTATTTTGTCCATCACGTTTGACTTGTTCATCTTTTTTGAATCGTAGCTCAACGAAATCGTAAATGTAACATCCTTTCGTCTCCATACCAACAACCCGGTACTTTCAATATTGTTACTCACTACTAATCAATATTAAATTCATTTAAATATTGTATATAATATAATATCATCAATCAAGTAGAAAATATAAGGAAATCAAAGTAAAATATACCTCTGTTCACAACGATGTTCGTTTTTGTTTTTTCGCTGCTGAATTTTCCCATTTTATACTCGACATCCATCGCTCTTTTCATATGCAACGAAACTATGAATTCGATGTTCATTTTTATCTGTAACAACAACTAAATTTTATCTTTATAATTCAAATTAATCAATTTTAGCAAGAAATAATTTTTCAAAATGTATCTCGGGATCGGTTTAGTTATCTTCTTGAACCACGGGGTTTTTTACCATCGATTTTTTGACCACCGGCTTTTTTCGAGGGTTTCTTCATTTCTATTGGACCACCGGATTTTTTTTAGGGTTTATTCATTTCTATTGGAAGCATATCTTCTACGGATTGAATTAGCTCGAAATATCTTATAAAAAGTTCTTTTCAATTGTGACCAATATTGAACCTTTTCTCAAGTTCCGCTTTCATGTGGTTATTCATTAACTCAACAAACCTCAAAAGTTGACTATTTCTAATCTCTTGTTGTATATTTTTTCTCCACTTTATCCTTTTTCTTTCCTCTTCATCCTTTTTCTTTCCTCTTCATCCTCATCCTCATCTTCATGTTCTACTTTATCTCTTCTCACAAAGTCTTCGTCTTGAAGTTCCAACCAATTCTATAGTGTTTGAAGTCCTTCTTTTCGCGACTTTACAAATTCTCTAAGGACTTCAATATCATGTTCCTTAGATAACCCGGTGGAACAGACGGTTCCATCGATCCCCATTCTTATAATGGATTCTATGGGTTCCAAATCAAAAATTTTAAAACTCGGACATTTTCAGAACTGAAAAACAAAAACAAAAAATCATAGAATAATATTTATTTAAGTTAAACGAATCAACACGATTCTTGAAATACTAGAGCCAAACATAATACTCATGAAAATAACGAACGGTAAACAATCATAAGCAAAAATAGGGAGTAAAATTCGGAGTAATTAACCCTAAGCATCACAATAAAAATCAACATTACAAATCCTAAAACAAATATTCCTAACAGCCATATAATTATGCTGGTGAAAAAAAAATTCACTCCCTGCAAAAATTCAATGTGATCACCAAGAATAAATTGCATCCATCCATTAAAAGATGATGTTACAATCAAAACAATTTCCAATAGTACAAGCAACACAAAGTTCTATATGAGGTGGTATGTATAACAAAATTAACAGCACACAAAATAACCAAAAATTTTAGTTGGTTTTAAAATTGTACTAGCAAACAATCCACAACAACATATGTAATATTTAACTGCAACAAATTCTATTTAAAGAGCATTATAAACACAACAAAGCAGGATCAATAGATAAGGTAAAATAGAATCTAAAACAAACAAGTAACATAATGTATATGTATAAGTTATGTACCTGTTAAGGCCTTGTTGTCGTCACTGTTAGCTTACTCCTTAGAACACTTATTATCAACCTTTTCCGTCACCGAATCAAAAAAATGATTAACATCCTCAATCGCATACTCCTTTTTGAAAAAATCAGTTTCACGAGCAAAGAATTCGATTACCGTTTGCAAAGATTGAAGCGGGTTAGATGAATCGAAAGCAGCATTGAACGTCGTCATTCATGTTTCGAAATCAAGACTTATCGAATATATCCAGACATTCCAACGGCTAGGCTACCAACTCATATAACATTAATCATACGTTTACTATATATATATATATATATATATATATACACAGAGAGAGAGAGATGCATATGTTAATAAAACGTAAAACGTGTTGAGATTGAAGGATTCGAACTCGCACCACTTTGAAAGAAAAAGTCAAACTCAAGACGTATTGAATATATCCAGACATTCCAACGGCTAGGCTACCAACAAACTGCACGTGGGAAGCTCGTGACCTGAAGTTGTTGGTTGTACTGGTGAATAAATACCAATTTAGGCATTGTAATTACGGTTAGCTTGAGTTGTAATTTTCTTTCTATTTTCTCTCGGTCATTCGATTGTTGTAACACCTCAAAATTTAAGGTATTGTAAGAAATATTATTTTAAGTTATTATTATTTTTGGTGGAATAAAATAATAATAACTGTGAATGGTTTTTAAGTTCCAGATAATAATAATTACGTGGTGTGAAATAATGCACACATATAGGTCGGTTTATGTATGTATGTATTAACTATCATTTTCAAAAAAATTTAGAGAAGTCACCATAAGAAGGAAAACGTAAGGAAGAAAAGGGAGAAACAAAAATCGAGTAATTCTCATGAAATTGAAGCTAGAAACAAGTAATCTACCACTCTTTGATTCTCTTTAATACAAGGTAAACGATTTTCTTCATGTATTATAACCCAGAAAATGAGTTTATGAAGGTATAAAAATTTGATGAGTTCTAACATGAAATTAAGAAAGTTATATAGAAGTGTTGTAAACCTTGTGATTAACATGTATTAATCCAAATTTTGATAAAGTGAGGTGTAAGAATGATGGTTAAATATGGATTTTGGTTAATTCTTGTTAATTGTTATAAGTTTACCCTAATTACTAGTTAAGGGAGTAGTTGTGATGTTATACGAAGTAAATTAAGTGGTGATCGAATTGATTGATATTTTCGTCAAACATGATAATGAAATAGTGAAATTAATTAGCTAATACAAAGGTGATTTTGGTATATGGTGAAGTCTTGATTATGATATAAGTAATAAGTTAAGTATGAAAGGTATAAATTGAAAATGATCATGAATGTGAAAGTTATGTTAATTGATTTAAGATCGATTTGTAAGGATAAAGGAATGATAATGATGATTAGTGAAATTTGATCATCTACTAAGTGGTAAAGGTGATCAAAGATATGGCATACATGTTCAAGTGTGAGATTGCATAATTGCCTAAAAAGCTAAGGTGAGTTATATGGGGGTTAAATGAGTAACGGTTGTGTATTCTGGATTGCTTTCAAGCAATAGGTTCATACAATCAGGTGAAGTATTGTTTATGCCCTATATTAATATTTATTGTTGAATTCCATATATCGTTGATTATGTAAGTTGTTGCTATGATAAGTGATACGAATACGTGCTAAGTGGTAAGTGTTGATAGAATGTGTGATGTGTGAAAGTAAATAAATGGACAGGTGATGTGGTTTCCATTACTTGCATAGGTGACTAGATGGATATGATTGTGGAGCCAAGAAATGATTTTATCATTGGTTTGGTGGTATCCAAGTAATGACTATGTCTTATCAATTAGCATCGTGGATGTTGTTGAGGATCCTTAACTATGTGGATGATGTTTTAATATTCATACCACCGAGAGGTATGGTACTAATTGGAAAGGTTTAAGAATGATTTATGCAATTAATCGATAGTTATGTGGTAAAGTAAACACTTATCGTTGATAGTGTTATACGTTGAATGGTTATGCAATTATTTATATAATTGCCTATATACTCACTGGGCTTAGTGCTTACCCCTTTAGTTGTTTTATGTTGTAGGTGTTTGGTTCGGCTGAACTAATTGGCTAAATTGAGTAGATTGCGGATGCAAGAAGTTAGCATGGAATGGAGCTTGCATTTTATGGTTAGATAAGCTCCTTCTCATTTGAATTATCGTTATGAATAGCCAATTGTGTAAATCGCCCAAAAGACATGTTTTAAAGAAGTGAGATTGTTAAAGTGTAAAGTTGTTAACGGTTAATGATGTATATCTTTGACTTTGAAAAGTCGGAATGAGAAAATTGGTCAAGTATATTGTCTATGTATGTATGTGTGAAAGTCAAGATTTGTTAAAAGATGAAATGTGGTCAAGTGTTCAAATGAGGTTTGTGATTGAATTGAGTAGTGACATATAGTCAACTACTTTGAAATGGTCAAGTATAAGTGAAATATGTGAGTAAAAGAGTCAAAGTGTCGTTGAAATGAGAAATGGGTAAAAAAAGTGTCCAAATGGACCTTAAATGTCAAAGTGTCAAAATGAGCCATGATACAAGTATGCAACTTGTTGCTATTGATTTAAGTGTCAAATGTCAGGTAGAATATGTAGGTAAAAGATGGAAGTTTGAATATGAGTCGTTTGTGAATTGACTTGTTCACTAAAAGTGTCCGAACTGACCACTAACTAGTTACACGTTCAAATTCTTCGTTAACGTGTATTTTGAAAAAGTGTAAAAAGTGAAAGTTTTATTTTGTCATTGTGGATATGCATGCAAAATTTCAGGTCCTAACTCATAACGAGGCAAAAGTTATGCATGTTTGAATTAGGTCAAAAATCTTTGTTTTGGGTGCGTGTAAATACGCGATCCCCTGTTTGAGCCAGGATCGCGTATTAATAAGGGAATGTGTCACAGTCAAAATTTCAGTGTAAATACGCGAGTCCGTACTTCTAGTTGGATCGCGTATTTGTGAGTGAATCTGTCACAGTAGAAAACCAAGAGTAAATACGCGATCCCATACTTGTACTTGGATCACGTATATATGAATGAGGTGTGTTTGTGTGATTTTAAAGTTATAATACGCGATCCCAAGTGTTAGCCTGAATCACGTATGTGTGATGAAAAGTGTATATGGTTTATTTTAATTTATAAAGTTTAAAATGATGAATCTTACTAATATAAGTGAATGTCACGAGTAATGTGGAAAATCATAAAAGAGATTGAAAAAAAATGTCTGATTTCATGGCGTTTTGAATGTAAACCTTGTCAATCATTCTATTACAATTGTATTTCAAGTTTCATTCTGTAATTGAGATTCTTAATAGTTCGTACGATATCGTTCTTCATTTCCAGTTGGATATCTAGAGCGGATCGTATCAGCCAAGTACTTTTTTTTCCGTTTTAGGGCTCAATTTTGAAGGACAATGGATGTTTCTAAGATGAAGATGATGATGATGAAAAGCATTCAAAATTCAGAAATCATATAAAATTATGCTTTTATTTGTTGAACACCAACCGTTCAATGAAATGTCTGAATAAAAAAAATTACTTTAGTATGCTTGAAAGGTGCTCCGTTTGTGTTTATGGTTTTTGTATATTCGTTTGCATATAATAATGCTTCTTTATATATGTTTATGCTGTTAATTATATTCTTTGCTAATTTTATAAATCTAACTTTGTTTCTAACTGCATTGATATACTTCTGGAGCTCTTTTTTTTTATCATAAATGTTTTAATTGATGATTTACCTCTTTGAAGTTTTTGTACCTGTTTATTCGTTTAGTTCACGTATAGTTTATTTGATTTTTAGTGTGTTTTAAGTTGCAATACATTCGGTGTGTTGCAGTGGAATTTCGAATAGGAGTGTGTAAGATTGTGGTTTCATGTATGTATTATTATTAGCTATTCGTGGTTGATTTATTGATTTTTGATCTTTTTATTTGATTTCGATTGTTTTATTTTTTATTCTAATTGTTATTTTTACGAAGGGCTTGATGTAGTTTATGGTGGTGATTTTTAAACTTATTATAGATATAAAGATGGGTAATAAACTTGTACGGAGATTTTGTTAATACTGGTTTTATGGTCTAAGATTATAATGTTCAGCTCTATTTTTATTTTAGGTTTTCTATCCAAATTCTTTTGTTTATAATTTGGTTTGATTTTTGGTGTTTATTGTAGTCTATGATGTTGAATTTAAAGAATTGAAGGTTCATAATGTGGATCATTTAATTGAAGAATAATTTATGATGTGAATGTCTCAACAAAGGGTGTTGAGCCAACATTCTTCGCAATTAATGAATCATTTATTCAAGAGACATTGCAACTTCTTTTACACCATCAGTTTAGGAAAAGTATATTTATATGAGATATATGATATGAAGTGGTTAACCTATTTTATGATATGTTAACAGATAGTCTTATGATTTGTATTTTGGTGAAAACATCTCTCTCCATTGGTGATCCTCTTCAAGATGCTTTTTTCTGGTCTTCTACGCCTTTAGATGTATTTAAATAACGATATCTTTGAAATTATCGTTAGTTCCGTCTCTCGACAACTAAGTGTCAGGTGTTTCCCTGTTTGCAGCCTTGGGTTTCTACTTCACAGAGGAAGGCTATTTCTAATATTCCAATGCTTCCAGTGGAATAAAATGCCGACAAAAGAGTTACAAGAGGTATACATGTATATTTAAACTAATTGTTGCAATTACTCATTTAGCCAGTTTGATATTTCTGCAATATATAACATATATTGTTCATGTAGATTGGCTATGTGACGACAATTTGCTTCTTGTGTCTTATCATAAGGTAGATAACATTTTTCTTTCATAACAATGGTTTAATGAGTGAGCTAAGTTGTAATTGGTCTTTATTTAAGGTTGATACAAATCTGATAACTTTAGCACCGTTCTTAAAGTCACTGTAGTATTCCGCTTTTCAGACTTTGAAAGTATATTTGTTTCTTTTCCATCAGTGTATATTATTTATTTAGTTCAGACCATCACAAATTTAAAAGATTTGGGGTAGGTTTTGTACCAAGGAGTTGCATCATGATATGTTTTCATAAAAATTGATTTGTATTTCGTATTGAGTACGACTGTTCATTGTTGATACAAATACTTTATTGATTTTGTTTGTGTTTGTATTTGTCTTTTATGTTCTCAGATTTCATGTCTCTCACTTATACAATAGGGAATCCGTTTCTTGCAATATTTCTGATTTGCTAGTATGATATAAAACAATAGGTGAACTTTCTTGTATTATATTGATAAAATAATAACAAAATAAAAAATTATATATAGGAAACAGATGATGACATCATCAAAATCCCAATTAACCAATTAAATTCTTTAATTTGGTTCAATTAGTTAAAATTTAGGATGTATTGATGTCATAAATACATATTTTGTATTGAAGTATATTTATATATTAATTTATCAATATAATTATTAGTAATTTAGGTTCCTAATTTCATTAGGAAAATTTTATAAAAATCAAATTCACATTTGTAACACCCTCAAATTTCGGGTTGCGGAAGCGTTCGGGTCGGGTGTTACCAAATCAAATATCACAAGGAGAAAGGTAAATAATGAACGACTCTAAATGAGACGTTTGAAAATGGTTATACATTTCCAAAATAAAAGTGTATACAAGTTGCGAGTTCGCAAAATAATTTCAATACATAATTTGTAATACAAAAGTTATGCAGAGAAATTCAGTTATTTGAAAACATGTGACTCGAGCTAGCAAAGCTTGTAGCAATCCTAGTCCTGCTGGGCACCTGAGAACACATGCTAAAACGAATCAGCTATAAAGTTGGTGAGTTAATAGGATTGTCAGTTGAAACATAAAGTATAAAACCTTATATGTTTTGAAAGGTAGTTCAAAATCTACGATTTTGATATGTATTGTATTTAAGTCGTAACACCAATGTGTATACATCCTACAAGGTATCTCATACCTATATGTATGCCTAAGTACCTAAACATTGAGGCATTCCGTGCCTGGATACATATCAGGTATTAAGTAAATCAATCAATGCGAGGCAATACATGCCTAAGGACTATCGGGTAATTTTATGACCACGTCATATGATGTTGTGTAATAATTGATGTGCCACTTGGCATAGCGGGTTGCATCCAGCAACAAAATTGTAGTCCCACGGATTATGATTGAGTATTTAGTCAAATACTGAGTTGACGGCCTCGCGCGAAAGTTTGCCGATACGTTAATTATACGGATCACGAGCATAAGCTCGCTCATCCGTATATGTGTGTGGATCACGAGCATAAGCTCGCCCATCCATCGAGTGTATCGCTTTACCGCGATATCGTACTTGTGCCCCCTGCAATACCGTGACATTGTTTTGTGCCCACTCTACCGTGGCATCGTTTTGTGCCCATCTAGCATCGACCGAATTCCTCGCAAGCAATGTATGTAATTGAGTCGGCAGTACTACGACATGCCCGACTTGAGTAATTGAGCCGAAAGTACAACGACATGTCTGACTTGAGTAATTGAGAGCCGACAGTACTACGACATGCCTGACTAATTTGATTGTGTTTGTATGCGTGTATGTATACCTATATACATAACTAAATTGTAGGTGGCACCAAGTGCTCGAGATGAAGTACAAGCATGTATGTATATATATATATATATATATATATATATATATAAGTCGAACCAACAAATACCTCAGATAGGGTATCATGTAGCACATGAAATTGATTTATTGTAGTTAAGTATGTATTTACAGTACTTAACTATGTGTTGTGTTGCAATAAGCCTAGGTATGATTAATCATCACCTAGTTGTTTTGGTATTAGTATAAGAAATCCATACTAACGTATATTTATAATGTATACTCCTAGCCTCAACCTAGCAAGTATATTGAGATCCTTGATTGTTGTTTACTTGAGTTCAATTTCAATTTAAAAGTCCTGGAATATATATGGGCATTTTTAGCTCCTAAGAGGAAGACTAATTTGGTAAAAGTCTAGTTGTTGTCTTGAGTAGGTAGAACTAAACAGTCCTAGTGTGTTTGATAGTATTGTCCCGTGACAATATGGTCCGGGTATAATTGATAACTTAGGCAAGTTATGTAGCGGTAATTGTTTGCGAACAATCTAACAGTGTACGGTTATAACCTATCTAGGTTAAGTATTAATATTGTTCCAAGACAATATGATGGGTGTAACTCCTAAGTATTACACATTTCGTATTACATGGCAGTAATATAGATAAGTGTGAATTATAAAAGTTTATTATTATAATTCAAAAACAGTAGTTGAGCATGCATCTCACCCCGAAAACAGTAAAACAGTTGAAAAAGTGGGGCTATAAAACTCACCTGAGGAGTTAGCGATCCTACGATACGCGCGTCGTCCGATGGGTAACCACCTAGTGTCCTAAACATGTGAGGTTATATGAGTACGAGACAAATCAGTTTGTCTAAGCGAGTTGTGTAAGTATTCATTTGTCGTTCAGGTTTGGAAACCGTGTACGGGGGTTCAGGGGCAGCGCCCCTGGTGGCGGGGTCCAAGGGGTGGCAACCCCTAGCGGGGTCCAAGGAGCAGAGCCCCTGGCTGGTAAAATTAGTCGGACACTTAGTGAAAATCATGGATTTTCAAGATTCTGTGTTTTGCGACATAAGGATTGTGTCGCTAAAATATTATGCGACACAAGGGTTTGTGTCACCAAGTGCGACGTCCGCAATTTAATGCGACATAAGGCTTTGTGTCGCAGTATGCGACAATGGTGTGGTGTGCGACATAGTCTGCGACATCAATCTTGCGACATAAACCTGCGACACAGGCTATGTCGCAACACTGTTTTTGGTCCTCTGCGACACAACAGTCTGTTCGATGATTTTTCCCCCAAAACCAAGATCTAACCTATTTTCGGGCTAAATCCGCTTGTACAAAGCTAGTATATGATAATATGGATGTTATTAGCACGAAATACAAAGAAAAAGGGTGTAATTTCTTACGATATGAGAGATCGAGTGAGGAGGATGATGATGAATTTGATGAAGAAGATGAAGATGAAAATGATGATGTTGATGATGATCTGCTGTTGCTGGTGCCGATTTGTTGTTGTTGTTGATGATTTTTGTTGTTTATTGTTGTTGTTTGTTATTGTTGATTTGTTGTTGTTGTTGTTAGTTGTTGGTGGTGGTGAATTTGAGAGAGAAAAAGGGATGAGATATGGATGGATATAGATGTGTGTGTTTTTATGAAATGGAAATGAAAGAATGGGGTGTGTGGAGGTGGTTTTATCCAATTCCAGATCCCCAATTTGGGGACTGTGGTTTCCAACCACAGTACAAAATACCCGTATTTTTGTACCCGATCGTAATATAAATTTAATATTTTAGATTTAAAATTTTGTCTATATAATTTCGTAAATATTTTAAATAAAAATATTTCACTTGAATTACAAAAATCTAACGCGTTATTCCGCGTTCTTTCAGATTATTTCAATTGTGATTATTAAACAATTATTGTGTATTACATATATATAAATATATATATATATATATATAAAGTTTTCGAATACTTTATTGTGATTGCTTATGAAAATACAATTATTTGAAGTTTAAAATCGACGCGAAAAATTTGATTTTTTGACCAGGTGTTACAACATTCAATAGTCCGTGTGTATACACGGATATGACGTCTAGTTAATAAATATACTATTCATTTAATAGTATTCTCATTCACCATCATGGTGAATACTATACTTTCCAATTAAATGAGTAAAATTTATGTTTTTATTAAACTGTGTGATTTTGTTGTACGAGTTTTTAGTAGAATATCATGGTAGCCTGGTGGATGCTATAGTCTATAACTCTATAAGACTGTTCCCAACGGATGCGTCGGTTTTCCGTCGGTTCCAACTGACGGAACCGACACCGATGGCACGGGCCGTCGGTTTCGGTCCGTCGGTTGGTTCCGTCAGAATTTCGACGGAGTGTCGGTTTGGTGGCGTGGGTCCGTGTGGGGCCGAGTGAGAATAAAAAAAAATTATTTTAAAAAAGTAATCGTTGGAAAGTATTTAAAAAAATTAAAAAAGGGGTAACGGTCATTGCATGTTACCATTTTTTTTTTGTTTTTTTTTCCTTTATCCCTATAAATACACACATCTAAACCTCAAAAAATTCACACCTCAAACTCACACTTCTCTCTAAAATTCAAATTTGTATACTTTCACACTTTTGAAAATGTCATCTTCCGATATCGAAGACGTGATGGCGGTGAATGCTTGTGCCGATCCGATGCAAGCTCTCACAATGCTCAACGCGATAAGCGCCGGTTCATCCGACGAAGATGAAGTTTATGTACCGATACCACGAGAACCCCGAAGATACTTTCCTAGAGATCGTGCTAGCGTGTCGGAACGTTTGTATCGAGACTACTTTGCCGAGAATCCAACCTTTCCGGCGGATGTTTTTCGTCGACGTTATCGGATGAGCAAATCATTATTTCTCCGTATATGCCAACGTATAACATCATACTCCACCGTTCCGGTACCTGCATACTTTTCTTACTTTATTCAAAGACCTGACTGTACCGGTTTATTTGGTTTTAATGTTTGGTAAAAATGCACGTCCGCCATACGGCAATTGGCAAGGTCAGTACACTCGAGGTGATCACGGGCATCCAACGATCATGCTCGAAGCGGTTGCCTCTTATGTTACTTGGATTTGGCACGCTTTCTTTGGTCCAGCCGGTTCGAGCAACGACATCAATGTGCTCAATCAATCGGATTTGTTCAACGACTTATTTCAAGATAGAGCTCCCCAAGTAAACTTCACAATTGCCGGGCAAGAGTTCACTCAAGGTTATTATCTAGGAGATGGGATTTATCCGGAATGGGCCACTATTGTGAAATCGTTTAAGCATCCGATAACGGAAAAGGAGAAACGGTTAAAGATATACCAAGAAGCTACAAGAAAGGATGTGGAGCGAGTTTTCGGTCAGCTTCAAGGCCATTGGCAAATAATCAAGAACCCGGCAAGACCGTACTCCACCAACCGGATATCAAGAATCATGTATGCTTGTGTTATTCTGCACAATATGATAACTGAGGATAACGGAAGTACAAGTTCAATCAATGCCTTCTCGTCTATCCTGACTTGCTGGCTCCGTAGATTCGGCGCAATTTGTGTGACCCGGAGGAGCAATATCCGGATGTCCCACCGAGACAATCGTGGCAAGAAAGGGTGGAGACTTATGGACAAAGAATTACGCGATTGGGAAGTTCATCACCGACTTCGAAATGCTTTGATCGACCACATTGTACAACTCCCTCCGAACTACCGTAGTCTTTAATTGTTGTAATCGTTTAATTAAAATAATTGTCTTTCATTTTTAGTGTAACTTTGTTTTATTATTGTATTTTTTTAAGTATTGTAATGTTTTTATTTTTTAGGACTGTAATGTTTTTAATTTTAATTAAATGTGTTTTTATTTTAATTATTGTGTATTTTTTTAATTAAGTTTATTGGTGTGGGACCCTGAAAAATGAAACTGACGGATGACTGTTGGGAAGGGTCTGTCAGTTTCTGTCAGTTGGTTGAAAAAGATGATGTGGCGCTGATATGGCACGTCAGTTTCTGTCACTGTTGAGAATGGTCTAAGTAGACTACTAGCTAGTCCCCTAATTACCAGTCAAGTAGTTGAGTGACATTGGTAAAATACGAGTCCATGCCCATGTCTATAATAGTTCGATTGATTGTTTGAATTAGGGGTTAGTACATAAACCGAAACCGATCCAAAGATTAAAAATAATTGAAAAACTGAAATTGAAAAAAATAATCCATATCAATAACCGACGGTTTAGTTTTTTATTTTAGAACAACTGAAGTATCGATTCGGTTTAAGATTCTTACGGAAAAACCGACTGAAAAAATCTAACCGAACAATTCGTAGAAATATTACATATAAATATTATACTTTGGATTATAACTTTAGGGAGCTGATAAATACACATCTCAATTGTTTCATACACCAAAAATATGCTTTTGCATACTTGTACAGTAAGCTAAAACTGTTATTGTGTGGTGCATGAAACAATTTTCATGTTGTATTTGTCAACTCCCAGAGCTTTATAATTTTTATTGTACAAGTTATATATATTTTACATTTATATAACTTAAATCACAATAAGTTGGATCTATTGTAAACATATGGTATGATTTATTTGAATTAATTTGTTGGGCTTTAAAAAAACTAACAAAATTTAATGGGCTTTATTGGGCCAGATACAAAAAATGTCTAAACTGAAAAGACCAAAATAACCAAAAATCATTTCAAAACCGAAAAAATTGAAACATAACAACCGAACAGTTTTAAAAACCGAAGTTTATGATTCGATTTTCAGTTTTAGTTAAAAACCGACCCAAACTGAACAGTGATGACCCTTAGTTTGAATGATAAAGAATTACAGGTTGTACTTGATTAGATTATAGATTAGTTTAATTACCCTTAAATGATGTCTTGAAAGCCTGCGAAATAAAAAACGATTTGTCGATATTTAAACATAAATCATAAATGTAATGCTTATTTGACTTTTTTGGTGAAATCTTATCGATAAACTATTAGAGTATATGGAGTATCCGGTCAATGCTGAATGCAGTAATAAACAACAACCAGTTTAATTTTTAAAGTAAGTACTCGACTATTCAATAACGCAACTACTGAACTTAATTAACACAAAATAAGCTAATATCTATAAATAATTAATAATTAATAAATAAATTATACTTAAAATAAAATATAATGGAGTAATATCGACCCTTAATTAATTTTTCTAAATTGATCCGATGATTGAGATTAAACCTTGATAATTACACTTAACACCCTGAACACCATAAAATATTAAATTAAATATTAATTAAATTAATAAAAAATCGGTTATACAAGAAAACCTCCTTGCCTTATCTATTAAGATTGATCTATTTCATTCATGAACATCAATTAGGTTTTATTAGTTCTATACGTAACATATTTCAAGGACTTTAATTCTTCTACCAAATTGAGAGAAGAAGATGACTACTAAAAAAAAGAACCTTTTTAAATATCACTTGGTAGCAACAGTAAGAGGCCTCTTTACCTAGGTAATGCATTTTCAATTTGATCTTGTTCTGTTTTTTCAATGTCATCTTTACGTAAGTTTTAATACAATTTATCTGCATAAAAGATGCATTTATCCGAGTTACCGATTTTGAAATGGAACTTTGTCTAATCTTAGTTTATGCGAAGAGGTGAGTAACTATTTTCATATAATTTATATGATACTCAAAATCTTTGTTGCTACGTGTAGGTAGGGGCGATTCTAGAAAAAAAATTAAATAGCGCAAAACTTTATAATGTACATTGAATAGGTCATCGGCTCAAAATTTCTTTTCCTTTAACCGAAACTATGATAGTTAAACCAAAGTGAATTTAGTTCAACATCAAATTCAAATTACATGGACAAATTTAGAAAGGATAAATAAAATAAAGTTGATGCAACAAACTAAGAGTATAAAAAAAAGGATAAAAAGATGCAACAAGAAGAGATTGAACCTTAGACCTCTTGAATATTAGAACCACTTCTCCCCCATTAGGCTAAATCGATAGATGATGTATTATTTTAACTGTTTTGTATTTATTAGTTATGGGGGGCAATATGCAGATTATACCAAAACTTATGAAATTTTTCTCGACCCGTAAAAACTTGGTGGGGGCCAGAGGCGGACTTATTTGAGAACAAGGGGTAGCCATTGCTACACACGAATTTAGCAAATCATGTATGATATGTTTTGGTTTTTATTGTTAATTAGTATGGCCACCTACCCGTTTAAAAGTTTGCTACCCTTCGTTTAAAACAAGCTGTTTAAGTGGTTCTTTTGGTTGGAGCCTTGTATTACTAATGGATGTTCATAGGTTCGATTCCTGTTTCTCACATAAATGCTTAATTGTTTTTTTTTCTTTTTCAATCTGCACCCCTAAATTTTGTATTTCACTGATGCAACTTTCAGTGTTTCTCTCTTATGATCTATTTAATCATTGTTGGTAGTTATATACTACTAAATATAAATATTGGTGTATAATTTTGTTTTTCATAAATATTGGTGTATAATTTTGTTTTTCATAAATATTGGTGTATATATTTTGGTTACTTACTAAAGATTTTGTTTCTATTTCACATCTTGCTAGTCTATGCTTCAATATTGAACCTTAATACTAGAGGCTTATATGTTTTAATTTTGATGTAAAGTTTATCTATGTGTTGCGAAACGAAACGATCTATAAATTTTTTTTTTTTGCTACCCGTGACCATATTTTCTAGATCCGCCACTGGTAGGGGTAGATGCCCACCCTACCTCCACCCTAAAATCGCCCCTGCGTGTAGGAAGTATTCGGAGCTATTATACATGTACTACACAATATTATGAAAGGTTTCTAGGGAACTCAATATTTAGATGGACTACGGTTGTTAGTCTGTAAGTATATTATATATTTGCAAGTATAGCCCATGTACCATTAGGAACGTGTCGATTTGGTGGTTTGGCAGGGGTGGTCAGGGTTGTTGTTGTACGTTGTGATGAAGAGGCTCATTTGGTCGGATACTTAGTAAGTTTTATTCAATTGAATCTCAAGCACGTATAAATAAGTATCGGTTTTGTTGGGTTAGATTGGTGTCACGATTGGAGTGTTGCTCGGTTCCACTTAACTTTGGGGTGACATGTACAATTATTCTGGTGTATCTTTTCTATGTCATGAGTTGGTGCAGTTTCTGTTAGTAGTCGAAATTGGTTTATGTAGTTTGAGTTTAGGTTCCGAGTTGGTACAACTATACAAGTAAAATAGCATTGAAGTATTTATGAAATAATGAAATACAACATGCTTGATTTATAAAGAATTATTTTATTCATATCTTATGATAAAGTTGTAACATAGGATGTTAATAATGCCTTAATACAAGATGTTAAAATCATATAAGGTAGTTGTAACACCCCTCAATTTTCATCATTTAAATATAATAAATCCGAAAGCGTTAGTCCAATTTTCAATAATACCAAATTTACATTACAAATTCAACTTAATTTAAATCATAGTTTATCAACATGGATGTTATTTAAAAACCACAAAATAACATTAATTTGTATAATCAAATATCAGAGTAACGCCCAGATGTCAAACATTCCTTTCAGTCCACTTCTTGCCCACCCGATAAAATCTATAACCTGCAAGAAGTGTTAATGTGGGGGTTAGCATAACGCTAAGTGAGTAGATAGTTAATCAACAGTCTAACTTAGCATAACAACTTTGTGTACAACAACTAATCTTAAACATTTCAGTACACAATACAGCTTGTCAACAATGCAACAATTCAACAACATCACATATCAACAATGAGGATCGGTGGTTCTTGAGAAACCCTTCTGCCGCGGTGGCTCTCAAAGAACGCTTACCCACCATATCCGTATGGCCATACGGACGAGACCGATAGCTAATTATTATCATCCACCAACACAGGAGATGTGTTAAATCTCGGATAATAATTAGCCCAACCAACAGTTCATCAACTCGTTGACCTCATTAACAACTGATGTCCGAAGGCCAAATATGTCACGTGATCACATATCCACATATTCAATTAGGTCAACATATCAGACTAAACAGTCTATCAACATTATTATTACTAACAACCATAATCATCATGATAAACTAGAACAGTAATAATAAGTTACTTGTTGTAACCAAACCTGTTACAACTAAACCACACTGAGGATTAAAGATCCACTCACCGAATACCTCAGTCATCCACTCAGTAGTCTAATATCACTGAGTCTTCTCCACATCTGAGAATACAATAGAATAACACCAGTTAGTAACTTGTCTCAACATTATTTACAACATTCCTCAAGCATATTTACACCCATCATTCTCCAAAATACTTAATTCATATAAGTCACGCAATCATCATAATCATCAATATTTAATCCTTATTTATATGAATTCATATCATAATTTCAACTAATCAAAACATCAATTTATCACTTCTCTTGAATCAATAATACTTAATTCGTATTAACAACAATTATTCATCATATACCACTAATATAATCTTTAAACTTTCATAATCATTTATCAACTATCATAACTACATCATTAACAATATTATTAACTTTCAACATCAACAATTCATCAAAATCGTTATTATCAACATAATCAATTAATGTATCATCAATTCAAACTTTATAATTCATTATTCATGAATAATCAAGTAAACTCATAACTTTATTCATGAACATATCTCAATTTCATCATTTCTAGCTTATCAAACTCAATTGCATAACTAGTTTGCAATTTAACAAAATTCATCAATTCAAGTATCAACTAACAACTATATCATTATTTCAAGCTTCAATTTCACTTTAATCATGCTAATTAAATCCAATACACAAAACCCATTTTCTAGGGTTTACATTAAATTCAAGAATTAGCAATTACAACATGTTTATAATGATGATAGAATGATTAATACATGTTATTGAAGCTTAACTAACATCAATTCACACTTTTGAAACCCTAATTTCGGATTTTAACCAAGAACACTAAAACCCCCAAATTCTAGGTTTTAGAAAATGAAGAACACAAGATTATACCTTGATTAGGACGATTAAAGAAGCTTGAATCCCAGTTACGAAGCTTCAATTTCATGTTAAAGAGTGATTTCTTGAATCAATTTAGGGTTTTTAAGTGATACGTATGTATGTACGAGATGTATGTATGTATGTGTGGAGATAAGAATCAAACAACCGACTTAACATTTGGGAGTATACTAGAAGTGGTCAAATTTCATTCCCCGTACTTATCATTGCTTGGAACTTAAAAACCATTTGCGGGGAAACATTATTTTATTTTACTGTCAACTGAATTAAATTAAAACAGTTAATAATTTATTAACCACAATAAATTATTTGACTCTTTTACCCATTTATTTTCAATTACCAATTTACAATATTTCCTAACATTTCAATTAACCATTTCAAGTCAGGAAATAATAATAAAATACTGAACCCGTAAATTGGATGTTACAGTAGTATGAATTTATTAGTATGTATTTGAATTCTATAAGATATTAAGATATTGAGCAGTCAGACTTATTAAAGGAATTTCATAATGAAGTCTTTTGAATGGATGAAAGGGAGATTTAATATAGGAAACACACAATGGTTGCAATGGATCACTAACTCATGGATAGCATGTACAAGTGTGGGTCAATATATTGGAAGAGGCACAAAAGGAGCAGGGTCCAATAAATGCTATGAAAATATAAAATCCTTATAAAATCAAACCTTTATATGTAAGGACGGGCAATACAATTATTCTTAAAAAGTAACACCACTAAATTTCTACAAATACAAAATATATAATTAGTAAACTTGAAATCCTTACTCTAAACTTACAAATCAAAATAGAAAACCTTCAAATCCATGTCCAACAATATTAAAATATGTGCATGTTAGTTGAAAGCATGAATTAACTGAAATCATCTAACCCTAAATTCTTATATTAAAAAGTTCAAAACTTAGTTCACTTTATAACAATAAACTATAGTTCCACATGAATTAACTGAAATCATCTAACCCTAAATTCTTATATTAAAAAGTTCAAAACTTAGTTCACTTTATAACAATAAAATGTAGTTCCACATATAGCCGGGGGGTGATAAACGTAATTGATTATGACACATTATGTTAAAATTGTTTACTTATTGTATCAAATTAGTCGGTAACCCTCGCAATGCGGCGGTAGTGATAGAAAATATAACGGTGGTCGGCAATAATAATCGATTTAACAATAATAATTATATTAGCATAAGTTACTACTTCATTTTTTCTTTCTTTTAGCCTATATTTCAATTTAATATATAATTTGTAGAATCATACTCGTAAGATTTATAATATGAATATTATTACTATATATAATAGTGATAGAAAACAATTTTGATTATGTAAAAATTTAAGTTTTTACTAAATGTACAAACAATTCAAGATTATATTCTACATCGAAATCTAATTGAACAAATTTAATCAATGGTTGACTTTATTTATTAAGAGAAGAAAGTATGTGTAAATTGATTTGATATGTTAGCTTCTATATTTGCCCAATTAATTAGCGGGTACAAATGTAATTTCTGATATTCCCATTGTTAACATTAAGCCAAAATGACTAAATGCATAATAAGGGTTTAAGATTAAGATAAGGGTTTAAGATATGTTGACATACAATATGAAATACTAAAATTGTATTTATAGAATCTCTCTTTTATCTTTATAGTACCACAATAATTTGGAATGATCATATACTCTTTTTTATTTAACATTTACACCATATTCAAATTTAGTTGATAAAATTTAAAAGCTTAACTATTATCACTCGTATTGTCGCGGGTCTTAAATCTAGTATGTAATTAATTTTAAAGTAGTATTTCGGATTAATAATATTACAAGTTTACAACAAAGAATCTATGGATACAATGTACTAAACGTAGTATGAACAAGCAACTACAAACTCACCGATGATAATGATCATGAGGATGAACATTATGAACTCGAATTACATGTCCAGCTATCGAAACTTGAAGTACTTCCTCTTCATAAGCCCTTCTTTCTATCTCCTCCAATCGTGCTTTTTTCTTCACATTCACAAACATGGCAATCAAAAGTAATCCTAAAAGAAACGCCCCAATTGCGCCCCCAAACGAGCTTCCAAACACCACTTTCCACTTCTTTATCTTCTTCCTCTCCGGCAACATTGGTGATTGAATCACCCACCCAAAATGAGCTTCCAAACACCACTTTCCACTTCTTTATCTTCTTCCTCTCCGGCAACATTGGTGATTGAATCACCAACCCAAAATGTCCATGACTCGTGCTCGCACAAATGTTCAGTGCAAACTCTTTTGCAAGTGTCACATTACCATCATCTCCAAATGTTGCACACATTTGTATCTTACCATGCAAAGTATTATTCTTTTGTGTGGTGTAGTTACTAAAATCTATCTTTATTCCATTTACATCAGGAGACTGAATTTTAACCTCAAATTGACATTAAATCTTGTATCGTCACCAGCATTGTATGCTAGTAATCCTAATACGGGGGACACGAGTTGATAACCTAGTAATTGGTGGTAATTATCATAGTAAATATTTGACCAATTGCTTCCTAAGTTTTGTGTTGCAATTAGTACTCTTTCTACAAAAGGATGAACATCCACACCAACTCCCAAGTGAAATTCTTGAATACTTGCGCCATATCTCTTCAAGCTTCCACAACGATACTTCACGGTACGAACGTCGATTCCTGTGAGATTTGATTGTTGAAAATCCTACCTTACAAACTAACATCACATAAAAAGAAAAACGCAGCTGTGCTGCTTGGGAAAGAAAAACACAAAGACTACATTTTTAACTCTTCTTGTTATTCACTTCATTGAAGAGAAGGCATAAATATATAGCCGTTTACACACTAACAAGGGTGCACACAAAGACCCACTAACCCACATTTTCATCCTAAAAACCAGGTACATGGATAACTAATTCTTAAACCCAACGTGCCTTTTAATCAGTCAAACTAAAACTACTACTTTAAAAAGTATCAACTATAAACTAAAAGATAATAATAAAATCATAACGATTCATTACAACAAAACTTCAGCCATGCAATCTTCCAGCCATGCATTTTAACGTGACTACTAAACCGATTAATCCAACATTGATGGCAAATGAACGTTATACGACGTACCAGTTTTGAAGTTCTTGTATGACTTGAAAGTATAGTATCGAGTTGAATGACAAACTTTGTGGGTAATGCTAAGAAAACAAGAAGAACCCAAGTGAGAGAAAGATGATTAGAGTCCGTTGCGTTGAGGACTTGAATGTGTGTGTTCATGGATGTGCATATCTTGACAAGATTCTGCTTTCGGTTGAGTTGAAAAGGGGAAAGTAGGGGTTTAATTTGTTTAATAAGGTAAGAACAAGTTTGATGATATTGAGTATTGTTTTGTAGAAAAAAAGTTGCTTTTAAAGGGTGGGTGGTGGTGGTGAATAAAAGATTTCTTTTGCATGGAGTGACAGTTGTAAATGTGTAGATGTGTTACAAATGATTATGGTAGTTAACTAATTAATAAACAATTAACTCTAGAAAAGGTGATGGAAGATCTGAATCCATCTGAAATTCTTCTGAGTTTATGTCATATGAATCTATCTAATAATAATGCAGTAGGAAAAAAGAAAAGAAAAACACCATCTTGTTGTAAAAAACACTATTTCGGTAAATATTTCTAAATAAACACCATATTGGTAATTAATTTTCTCCTGCCCACTATATTAGCTAAAAACTCCAAATAGACGGCATTTCACCTTTTTTCTATTCAAAAAGTAGTACATTTGAATCTTTTTAATTTATATGCACATGGGTTAAGATTAAAGATTATATTGAATACGTCGAAATCTGTAAGATTAATTGTATCAGATTTATGTTTGTAATTGTAATTTGTAAAGTCGTGAATCAGTTTATTGCAAAAACCGGGTGACATTATTTAATTTATAAAGTTACGATATATTGTTAATAAGGGGACAGGTAGATAATAATAACTTCTATCCATCCAAATTAAACCATTACGTTGAGTGATTTTGCTAACTCAAGAATTGAACCTCTTTATCAAAAGCAAATTAGTTTCGAATACAAAAATTAAAAGTTAGAAAGAAAAAAAGAAAAGGTCGCGTATAATGATCGTTTTCTGTTTTGTTTTTTTATATATAAAAAAAGGGAAGAGAAACATGATGTATTTGTTTTGTCCATGAAAATAAGAAAGAACTGATGATCGTTTAAATTTGACCATTTTAACCTCTTATAGGTTTACCTCACAAATTCTTCTTCACTTCCTTAAAAGTGCAAAATGGTCAAAATTAATGCACACTATGCTAATGCATAATTTGAAAATATAGTCCACACAAAACTTTTATTTCGATATGCATGAGTGATTATGTTAACTTAAACATGGTAAATTTTGCAAAATTAATAATCATTATCCTTAACAACATATCGGTTGGTAAAATCGTTAAATCAAATGTATCGGGAAGAAAAAAAATAGTACTCAGTTCCATGATTTGACCCACAATTTTGTGCACTAATGTAATAAAAGGGGCTTCAATAAAAGGCCCAAAACATTAAATGACTTTGTAGTAAATGGGCCTTAAACCGAAATTACCACCCAACTCATGAAAGAGAGGTTAAATAAAACATGTCGTTAATTAAAACATTTAAACTTAGCCGACATATTTCATTTTGACTCAAAATTTAGATAGTTTACGTATTACAAACTCTATATATCACTAATTAAAAGAGATATACTACTTGAACTCTAAAGGCCCGTTTATTTTTTTCTCATTAAGTTTCGAAAATAATAATGTGTCTCTATAAATATAATGTCAATTCCAAATAAGTCCTATATAAATAATAATTGTTTGTTTTATATGTTGAATAATCGACCGAATAACTAATAATTACCGGGTTAAACCTCCACATGAGGCACTTGAAAGGTGGTTATGTCAAATGTTTAGAAAAAGACACGACTTTATATGTATATTCACATTTCCAGAACTTATATTATCAAGGCACGGATTATCTATTAAATCAAAACAAACACCCCTAAATAGATTACCCTATTAAGTTAATTAAGTCGAAAGCAAACAAGGCTTAAGTCATTTTTGACGATCATCATATCTGGTATGTCCTAAAATGAATCAAATTTCAATATCACTAATATTAGTCAAAATGCTAATTATGATTACGATACTACTAATAAAGAAAAAGAAATATGGAATATAATCCTACTTGGATGTTGTATTTTTGTAATTTAATCCTAAGGATTACACCGTAATTTTTAGGTTACTTTCATTTTTGTTCTACTATAAGTAAGGAACTGATTTTATTACCAATGTAGTTATACATGCAATGTATTGCTATAAAACATCACCAATTAGCAATGTATTTTACTTAAGAAAATATTCAAAATACTTTGAAAGTATCGAATTTTTACAAGTTGATACATATGCGTTGATACATATTACAGAGGTGAGATTATGTTGTAAACCTATCTCGTTAACCTTAATTTTTATTCCGTATATTTTTAAATTAAAAATAAAATAGAGTATTAAGGTATGAATCAAATCAAAATTTGGAATCAAGTAACTTTTTTTTATGATAAAGAAGATTGGGTGATTTCACATAATTGGAGTGTTGCTTATGGGTACGTCTTGTTAAGTATGGCTAATGGTCGACTTTTGTGGTGTTAGTGTTAGTGCCTCCACAAGTCTATTTTCTTGATATGCATCATCACTCTCCTTTTTCTTTCTTTTTCCTCTACCATAGTTTATAATAATAATAATTGTTATTATTACTTTAATATTGTTTTTACTACCATCGTAGCGCTTTGTTTTATATGAACCTTACTACACATTTATGTAAACTCATGGTATACTTTACATTTTTCAAAAAATATTTCATATCGATCATAATATAATTTCGGATGGTAACGGCATATACTATAGTATTTAAAATTTTTTCTTTTCTTTTCTTCTTTTGGTGTAATAGAAGTCTAAGTAATACCCCGTATAAAATGTTATAGTATGACTGCTACATCATTAATAATCACAACATCTAATCATACATTTTGCGTATCAAATATAGTTTTATCGACCCTTTTTAAGCTACGATGTTAAGTTACTTCCTGGAGGTGATGAATTCGAGTCTTGTTGTGAGGGGACTCCTGCGATGCTATAACCATGCAGGACGTGGAAGAGCAACCCCTTTAAGGCGTCGCTTTGGCTACGAACTCGGGGGCGGTTACTCGATTCCAGGGGAGTAACCGCTTGTGGAGATAATCGGGTGAGCCAAAATGGTTCGTCAGTGATTCCACAACTGCCTTTAAAAAAAAGTTACTTCGTATTAGATGAAAGTACATATCGAATAGAATATAAAACAATGGATTGAAAAAGAAAAAAGAGACAACAAATTTGTTTTATGTTTTTCTTTAATCCTCTTTAAAGAATAATATAAATTAAAGAAAAAAGAGACAACAAATTTGTTTTATGTTTTTCTTTAATCCTCTTTAAAGAATAATGTAAGCCTTAAAAAGTTGTTATTAGCATTTTATTTATTATTTGTTGTAAAATATATGATATACTTAATTTTGATAAAGAGAAATAATATGATAGGAGAATGATTCATATATCATAAAAAATTATCCGTACATCATTAAATATGTCTTATAGTGTTGTACAGTATAAATGTACAACAGTATAAAACACATTTACTAATGTATTAATAATTTTTGGTGATATGCGGTATGGATCATCACGAATACGAATATACATGTGTTGATATGATATTAGCTAAATACTTCTAGTTGTTGTTGGTGAGCTGAACCTTATTGACCCCCTCAAGTTGCATGACGTTGACTACATAGCCTCCTTCAAAAATTATAAATATCTTTATTATTATTATTATTATTATTATTATTATTATTATTATCATTATTATTATTACTAGGTAAAGGACCCGCGACAACGCGAGCTTTCACATTTATTTTTTTATTATTTTATAAGATAAAATTGTATGGTTAATGAGTTGGACTTATATTTGAGGTAGACTTGTCAAATGGTATTAAACTTTGTTTTTTACATATTACCGATTTTCAAAAATATGTTCATTTATTTAATTGTACTTATTATATTAACTCTAACGAATTTTAATTTAAAATAAAATTGTGTAATTAAAAGTTGTTTCATTATTGGTTTATTATATAGTGTAAAACATTAGATGTACTGGGGTTAGTTAATTTATTTTGGCTATAGTTGTAAGATTTATTAAATATATTTTGAGGTATAGTTGTAAGATTCATTACATATATGTGTTTGATACTATGGTAATGTGGTTGAGTAAAATATAGGGCATGTAGTTAAATATGATCATCGTTTGAAATTATTTATATAGATGAGTTGGACTTAGATTTGAAGTAGGCTTGTAAAATGGTATTAGATTTTATTTTTTTAAATAGTAACGATTTTCGAAAATGTGTTCAATAATTTAACAGTACTTATTACATTAATTCTAACGATTATATTTTAAGATAAAATTGTGTAGTTAAAACTTATTTCATTATCGGTTTATTATAAACTATAAAACATTATATATATTACGTTTATTTAATTTATTATGGCTATAGTTGTAAGATTTATTACATATATTTTGAGGTATAATTGTAAGATTCATTAGATATATAGCTTGATTTTATGGTAATGTGGTTGAGTAAACTATAGGTCATGTAGTTAAATATGATCATCGTTTTAAATTATTTATATAGATGTGTTAGACTTAGACTTGTGGTATTATATTAATTTTGAAGATTTTATTTTAAGATAAAATTGTGTAGTTAAAAGTTGTTTCATTATTGGTTTATTATAAAGTGTAAAATATTAGATAAATTGAGTTTAGTTAATTTATTATGACTATAGTTGTAGAATTTATTACATATATATTGAGGTATAATATTTTTAATAATATGTGGGGGAGGAAAGTGTAACTATAGAGATTAAATATACACCATTAGATCGTATGGAAGGAACCCATCGAAAGGTCCAAATTGCTCCATGATATTATGTTTTATATATATGTATAAAGATAAAGATTATTATTATTATTATTATTATTATTATTATTATTATTATTATTATTATTATTATTATTATTATTATTATTTGTTTGTTTGTTTATTTCTTATTATTTATTTGCGGAGTATTATTTTACTCTTAAATTAGAAACTTACAATCTATTATTTTAAAATTTATTAAGGTATATCACTATTTTCATTAATATATGATTTTTTTCACCATTTATGTACTACTCCTTAATCTTATTCAACGACTTTTGATATGATTAATAACATCTTATAATAATGTTAACGACGTAATTAAAGCTTTTACAACTTTTTTATATATGATATCAAGCGGCTAATTATTATGTTTTTATTTGTGATGAAAAATGGTAGTAGTATTTTTTTAGTTAGTTATAGTCAATTCAGTTCCTGATGATGCATTTTGCGTTTTCAATGTCTGTTCCAACATATGCCTATAATTTAATTTCGTTTAATGATACGTCTAATCAATTTTACTATAAAAAGAAACATAATGTTTTGTCAACATTGATCAGTAACCTTTCTGTAAATTATACTCCCTCCGTCCCAAATTTATTGTCCAACTTTCCATTTTGGGATGTCCCAAATCAATAGTTTACTTTGTATTTTCAATCAATCAAAATATTTGAATGTGATGAGAGATAAAATCTTATTGGTTGTAGAGTACAACTATTACACTTTTCTTAAACTGCGTGTTTTTTTGTCTATGAACAATAAATTTGAGACGGAGAGAGTAATATAACTACGATTTCAATGAAAACTCAAATAATCATCAAAGTTACGAAAACACAAATAACGCCCAATACATGTACTTAGTGACACATGAATTTCACTTTTATTCCTTCTTTTTTATATTCACCAATCATTTTTATGTCTACTACTCCATATAATTTCTTTAGACATACTTTGAAATTATGAGTTAGGCATACTTATTATTTTTCAAATCAAAATTATGTTATTAGCCAATGGGCAATGCTAAAACTTAGTTAAACATCGTGTTAAAACTTAAAGGTATCAAGAAATAAAACTATATACGGATCGAAATTTATAAAATCCTACATCATTCATTATTATACCTTTACCTCCTTTGTGAAACTTTTATTTTTATAAAGCTTTCTAATAATCTGATTGATTATGTTAGACTCTAAAAATCAAAGTCGTTATTTATTACTATTTGATACACTTTAGCATTACTTAATGTGTAAGTGGACGAAAAACAGAACCAAAACAGAGTAGCAACTAATTTATATACCCAATGAAAAAGAAGCCACGTTTTAAATACTCCACCTAGGGATGTCGATAATTACTAGGAACAATTCACACGTTTGCCAAAAGTTAAAAAGAAACCGTGTTCTTTAAATCAGCCATCCATGTTGTTCTAGAGCTAAAAATTACTTCATATAGAATATTAATTTTTTCTTTCTCAAAGTAGCAATTTTACCTTAATATTTCTTCTAATATTATTGTACTTTAACTAAATTCATGCTCCAATATATTATTCTAACGGTACCTAATAATCCGTGTAACCCATCAAAGAAAATAAAACAACAACCAAACGTACGATTTTATCTTCAAGCACATCTTCTTTCTTATTTTCTTGAGTCTTTTGTCACCGCTACATTGAAATATCAATATTCTAGGTTTAATAACGACAATAGCCATTTTTTGAATTCAAACAATATATGGTTGGATAGTAACCGCTCAATAAACTTCTACAAGTATTCCAAACTTTTCGGTCCCTCGTAAGTCATAAAGGCTCATTAGGATGTAAAAACGAGCACTTCTCCATAGATATGAAGAGTCATATTCGTACAATGTGGATATTTCTAAACATCGTGTCAACTCCGTTCAAATATATTAAATAAAAGCAACTTGTTAGAACATCCACTTGACCATTCACATAATCTATGATAACAACATGTCAACCAGTGAAAATAACGTTGTTAAAAATGGTTAGAATTAGTTTTGTTTGCTAATTGGATTATAAAAAAAACGTACTTGCACCTTATAATACTTTCTAGTAAGTCTAGAAAACCACAAACAACCATATAATCCTTATTTCATTGCATAACAAGGTAGCACATTTTTCATATATTTCATAATAAAGTACATTACCACCATTTGCAGATTTGCATCTACCATATCACCATAATTACATTTCTTTTCTTAAAAAGACATAAAACCTGTATAAACCCAACCCCAAACTATATATTTGTGACATTTTCAGCCCTTAACATTTCCTACTTCCAAAACTATACCTTGTTACCTTCTTTCTTCCTCTAGAGACCACAAAACTACCACTATCAGTACTCCATATTCCATAAGCTGCTTCTTTGTACAAATGGAAGACGAAGGGTGATAATAACAAACTATTTAAAAGAAAATAAAAACTATAGGGACTTCATAGTAATTAAACAAAAGTTTAGGGAAAGATTTCAGTATTCTATCACCAGTCCTCCCATTGGTGCTCTGTGAGGAATCCCCTTTCTTCTCTTCGCCGTCCTGAAGCCAGCCGCCGCCGTCAACGGCGGCGTAGACGGACTAAAGCTACGAACTCTGTCTTCATACTTATTCCTCCGCTGACCATGACAGTGACCGCCGTACGAATCCTCAGAATCAGAAATCGCCGTCATCAAATGCTTATTTTCCGGCGAACCCTTACGTTTCCTCTCGAATTTTCCCGATGTTCCGGCAATCTACACAGAATACAATCACGTGATGAATAACCGATTTCAATACGTATAGAAACATACACAAACACATATTGACCTAATTTGAATTTATATTCACCTTACAGCCGAGTGAGCAGAATCGGAATGAATCTAGGAGACTACGGTCACACACTTCGCACGTGTTCGTGACGCCTTTTCCCGGCCGCGGCTGTGGCCGTTCGTTCAGAAACACAACTTTCGCACTGTTGATGACGTACGTCTGTACTGAAGTTATATCCAAGTGTTTTTGAATCTCAGAAACCCTAATTACATCGTGATACGATGATCGCCGAATCTGTATACCAATCAACGCAATAACTTCGTTATAATAATCAATCATCCGTTTGATTTCATCATTTTCAGAGTAATTAATTCGAATTTATTCTAAAACCTTATGTTTCGAATTCAAAAAAATTCAAAATATGTGATAAGCTGTTTTTAAATTTTAAATAACTGAAATAAAGTGTACGAGTATAAACCTGAATAGCGCGGTGTTCCTTATGATGATTGAGACAAATAGAGCAAAGTGGACCATTAATACAATCCAAACAGTACATATTACACTCAGATTTATGTGAATCTGCGTGCAATTTGCATTGTACGAAGAAGCTTTCACTAAGTAGCGGTTTCAACCACGGCGGCCACTTATTATCTTCTTCATCAGGTCCACCAGCACCCTACATTACAAAAACATACAAATTAAATACACAAATAAACGATTAAAAACTATAAAAGTGAAATTAAACACATAATGAATGTGTGTATATAGAGACGGACCATTATCCGGCGGTTTTTAGGCTTGATTTCACGGACAACGGTAGAATCGTGGTTGACGATCGCCAGTTTGACGGCGGAGAGTGGTTGTCGGAGAAATTTGGGGGCGGCGGGGGTTTGAGAATTGAGAGAAGAGAAAGGAGGGGGGGTTGTTCTTATCCGCTCACACAAAGTGTGAAAGTGAGTTTTGTATTGTGTGATAATGGTATAGACAAAATACCGAGCCTGATTACAAACCCTAGGTTTGGATCCGAACCTAAGAGAACGTCGGGCGCAAGGAACCGACCTTCGTCTTTCCTTTTTCCTATTCTCTTTTCATACCCCCTTTTTTTTGTAGTCTTTTAAAGTAGTGAATAATTCCTTTTTGGGTTGTTATTGTTGGCTATTTTTAATTATTTTTTAATACCATTACTAGATTATAACCCGTAAATTTTGCGGGCTATTTCATAATTTTAATACTAAGGTTTATATAATAGTTTTATTTTAGTTGACCACTAATCCAAATATAGTCACCCTTTAACCTTTGATTACACTTTAACATTTAACCCTATTAATTGTAACTTGTATGTGCCTTGATTTTCACGTTGTTATTTCCATCATGAGCATTCCCATAATCCCCTATGATAGCAAATGACAAGCCGCTATTAGCGTGTCATAACATTAAAAGGATATCTATTTCTAACTTAGTAGTCGCTAGCCACCAATTGCTAGAAAGATTCAATAAAGTTACAAACTTATTTAAATTTTACAACTTGTACCTTTATACATTGCAATAACCGAATGAAGGGTAATCACATATAAAGTGGCATACAAATATATGTATTTGAACTTCTAGGGTTTTCACATTGCATGCATTATCTCTTTAAGACATACCAGTACCACATATCTTAAACTATTCTTGTAGAATAAATGTATAATGTATCAAATTATGTTTTAAATCGTGAAAAGTGTATTGGAAAAGTGACATCATGTCCGCCAACAATATTTAGTATATTTTTGGCTCTTGTGAAATAGAAAGAAGAGCTTTTTACGACCCGAGTGAACCACCCCTTCAACCTACACAACACGGAAAATAAAATATATAGTTAGTCATGTATATATTACTACATATATTACACAAAAATTAATATCAAATTATAGTTAGTCATGTTACATTTTGTACTCGTATCACAGTAAAATATAAAAATAAGATGACCTTGCACAAACATTACTGTGAAAGATACAATGAGCACATACCAATTATTTCTTATGTACTCATATAAATCTGCATCCCACTCTGTAATGTCCTACACAGAAACGTTCCCAAAGGAAGACAACCATCATTCGTGTGTAGAAATTACTCTTACTTGATCCTACACAGACACTATATATAATCATAATCAAAGAATTAACAAATTCCAATTCAGTTCATAATGAATACAAACTTAAGCAATAGAAGTAAATAAACAATAATCAAGGAAAAATCAAATTACCATAACACCTTGATCCTAAAACACTTTGACAATTACAAATAATGGTGATTTTTTCCTTCTTACAGAAACGGTTACAAAAATCACCATCCCCGCGCTCTATAAATTTTATATATTTTATTGGTTAAATAAAGGTCATAAGTTCTAATTGATGAATAGTAGCAGTTGTAATCCAAGATAGAATTCTATACCTATTAATAAAACCCCGAAGGATATTATGAACATAATCTCTAAAAGTGTAAAGGTTGGAGACTCCAGCCTAAGCAACAAATTGAAATATAATGTCAAAACTTAGTTTCTATGAAGAAGTAACCCTTTCAATATTTATGAATAGCATTACGTGATTATAAGCAGCAATATGGGAGGTGCAAATTTGACCCATTCACATACAAAATTAAATGAAATTCACATATGTCATCTTAGAGTTTAGAATTCAACAACCAAAAATGAAACATATGGTTTATATAAGTTTTAAAACCTGAAAACACTTATAAGTTGTGATGCTTGATGTTTGCTTTAAACTCACTGCTTTAGTGAAATGTATTACCCGATCTTACATCCACACAAACATTTAGAAAACCTGTCTTGCACAAATCAAATAATAGAAAATGACAAAACGAGTTGGGTTGACCCAAAACAGTTTTATGCTCAAAAAATAGCTTAAACTACCACTGTAAAACATAATTTGCATAAAACTGGATCAGTTTCAATCTGCCTAAATACTCCCACTTCATTAAGCTCTAACAAAAAAAATCACTAATTCTAGGGCTTTACCATGACTCAATTATTTGTTTTAGAGGTATTAAAAACATGTACAAAATAAATTAATAGAAAAACCTGCCTGAAACTGTTTTAGATCAACCCGGCCCTTATTGAAAGTTAACGCGAGATAATTCAGAAACGAAGACTAACCTGAACAATTGAAAAGCTTAAAGGACCTTGTTTTTCTTTGCTTTCATATTTAATACACTTGAGACTAAAATAACCCTAACACCATGTGTCATATCAATAAATCATGCCTAATAAATCATGCCTGCAACAGCTTCCTTAAGAGCTGATATCACCTGTCACAGAGTCACGACCATCCATGAACTTTAAAAAGACTTGCTTTCAAATCTTGCAATAAAAATTGGTACTTTTTCTAATTTAGTGTGAAGAATTTTAATTCAGATTATATATATATAATTAAGAAATATATAAATCACTTTCTTATCGGCTGCTACAAAAAAGATAATCCAAAAGTAAAACATATTACATATTTAGCCTCTCTCTTTTTGTACATCTAATTTGAGATTTTTATTCCCATGGGCCATTTAACAGCACTCCTCTCCCATTTTCACTATTAAAGGCTTCTTTAATCATTATATCGAATCATCAATAAGTCGGTCACTCAGTCAGGCATCTATTCTGATTATTACAACTTTAAACTGCATAAGCAAATCCTAATAATGTTATTTACATAGCAATTCAGTGTAGTTGACTATTTTGTAGTAACACTACTTCACTAAAAGCATAGAAAAATAAATACCTCATGGGAACCAAGCCGTATCTGTAGAAGGATTAGCCATCACCCTGCATAATATTTGCAGGTTTATACAGCTTTTGAAGTACAATATCTCAAATGAACTGCCTTCCAATTGTGTAACCATCCCAATCAACCTAAAGGCATTTACTACATCAGAACTTCCGTCCAATACTTAACTTTTTTCTTTCTACTATTTGGGTTTCGTTGATACGTTAAGATGGTTTACATAAAGACATTAGTAAAGTCGTGCAAAATGGTTGTCATACAACTATAGTGTCTCCAGCCTTTGGTATAGGGCAACTTCCCACACTCAGGCCCTGCATTTCTTAGTTTTTGTAAACAAAAGATATACTTAGAGATTTAATTTTAACAAACAAATAAAGAATTGTAACTAAGTGCAATGCATGGCTGAAAAAATTCATTAAAGGTGTGTGTTACATATATAGAAAGACTCCCCATAAGCATCACTCAAATCCAAAGTTGATTCTGATGGCGTTATGTGTAATGACTAATGAGAATCATTAGAGATGATAAGAATGGCCGGGTTACATTGGTCGGGTAACGGGTCAAAGTAGGTTCAGATCAAGCGTGAACAAAAAGTGTTTTCCGGCTAATAAAGGAATACAGCTAGTGATTTTGGTGGGTATCAACAAGTTGAGAAACATGTCAATATGGGTCCGGTTTAAACAGTTTTGCGTCAAAACGGGTTCTCTTAATATAATGCGCCAGCCTTGGTTTCGATTAAAAAGAAGTTGATCAGTTTTTCCTTTTATTTTCAAATTCATAGATAACTGATTTTATAATATGTGAGTAAAATCTATTACATGTAACTAAACCTTTTCACAAAATATCCCTATAGAAAATATTCGGGTAAAATATCATGTTAAACTCTCTAGACCTGTACTTCATAAACAGTTTAAAAATCAACACAATTAATTCGATAACGTATTTCATGCAACCCAAACAAACCAAAACCCCAAAATAAGTTTTCTAGAATCGGTCAACCACCAATGTGACACACTTATGTGATTTTTGCTGGTTCTAAAAATATACATATCACATATGATGGATTATTAAAGAAAAATAAAGAACCACCCTGTAATACGTGTTAAATAAGTAAGAGAGACGGGAAATTAAAAAAGATTCTGTTTTAAGAAAACCTTGAATATTATTACTGAACTTGCTGCTACTTGAGTCAAACTTAGTTCCTATATGTACAGTAAACAAAATATTAAACCAAAATCCACAAAAAGATGTATACATATTGATGCACAATGACATAAAAGTCACATCTTAAAGATAATATACGGTTAAACCTTGAATTCTTTGTTATGTAGATCTTCGATGGCTTTTTCGAGCAAAATCTTTAGTTCTAAATTGAATGAGGCTACAAAAGAAAAACTTTTACTTACAAAACAGCTTGTGCTTATCAGCTTATAAGGTTAATAGAGCGAGCACATCTATAACTTTTAATACCATTTAACAATTACGAATAAATATTACCAAACTCAGCCCGTGCGATCGATAACAATGCTTTTAAGGTATGCGAGATGGAGATTAATAAAAATGATGTTGTGGATTAACAGTATGATAGTTTTTAGTAATCAATTTTTTTATAGAAAGCATACATGTAGCAACATTAGAAAATCTTCTACCGACTCATTCCTCACGTGTGTATGTTGTGTCACAACGCTATTAATGAAAGAAAGCAATTGCGGGTGCAACAAGTATGACATATGACACACACTTAAGTATCTGGATCGTTCAGCTTCATGCTCTCAAATGCATAGCCGTTAAAAATAACTGATATATATCAACAGGTAGAACACATTATAAATACAGTCAAATAAACACAAACCAAGGTCGAATTTCCTAACCTTGTATATATTTATAGCTGTAAAAACCAAATAATCAAATAAAAGTGTACCTCTGCAGATTGAGATACTGTGAAATCAACACTTTTGACACTAAATTGAGTTAATTTCCCTAATTTTATCCAACTGACCTATGTTTTGATCATAAAAAATAGAAATACGGATAACTAGATGAATATAAACTCAAATTGACCCATTTAACCATTAATGAGTCAAATAATTAAATGGAACCACTAACCCATGGTCAAATTCTTAGTTGGGAAGTGTACTAATGAATTTTTCGCTATATATTAAGTCATAGGATGGTTTTAAAACTACATGAAGTAAAATAAAATAGCTTATGGTTGATTTGATTGGAAAAAAAAATAACCATACCTTTCCAATTTGCTGATCTTTATTCCTAGAGTGCTACATATTCCATCGGTGGTACAGATTGTGACAACTCTCCAAATTAGGTACTGATTAACATTTAAGCATGTGCATTCTTACGATAATTTCCTGATTAAATTTAAAACAAAACTTTTGATGAGATGTAAGCCTAGCAGCCCAGTACTTTTAAACAAAAAGTATTACTAATACGTAAGTATTTGAAGTCGCGTACAAATGAATCGGAACGAACTCGACAGGAAAATACAGCAAAAGTTGATGACACAATACAATTAATGATTCAATTATTAATTACGAGTACTATTGTATCTATAACATATAGATAAAACGACTTAGACATATGTTTTATATAAAACATATTATAAAACGAACAGAAACAATTTTAAAATGCACTCAAAGATCAAAATGAGAAAAATTCAAATTTTCTCATTCATTCGAAAACATTTGGAACATTACCTCAAAATATGAACCCGAAATTCGACTGAAATTTGGCACCCAATTGAATGATAGCAGTCCAATGTACAAATTTGTACAACAGTCAAAAATAATGAAAATCTCATTATTTCTAAATTTAAATAACGAACCAGGAGAACATCTACAAAATAAAAATATAAAGAGTTTATTTATATATTGCTATAATTATACCTGTACTCGAAATTAACGGGCCAAAAATTAGCCAACTAACTCAAATAATTGGAGAGGCATACTCCTGTATCAGACCATACGTTCATATTTTTATAATACTCCCTCCTTCCCTGATCATCACTCTCGACACCCACACATACACAAAATCACCATATTTTTCTTCTCCCTCATCTCTAAGAAAAAGGCAGTAACAAGATTGAGGAAGCAAGAGGTAAAAACAACTAAACAACAATAACAATAATCATCATCATCATCATCTCGGTTCATCATCACCACCATCATCTTCCTCATTGTAAGAAACCCACTTTTCTTTAACTTGTATACTTAAATTTCGTGTTATATAGCTTGGTAACATCGTAATCCATGTATCTAACTCCATAATTTGAAGATATGATGATTGATTCATGAAATGGTTTTATAGAAGCAAAGATTTAAATCCGAAATTGATAGGTAAAAACTTGTTAAAATGTGATATAATGATGTATATTGTTGTTACTAAACACCTAAACACTGAACTCACTCGAATTATAGCTAAAAATCACTTAGAACTCGAGTTGCAAACTGCAAACACGGAACAGAGCCGCAGCTCAGGAAGCCCGAGCCGATCGGCTGGGCACCCAAGCCGAACGGCTGGACCCAAGCCGAACGGCTGTGGGCTGGGCTAAGCAGTCTGGGCCGAGTTAATTACTAAATGGACTGCGTATATAGGCCGAACTGAATAAAGGAATGATTAAGTGGGCTGGACTGGGCCTGAAGCCTCAGCCGTACGGCTGAAGCCCAAGCCGAACGGCTGGGCTAGGCTGTTCTGCTGGGCTTCGGGCTGTAGACTGAGCTGGGCCGGATCACAAACTGGGCCGGGCGTGTAATGAATTGTACGTTTAAATTAATTGGGCCGGGTTCTATAAACCGTTAATGGGGCCATTGGGCCAAGACTTGTATATTGTTGTTGGGCCAACAAATTGGGCCGAGCCCAATAACCTACAAAACAATTAAAAACATGAAACGTGACCCGAGACATTTAACGGAACGGGTAATTATAAAATGAACTCATAAACTTTACTTATATAATAACGACCAATTATGATTATATATATATATATACATATATACATAATTGATAACAAACGACAAACCTATATATATATATTTTATATATATATACAAATGACAAATTTAGAAACGAAAACACATATGTATTTCATAAACGGAATAAATATACTAACGAGTTTTATAACAAATAAAACTTATAACGTTTTAAGTACGTAAACTACGTATTACGATATACGTATAAATATATACAAGAACATAGGTGTAAATATATACACAAACGACCCTTAGGAATTTTATATATATATCCACATATATATTTATATATATACAAATGAAAACTTACATATTTTCTTACGTAAACAACGTATTCAAAACTTATATACATATATATATATATATATGTGTGTGTGTGTACATATGACATTTATAATTATATATTGTCATATATACATACAAATAAATTACACGTTTAACAAACATACGCCTTAATAGTATACAACAAGTATATGTACAATGGGGTCGAAACAACATTCAAATATATATACGATTACATATTTGTATATACACTTAACAAAGTATACGACGTGACGTGAGAAATAATAACAATATTTCAACACAACCTCACCAACGAATTCAACGACTTAAATTACTAAGAAATCAACAATTTCTACAAAACAAACAAACTGTTACCATAAGTGATTAAACATAACATAAGTGATTAAACAAATCAAGCGTACTTATATAGGTTAACACACCTTGGGCTCTTACCTGTCGACTGCTAGCTTTCCTTACAGAGCAAATCACAGTGAGTTTACAGCCCCTACCTTTAAATGTTTTCTGCTTTTAAACACAGGGGTGTTAAACATAGAAATTGCATGCCAACACATGCAATCAAACTATAAATGCTTTATTGCTTTTATACAACTGTTGATTTGTGATATTTCATATTCACTGTTATTATGGGAATTTAGACAAAGTATCTTAGTACGGACCCAGACTTGGAAATATATGCATGAAAAGACCTCATGACATGCTACTATAACCATTAGCTAGGTGACTCTAGCCACTGAGTATACGGATAGTGCTATTACCGTGACGACCCTCCTACGGTGGAGCGTATACTTAAACGTCCGTTCAGGCAAACAACATAAGTTCTGGTCGTGGTTTGGTTATAGGGTTAGGTCACGTTACTTTAACATGCGAGGTTTAGCTCACCTTTCAGGGGATTCACAGTCTAAGTAAATTCCCACATACTTTTAGGAAGAACGAATCCTACAACTGTTAGATACCGGAAAACATGTCGGTAACTTATTTTACACTGGTAAACAACCAGTAACATATTTTGGGATGACATCCCACGTATAATTATACTTTAGGGTGACAACCTTACATAACTTGTATTTTTTTTATAAATGAATAACAAATCATTTATACAAACTTGGTTTAACTAATTACATACATATACAAACCTGTAAATTCACTCAACATATTTGCTGACGACTTTCTCTATGTTTTTCAGGAAATTAGTTGGGTAAGTAATCGCATGCATTCATGATGGACAACCCTGGACTACTTAGGATGCCACATACTGTTGGGACCGCTTTTGGGGATTTCATTCGTATAACTGCAGATATTGCGGTCATACTTATGAAATCTTATTTTAAACTTATGTATTATTGTTAAAACTGAAATGTGTTAAACTTCACTACTACTGTTACGACTTACATAGTCGTACTACTTTTGTAACAACTGTTAAACTTGGCATCCTCATTAAATAAAGTTGTGCGATAACCATATGCTCTGAGTATGTATGTATTTGTTAGTTGAAAATATCGTTCGCAGCCCCGCCATGTCATGAAAGCTTCCGCAAACTAATCATAACAAATTGTAATTACCGTTTGGCGGGGTGTGACACAAGTGCTCTTATCTCATTTTCTAATCTAGTCAGTTCTTCCTAGAGTGTTGAATACGCTTTAACTTGTGTATTTGTTGTCACTTCCTTTGCACAGCTAGCAAGTAAAAGCGTATTTTTACATTGTTCAACGTGTTCACGAGCTGGACTTAAGGTACAAATAATTGTAGTTCGTGCACTTCCTCCTCAGCAAGGCTGCAATATGCGTGTTAGCTTTGAGTCACAGTAATTCAGTTGCCCATGTTAACCTTGTTGTATTTCATGAGCAAGGTGTCAATTACTTGATTAAAAAGAATCACTTTTGGACAAAAAGTTATGCAAGTCAACCCAACCCGTTTCTACTCATACAAAACTTTAAAGGTATTACTAAACTCTAAAGAGAATGCACACATCTATGTTGTAACGTCTAGTCATGATATAGTGGACTTTATGCCAAAATTTAAGAATCCACTTTAATATTCAAAATTAGGTCAGGCTATGGATCCACGCAACCCATTTAACTGTAACTTCAACTTGGATTTTTCCAAAGGTATATTGCAAATCATAAGGTATCTCAAAAATAAAATCTTTGTAAACCTTGGGAAAATGCAACCAAAAAGTCAAACTTTAGCTTCCTAATATCATTGGATAATGTCAATAAGCTACTGATTTTATGGCAACCATCTTACAGTGTAGCCAAAACGTTTCTTCCTCATCAACTTGTAATTAAAGAAATAGAATTAATAGAATACAAACCAATTAAATCAAATAGAATGTTCATGAAACATATATAGAAGGTCCATTATCTGTTCGAAAAGACATTCCAGGTACATATTTAAGCCAAACCCTAAACCAACTTCACTGCTTGTCCATATTAAACCAACTTTCAAAATCTAAATTCCTAACCTTAAAAGGTCCATTGTCTGTTCGAGAAGACATTCCGGGTACATATTATACTGAACTATATGCATCTTAAATAGATAAAATCACATGTTATTTCTCCTTTTAGATGTCTACACGCTGATATCATGCATAGGTATTCGATTGGTCTTAGTCATAGTTTATATGGACCACACGTTCCACAATATTTGTCCTTTTTATCATTTAGGCTATGCAAATGATACAAAAAACCGTCACTACAAAAGTGTAAATTGTGATCAAACATGAAAAGATTTAGTGTTTACCCAAAATTCCATTCAGCTCAAACATAAGGGCCGATGTAGAGATGAACATAAAGGGCTGCTTGTTGTATCATTTTTATGAATTTGACCAAATGATACCTCCTCTCAAAATTGTACTGGATATATTTTTTAGGAATCCAGAAACATTACACCCAAAAATCAAGAAACATTACACCAAAAATAAAAAAATAACTAAATTAAAACAAACCCATATGAAAAAAAAAATACAATCTTTAACATGATGGAGTGAAATACCTCAGGGGTGCTTCTTGGGTAACGAATTGAACCAAACATAAGGATTCTAGTGTTAATGTAGTATTGATCCTTTTTGAGGCGTTTTCACAAACATCTGGTGTTCTTCACAAAAAAATGTTATCCATATATTTTTTGACTGCCTTCCAGTACTTTTCATTGGTATTTAGGTTAGGGGCGATTAAATGAACTGAAGTTAAGAATAGGAAATTGCATTAGTTTATTCAATTTAGGGTTTTAGATGCTACAAGATGATTAATTGGAATGCAAAATCACAATTGATTACTAAGGAAATCATTGAAAAAAAATCAAAATCAAAGAAATAGTGGACTTAATTAATTGAGAAAGCAAATAAAGTTTGTACCTTATGAATTGAAATGAATCGAAGGATGAACAGGGGAGGTATTAGCAGTACTTGAATTCATCTTTTGATTTCAATTTTTGTATGTATTCGATTGATTGGATGCTCTAGGTATGGATTGGTCGATTGTTGTGAAGCAGATTGGACGATTGTTTTGAAGCAATAGTTTGTAGCGATTGGATTGTTCTGAAGTAATAGACTGTAGTGATTGGATGCTTGGTGAGTGAATGGCCGATGTTTTTCTTAACAAATGGGATGGGAGGGGTACCGGAAGCAAGAGGGCATATTTGGAAAAAATTGTATAACATTAATTAATCACATTGTTAATGACAATCAAGGGCTAGATTTAATTGGACTTAGCCAACGAAAGGGGGAGATTAATTCTTGAGGGCTAAATTCGAAGATGATTAGTTTATGAACCCTCTCTTTTAATAGATAAGAGAGATTAGAAGGAAAAAAAGAATTGAAGTGTAAATTTAGAGAATTTGAGATATAAATTTTGGATTTGAACATTTCTACAAGTTCCTATACTATTCACATCGACGATATTGATTTCTTCAAGATGGTTAACCACTTTAAAGTTTAAACCATGAGAGGGAGGTCATTCAGAATTTACTTACTACTACGATGTATCTGGTGATATTATAAGATCACCCGGCTTCTTTAAGAAGTGATATGTTCATTGGGTGGAGTTCAAATGAAAATACGAATTTGTGTGAGAATAAGGGAACCAATCATGCCATGTGTGGAAAGAGAATGCTCCACATGTACAAAACTCATTTACCCCTAACATCAATTATCTCACAAACGACAAATCGAAAAATCATAAAAATTGTACCATTAAATTCGGCGTTTTCTCCTCTTCGATTTGTCGTCCATCAAGCATAATCTCGACGAGATTTTTTTTTCCATTTCTTTGGTGGGTTTCACATTTACTAACACATGTGTTAAAGTGTTGCGTTTAGGGTTTACGGTTTAGGGGTTAGGGTTTAGGGTTTAGGGTTTGAGGTTTGGGGTTTCTCCCCGAAACCTCAAACCCTAAACCCTACACGCTTTATAAAACTCTAAACCCTAAATCATACTATGCCCTAAACACTACTAAACCCTAAACCCTGCTAAACCCTAACCCTAAACTCTAACCTTAACCCCAAATTAAATGTATAACCAATCACTAACACATGTGTTACTAATTTGTAAGACCCACCAAAAAATGGAAGAAAAAAAAAGTTATCGAAAGTATGCCTTGAGGGACGGCAAATCGAAGAGGAGAAAACGCTGAATTTTATGGTGCAATTTTCATGATTTTTCGACTTACTGTTTGTGAGATATTTATTTTTTAAAAATGTGGAGGAGAGAGAATAAAGTGTCACATGGTAGAAATATGTGGGTTCTCTCATTTTCACTCAACGTTGATGTACTCATTTGAATCTTAGTATATGTTTATTTTGGCTTGGTTATTATCAATTGTAGTTGACTTGTCAACTATCTAGAATGTTTAATCTGAGAGTTCAATTTTGATTAGATTAACTACTACATAATGTGTTGGTCACAACATGTATAATAAAGACGATTCCTTGCCTAGTCCCAACAATCCTAATCGATCGATATGCTTTATGAGCACATTTTTGTATGATATTAGGACATAAAGTTAATTTAATTTATATGGATATTATTGTGCTTTGGAAAGCAAAATAAAGTAGTTTTATGCAAGCAAATTACACGTGTATAATTACTTATATAACATTAAATGTTTTATATGGTTGTATTAATACATTGCATGTGTATAATTTTTACTAGAGTTTGACAATTTTATATTCATTGGTTAATTATGGGCCAATTTAGTTAATATTTAGGAGGAGATGAATTTGATTGGTCTCTCCGTCTCTTCCCTGTTTTTTGAACAGGTCTAAATGTGCTTTTTAATATAACTTATAATTGTGTAACAATTAATCAACGAGTCTAGATGAGTCTAACGGGTAATTTGTTTTTCACCTCATTTTATTTTTTTCATTTTCCATTGAAATAAGTAAAAAAATTGGTGAAAACCCAAAGGGTCGACCCGACTTTAGACCCATTTTACCCAGGCACATTTAGACTCATTCATCTAAATGACTCATCTAGACACGGACCTATTTAAACCCAAACCCATCTAGACCCTTGACCCGACCCGACTCATTCATTTTGCCACTAATAATTTTTTATATGATTTGTTATATTAATTATTAAATTAAAATATATATTAAATGAACAATCAAATTATACATTGTATTATAAAAATTAACTTAAGTTATGAAATCTTAATGTAGCATGAAAGGTTATCGAGTTTCTAATGTTACGAATTTTTTTTAATTAATGTAGCACATACAAAAAGACAATGACACCACTCTTCATCTTTCTCTAAAAAGTATAGTTATAGATGATACGAAATCACTTATAAATTTGTAATATTCTCTCCATCAAAAATAAATGTTCACCGTCAAAAAGAAGGTAAAAATGTTTTGAAGGTAAAAATAGACATTTTGAAAAGTGTGTACTTATAGAAAAAGGTAAAAATGAAAGTTTGGGTTAATAGGTGGGACAATTATATTGTTTTTTAAAGTGTGTACCACATATATATTGAACACTTATCTTGATTCGAATGGACTCATGGAGTATTAACTTAAGATAAAAGCTATTCATAAAAAGTTTATATATAATGGTACCTGTAAAATATTATAGTTACCAAATGTCCATTGGTCTTGCAGCATCAAGACAACCTATGATATCTTGTGGTTGAGAGTTCTAGTTATGTGGTGACTATTGTGTAAAATATTTGTGAAAAAATGTATACATGATAAAACAAACGTGTGTGAGTGTTACTTTTTTTTAAAAGTATTTCGTATACCGTAATAGAGTGACAAATTATTCTTTTTTGATCATTTGGGAATTTTAAAATTTTGTTCCCTTTCATGACATTGATGCTTGTAAAGCCTTCCTTTTGGCATGCTATCATTAATTTATTATTATTATTATTATTATTATTATTATTATTATTATTATTATTATTATTATTATTATTATTATTATTATTATACAATAAATATATAAGAAATAACACCATTAAATATAAAAATAATAATAATTTTATTATAATAATTTGTTTATGTATATGATATAATAATATAACATTAAATTAATTTAATATTTATTGTAAGTTGAATATTGGTCTTCACCCAGATTTTCTTTGTTAGCTTCTTGGTTGTATTGTTCAAAGTTGCCCCAGATTATGGACTTCTTAATTTGTAAATCAGACTTATATGTTTGTCCAAATGTACCCTAGATCAAGCACTTATTTTTAGATAATATAGTAAAATAGAAAGGCATATATTTTCAAATTTTATTTGAATATAGGTGTACTTGGGTTTTTAAGATTTATGGAAAAAATATTGCTACATTGATGAATTAATTACCAAAATACCTATCCCATAATATATCCTGATGTGTAAGTCGTATTTAAGTGGTTCAACCACGGTTTCTGATCCTTCTCATATATACTTGATAAGGGCAGTCTCAACCGTGGTTGAATCTAGAGGCGGATTTAAAGGTGTGCAAGGTGAACTATTGCATATGAGAAGGATCAGAAACCGTGAGTGGTTGAATCCAGAGGCGGATTTAAAGGTGTGCAAGGTGAACTATTGCATATGGTCTCTATTTTTTTGGGGGCATAAGTTTCTAAGTTTAGGATGTATGTAGGGTAATGTTTTGTACTTTTCAATCTCATTAAACGAAGTTTTATGATGTTCAATACGATAATTATTGAATGTAAGATAAAAAAAATCAAGTCTTATGTATATGTTTTAATGGAGGACGTGTTGTTATAATTGTGGTTTGGTGGTTTGGGGAAGAAGACCCTTTTCCAAATTCTCCTCTAATTTTCAAGCGGCTTAAAAAAATATATGGCACAGGGCACTTAAAATCAACGAGACGACCCTGCTTGAACCACTTCCAAACTACTTCTGTCATCTAAGCACGACGTCATATTTTCACACCTGATTCATTACCGATTAATTACTGTCATCAATAACTAACCACTTCATTTTTTTGGCCCCAACATTACCAATGTACCACAATTTCAATACACTTAACCTAAAAAGAAAATAAATAAAAGCGTGCAAGCCTCCACCTTTTCCAATCGATTACAAATCAGTTATCCGATTTTACTCCTAACCGGTTTGCACGCCGATTACCTGTTGGGACTGGCTTAACTAGCTTTTTTAAAATGTGTGCCATTTGTTAAACGCTTATTGAACGTACGATCAAAGTATCATGTATTCAGAAGCATATATAAACAAAATCGTTATGATACAGAAGGTTCGGTTGCATCGCTATTGCAAACGTCATGACTCATGCGCCTCTGTACCACCACTTGCTCATTCGATAAATATTTATCTTATGATATGATAGTATATAAATAATATTTTGATGGCTTAATAATCTTCTTATCTTATATTGATAACTAGACATCTAATATCGCTTTCAACAACCATAACATTCTCCTAAGTTAATAAGATATTAATTAATACTACTAATAATGGAGTATCGATTAGGCTTACCACTTTTATAATCTAAAGCCTTCTTATAATCAAATAATGAAATTCGCTAAATACAACCTTTAAAGTTACATAAAAAAAATTATTTACATGCATAACGTCATGATGGTACAACCTCAAAGTTGGAAGGTCCCTACGATACCGCTAACCGCTAGGTCAATGGCCCTTTGATAAGTTAGTGAGATAATTATTATCATAGTGTAACAAAAAAAATATGTGTATGTCTGAATATCCAAAATATAGCCTTTGAGGCTATGTTTAACAAATTCCTTAAATAATATATTTTATAGTACTATAAAACCAATTAACTATTAACTATGGGAGTTGATATATACAACACACAAATTGATGTTTACATCATATTGTACAAGTATTTAAGCACACACATTATAGTACAATTTTGATGTATGTATAAAATTGTGTGTTGTAGATATCATGACCCACTAAATATAGAAGGAAAAAACTTAAAAAGAAAGATTATTTCAGTAGCTATCCACTTTTTAGTTATTACCAGATACGTACAATTGATGGTATAATGTTCTAAAGGTCGTCTCATTAGAAAAATTATATTGTTAGCTATCAATGAATACAACTATTGTAATTTTCTAGATGACGGGATCAACCAGATATTAATTATTAAACATTAACATTAACAATTAGTTATATAACTGCAAATAAAACTTGTTTGGGACCCACTTTGGGACCCACTTTGATATAGCTATTTATGTTGTCAATTCATTTTTATTTATTTTATTTATATGATTATAAGAAAGGAGTATCTAAATTTTTTCCCACCCACTTTCAACAATTATACTTTATTTGAAGTGGAATCTCATGCCCTTTGATAGCCATTATTTATTTTTATCTTGTTTAGAGTATTGTTAGGCACACATTAAAGCTTCATATCAAGTATCAATTATATGATTTGACTATGTCGCACTTAGGCTTCTTTATACCTAGGTATAGTTAACTTCATTTGCAAAATTCCCAAATTCATCTAATTTGTTTAACATCCTAATCCACAAATTTAATACACGGAGAATTAAGTCATTGTTAAGAAACTGATAATGTCTCTCATATTTTGATCACACATATGTAAAAGTGGACGAACTACCAATGATGTGTAAATCAGGTGGTAATGCGTGAAGACATTTTTGCCAACAAAAAATTGAACTTGTATCAAAGCGAAATGTTAGAGTAGTGTATCTTTCGTGTGTGTCGACGTAGAGATGTGATATGATTTTTGTAACGATTCCTTGAAACTTTCTGTTAAAGATTGCGATATGGTAAATGTACATACAATGCAATAGGAGAGTGATGACTGTTTCTTGCAAAGGGTGGTTGTTGACTATTTTGATACACAAAGTCAAAAATCAACTAAAAGAGACATTAATGTGCAAATTCAACTTTGGTTTTAAATGTACAAAGAAAAAAGTGAACGACGTTGACTTCAAGTATAATACTACCACGATGGCATGACCCATGACCCAACTGACGAAGTGGAGCATTTTTTAATTTTATTTTCCACAAGAAATTAATCTTAGTAAGAAAATATGAAGAGCGTCATATAGGAGAATTGTATAATGAAGTTTTAAACCGGCCAAATGGAAACTAGCTCATTAAAACATGAAGGGGGGTGGTAATAACTACGATTAGAATAATTGAATTTTATGAAGAAAAAAAAAATGCATCAAGGCACTCAATCATACTATCATAGTGGCATGAATCATGCATGGTGTAAACTGTAAATTAAGTTGAATCATTATATTTAAAATAACTGTCATAATATAATCTAAAATTAAAGTAATTGTTCCACTAGCTGGCAATGAATTAAAAACAAGAAATTGACGAGTTACAAAGGGAGTTTTCTCACGGGTTTTATCTCGTTTTTAAGAGCATCCGTCATGGGGAAGTCTTTCCTCAGCGTGGAGATGATATCGGTGTTTCAAAGCTGATAAGGGTAAAATAAAAATGTTTTCTTTTCACCTTTTCAATTTGTATTAGATAAAAAACAATGATGAAAAAGGTTGATGGTTGGGAAAAAGTGGTGGAAGGTAATTCGGTGTGATTTAACGTGACGACTACGACTACAGTGATTCGTGAACTATAGTGTATGACTATATTCTTTGATGTTGTGACACTACATATCGTTTAAAAGTAAATTAAAATTCCCCTTGTTCTTGTATTCAAGCTTTCCAAGCTTACAAAGTTCCATATAATCTTTAACAGTTTGATTTAGTTTTGTGGAAAAATGTCTATATATAAACATCATTTTCATATGGACTTTCTTGCATATGTCCATTATCAAGATCAGGGTAGTTTTAAAATGGTCAACAAAAACTCAAAAATGTATAATGATAATAAATGGAGTGAAAGATTGAATACTTTGTTGAAGTGAGATAAGTATTAGTATATCTATAGTGAGTTTAGGGTTTAATATATTGAAAACAAGTTTAAGAGTACTCCAATATACATTTGATTTATCTTTTATAAGTTGACCTTCAACTCATAAGAAAAAAAAGTCTATTATAAAAAATAGATGCATTAAATTTTGTAACAGTTTCTTATGAAAAATGTTATTTTTATTATTATATTTGCAAAATGTTTGACTTGTTAAATTAAACTGAAATGAAAAAGTGGACATTTATTTATTATTATATTTGCAAAATGTTTCTTTTATAAGTTATCAATATCCTTTAAGCAATTGAATTGATATTCCTTGAAATTACAATTCTTTTTTTAGAAGAGGCGGACAATTTTATTACCAATAAAATCTAGCAAGGTGCTAGGAATTACAACCGATAACCGACAATTACAATTCTTGTAATTCAGTAAAACTAAATGCAATGTTAGTATTTTTGATGACTCATAAACTTGTCTAACTTTACGTGTGATGGACCATGACCGTGCAAGCAAGTACACAATTAAAAGTGTTAAAAATTCCTTTTATCTATCTATATTATTATTATTATTATTATTATTATTATTATTATTATTATTATTATTACTCTTTTAATTATATATAAAAAATTATTAAGTAAGAAAATGTTTATCATATAATCTATTTATTACGGAGTACTTTTTATTTCTTAATAAATGAAGTCATAGGTTTTGTCCTTTGAAACCTTCTGGCAGAAATCATGAGTCTAACAAAGAATTGGTCTTTTGAGTTGATTACCCCCACGGCACACCACCCATGACCATTACACGTGCCGTTGACTCCACTCCCTATTTGAGTGTTCACATTAATTTACGATGAATGTTAAACGGATATACATTATTATTTTATCTATCTAATAAAAGGGAGTTCATGTCATGAAGCTGACTTGTCCAATTTTAAGCTGATATTTTGATGATGTGGCATAGTCAAAAATCAAGAAATTTTGTCCTTTTTTTGATTTTCTTATAAGTGACAAATTAATTAATAATCTTAAAAATATCCGTGCTTTGAGATACATTTTTTTAGAATTTCAAAAAACCCTAATTATTATTCAAGCCACCACAGCATCTCTTATTTACGCATGCTTATCTGGGAAATATACACGTTGCTCTCCATTGGTATCACGGTAATCAATAATTCAAAATTTGTGATACATGAGAACTCTCAACCTGATTTCTTCATTCATTTATTAAAAAAAAAAAAAATCCTCATCTTTTCCATCACCATCATTCTCTTGATATCTTATTTGAGCTTAATCACCACTCCTTCATCATCCACCCAGCTAAATCAATTATCAATTAATACTTTTATTTTCGATTTCAAAAGTAAATTTTATAATACCTATTTGTATTTGTATTATTTATTTGTTGATTACAAACTTTGATGTTGGGTGTTTTAGGGATTTCTTTTGCTCCGTTTTAAAATCTTCGAAGACATTATCCTGCAACTCAAAATTATATGATCAGACTTTCTTTCATTTGATTCCGGCAGGTAAAGATGAACTGGTAAGCTTCCGAGTTTTCCTTTACTACTTTTATTTGGTTGTATTTGTAGATGGTATAAAAAAAAATTCTTTTATATTCCAAAATATTAATATGACAAAAGACTTATTGCCTTGCTTCTTACAGTTATGTTCTTCTAATTCTTTTTTGTTGCACATTATCTCTTTTGCCAATATACTCAATTTATCATGTCATTTATGCTTATTAATCTTCCTATGTGCATTAAAAACGTTATATTTGTATAAATTTAGGCAAAATGTATGGCCCTTCTCGGACGCACACCAGCTGTTTGATGAAATGGCTAATACAAAAATTGAGATATATTTATTTACAAGAAAGGTATAACTTGCTTTTATGTGTTGTGGTTTCTTTGGTTATTGTGTGTTTGTTGCTGATGCCTACTGTTCTATATGGTTATGGGTAGGCTCTTTTCTTGATCATTATTTTACCATGATTGTTTGTTCTATTTGTATTTGAGTTTGGTACTGATTTGCAGACTTTAAGTCATTTACATCTTTGTATTGTTTTTAGATTTTGATCATTTATGTCTTTGATGTGTATAGGTTCCGAGAGTAACCTAATCATATAAGTTATTGTTAGGAAGAACTTTTTTCTCTAATGACTATTGTGTGCTATGTTATTGTAGATTTTGATTGTTAGTTGAATTTGCTGATGTCATTTGTGATGTATAGTTTGATCCATTTTTCACTAAATGGGTCGAAGTTAACTTTATAAAGAAAATAAATCTTAACTTATTTTAATCAATAACGAATGTATAATATTATAGGATATTAGTTTGTGGTTCCTATGGAATTAAGTGTTATTAGGTGATGATAACTAATTATTCATATGATTTGTTTACTGCAATAAGTCTAATATGTTAGTGTTGTGAAGATTTTTAGGTTGTATAGTTTTGTTGTGGCTGAATCATGTCTTGATGTAAATCATTTGAAGTTGGATTATGTCAAGAAATTTAAATACTACTCACCATGTAAGTATTTGTCAATATTTAGTTAACTACAATTGAAACTTTGTAATTATGTTTTTCTGTATTTTACTACTCAAATCCTTCTCTATTTATGGGCTTAAATCCTTCTCCAGCAACCATCTCTCATTTACTTATGAACTCATTCAAGAACAATCATGTAACTGGTCATAATGAATTCATTTAAGAACCTCATAATGAACCTCATCCAACCCGTTCTGTCACTTTTTATATTTTTTTTATCTAATTTTGGATTCCCCTGTAACTTATTGTATTTGTTTCATCTAGAATTCATCATGGATATAATCATTAAGTTGTCATTTATCATTTATATGATTAAATCCTTATTTCAAGTGTCCATGCATATTGTGATTTGTAGGATTGCAAATACATAAAGATACAGATGTAATTTGTAGGTTGATGACTTGATGATGATGATGTCCCATATTCGAAGAGAGGTAATAAAGGTAGATGAAAGCAGGTGATTTCAAAATATTAGTTGCACTAAAATACTAATATGCAGTGATTTTTATGTCTGGTGAATATTAGTCTTCAAATATGCAGTTATATTTGTATGCTAATCTGCAATAGTAGGTATAAAAATCTGTATATTAACTTCGAAATTTGGATTTTATGATATGTTGGGTAATTATCGTATTTGCTTTTAGCATTAACAATTTTGATTGTAATGTTATAGCTACTGTTTTTATCCTACTATTGATTGCGGGTCTCTAAGTTGGTTTCAAAATTATAGTTCTACTTTTAACCAAAGGTGATAATTTTGACCCATTTACCTGTGGATTGGGCTGGTTCGATTAATGATTCATCTATATATATGGGGACGAAGAGAACATTACTAATGACTTATTTGTTTATTGGTGGGTGATCAAAATAGTTTTTTTCAACCCTCTCTAAGTAACTTACTATGTCAGCATGTGAACTCTCATTGCATAGCTTGTGTTATCAATAATTTTTTTGAGTACAACTTATTATGAGGTTGTATGTATTGAAAGTGCTTTTGGGTGACCCTTTAATTGGTTGTCGATTATGGGTATGTATGATACTGATTTGGAGCATTTAGAAATTGCACAAAAGTATTGCTCATGCGAATAAGATTCTATCTCAGAAATTTTAACTTAAGACTTGCTTCTTAAGGAGCAAAGATTTATCAAAACTACGATTTCATTGAAAGTCTAAGGATTTTGATTAGCATAACTCATTGGTTTTTTTTGTAAACAAATGATACTTCTTTTTTAGTGGGCTCTGAATAACTAAGTAGGCTTTGAATAACTACGCAGTTAACGAAATACTTTAAGATCAAATCTATAATCATATTTTAGTAGTTAATTAATGTTTACATGATAGTTTAACATGAGTGTTACTATAGTTGTTTTTAATGAAAGTCGAGTAGACACTTATGGAGTATAAAGGCTTTATATGAAAGAAAACTTGGTGAGATTAATGATACTTATGCAAAAAAATGAGTTACTTTTCTTTATGTAAATAGACTATTTTGTCTATTTGTTTGCTAATATTATTTAAATTATTTATTCCTACTATTATATTTTGGGTAATAATCAAAGAGATAATGTCATTACTTAATAAAGTTGAAGTGGGTAAGTACATATCGCTTAATAAAAGTATGCAGAATATATCATGTAAAACGTACTAATAATTGAAACTTTTTTATATTTGTTATTGATGGATGATGATTACATAAACGCATCACTAAATTGGTTGATGTTTGTTTCTAATGGTAATTTTCGTGTAGTTCTTTCAAATATCACTAAATTGATTATAAAATGTAATAGTAAAAAACTAATAGAAATTTTATAAAGTAGACTTAATTTTTCGTCAAACCCGTGTAGTCACGGGTCATTGAACTAGTACACTAATAAATGTTACGTTGTCACATTCAATAATCAATAGTGTATATAACATATATAAATCAATATTCATTACTAAGATTATTAAGTTGTAATTTAATTAGCATGATTTTAGATGAATGTTAACTGTCTGAATTTTTTTAATATGTAAAATTCGATTATAATAACAATCATAATTCGATTAATTACTTGTTTATAAGTTTTGTATGATCAAATTCGATAAATTTTATTGTTATCATTATCAAATTAAAATTTATCAAAAAACTCAAAAGTTACTACAATATTCATAATTTTTGAAAAATCCAAATTATGACGAATTGAAGATATGTATGATTGCGATTGATGAATTCGAAGATTTATAATATTTTTGATTGATGAATCTTTAAATTACATGCTTTAACGTAGAATTTTAAATGAAAGTTGATTAAATGAGTATTGTGGATGAATATAGAAGAGAAGAGAAAATAAGTGATTGAGGTTTGCTTCTCTACTTCCCTCAATTTTGAAACTTATATGATCCTTCCCACATATATATATATATATATATATATATATAGAGAGAGAGAGAGAGAGAGAGATAGAGAGAGAGATGGATTCAAATAACAAGGCTAATTTTGTGAGAACTTAGGAAACCCCTTAAAATCACTTTTTAACTATTCGGAACACAATATTTTTCAAAACTTTTTCAATGATTACTATTAAAATAACTTTTGGAAGCTATGATATAAATATAAATAAAAAATATTAACTTTTTTTGAACTTTTTTACAGTCGTTACTGTTGTGATTATTTAAGATAATAACAAAATATAACACGATAATCACATCTGATTATTCTCCAATATAATGTGATTATTCTATATTCGAGATAATCACAAAATATAACATGATAATCACATATTATTCATGTGATTATCAAGTTATAAAATGTTATTATTATAAATAACAATATAATATAACGTCGAAAATTTTTTATTTGAAAAATAGATTTTAAAAGTTATTTGAACAAGAAGCTGTGAAGAAAATTTTGTAAAATAACGTGGTTTGAATAGCTGAAAAATGATTTTGAATATAAGTCTTCTTATTTGATCCCACAACTTTCATATATATATATATATATATATATATATATATATATATAGTAAAGGGATAAAAAATGAATAAGATTTAGGTGGAGAACAGGGAGAAACAATATGATTCAATATTTTTATTACTATGATTCATTTTTTATTATTATAATTTAAGTAATAAAAAATTGAATCATAGTGATAAAAATATTGAATCATATTGGTTCTCCCTCTTCTCCACCTAAATTTCATTCCCCTTAGATCCTAATTATATATATATATATATATATATATATATATATATATATAACGGGGAAGGTTCAAATGAGAACCACTTTAAAGTTAAGAACTTTGAGAATCACAAAGAATACATGTTTGTTCACATGTGATATACTTCAATCATATGTGAACATTGATGTACGTTTAATTGAAAAAGAAAAAAGTCAAAAAATCTTAAAATTATATCGAAAAACGCAAAAAAAACAAATATATGTTCACATGTGAACGATAATGTGAACAAATCGATTAAAATGTGTTTTTCGATATAAATTTAGATTTTTTTTTGACTTTTTTCTTTTTCAATTAAACGTACATCAATGTTCACATATGATTGAAATTAATCACATGTGAACAAACACGTATTTGATGTGGTTCTCAAAATTTTCAACTTTAAAATGGTTCTCATTTGAACCTCCTACTATACATAACACTATATGCTTTGATCAAAGAATTTGGATTGTAAACATTCACCTTCAAAGTTGCCCTACCAAACCAAATGAATGAAAATAAAAAATAAAAAATACAGTCATCAACTAATAGAACAGAACTCAAGCAGCTCAACATGTTGAACAACTTCATTGAACATGATATACGTTGTTTACGAAGGATTTAGTACACGTAAACCATGAGTTTGGATGAAACCCAGAAGAATACATATACTTCGTTGAGTCCTATGGTACAAAGGACGAAAGGAACTAAGTGGTATGTTATGCCAATTTTATCTCCTAATCAGCATTGCTAGTGAAAATCTGTATTCGTACAAATTCAAAATAAATGCGTCCTACAACCAACTTACACTAGTTTGGCACATCAAGAACGGATTGAACAGCGGATGATGCAAAATCAAATCAACGAATCGCATAAATGCGAAAGTTAAAGTTAGCAAATCAACTTGCATATAAAGATGTTATTCGTCTATATTTAATATGGATTTGATTAGGTTTACATCATATATGACTCTTCGTGAAGCCTAACCCAACCTACTTAAAATAAGCACAAAATTGACCCTTAAACTTTTCAAGTACCCCATGAATTTATTTTAACCAAAATAAACAATTTTTTAATGTCAATTATAAATTACTTATATTTAATTTTAATGAGTAATTAAAATCCTAAAATTTAATACAAATTAAAAGCTAACGAAAAGGAATCAACATTTTATCTTTATACAGAGCTGAAATTTGTCTCTACCACAAAACGATGCTTTGCTTATTTATACACACCGCATTAAAACTGGTACCTAACTCTGAAAATGCAGCCGTACGATCTCATCGCGTACGAAAAAACCCGGCTACAAAACGACAAAATCTCACGCAACAATATATCCCAACCTCCACTCACATCTTATTTATTATCTCCGGCACCTTATCGGAAACTTTCGCCGGAAAGTAATGACGATCGCCGGTAACACCGTAAATACACAAAAACAAACGCTAATATTCTCCTACGGCACTCTAAAACAAGGCTTTTCTAACCACAAATTAATGCAAGACCTAATCTCGAAGAACGACGCCGTATTCATCGGTAATTACGTAACCGAGCTCCGTCTTCCACTTGTTCGCGGTCCACACGGCGTTCCGTTTCTCCTTAATCTCCCTGGCACGTCACGCCACCGTGTCCGCGGTGAACTGTACTCCGTCTCCGATTCCGGCCTTCAACGTCTCGATGTACTTGAAGGAATTACCCTAGGTCATTACGAACGGCTTCCGATCACTATTCGGCCGGAAAATTGTGAATCTAGCGACGGTGATCGGAAAACGGTGGTTGAGGCTGAGGCATATTATGCGCACCGGAGCTTTGCAGAGGATATGTGGCGGAGAAGTGGACAGATAGGATTTGAATCGTTTAATCATGATGTTGCTAAAGGATATGTACGGAGGGATTTGAGGCCGAAGGATTTGAGTTTCCGTCAGCAGATTACGCTGTTTTGTTCGTCGAATTGAACGATTATTATGAGGTTTGATTTGAATTTGTTAATTTAAGTGAATTTGGCGCTATAAGCTTCGAGATCAATGAATTTTGATACTCGAATTATCACTGTTTATCGTAATTATAGTTTGCTTATTTCCAGAGTAATCAATGAACTGAATTATATGTGCTAGTACCTGCTATTTATAATGGGAGAAGTAACAGATGAGATTATATAACCTGAATGGCTGAATTTATATAAATCGCACAGCTAGATTACAGGGTAAGTATACCTTTAAGATTGAGAATTCTGATTTAAGCTTATTGTATAGATCACACAGCTACACTAAGCTTTCAAAATTGATATATAAATGGTGGCAAGTGTCAAGACATTGTATGCTGATTTTGTGGTATTTAGTTGGCTCGTTATACGAATATATGTACCTATGTTAATATGCATTTGCTAATTCATAAACTGAAAATGATATGAAGGTCTTCACTGACAGCATTTTCTTATTACACAAGAGATGGATGGATATATATAATTTAGAATCTTGCATTACATGTCTGTATTAGGGTTTACAAATAGCAGCTAAAACGCAAACTTCACATGCTTATTTAGGATAAACACAAGATACAGTAAATATTTAATAGCAGGCACCAGGTACGTTTATACGAGTATCTTCTAAGGGTGACTTGAAGACATGGTGCAAATCAAGCACAGGCAACCTTCACAGTGTTTGTTTCATCTATCACACAAATGCAGCCTTCACCACACTCAAAGTAGGTCTTGCCAGCTTCAGGGCCATCAGTCTTGGATACAACACAAGACCAACCTTCACCACATTCGCAGAACACTTTGGCTGCTGCGGAGCTCTCCACAGTCTGTTGCATACTTGTCTCACTGCAATAGCATATTGCATTACTGCTAGTTCGTACAGTAAGTATACCTTGAGCATTAGAGAACTTACGTGACGCAGGTGCAACCACTGCCACCACATTTCGCAAATGGTTTAGCCTTAGATGTATCAGTTTTGGTGACGGTGCATTTCCATCCTTCAGAACACTTGCAGTTTGGTTTGTTATCAGTGCTGTACAAGTGAAAAAGGTGTAAATAAATGATATACAAATGTCCCAACCATAGATCCGGCCAGATAACTGAGTGGTAGAGGCTAAAAATGGATGTTTTGGGTGGGTCGGGTGACACATCAAAACAGGTTTTCTTTAATGTCTCATCAGGATGGCTGCGGACACTTTTTTGTCCTTCTAACAGTATTTAATTTACACAGTTATGCATTGAATCTGATTGCAAAAACTGTATAACTACAAAGATAACCAAGTTTTTTTTTACTTTTAACACAATGATTTAGGAGGTTATAAGGATTAAACATACAATTTGACCCATTTTAAGTTTTTAATTCGTCTGTTCGCTTTTCTTTTCTTTTTTTTGTTTTTTCAGTTTGACCCACTGGAGATAGACAATAAGTCCATAACCCAAATCGACCCGTCTATCATTAAATGGGTCAGCATTGATGTGATGACCAGGGATGCTCTAGCAAAGCTAATCAAGTAATGATTCTTTCTAGAATAAGATGATAGATAGTATTCAGAGACCAGGGGGCTTTGGCCCATAGGTGACACACAAACTCTGCAACCTTTAAGCTGTTGGTGTGTGATTTTCCTTTGGTGCTTCAAAATTAAAGTAAGGAAACAGTTTTGGAGGACTTGTTATAATAGTATCTTAGGCCACATCAGTCATGATTTATAAAAAATTGGTAAGGGAACTAGTATTATATAAAGAAATTCATTGTTTATTCGATAGTCACATCATATGATGATGCAAAACTGAAATTATGAACCAAGAAATTGATCAGAAGTATCTAGTGGAATCATAAATTCACAACCAGGTTCAAAGGCTTATATGAGTAAGGAAGGAATACCTGGGAGAAGGTCGGCTCACACTCTGAGACTCCATACTTAGGCCAGCTGCTCTAATTTCCTGAAGTTTCTCTTTGAATCTTTATGGTATATGTATCATTACTTGGCTATGTGGCGATATTATCTTGTGAACACACTGTCATTTTTCAAATAATACTACTTAAATATTATTATTTGTATTTAATGTTCATCATTTCAATCTACTATTTACCTTTTTTATATCCATATTAATTACAAATTCGGAAATCTAATGAAATTTAGATGTATACGTTAGCAAAGTGACTGTTATTACTTAACCGGTAAGCCGGTAATCAATCATCAAAGTGACTCGAAGTCTCTGTTTATCTCCAGAAGTTTCCCCCGGTCTCGGACCTGGGCCTGTGGATATGTAGTGGGTTGGCACTTGGTTGATGTATATGCCAAATGATTAATCTGGTTTCTCTTATTGACCTTCAGATTAGAATGGGCTGGATTCAGGCCCAGGAACACATAATTAAAGACATAATATGTAGTCCAGTTCTAATAATCAGGTTCTAATATTCCAAGTGTCAGACAACGAATTAATTTAGTGAGGGAAGTATGTAGGACATAGTTTATGCATTTTAATGTATATATTAAGAATAACTTGTTTGTAATGATATTCTTGTATGTATTATGTTTTATAGGTGCCGACGTGCTAGTTGTCGAGAGTTGAATTGAGTCGTTTATGTACTCTATTAATGTAGAAACTAAGAATAACTTGTTTTTCACCTTTTGAATTTATATTACATAAAAATCAAAGATGAAAAAGGTTGATAGTTGGGAAAAAGTGGTGGAAGGTCCTTGGGTAAAAAAGTTGATGTGACGATCGCGATTAATAGTGATTCCATGAACTATATGCTTTGATTTTGTGACGCTACAAGTCTACAAATCATTTGAAAGTTAATTAAAATTCTCCTTGTTCTTTGGCTTCAAGTTTTCCAAGCTTACAAAGTTCCCCATATAATCAATCTTTAACAGTTTGATTTAGTTTTGTGGAAAAATGTCTATATATAAACATCATTTTCATATGGACTTTCTTGCGTATGATCAGAGTAGTTCTTGAAATGGTCAACAAAAACTCAAAAAAGTATAATGATAATAAATGGAGTGAAAGATTTGTATCATATACTCTAACAAGATTGACTACTTTGTTGAAGTGAGATAAGAATTAGCATACGCATATCAATAGAGAGTTTATAATGATAATAATCTGGTTTGTCTTATTGACCATGAGATTAGAATGGGCTGGATTCAGGCCCAGGATCTTGCCCTAGTGGTCTGGCTGGTCCTCAGTAATGGGAATTAGGGACTGATAATCGATGTGCAATTGTGGATAGGGAGACCTGCGCCTGGGTCAATAGTACAGGTCTAGGGATTATGGACTAGATTTTGGCATATGTTGGGCTGGTCTGCATTTAGGATAAGTTATGCAGACGGGTTCACGGGTTGAGTCAGACTTGATAGACCTCGGATTAAGACTCGCTTACATCATGTTGGGCTGAGGTATGGGTGGATATGACTGAATGGGGCTGGGCCGGCCCAATATGAACTTGTAACACATATAACATGCTAGTGGCCATAAAATGTAGTAGCTTTTAACAACAAAAGTTGTAACTTGAGTATCACATACAAATTGCATATCTGGTTCTCAACAAATCTTACTAACTTTAAACACATAAGAGTTGTAGATTAACATGCATGATGGGCAACAGTTGACCTAACTTCTTTGTTGGATGAAACCAATAATTGAGCATGCCATTGTGCCCACAATCTAAATGGAATTTTAGCTGTCTTCTATACACTTAGCTTCCATCAATATCAAAAGAAAGCAAGAGTGTTCTTTTGTAATTGTTTGATTTTAGTTTTTAAATGGTTTTAACAGCAATAAGATACTGTACGTATTGACCTAATCATGGCTTTTACCACAAACATTCTTACTATTAGTTTAAATATTAAAAGTTGATTAGTTTAACATTAAAAGTAGGATGAGAAGCCGTAGATCATAAAAGTAACTACCCTGATTGGTCTTAGACTCGGTGAAAAATGATTGAAATAAAAGTAGATGAATGCTCAATTTAATTAGTTTGGACTTATAACCATGACGTGATGAAATCAGCTCATGTGTTATGCAGATGTGTATTAAGTTGATTACATTTATGCGTTATAGTCTAAATAAACTTGGTTTGTTGAAGACGTTTAATTAAGAATCCAACTATACTTTGGGCACCTCTTGACCCTTTTACATTCATTAGCTAAATAATTTAATCATCATTTACTCTGTAAATAGGAGATCACGTATAAACTAAATCAACCAGGTTTTAAGAAGCAACTTTGTTTTAGAATGGTTGAAGATGATGATAAGTTGAAGCCTGTGGGTGACAGCAAAATGCACCATCATATGGTGTGCCAGATGTTTTGTCTATATGTGTAATTGTGTAATCCAGACTCAGTGGGGGTGAAGTGCGTAATAGGATGGAATCTGGACCAAATATAGGGTTAGTTTGTCAAACACAACATCACCTTTAATTGCCATGTGCGCACCCACTCACCAAATGCTGCTGATCAAGCTATGGGAATGAATGCCTATAAATTTCATATAAACTTGTTCGTTATTTCTCAACTTTCCATAAATGGATGATAGGAAAGCTGTTGTTAGTGTTTTCTTTGTCCTCTGTTGCATTGGCATTTGCTCTGCCACTACTAGATCGCTTTTCAGTTATGGAAGTGGTGGTGGTGAACATGTAGTACCTGGGTATGGTGGTTCATATGGAGGTGGTGGTGAGGGTTCAGGGAGTGGTAGTGGTTATGGTGGAGGTGGTGATCATATTGGCGGCGGGTATGGTGGTGGTGGAGGTGGTGGACAAGGAGGCGGTGGTGGATATGGAGGACAAGGTGGTGGTACTTATGGAGGTGGCGGTGGGGGAATAGGAGGTGGTTCAGGGTATGGTGGGTATGGTGAGCATGGTGGAGGGTATGGTGGTGGTGGTGGAGGAGGGAGTGGAGGTGGTAGTGGTGGGTATTATGGTGGAGAGCATGGTGGAGGTTATGGTGGTGGTGCTGGGGGTGGCAGTGGTGGTGGGTATGGTGGAGGAGGTGAACATGGTGGAGGATATGGTGGTGGAAGTGGTGGTGGACATGGTGGAGGTGGTGGAGGGGCTGGAGGAGAAGGTGGATATGGGAGTGGGAGTGGGAGTGGAGAAGGTGGTGGTGCAGGGGGAGCATATGGTGGTAGTGGTGGTGGTGCTTATGGCGGTGGTGGTGGTGGTGGTTCGGGAGGTGGAGGAGGTGGTGGTCAACATGGTGGTGGTTATGGTGGAGGTGGAGGAAATGGGGCTGGTGGTGGACATGGTGGCTATATTCCATGATCCTAAGTTTATCATGTTAATCCGTTAATGTGATTGTTGTTTTCGTTATAAATTAATAATTGATGTCATCGAATCTTGTATAATATTTCGTGATGTATCTTCTTAAATTGATTCAATTTAATGATGATTATAACCTTAGAATTTTCTGTGATGTTTTGTATATCGTCAGGTTAACAAATTTGATTAATCAGATCATTATTAAAAAACTTTTATCATCATCTACAGATATAAGTTTGCCTAATACATGTTGTGTTGAGTGTTGACATATACTGTAGTAAGTATGTTTATGATGCACAAACAAATAGCTTCTAATTGACCTGAAAATGAATATGAAGTGTATAAATCACAAGCCAACCTTGACTAAGAAAGTTTGTTTCATTCTTGAAATGTAGGTCTTTATTATACAATTTGCATGATAAATGATATGTAATTTATATTTTATAAAGATAGCTACTCATGAACTTCAGTTTTAGTTATTTTGGCTCGTTTGCTAATAATTAAGTTCATTTATTAGGAAAAAAAAGATATACACACATCTGATTCTGATATAAACATTGTAACAAACTTTTATTGATACTTCTCCTTCCTTGTCTATTTCCTTGTGCTAGTGAAATCTGTTGAACGAACTAAACGCAAATGACTTGTGAGACTTTTGGCAAACAGAGACACTTATTGTACACGTGTGTAACTGTATAAGCTCATAATTCAAACTTTTACTGACTTGAGCGGTTCAGCTTCCTCTTGTACTCATCGGAAAGCATCAACTTGGGTGTGGGTATGGTAGATGACGTATAAATTGTTCGGCTCTCATCATTGCTTTCAAAAGTTGTCGAAAAGACACTCTTTCTTGGCAACATATCTGCTTCTCCGTTATTGTTCATCACAAGAATGATGCAAGGTACTTTCTTGGCAACATATTTTGTGTGCTTCTTGTTGTGGTGCCTTTAAGTCATGTTAGTTGTTTACAACAATTAGTATAAATTATATATTCTCTTTAATTCAGGATCCCTTTTTTGAAAAAGATATCTTTCATTTTTTGATACAATATGCTTGTACTTGCGGGTTAGTAGTACTTCTTCACGTATAATTATCGATTAAAATGAATTTATTTACCTGTCAAATATGACCCATGTTGCATATGCGGCCTTTTCAAGAACAAGTAACCGTTTTGGGAATCCCTGTCCACTTTCTATATGTGGCTTAACCTGAATAAGTTATTCACTTCGAGCATAAGTGTTTAGTTCCGATAGTAAATATGCATTTTAATTTGGTATCTGTCAAGTACTCTAAGAAAGCAGTAGCCCTTCTATGAAATCAGAGTTTCTGTTCTGAGCCAAATCTGAAAATATTTATTGCATCTGTATTTTTGCAACATTACCTTGTATTTTATGCAGAGTTCAATTAGTCGTTGAGCCTTTTGATACCTTGGATCATTCCTCCATTCACTCGTGCCTCTCATACTCAATAAATCTTCTATGTTCATTGTCCATATGTCTGTCTCAGTCTTGCAAGAAACTGCAATCACCCCAAAAAAAATTGTCACATAATCTTACTACTGTGATAAAAAAATGTTAATTTAATTATTTTTATTATATAGCATGTACTTACGGACGAAAGTTAGCCATGGCTTGACACCCAAAAGGGTAATACTGCAACAAGTGTCTAGTGCAATGTTCTTGAGAACCCATTCGAGTGTCTCCACCGAGAACTCTTTCATCGCATCCATCACTATCACCACATGCTTCCGCTGCAATGGTTCTTGTGACTCTTTTGGACCCAGATCATGGCCCAAACATCTGCGGTATTGGTTTGAAGTCGGTTGCACGTGGTTGTACTTGTTGCGACGATGGTATTTGTGGTTTCGCCACTGCATGTTAATGGCTGCAATTATCTTCATTATGCGAGTAGGGAGAGAGTAAAAGAACTAAGGTTGAGGGGGTCTAAAGGTACTAAAGAGGTAAGTAACTTTTGTTTCTATAGGAAATGTTAAAAACAAACCAAAACAAAAACTGACATAAACAAGAAACAATAGCCTAGTTATTATAATTAAATCCTAATGGTTTGGGGGTTCAAACTAGGTAACTCATGCATATGCACAAGACTTGGGTTGTATTTTCTAGGTGTTATGGTCAAAGTCTGTATTTTGCACTTGCCCATATGGTATTTCAAGAGGAACTATATATTGTCCAATAAACTTATCACCAAAACGACGATTTCTTAACTTAAAATTAGAAGAAAATGTATGCTAAGTAGGTGTGTTATATAATGGTCGCAATGCTTTGGTTATTACACAAATACCGTCCTAGTATCCAACAACCCTTTCACCTAGTACAACAGTTTATAATCCTATATAATTGAGGTGGCAATATCAACCTATCTATATTAAAACGGGTCAATCTTGCAGGTTCGATTGTATTAATAATGGTTGAAACAGGTAAGACTGGCTATCCATGGAATGAGTTAGATGGCTCAAACGGATGAATTGGAAGTTTTTTGAAGTGCATTCAGATGCTTAAACATAATTAAAAAAAAGATGAAGTTAGATGGACAGTTGTATAGTTTTTATGATCATATTTAATACATTACTTGTGTAAAATAAAAAATGAAGAAAATTTGTCGACAGGTCATGGGTGGGTCAACTGACCTGACCCATATGACTCTCATCCGATTTGCGCATTCTGTCACCTTAGTTTATGACATCAAGTTCGATGTATGGTTATTTAGCAACAACCATACAGCATCTCTGTATAATGGCAAAACCCAGGAATTATAAAGTTCATTGGACAGTTGTATAGTACAGATACATTTGTGCATAGAACACGCATTTAGGACATTATTACATTGAATGCGTGGTTTTTCAGAAACATCAAGACAGCATCTCAGTATATGGGAACACTTTGAAGTGCCTTGCTGCCCTTGCATACTTGAACAAGACAATACAAACACCTTATATATATAGCTTTATATCAGTTAGATCTATTTCATTGTCGATAGGAAATTACATAACTTAGTCGTTGAGCTTTTGTCTATTAATTTGATGTTCACACGAAATCATTATTCACCAACCTACTTGTATTTTTATTACCATATACGTACACATAACATCTTGTTTTGTCATCTAGATTGAGACTTTTGGAATGCCAAAACACTTGCAGAACATTAAACGTCAATTATCGCATAATAACAAAAATAGCTTTGTTGAATTACTACATGAAAAGGAAGTTACTGGTTATAAACTAAGCATACATCTCAATCGATTGTGTCTTGGGATCTTTTCAAGCATTGACATAGGTGTGACCATGCATTTCATTTGTATCCTTAATGTTGTCTTTATATATCTTCTGTTGAAGACGCCTCTATCTGATATAATCAGGTTTTTGGTTAACAAAAAACATAAGATACATCATTTTGTTGGGCTTTTAGATTGATGTTTTCTGATTTAAATTAGATTGCCATAATCTAATTGATAACTCCTAGTTTCAAGTGTTTGATTAAAGGTAATTAACAAATAAAACGAAAGCAAAAATCTGTATTTGTGAGAAAGTCATGTCTTGCTATCACATAAAAAGATCTTTATGTTTGCATCCGGTTAAGGTAGGCAACAATGACATAAACAACATAACTCTATTATCACAAAGTAGTTTGAATAACCCAAACACAACATAACGGTGAAGCTGCAGCATTCAAAGATGGCATTACCTAATCTATTTTCTTACTTTTGCTGGTTTAATTCACGTTAATATGAAGATGGATTTAAAGGTAGAAGGACTTGATTTTTCAGAAACTAAAGAATTTACAAGTCGGAATATTAAAAGTAGTACAACTTTTTTCCTTCCGGGAAGTTAACATTATAAAACATGTCTAAATGGTCCAACCGTCTTTAAGCAGACCTCGTCCCGTTACAGATGTTACATCTTCGATTGAAAATGTGATTTTCTTTGGGTCTAATTACAAACTGAGTAATTGATACCATTTAGTCCTGCTAAAAATCTTGGACTTAAATGCTATTGAAACCCACGTATGAAGATTAAGATTATGATTTCGTAAACAACATCGCTTGCAGCCTTGCACTAGCGCCCAAAGCCTACGGTACATGTATTTTTTGTAACCAAGGTAGCCCAAGAGGGAATCTTCTGGTGGAAACTTGGTAATCTCACGCAAGTGTGATCCTCATGGGTTGCAATTTTAAGATTAGCCCTCATAGACATAGCTTAGCTGGGTCCGAATGACAAAACATTGTAAAAGAAGAATCGTGTTTTTCATTACTAAAGTGCTATGTCCTGAACTAATATACTTGAAACGGAGAGTGTATCCGTGTAGACTTATCATCATTGCCATTTATTAACTTTTTGAAAGAAGTTGATATGGCTAAACTTCACAAGTTATTTTGAGCAGGACAAATGAACCTCAATCGAACTTTGGTACAACCATTATTGATTTATTTGTATATGGTACAGATAACAATAAAGTTAATCAACTCATTTAAATTCGACATTTATACTGCCATTAACAATTTAATATTTCATAGTCATAATAAAGACGTAATACACAGCCTGTTTCTGGGGGATTTAACCTTATACATCATCACCAGCAACCTGCATAGTTATATAGATGTCCCGACACTTTGTAGCTCTCTAAATCTTAAAGCAAGAAAATGATAAAAACGCACACATCACAGTATTTAAAAGAATCTCCGGCTACAAAAATACGATAGAAGGCCAGATAGAATATGAGAGAATAATCACCCTTTACACATAAGATCTTTATCAGGGTATTTCTGTAATAAACACCTTTCTCATACAATCTCACAGGATTCTGTCTTGGAAATCGTTCATTAAAGTTGAGGCAATGGAGCTCAGTTTCTTTCCGGTTTCTCCTGCTATGTTCTTTAGGGATGACATATCCTGTTGTGCCTGCAATTGGAAAATATCAATAGACTAATAAGATGACAAATTGTGAATCACTCTTGGCTATCCAAAGCAACCACATTCAGCAACAAGGACCAGTTACAGCCGGGACCAATTACAGGACCTACTGGATCATGTCTACAGATTTGTTGCTTTCTGGGTTTTCTATTTGTAAAATAATAATTAATATCATCACTTGTAAGTATGTTTATCATAAAGTATGTTGACGTCATTTTTCAACTTCATGTTTAGTATTTAAAGTGAATTCGAGACAAAAAAAAAAACTGTGTGAGCTCTAGCAGTCCCTAGAATCTAATTTGTGCCAAAAAAAAATACCTGGAAAGAAAGCCGGTTAATGAGGTCACTGGCACTGAGATCAAGGTTAGAATTGTCCTCGTCGTGACCAAATAGATCAGCACTTGAGATGGCAGCAGAACCCTAGAAGACCAGTTAAAAAGAGTGTTTCAGTCACGTTAATAACCCTTACAGAAATGACTAGGGCATGCATGTTTAGCACTAACTTATTTCGAAACGGTCATATATTAATAGAAGTAGAAACTTTTATAACCATATTTGACAGAGTGTTTTAGGTCGACCCAACCCAACCACTTTCAACTTATAAAAGATTTCTCCCATTTTATATGTAACCTAACCCGTCCATTTGTCACCTCAAAGATATATAGACAAGAGTTGGCTTGTTGACTAGAAGATATAAATAGATGCTTTAATTCCGTGGCGAGCCAGAGAGATACTAACAACATTAAAATTAAGATGAGAACGCCCACATGACACTTGAAATATGTGATAGAGAGAGAATACACACCGAAAACTTTTGAAGGGAAACTTGACCATCAAGATCAGCTCTGTTCTGGTCCCCAAAAAATTGCGCCGAGGAAATAGACTTGGCATTAGAGAACTTCTTCCTTGCTTCATCAGTTTCTTGTACCTGAGTATAAAGCATGTATTAAAATCCCGAACTAACAATACAGCACAAAAAATATATATATGTGAAATGTCGAAGGAATATTGGAAGGGGAAAAATCAACGTCGACCCAAAGAGTAAAGGAGTTGAACAATAAACTATGATCACTAAATCCAAACTCTTACTTACACTGCAAGTGAAATGCCTATTAGTATGTGGAATAGCGGTATCTATTGCAATTAGTCAGCAACAGATAATCATGTTCATCAAGAATATTGGTCGAGTTAAATGTATAATTAACTTTTTTTAATATGTTAGATGCATCTACGGAGAAATTGATGTATATATAAGCTTGAATACTAGGGAATTATCTTATAACCATAAGATGCAATGTTCTAATTAAATTTTGCTTACCTGGACTTTTGATGAAGTACTTTTCTTCGAGAAACCACTGTCCATTCCATATTCTGCAAAGAAACCGGATGACTTAGGAGGCGCAACGTGACTAAGTGAATTTACGCCTCCAGGACCTGTCTCCACAATTTGGGAACTATCTACATACTCAAAGCGAGAAGTGTGAGGTGTTGCAGCTGCTGACGATATGCTACTTGCGGAGGTGGACACTTGTACAACTGGTTCCTCAGGCTTCTGATCATAAATGCTTTCACTAGTCTGCATGAAATTATAATAGATTTAAACAATTCTTGAAGATGAAACTTAAATCCGAGAATAAGTTCATAAAATATATAGTTAGTTGAATATAATACCTTAGAGCTAAGCTTTCTTGCACCAAGCCCCCCAGTCTTTCCAGGCTTTTTAGAACCAATAGGCTTCTTGACAGTAGCTGTACGAATTGATGGAGCTTTCACAGGAACAGCAGAGCCATTGGTGTCAGGTTTTGCTGAAGAGCTCTCTTTTGGGGCTTCACTTACCTTAAAATCAGAAGGTTCATTTTCAGTTTTGGCAAACACAGGTGACGATGGCGAAGTAATAGCATCTTCTGCAGAACTTTTGGCAACTTCTTTCGAAAGTAACTGTTTATACAACTCAGCAGCTCTTGAGGTGTATTTGGCCTCAATTTTCCCTCCATCTGTCCACCCATGCTGCTTGAAGAAGACCTGAGCACGATTGTTGCCCCCAAAGCTCATCATCTTTAACTGATCTGATGTCCATGAATCCAAGTTGGTTGACCTGCAGAATTCAGCAGCATGATGGGTTAAAAAGAAACACTTTACAAACCCAAACACCTTATTTACCATAACTAAGATTTTGCTAATGAAATTGCAAGTCTAGATGGTTGATTATTAAATAAATCTAAAGCACCCTCAAAGTTTGGCCCCACTTAGGAACCAACCCTAGGGAACTAAATCACTTAAAATCTCAAATGAACCCTGTTTAAAGCACACACACACTAGAATAAACATCATTTCGCCATCATGCCTTTTCTAAGTAGGGCTATTTTTTTGTTTTTTTTTTGTTAGGCATACCCTAATACTTAATTCTAGTAAAATGATGTTTCAAATGAACACAGATCCAACTGCCCTCAGTTGGATATTTGGTTGGTGTGATAATGAACATCTTGTAGAACTCTCTGAAAAAGTATCATGTGCAAAGATATGTAGTCTAGTGTTTCACTGTTGTGACTGTAACTAGCTAGAAGCATCTCAACGCAGTGGGTAAGCAACCAAAGACTCACCACCACATCGCATCATGACAACCTTGTTGAAGCTACGATATAGATGCATGCAAAATTTACTAATGCATCTTAGGTTGCATAAAGTTTTGGGTATTGGTTATTGTGTTGAGATTGTGTCTTTGACAGAGATGGAACTATATGAACTGATGGAATTATTTCAGCTTCTTAGAGAGTTGGATGCTGTCGATTAACGTAAATATGATGCACTTAATTTTATTCGGAGTTTGCGATTTAATAACTGTAAAGAGCATTCAACCATCAAGGAGAAGCAGTTGCTACAAAAATCAGGTTATACGCCTAATTTCCATCTGCCACTCCTCGCACCGAAGTATCAAGTGATTTGATTCAATACACAAATAGAAATTGTGTATTCCCGCAACTCCTTGTCAATCTCTATCTGCAAACTTTGTCAACTGGACGCAAAACGGCAATGGCTTTCTGATGTGATGATCTCAATGAAGATATTAACATTGATGATACTAAGGGTAATGTGGCTTGCTATAGAGCTTGTGCGTCTACATCTAGAGTTCGCATGGTTCATTCAATTCACTGAGGCAACGATCACATAGGGTACGAGTAAGCATATGATCATCACGTATCACTCTTTGCGTGTGTACTCAAAAAGTCGTTCACATGATTGTTATTATGATCAACACAGACTGATGTCCCCAATCCTCAGTTCCAGAAGATAACATAATAACTACCAGAACATAACTACATTGTCTCCCTAGAATTATGAATTCAAAATCCTGAAAAAGAAAGGTTCCAAGGTTCTTTATTTCTAAACCTCCAATTATTTCAGAAAGCATTTTCATGTAGAAGTTACCAGGTTTAATTGTATTTCTTCGTTAATAGTTTAGCATTCCAATATTAATATCCAACTCCACAAGTTGTCATGCAACTCAGGCCAATCACTTAAGAATCAAATCAGTATGTATATAGACAGCAGTAACTGCTAAGATCAATCAGTATTGGCAAAATCTCTCTGGTGTCTAGTTTTCTTTGGAATTACCCACTAAACTAATAATTTATAATTCTAAATAGAGTTACATTGTGAGTCCTCGTGCTATTATCACAATGTTAGATCCTATATCAATTCATTATTTCACTGTCTTATCCACCTAACACGCATACCTTGATCCAATGCATGATGACTCGGTGGACTCGCTACCTACAACTATTCATCGTCAAATACTGAATCTAAGTTGATTAGCAATTAATTCTAGCTTCACCTTTAAATATACATTGATCAAAGTAATAACTTAAAGCTACAGTAAAGTTCAACCAAAATTCACTATAAATTTTAACACTTTTGAGTCACAACTAAGTTATGTCAGCCATATTTCACTCCATAGGCTAATCATGGATCAATCACACAATATACATATACAATAATTTATAATTTAGAAATACCTAACGAAGCTGATGTGAACACCGAGGCTACGATGAGTAGCGGAACAATCAATACACAAAAATATGCCGTAGGTCACCGACGCCCAAGTAGGGTTCCGCGCGTTACAATCAAAACACATCTGAAACACAAAGGGACAAAATCAAATCAGATCAATCGATTCACGTAAACCTAACTACAGATCTGAAGAAACTGTTATGAATTAGATATAAAACATCAGATGAACACATTACCTTATTCTCCGATTTAGCTTTCAGCTTCCTGAAAACGGCGTTTTTGTCGGTAAAAGTATCGGAAGCCATTAGAGAAAACTGAAAGCAGGAATTGATTAAGAGTTCCCTGGAGGAGATTACTGAATCTGAGATTTAGGAACTCCTCAGGGGAACAACAACCGATGAAAGGGAAAAATGGAAGATGCGAAATCGAAATCGGAATCGGAATTAATAATGAATGAAAATATATATTATGTATTATGTATTTATGTATATATATGTGTGCGCGTTGAGGTTGAACCCCGGCCTTAGATGGTTGTTTTCTGTAATTTTACGTTTATTGTGGAAGGCACGGGGATGTAGGTGGTGTTTTACGAAAATGCCCTTGGGATTGGTATTCTGTTGTTGTCTAATCAGAAGCAGTTAGTTGGGTTAAGAGGTTTTTTGCACCCTAATTTTGTAGTTTTGAAATTATTTTATTTTTAATTAGTTAGGAGATAGGAGATTACAACATTTCGGTTAGGAAAAGATCATATGTGCTGTTAATAACATACTGTGTAAAGTATGTGTGATGTATAATAAAAGAAGAAGTGCGCTTTGAAAATTTGGGCCGGAGAATATCCTAACAAATGGCTTCGATCAATGATCTGGGAGGCCCAGTGCGTAGTTTGGGTATCGAGTTTTCATTTGAACTTCGGATGAGTTAGACTAAAAGAAATAATTAATGTTTTCTTTTGATTTTTTCTTCATTGTTTGTTTATGCTTGGTAAATTTTATTTGTAATTTATAACGTAAGAAGCTCGTGCATAAGAATCTTGACCCGTTAAATTAAATAAATGATTGAGCACTTGAAATTATGAACACGAGATCTAAATAGTGCTCCAACTTTTATTGTAAGGTCAATAGTTCTAATAATCTAATGTGATTCGCATAGCTTAAAGAATATGATGAAATGTATATACTATGATAATGGTAAAAGATATACTAAAGGAATACTAAGCAATGCAATGAGCATTCTTTAGTAATACAATTGTCATTAATGTTGTTTGATTTTTTAGAGTTACTCATCATAAGTAAGGTAACAAATTGAGTCGAGTCAAGTTGGCGGGTCAAATGCACCCAACAAAAACAGGATCTTAATATCGGTTTGTGGTTAATTTCATGTTAAAAGTGTCAAATTTAATGGGTTACCTTTCGATTAGTGGTTTGACCCATTAACACGAACCTTGACGGGTTGGTAGGTTGGATTCGTGTCAAACGGGTCAAGTTTCTTTTTGACTAGTGCGTTGACCCGTTAACCTAAGCCCAACTCGAAAAATTAAATGGGTTTGACGGGTTTCAAGTTAATTTCGGTTGGTGAAATAGTTTCGCGTCAAATGGGTCAACTTACATGGATTACTTTTGGGTTGGTGAGTTGACCCGTTAACTCAAACCTTAACCTGAGTTCGACCCATAAATTAAATGGGTTGGCAATTATCGGGTTGATAAGTTGAGATACATATATAAATGTTATATGTGCTAATGATATCCATTACCCCTAATTTGGTTAGGAATGAGTGATTACCTACTAATGGGGCATTATAGAATATCAAACACCATCATTCATTACCTTTCTCATTTCTCACCTCTAATACCCTCACCAAAGAACGGGCCATAGTTGAATACTAGTAATAATCGTATCATACCTATCAATATTGTTAGATGACACTTATTATATGAGCATGTGTCAGCTCATAACTTTACAAAAGTGTCATGCCATATGTCATTCGATTATAATTCACTCGATTTATTAAAATCACCATACGCTTTATGCGGCCATTTTGCATGTTACCAAACGGTATCTCCTAACCTTTAATGCCTACTTAGAATAAAATCCATCATATTTTGAAATTGCATTAGAGGCCATACAAATTAGTATGTAAGCAAAGCAATCTACATAAACATAAAAACTTATATTTTAAACCTAAGAGAAAAGTTCAAGGAAGTACATAAGTTATTAAAGTATGGAAGTATCAATCATATTGTGTCAAATGTTCAAAAAGAATGTTCCACATTTACAATATTCATTTACCTTCAACATCAATTATCTCACAAACGACAAATCGAAAAATTATGAAAATTGCACCATTAAATTCGTCATTTTCTCCTCTTCGATTTGCCGTCCCTCAAGGCATACTTTCGACGATTTTTTTTTTTTTCAATTTTAAGGTGGGTTTTATAAATTATTAACACATGTGTACTACATACTTGTACATTTAATTTAGGATTAGTGTTTAGTGTTTAGGGTTTAGTATGATTGATGGTTTAGGGTTTATAAGGGTTCAGGGTTTAGAAGGGTTCAAGATTTAGGGTTTAGAAAGATTTAGGGTTTAGCGTTTTGTAAAGCGTTAGGGTTTAGGGTTTGGGGTTTAGGGGTTATGGGTTGGGGTTTAGGGTTTGAGGTTTGGGGTTTCGGAGAGAAACCCCAACCTCAAACCCTAAACCCCAAACCCTAACCCCTAAACCCCAAACCCTAAACCCTAAACGCAACACTTTAACACGTGTGTTATTAAAATGTGAAACCCACTAAAAAGAAAAAGAAAAAAACTTGTCGAAAGTATGCCTTGAGGGACGGCAAATCGAAGAGGAGAAGAAGACGAATTATATGGTGTAATTTTTATAATTTTTCGATTTGTCGTTTGTGAGATAATTGATGTTAGGGGTAAATGGGTATTGTACATGTGGAACATTCTCTTTATACACATAACACAATATGATTGGTACTTCCATACTTTGATAAATTCATGTACTCTAATGATCTCATCTCTTAAACCTAAATCGAGCATTATTTTAATCTAACCCGAGTAGAACATTTTACAAATCTTGCTTCGCTCCATAAGCTAGCTCGTCACGAGCTTAACAAATAGTAACATGAGACATAAAACATTTGGGTTGTTTTCGGTTTCCCACTTCAACATTGTTAACATGACATCCTCAAATATACCTAATGTATTAGTCCATAAGTTGTTTGCATGCCTTAAACTACTTGGTCATTTTACAACCCTAACCAAACAACAAAAGAAAATAAAAATATAAAAAACATTGTATCATATCATAAGATACATGGTTCTTTTATACTGTTGTCTTTGTTAAGGAGTAGTGAGTACTCGTCTTAGATTTTCCATACTCCAAAAATCCATTATTCGCCCTGGGCTTCTAAGTAATCTTGGTTTAGAAACGTACTTGTTGGACTCCATCCTTCTACAACTAACCTGATCAAAATTCCTATCTCCATGTGCTTTCCTTGTAGGCATACGTGTACGCCTAGATTTGCTTGATCCACGAACCAATTTCATAGATTTCGACTTTCCCTTAGCCTCATTAGAACATGACCCACAACGAGTTTGATATCGACCTAAACGTAGTTCTTCTAGTTCATTCTCTGGAAAACAAGTTTGAAATGCCGAGGCACCTCAAACAAATTAGACTCATAATCGTCACTCAGATTAAAACCAATCTTGTACGAGGAGGGTATAATTGGATTTTTTTCACATACAACGGTGCAATTAAGATGAAATGTGTTTTATTAGTGGAAGGTTCAAAGTAGGAACGTTTGTTATAGTGGGAACGGTAGAAATGAACATTTTTATTTTTAACTTTATATAAAAAATCTTATAATTGTGTGTTCTTTAATATGATATTTTTTTATAAAAAAAAATATGATAGACATCATAAAATATTTAGTTTGTATCACATCATCACACATAAAATGTTGTGATACACAACTCTAATTTGTGTATCATATATTTTTTATTTTTTAAATCGATCTAATATTAAAAAGGATAAATTTTTAATAATTATAATAATTTTTTTTTTCAAAATATGTACCTATGTTGAATTTAAAAGTGAAAAAAGTCGTTCCTACGGTTCCTACCATATGATACACAAATTAAAGTTGTGTATTACAACCTTTTATGTGTGATATTGTGGTACACACTAAATATTTTATGATGTGTATCACTTGTTTTATTTAAAAATGTTCTCATATTAAAGAGCACACGATTATAAGAATTTTGATATAATTTTTTTGTAAAAAATATTTCAATCTTAATGTTAAAAACAAGAATGTTCGTTTCTACTATTCCCACCATAACAAAAGTTCCTACTTGAACCTTCCCCTGTAGTCATTTTATAATATTTAGTTTGTAAATCCTACTGATGATATAGTTTTATACAATATCTTTCTATTTTATTATCATAAAAGATCGTTACATATTAAAAGGGCAAATTACCTAAAATAGAAACGAACTATTACTGTATTTTACATTCTAAAAATAAACTATCAAAATTTTTAATATTAGAAATGTAGTTTCAATTTAGTTTTATTTATAGCAATCTGTTAAATTTTAACCCAGTTACCGTTAACTCAATGCTGACATGTCCCATATACGTCCACGTAGCAGTTGACGTACCGATATCGCTGACGTGGCAATCCACGTGGCTGCTGACGTCAGCGAGATAAATAAATGATATTTTTTAATTTTTTTTTTTATAAAAAAGTCTTCAAGATTAAGATCTTGGATATTGGATATGTGAGCTTCTTCACACCTTACTTCAGATGCGGATACTCTCAATTCTCGTTTTAGTTCTAGCTTTATTCAGTCTGTTATCGTAGGTGATGGATCCCTAATTCCTGTTACCTAAATGGGACATAGCCAAATTTTCAAATTCATATCGTCCACTGACCACTATACCTCAAATAAGATGTGAAGTATTTCATTTTATACTTAGTAGTATATTGACAACTTTTTTTTTAAAGTAATGAGATATTCATTTCTTTATAATAAGAATCTATTGCTTATTATTAATTTTTCACTCTTTTTGTATTTCTATAATGAAATTAAGAAGTTAGTTGCACTTCATATTTTTTTATTGGTCCACGTACTAAAGTAATATTTCAAACCTTTATGTAGTAACAAACATATTTTATTAAATAATGTATCATATTGTGTTTGAAGCATGAGGAAATATATTTTTAAGTGATAAAGCTAGCTAGCCAGCCATGTCAAGATCAAAAGTAAGACACTAATAAACAAGCATATTGTAACATCCTTCTTACTGGTCTGGTAATTCCTTTATTTAAATTGGTTATTTAATTATTTTTAGGAATTACTTGATATTAAGTGTTTACTTGTGAAACTTAACTAAATAAGTCTCAGGACTTATTGTGCATAGTAAACTATTAATTGTTTTAAATTGTTATAGATGACGGTAAACTAAAATAATTTTCTCGCAAATGATTTTTTAGTTCCAGACAATAGATTTAGGACGGGTATAAAATTATAACAATTGGATATCCAAGTCGGTTGTTAAACCGACCTTAAAATCCTTATGTCAAGAACCTTTCATTATTCATTTTGAAGAATTTGAAAAACTCTCCGAACCAAACAAACCATAACCAATTTAGAAATCAGATAAGTTTCAGTGATTTGAGTTCAAAACATCAGCTGGTTATCATCTTATCACCTTCTTCTTCATCAAATAGTGAGTTTTACTTCCTGCATATTATATTTTGGGAAGTGGGTAGCAGGAAGATGATGCTCTAGAAGCAGGGAATGTTTGACAAACTTTGCTACTTTGATATGTTTTGATAATCTGTGTTTAGAATCACATAACACCTCGGTTGTGTAATATATGTGTTATGGATTTTAATAACTTTTAACTGTGAAGTATTAATTATGTAAACGTTTTATGTACATTACTTTGAATGTACAGTAGTAAAATATGTTTTAAAATTAATGTACAGTAGTAAAATATGTTTTAAAATTTATGCTTCCGAGATAAAAAATATAATATATAAGTTTAGAATGAGGGGTGTTATACATGTGTATGTTTGTTTGTTTTTAAGCTTTAAGGAACATAATTCATGCAATAAAGATTTTAATACGATAAGTGGTCTATCGATTATTAATGATTATTAATTAATTATTAATGGTACTTAAGTCCAGACTTACTCGCACGTCTCCAAAAGAAAGATATATTATCCTCATTTTTATGATATCTAGTTCAAAACATTCAATAACTTTTGAGTTGCAGCCATATGTTTTAACTGTGAAGTATTAATTATGTAAACGCTTTATGTATATTACTTTGAATGTACAGTAGTAAAATATGTTTTAAAATTTATGCTTCCGAGATAAATAATATAATATATAAGTTTAGAATGAGGGGTGTTATACATGTGTATGTTTGTTTGTTTTTAAGCTTTAAGGAACATAATTCATGCAATAAAGATTTTAATACGATAAGTGATCTATCGATTATTAATGATTGTTAATTAATTATTAATGGTACTAAAGTCCAGACTTACTCGCACGTCTCCAAAAGAAAGATATATTATCCTCATTTTTATAATATCTAGTTCAAAACATCCAATAACTTTTGAGTTGCAGTCATATGTTTAATTGGTATCCTTTGTCAAATTGTTGTATATGTTATCCAAGATCCAAGATCGTCGATTTGATTTTTTTTTAATTATTTATTTTTTTCTCTCACTGACATCAGCAGCCACGCCAATGATATCGATATGTCAGCTGCCACGTAGACGTAGATGAGACACGTCAGCATTTGGTTAACGTTAATTAGGTTAAAAGTTAACAGGTTGCTAGAAATAAAACTAAATTGAAACTACTTTTCTAATATTAAAACCTTTGATAGTTCGTTTCTAACATACAAAATATAGTAATAATTCGTTTATATGTTAGGTAATTTACCCCATATGTTATGTTTTTTTTTTTTTACAACGAGTAGAAAGAATAAGTGGACGACACATGTCATACTAATTGTATAATATATAAGCGAATTATTATAACTAAAAAAGACTTTTATAGATTTTTCTAAAGAATTTTTACTATGAATGGTGTTTATTGTATTATGCATAAAATGCAATGATTTATTTGGTAACAAATAAAAATATTAATTCAAGTTATAAACTGGTTTGGTAAAATGACAATTAGACCAGTTTCAATGGTACTTGTCGGTTAAAATTGACGGAATTGATATCGATAGCATTAACCCGTCAGTATTGTCCGTCAAAAAACCGATGTTGCTTCGGTTGGTTTGTTTTGGAACCAGCTTAATATTTAATTATTTTTATTTAGTGTATATAAATAAAAGTAAATTGATAAATATAATACTTAAAAAATTAAAGTAACACGAGTCCGTCACTTTCAATCAATTTTGAAAAAATTATACGTGTGACACTGATGTGATAGGAGTCGATCGTAGTGAATTTGTGTCACCATTACCATTAGCTTATACTTCAACATTTTACATTTTAAATCCCCCAAATCCGAACATTTGACTAAAAACACTGCTGAAGGCGGGAAAACCATTTTTTGCTCCTTCTTCAACATCCAAACCCCCAAATCTCCATTTTTGCCCAAATGGAGAGAATCAACGTAGCAGTGAGAGCAAGACCTCTGTCACCAGAAGATGCCAAAACAAGCCCTTGGCGGATCTCCAACAATTCCATCTTTTTCGCTAACCCTTCCACCAAATTCGATTTCGGTACTCACTTTCCACTTTCCAATTACCATCACACAAAACTAATTAGGGTTTCATTTTGTTACTAATTGAATACTGACTTCATTTTAACCTTATTTATACATATATATATGTTGTGAGATCTAATTACGTTATCGTTTTGTGTTTTATCTGTGAAGTGTAGACCGGATATTCAGGGAAGATTGTAGAACAGTGGATGTGTATGAGTCAAGAACTAAAGATATCGTTTCAGCTGCTGTTGGTGGTTTTAATGGTATGCTTTCGCTTTTGATATTATCAGTTTTGCTAACGTGCAAAGCATTTATCGGTTTCGAGTTAAATGACATGATTGTACGTATTTGGAATAACGAATTATTATCTGATGGAACTTGAGAGAAATATATGATATCAAATTTAGTACCTTTTTATTAAAAAAAACTACCATGGATTAGTATTACTGAAGTACCAAGGTTATGCTAATTGCTAAGAAGCCAAAATGCAGAAATTTGAACGTGATATGTTTACGTGCACTTTAGAAAAGTGACTTGTTAAATTATGTTACAAATATTGTAAACGATTCAGATGAAAGGCCTATGATTTTGTTGGCGATGTGTTGTCAGTTGTCACACACTTTCTATTAGGGTGAGTGTAATCATGTTTGTCAGCATATTGTATTTTGAGATTATAAGTCAAGAACATTGTCCTATCTCAACTCTTGATTTTATTGAGACCTTATGTAAAAACTCGACTTCATAAACTGAGCTTAGAAAATAGTCACTCGTGGTTATCTTTGTAGAAATCTTTATTTATTGAATGCTCATGGTTTTTGTAGGTACTGTTTTTGCCTATGGACAAACCAACAGTGGCAAAACACATACAATGCGGGGGTCTAGTGTTGAACCTGGAGTCATCCCTCTAGCAGTTCATGATCTCTTTCACATGATACAAATGGTAGTCTTGCCTCTTTGGAATTTAACGTATCCAATATTTGAAACTGTAACAAATCCTCCTTTTTAATAAAGGAAATGGAGCGGGAGTTTCTTTTGAGGATGTCTTACATGGAGATCTACAATGAGGAAATTAATGATTTGTTGGCCCCAGAGCACAGAAAGCTGCAAATTCATGAAAGCATTGAGGTAAAAGTTATATTTCTCCATTGCCCGATTAACTGGTATGTGAATACAGATTTTCTAATTATGTTTTCGTATGTAGCGTGGCATATTTGTTGCTGGCTTGAGAGAAGAAATTGTTACTAGTCCAAAGCAAGTGCTAGAGTTCATGGAGTTTGGTGAAGGTAATTCCTAACATAAATTTACATTATCTTTGTTTGTACTGTTATATCCAACTGCGTTAGAATTTGGGCTGTTGGGAGCGGTAGTATTTTTTATTATTTTTATCAAAACACTGTGCTCGTCTCATGGGCTTCTTTTGACATCTTATTCTTCTGATTTTGAGGATCTCATCTTTTATTTTATCACTCCCTCCTAATAATTTGTAGCTCATCGCCATATTGGAGAGACAAATATGAATTTACACAGCAGCAGGTCTCATACCATTTTTCGTATGGTATGTTTACTATTCCTCCTAAGTTTTTCTAATTGAACTTTTGCAAGTGCACAAGATGAAGTTTTTGCTTTGTTTAGATTATCGAGAGCAGGGATAAATGTGAAGATGAATATGCAGAGAGTTCTTGTGATGCTGTTCGTGTATCTGTTTTGGTATGTATTATGTAACAATTGAATTTTCTTGTAATGGACACTTACCTTGTTTTGTCAAAACATAGCTGATTTATATATCCTTTTTTACCATATGATATATAAGAACTTGGTGGACCTTGCTGGTTCAGAACGAGCTGCTAAAACTGGTGCAGAAGGTGTGCGTTTGAAAGAGGGTTCACACATCAACAAAAGCTTGATGACACTCGGGACTGTAATCAAAAAGCTTAGTGAAGGTGCTGAGAGCCAAGGGTAGGTTCAGATGTCTCTGAGTATAGTCTACTGAAATCCGACCCACCCATTGTTATTCATATAAATGATAATTTTTGTCCAATACAGGGGTCATGTTCCATATCGAGACAGCAAACTTACACGTATTTTGCAGCCTGCACTCGGTGGTAATGCAAATACAGCCATCATTTGTAACATTACCTTGGCACAGGTAAACTAAGATATCTTTTTTACCTTGTACCATACTTATTGCTATTATAATAACAAAGTAGAATTATACTGGATCATGTACAAGATTGTTCTTACAAGTTATTAGGAGTCACACAGATTATTATATTATAAATTATCTCTTTCTTAACTTGAAAATAAATATCTTCTCTATCTTTATTCTTTAATGCCCTGATACCTTTCTCTATTTTATGGCAGATTCATGCTGATGAAACTAAAAGCAGCCTTCAGTTCGCAAGCAGAGCTTTACGTGTCACCAACTGTGTACATGTGAATGAGGTTTGTACTTAACAGAATATTAAATATTACTGTGTTCTGTAATTCACTTTTCTTTTAACATAATTTTAAACTTATTGTAATTTTGCAGATATTGACGGATGCTGCTTTGCTAAAGCGCCAGAAGAAAGAAATCGAGGAGCTTCGAGCAAAGTTACAGGTTAGCAATACATGCTCCAATAAATGTTATATTAGTACCTGATTGCTATTCATTGTAGGTTGGTATAACCATCTTTTTTGTTTTGTTTCTCATCTGATTTTCTAGGGTTCTCATTCAGACAACCTAGGAGAGGAGATTCTCAACTTGAGAAATACTTTGTTGCAGGTGGATAGCATTTAGTTAAAGGATTGCCATATGTTGAACATTTTGTACAAATCGTTAATTACGTTACCTTTATGTAGAGTGAATTGGAGAGGGAGCGGATAGCTTTGGAGCTAGAAGAGGAAAAGAAAGCTCAAGCTGAACGAGATAGAAAGTTGCTTGAGCAAGCGAAGAAGATCCAGAATTTGAGTTCTATGGTTTTATCCTCTAACAGAGATGAAGTTTACGATCATCGCAAGAAGGTTTGGTCCTGATAATTGTATTTCTTTCTAGATATCTATGTAGTTTCTAGTTTGGTATCTTAACATGCAGGTGTAATCCTCTAGAGCTCCCCTGTTCACATTTATAGACATTGTAACACATAATCTAAGTGCAATGTAATAATAGCTCAATAAGTTTGACGGCTCAAACTTATTCCTAACTTGATGGTATATCTGCTACTCACTTCCTGTTAGTGGTTAATCTTATTTTATAGGTAGGTGTCCCTTTATAAAGAGGATAATTGATGTATTAGGATAGCTATGCAATATTGATAATACATATGCTCAAAGTTGCTTCTTTTGATGCGTAGATAGTCTGCACTTATATCCTTTTCATTTTTGTTTCTTCACATGAACTAACTTCCGTTATCCCCCTTTTGAACATGCTTTTTGAAAAGGAAAAGCGGCGTGACACCTGGTGTCCAGGGAAACTTTCAAAAAAGATGACAAATGAGGTATTAGTATATTCTACCATACATTCCTTCTTTATTCTATGGTATATTATGCAACCTTGTAATTCTTTTTTACTGATACATGATATTCTGTCCATCTACTGTCTCCAGTTACCTCCCACTATCCCAGGACAAGCTTCTGCAATGAAACCTGTCAGGGTTGACCGTGAAAGAGGACCCCTCTTACCTTTTGATGACCTAGTAAATGATAACACCTCAAATACATGCAATCAAGAGATAGATCGTAATAATGTGGCATTGTGTGATTTTGGTCTTCCAAATCCACGCTCATTGATGCATGTTACAAGTAGAAAAAAAGCACCAGCTAAGAAAAAGAGCTTACCTATGGTTGGTTTTATGTTTGATACTTTTGAGCACAATAACTTGCAAATCCTTGGTAGTATTGCATGTAATTATTTTGCTTGCAGGAAGGTGCTGAATTAACAGAAATGCGAGCAGAATATGAGAACTTGCTCTTACAATTTGAAACTCAGGTCAGTGTACTTTCTGCTATCATTTTTAATATAAATATTAATATAAATTTACTTACTTTTGTCTCACCTAATTGATATTTTTTTCTTAAAGAGAACGATGAGCTATATACAAATTGACTACTTAACAAGAAGACTAGTGGAGGCTAATCACACATCTGATGATGATGAAAAGTCTGTTCAGTTAACCACTATGAAAAGTCCGAATGAAATGGAGGCCGATATTGTTATCAAACAACTTCAGGAAAAGGTTATAGTCTTGTTAATAATTCCTTTCAGTAATGAGTTTCCATTTCATTTTTTTGTGACTCTTTTCTGTTTCTCGTAATGCAGATCTTAATGTTGGAGATGGAGAGGTCTTCAAGATTGCAGAAATCAGAGTCTGCTGTTGAGTTTGAAACAGAGAAGAATGTGTGCGTCAGTGATAAGCATGAAGAGGTTTGACTTTATGAAATCCTGGTTCTTTCTTTTTGAGCCACTTTCTATATTATTATTACTACTAATATTATTTTTTGTGGGTATAATAGTTTTTTGTTTTTATGCTGCTATAATTGCTCTAATTAGTTTATTGGAAATCTCATAGCTACATATGGAGCTCCTGGCTGCACAGGAGGAAGCCAGATTGGCTCACCAAAAACTTACTTTTATGGTAATTTACTATAACACTTGTTGCATGCATCCTCCCATTTTCTTGATAATGTTTACTATGTTATATTTATTTGTCAAAACCACTAAGTGGAAGAATGAAGCTACGGAAGTAGATTTGAGACTGCTAAACTTGATCTGAACGGTGTTGGAACTTATCAAAAAGAGAACTGAAGAAAGTTTCTGTTGAGAAATTTTGAATATTAATTTATAATCACTCTTTAAACATGAATTACACATTGTGCTATGTAGGATGAGAATGCCGAGGTGTTGATGAAGTTATCTGCAGACATCCAAGAAATAACATCTGATGTTCAACATTCAAAAATTGTTGTTGAGTCAATGATGGATGAACATTTGAAAAGTTGCTCTGCATTGTCAGACATTATTGCTGTGAGTAATTCCAACTTCAAATCTTTTTTCTACAAGCTGGTAAATTTTTCTGATAAATCAATAATATGGGGTTATCACAGTTTTGCTAAATTTTGCAGGATGTCAAGTGTTTCTCTTCTTATGATAATATTCAAATAAGAACACTACTTGGTGACTATGAAAAAATTCATTCTTTCATGAAAGCCAAAGTAGATGAACTTGAACGCGAAAAGGTATGATTCATTTTGCTTCCGTACAACCAGAATTTCTACGAATTTACTTGAACGCGAAAAATTCATTCTTTCATGAAAGCCAAAGTAGATGGGTTGACTCGTGTTATTTGACCCATCAACTCTTCAAATATGCAATTGTCTTTCTGTATAAAGCTAGCTTATAAGGAAACATTTCAAAAGAGTTGAACAGGCTGAAAGTCGCCCAGAGTGTATTTTTAATGCTTAAAACCTCTTAAGTCATTCGATATAAATAAGTCAGATCATTATTAAAATTGTATTATTAATATATATCAACACACTTATTGTATATGTAAAAAAGTGAAGTGTTTGGACAAAAAGTGTTTGGATCAACCCTTCTCGGTTTGACTTGTTTCGAAAAATTACCCACCTCTTTGTATACCAATGATCTTATCATCTTCGATTATGAGATCGTTGTGCTTATTGCAGCATCTTATGGACAATCAATTGGAGGACCTTCAACAAAGGATAGAAGAAGCACGTTTAAATAGTGAAAATTCAGCAGGAGCTTTAAGAGTATGTCATTTGTTTCCTAGTGTGACCACCTTGTGACTTTAGGCTCTGCCTTCATCTGAAAACTCTTCTAAAAGTGCAAATTCTGTCTTATAGGAACTTTCTGAACATCATGAAACAGAAACAGCTGAACTTATGTCTCATATCAAAACACTTCAAAATGAGTTATCATCTCTTACGTCTTCAGCCTTGGCTAAAGAGAAGGAAAGTATGAGAAAAGACCTTGAGAAAACAAAGGCAAAACTAAAAGAAACCGAATTTAAGTTAAGGAATACCATTCAAGAGAAAACGAAGTTAGAGGTAATATCTCATTTCTTGTTATAAATGTGAAGATCAACCAAAGTTATCTAATTTTACGTTTACATTTCTTATATATAGGGTGAAAAGGCTTCTGCAGAGAGAGAAATAAAACGCTTACATGGTCAGAAAGCTATTCTTGAACGTGATATAAACAAACGTGAGTCAATTGCTGGTAGAAGGCGAGATTCAGTTATGGATAGAAGCTCAAATATTTATGACCCAAGAAAAGCCAAAGGACTTGGTGTTAGCGTCGATCAGGTAATACAAAGTGGATTTTAGTTGGATACCAACTAATTTTGATCAAGTGGTTTTCCTTAGCTATAAGTATGATATCTTTTCACTTTTCAGGAAGAGTACAGAAAGCTTGAAGTACTTGCATTTGAAATGGAGGCCACTATTGGTTCTCTAGAAGAAAGATTAGCAATCATTAACGATGAAAGGGAACATGCAGTTCTAAGATCTGAAAGTCTAGACCTAGAAGTGCAAGAACTGTCTGATAAATTAAACTCTACAAACTCAGAATTACAAACATTAGAGGAACTTGTGTCAAGTCTTGTAAGTTCTGCCGACCGTTTATTACTTTCTGAAACAGTATTAATAATACATATTTAATTTCAGCACGTTTTTTCTCCATTCAAATTTCAAATGATGATTTTACTATCGTTTTAGAGGGCCGACTTGGAAAACGCAGGACAACATAATCAGAATGCGGATAGCTCTATTAGTAGGTTGGTGGAGGAAAAGGAAGAAATGGCAATGGTATTGAGTTTTCAAATGTGTTCACTTTATTATTAATGTACTTTAAAACTGAGTTTCTTCTTACTTGATTTTTTTATTACATTCTGTATCATGCAGCAACTTACGGATGCCCTTCTAGCAATTGAGGAAGAAAGGGCCATATGGTCTACCAAAGAAAAAGCTTCAGTTGAAGCCATTGAAAATAAATCCAAGTTATATAATGATGAGATTGCTTTGTTAACAGATGCAATGTCAAAGGTAGTGGTCCTTCATTGTTTCCTTTATCAGTATTACAAATTCACAATCTATGATTCAGAGTTTATATGATACATCTTATTTGCTGGAATAGTTTATTAGAATACAACTTCCAGTATCATATATTTGATAGTTGTGTATTGTTTAAAGGTGAGGGATGAACTTGAGGCCGGCAGAGAAGAATGCCAGGTCATCAGCAAAAAACTAGCTTTTGCAGAGGAGAAAGTGGAAGAGGAGAAGGCGTGCATTGTGGAGAAATCACTTGAAATTGAGCAACTAAAGCACGATCTCAGACTGTTTGATGATCAGAAAAGAATATCTGAAGATGTACGTTTTATAGATTTATATTCTATATCATACTAATTCATCACAATACACACTTGAATTATATGTCGATATTCTGTTACTTATAATTCTTCAGGCTTTGAAGTCAAAGCTAGAAACCCTTTCTTTGGATCATCGAAATGCATGTGAAGATGTTGATAAACTTCGAGTGGATCTGGGTGCACTTCGTAAGGAAAGAGATGACTTGGCAGTGAAAGTCAAGGAGTTTGGTCAGAATTCTGTGCCTATGGATGATATCCAGGTTTTAATCTAGTTTCTTAGTTCATATTACGGACTATCAAAGACTATTATTGCATTCAAAACTAACTTTGTAGTCTTAACAGAAATTGCGCAATCAGCTTCTAGAAATTACAAAAGAACGAGATGAAGTAGTGGCTCAGGCTGAAAAACTACATAATCATAAGGTCGAGCAGCAATTGCTCATCGAAAAGTTTAATGAGAAGGTAGAAGATCAAATGCTTATTGTCAATATTTGGGATTTTCATTAGTCGATAACTTAATATGTTGGGGTATGTTTTGATCAGTTTTTGAATGACAAAGCGGAAGTTGAGGAGTTGATGGTGAAGCTATCCACTCTTGAAGTGAAGAGACACAATGTAAGTTCTCTGCTCTTGAAATACAATGGTACAATTATGTATGCTCAAAAACTAAACCATGCTGCTAAAAATGAATATAGTAGTGGTCATCTTGAAAACATTGTATATTAGTATTTGCATGCCAAAGATATCAAATCTTGTTATCTTTTGCGATAGTATCACTATGTCTTAACATTTGTCTTGATATCATCTCATAGTGATTTTTTTTAACTTTTTTGGAATTTTGGTTTAGTTACTTTAGTATGTATCATCAAAACCAAAAACAAGACATTTTAAAGTTATAAGCTTGAAGTGTTAATAAAACATGAAAATACACAAATTTATATTTACATTACATGCAAATTAATTCATCTTGCTATGCAGATTAAATAGTGTAGAATATAAAATTTACGTCTGTGTCAAATGGAAAAACAAGCTTAGGTACCAGGCCAAAGGCCGTGTTAGGACCAAAATGCAACTTTCACGCTCAAATGGGTATACGACATTTCTGAGGGGACCATTCTTTTTACATTTGGTCTGCATGTGAACTAGGCCCAGAGTTGGTCTCGTACTGATTATGTTTTCTCAATTAAAATGTGAGTTTTTTTTTTTTTTTGTTTCAGGACGGGGTAAAAAACAGCTTAGAGAAAGCAAAACTGAGGATGAGGCTGAATGGAGCACAGACAAAGCTCGATAGCATTCGAGTCAGATGCAAGGAAGAAATGCAGGAGAAAGACTACATGCATAAACAGTTCGAAGATGCTACAATCAAGTTAAAGAGTAAAGTGGTGTCTAGAGGAACTGAAATTTTGAATCTCAAAAAACAGCTTGCTCAAAAGGGGTAGTATGTCCCAATCCTCCGATACTTGTTTTTCTATATTCTTCGTGTACATAACTTATGTACATATAAAAATGCGTTCATCATAATTCTTGTGTTTATTTGACATCTGGACTAGAATTCATGTCTTCCACCACTTTTGGTACAAATAGCGCTTCAAATGCAGAGCTTCATTACTCGTGTATACTGTATTCTGTTAAGCTGTGGCGGCTGCTGTTTGCCTGTGTGGGTTTAACGACAATGCATTTGAACAGGCGAATTTGGGGTTTTTGATATCTTGTGGTGATAATTTGATGGAGAAAAAAAGATATTTTAGTATGCCCCTTAAAGTTTGCTTAAATATCTAATTTACCACCCTGGAAACTTTTTCTGTTAAGATATGTCCTCCTTATCTTCTTATCTATCAAAAATGATCTAAGCATGCTAAAAAATTACCATGTTGGTCATTATAAGTTCCCCACGAATCATTGATTATATAACTCTGATGTATAGAATGGCAAGTGTACTTAACACTATCTATAAAACTAACAAGATTAGTTCTCTATCTAAAGAGTTTCTTATATGTATACTTTCATCGATTATTTTACCATAATATTGAGAAGGATAAGTGTACTCAACATTGTCAAAGTGTTTAGTGGGGTTCTATAGTGAGTGTTTTAATGGGTGCGCTTGGTTGAAAGTAGGGAATGAGAATGAGAATGGAAATGGGAATGGAAAAGGGAACACTAAGCAATGGAATGAGCGTTCCTCACTCATAACTTTGTCATTGATTTTGTTTGATTTCAAACAATTAATAATCACGAGTAAGGGTGATAAATTGGGTTGAGTCAAATGGACGGGTCTAAAGTAACAAACCCAAATAAAACATGATTTGATAAAATGGGTTGGCGGGCCACAAGTATCCAACCCGAACACAATCTTCATATCTCGTTTAGGATAACGAGTTTATGGGTTGTCAAGTTGATTTCGGGTTAATATCGGTTGATGGGTTGATTTCGCATCAAACGAGTCAAATTTAATGAGTCATCTTAGGATTGGAGGGTCGACCCATTATCCTGAACTTTGATCCGATCCTAACCAAAAAAATTAAACGGGTTGGTGGGTTTCGAGTTAATATCGGTTGGTGGCTTGTTTTTGTGTCTAACTAATTAAAATCCATGGGTTACTTTTTTGAGTTGGCGGGTTGACCCATAAACCCAAACAAAACCCGAGCCCGACCCGAATAATTATTTGGTTGGCTGGTTTTAGGTTAGCAAGTTGTTAATTAAGATAAATATATAAATGATATATGTCATAATAATGATAGGTAATGATATCCATTACCCTCAATTTGATGGATAATGGGTGATTATCCACTAATAGGTAATGAAACATTGCATTGTATGATATCAAGCACCACCATTTATCACCTTTTATATTTTCCACCCCTTAATACCCTCAACCAAGCACTCACTAAGTTTTGGTTCATGTGTTTAGTACTTTAAGAGTAACTTATCACGTTTATTAATTGATCATTTGCGCATGTATGGTTCACTTTTTTTTACTTTGACTATCAAAATCCTTCTATTAATTGACAATAGATGCTTATAACATCTTAGAAATGTGCGTACATATTTTATAACTACTACAACAAAGATATTATTTATCATTTATCAACACTTTCAAAGGATGTGTGAAAAATGAAAATATGTTAAATTATCCACATTTATAATTATAAATAAAATTATTACACCAATAAGTGTGAAAATCGTCACAATGTTCACATATAAGTGTAAGGAAATTTTTTTACACTTATAAGTGTGGTGAAATCTAAAGCTAACTAAATTTATAGATGTGAACTTCAATTTGTAACACACAAATTTATCCACATTTCTTCTTGCGTAAAAAAATATTGTGTCACAAATTGATTCCACACTTTTAAGTGTTGACAAATTGTTGTTCTTCATACTTACAAGTGTGCGTTTTTATTTCTATATAGGTGTAGAAAATGTTATCTTTTTCATAAAAAAATTACACACTTTCTATAAGTGTAGAGAAGAAAGTATGGTAAAATCATATTTTTATCCTAACAATCATCAAAATCAATTAACAATCATCATCAACCTATCACCCCCTTGGGTTGACCAAGTTTAAACAAACTTCTCCTTTCATGATCATATATAACTCAAATGTTTCATCACTTAAATTACCATTTTAATTACCATCAACAACCTCACAATAAATTTTTTAATTAGTAATTAAGGTGAGTTAACATATGATTATAAGAATTTAACATAATCACCATTCATGATTATGATCCACTTTTAAGGTTTAACTATTTGAATTTCTACTATGATAATGATCAACAACGTTATAATAACTTTTCATAGATATAATCAAATAAAATGTTTGATTACTTAAATCACCACTTTAATACTAACTAACAACATTACAAAACTTATCTAACTAGTAATTAGGATGGGTTAGGCATAACTAACACCATTTCACATAACCCATCATCATCACTCATGAACACTAATCAAATTTTGAACCTTTGGATTGAAATATGGTTACAACAACAATTATTAGGTTTAATGTAACATTATTCAAGCATAACCTAGCTTATTTATCATTTTACACATCACCTTAACTCAAAACCCCCTTAACTCAAATTTCTAGGTTAAATTCAATAAGAACAAGTTCATACATTGGTTAAGAATGATAAGGGTTTTTAAATTCAAGTTATCTAACTCCAATATGAAAGTTTAAGTTAAAATCTCTTCCTGCTTTTTCTTCGTGGCATCTTCATCTTCTTCTTCAACTTTCTGGAGTAAATTTTAATTGTGTATGAATATGTATGTATGCGTGTGTATGTGTATGGATATGTATGTATGTAAGCCGACATATATATGTATATGTGTGTTTTTTTTTATTTTATTTTATTTGTAGCTATTTAATTGGTACATTTCTAATCCCAAAAATATTATTGTCTAGAATTTAAAAACTGATCACAATTATTATTATTTTACACAAGTAATAATAATAATAACCCAAAATAAATACTCTTACTTTCATTAAAATAATACTTCAAATTTTGGAGTGTTACAATACCCTTATAATGGTTATTTTTTATTTAAGTTTTTGATATATATATATATATATATATATATATATATATATATAGTAACGGGATCAAAAAAGAAGAAAATTTAGGTGGAGAAGAAATATGATTTAGTCTTTTTATTACTATGATTCATTTTTTTATTATTATAATTGAAGTAATAAAAAGTTGAGTAATAGTAATAAAAATATTGAATCATATTATTTCTCCCTCTTCTCCACCTAAATTTCCTTTTCCATTGAACCTAATCATATATATATATATATATATATATGTATATATATAAGACGATAATATATATATATTAACCGGTGAACCTTATACCATACGCTTTTATATTTGGATTTTCATGATTATTACGTTTAAATTTTGTATTGTATAAAAATTTGAAATCGTTTGTTATCTTAAACTTTTCGAAACTGTGAAGTTATTTAAACATGTAAACTTGTTAGCTTTAATATTTATAATCCTTAATATAGTATTGTTTATGGTATTTTGGTTTAGTTTTTTTTTATCTGCCATGTTTTAAATTTTCATTGTATTATCAACCCGAATACTTTTTGGTTCAGTCAAAGTTACATACATAGCAAAGTAATGGCATATAGACATAATAATTACACATGCTTAAAAATAGACCTCATTTGTTTATTGACTTTGTCTATATATATACACCACCCATAGGCTACGTATACACCACTAGAGATACTGATGAGTCTTTCGAGTTACTTTATTTCTTTTTAATCATTAGCCCATCATAAAATCTCATTTATATAATTTCCTTTTTGAACTTTTTAATTTAGATTATTACATCTTTCTATATATGGAATATATTAATATTTAATACTACGTAATATATAAAAGACATATGTATAAAATACGAAACAAAAATAATTTTCATTAAAAACTAATCTTCTATATCTACAAATTCCTTTTTAGAATTATAATTCTTAATATTAGTAAATAATCCTAAACGTGGTGCATATATGGTTTGCCATTCAACTTCGATCGGTGCTTTATAATAGGGAGTTGATAAATACAACAAATAAAATTGATTCATACAACAATTGTACAACAGCTATTGCATATAGTACAAGTACTCAAAGCACAGTTTTGATGTATGAATAACTTTTATTTATTGTATTTATCAGCGCCCGTATAATAACTCCAAGATGGCGTAATAGGAGGCATTGGATATTCTCCTTATAATTGTACCATCACAAAGAAATTGTACCATCAAAATTTTAAGTTTATTTAAATTTAATATTATTTTAATTGTACTTAGCTAATTTATTTTTTGATTAATCAAATCAATTTAATTTAATTATTTTAATCAACTTTCTTCGTGACAGTTAATTTATTCTATTTTTTAGGTGTCCCGATTCTATATAAGCCCACTAAAAATATAATAGTTTTTTAAAATAGTTTATACTTTTAATTTTGCATATCATCGTCGATTTCACGACTACGTATAAACAATTCTACATGTCTACATATATATTGTTAATAGTTTTTTATATTATAAACGTACTCAAATTGCATATTATCAACACGTAACATTTGTTTTTGAGTTAATTAAAGAAAAAATTGTAAAATACTAAATTGCAGTAACTACGTAACGTATAGTATTATTATACTCCATATGTTGAATATTATGTGTTTTTTTTCCAATAACCGACACATATTAAATTATGTAAATTAGTAGAAAAATTATACTGATAGTACATGACAATTTTTTACATTATTTTTTTAAAAATAAAATTATGTTATACAAAACTATTAGCAATATATACATATATATATATATATATATATATATATATATATATATATATATATATATATATATAGGCATGTAGAATTGTCTATACGAAGTCATGAAATCGACGATGATATGCAAAATTAAGAGTATAAACTATTTAAAAAACTATTATATTTTTAAACTATTAATTTTTTAGTGGGTTTATATGGAATCGGGACACCTAAAAAAATAGAATAAATTAACTGTCACGAAGAAAGTTGATTAAAATAATTAAATTAAATTGATTTGATTAATCAAAAAATAAATTAGCTAAGTACAATTAAAATAATATTAAATTTAAATAAACTTAAAATTTGAAAAAAAATTACACGGATGGTCCTTTAACGAAGAAAACTAATGATCGTTAGTGACAAGGACTGCGAGTGCAACAACTAGCAATCACAGGGACGATCAGTGCTATAAAAAGGGTACAAGGACTACGATTGAAATTTTAGATTAATCATGAAATTTTAGATTAATCACAGGGATAGAAGAGTGTAAAAAGTCTATTTAAAAAGAGCTGCTCCATAGTATTAGCAATGCGTCACAAACAAAGACAATAAAAATGGGTCCCAAATGGTGTGATATCATCACCTCCTCACTTTAACCTAATCCCTTAATCCTTCTTTTCCCTTTTCTCTAATTTTCAAGAAAATCATCCATCCATTGACTCCCAAATTCCCCCAATTTTGTGCGCTCGGGGTTTTCTCCCTCTCTCTCTCCAAAATTGTCTTTTTTACTCCCAATTTTTCAACCCTTAATTGATTGCTTTCGAAGACAAAATTATCAAAGAAACATTCAAATCTTACGCAATATTTCTTCGCTTTCGTAAGTCAAGTCATAACCCACTTCAATTCCCTGACTCAATTGCAGTGTAATTGCTCGTGAAAACCTAATTTCACTCCCTAGGGTTTCTGAGCAAAAACAGAGATCTTATCCGGGTGGTTCTGGAATTGAAGTCGATTTGATTCGCAGGTGTGTTAATCTATCATTTCATGACTTGTTTATTGTTCTAAGGTTTGATAGTTGTGTTGAATTGATTTCAGTTTTTAGTATTACTGGCTCGTTAGTTTCTTGATTAAGAGTTAAAGTTTGGGGATTTCTGTAAGAAAGGAAATGAATTGAGGTTGTTAGGGTTTTGTGATTGGTATCTTGTGAAAAAGTTTTGATCTTTGGAGTAAAAAATGGATAATTCTGATTATTCAAGAAATAGGAGTAATGAGTATTTAGGGGTGAACAAAATTGGGAAGAATATTAGGAAGAGTCCTTTACACCAGCCGAATTTTGCGAACCCTGCTAGGCAACAACCTCAACCACAGGTGTATAATATAAACAAGAATGATTTTCAAAGTATTGTTCAACAGCTTACGGGTTCGCCCTCGCGTCAATCACAAGAGCCACTTCCTAGACCTCCCATGAACTCACCTAAGCCCACTAGTATGAGGTTGCAACGAATTCGTCCATCACCTTTAACACCGTTAAATGTAACCCGACCCCGAATGCCCATTCACCATGCACCACCACCACCACAAGAACAGATGCTTCCTCATCACAGTCAAACACGGTCGCTGCAGAATGGTGCAGTTCCTTTTAATGGTAGCAATCTTGGTAGACCTCCTCATCATGTGCAGCAGCGGCCTCCACCGCCTATGGCAGGTCCACCAATGAATTCTGGCGAGCATCCAGGGTACACAAACGTAGCAGAGTCTCCTATCTCTCAATATATGCGTTACCTTCAGCATTCTATCATTGATTCAGCCCAAGGTCATCCACAAGCTCATCAACAAGGTCATCCACCAGCTCATCCGCCAGCTCATCCACAAGCTCATCAACAAGGTCATCCGCAAGCTCATCCACAAGCATATCAACAAGGTCTTCCGCAACCTCATCTGCAGTATCCGCAAAATCCTCAAGGTCAAAGTCACAGTCAAATGCAAGGTCAACAACAGCAGCATCAGTCATCTGGGTTGCTTCCATACCCACTTCCATCGCCTCGGATGAACGGTGGCCCACCTCCTCTTCCATCACCAAGAATGAATGGCGGCCCACCTCTTCCACCACTTCCATCACCAAGAATGAACGGCCCACCGCCACCTTTACCATCACCGACTTCTCAATTTCTTTTGCCATCACCATCTGGTTACTTAAATTTATCATCTCCTCGATCACCATACCCGTTACTTTCTCCTGGATATCAGCATCCTCCTCCGTTAACACCCAATTTTTCATTTTCACCGATGACTCAACCGGGAGCGTTTAATCCTGGTCCTCAACCTCCACCGTCTCCTGGCATGGGCTTTCCATCTCCAGGGTTTTTCTCTATGTTAAGTCCAAGATGGAGAGAATAGATGGATAATGGAAGGAAGATGCTAACTTTGTATGGATTTATCATTGCAGCACCTTTACGGAAGGCTGTAAAATAGTCTCTTGGAAGTGGTTTTTGTTGTTTATGTTGTTCATTTCTGTTTATAGACTTTAAATGCTTGTTTAGAATATATAGTTGGCAACAATGATCATCTGTTGAACAAGTTTTACATTAGGTGTATTAGTGAAGATTCAAGAACATATTCAGATTGTTGATGCTTGACCAGAAATTGTGGTCAAATCTTCAACATTTAATTTGTTAAGTAGGTCGTCTGCTCGATATTCATCTCTGCTTTTAATGCCATCTCATGTTTTCAAACTGTAGCTCACAAAATTTCCTTTCAGTCCATAGACTTATCAGTGGGTATCATATTTAGTGATAAATATATCTCGTGTTATACTGAACTCTACACAATATGTTTGGTTGTGTAATTTGTTGTCATTCTTTTTATAACACAAACTGAAGGTTAGAGTTTGAGCGTAAGGACGCAAATTTGTGATGAGAAGTGAGGAGTTTGATCTATCAATACAGTCGTTTTATGTCATATGCAAAGGAATACATAGGAGAACTGTTGTTATGAAGATGCTGATTGAATGGATGAAAGCTCAATTAATTTCTAACCAAGTTTGACTTCATGACCTTGCAAGCTAAAAAGCAAGCAGCTTGAGCGGGGAAGCTTCTTGCCGTTGCTGGTCAAACGCCTTTGTAAAACCCTTCTACTCCTTCTGATTTAAAAATCTTTTTAAAATCGTCAATTGAACCCGAATACTTAGGGTTTTATAGTCATCAATCTGGTTCGAACTCTTGATGACATCAACAGGATAGACAGAAACCAGACATGTACTTGCAGAGTTGCAGCCAAAGTGCCAAACCTCTGTCTACAATTAGCCTGCGATCTAAACCAGAACTATTAGTCCCACCAGCAAAGTACTGCTTTATGGCCTCATAAGTCATAAACACCAAACAAGACTGCATTTCCTGGTGCTTAATGAGTCATTGTGGGATCAGTCCCTTAGAAAGACCTCTTATGCCTCCTTTTAACCTGGATACTTGATTAGCCACGTCTCCAGTGTAGCTTGAGCTTGCATTCTACATTACAATTACAAAGGTGCATATCGACATTTAAATAATTTTTTTTCTACTTTTGCTGTCAAACTTGTATGTTTTGATGTTTGAAAAGTAGTTCTGTGACACAAAGACCGACCTGCATTTGAGCGACTCAGGTGGGGTGTAGAAAAAGGAGACAGCAAATCCAGCCCCGGCTCCAGCAACAACCTACTGGTTCACGATTAGGGGGGGCACCGGATAAAGACCTCAGAAGTGCTTCCTTTTGTCCCCTAGCTGTATCAGGATGGAATTCAAGCTGCCACAGTGGCAAGAGGGGGCTCACATGCCTTTGTATAGACCCTTCTGACCTTGTGTTACGAGTGTTTGTTTAACAGCACCTATTGCACCAGAGTATTCGGGAGTTGACCAGGCGGTTGGCTTGGTTGGCTTTGTAGTATGACCTTGATGGTGTCGAACGGATGTCCAACTATCAACTGGGCAGTCCCTTCAGCGCCCAAGTCCTTGGCTACCTCCGCCCTTGGCTACCTCCGCCAATTGCATGTTCATAAAAAATGTAAATGAACATCATAATGTGATGTAGTGTACACTGTTATAGCTCAAGATTGCAAGCATGATTTTTTTTTAGAAAAAAGCAAAGATATTATTAAAATAAAAACTAAATGAATATGTACAACCGGATATAGCATTTGAATACGCACACGGGATTGCAAGCATGATTAAACTCATGAATGAAGGGTGTTAACTATTGATTCTAGTGAACTTTTCTTCCTAGGGACCAATTCAGTTAAACTTATGATTGAGCAAATGCGTTACTTCAGCTTAAATTTTTCCAAAGGGAAAAGCTTTAATATCCATGTATAAGAAAATAGTTCCAACACAAATTTAGCCATCACTTGACATATCTGAACGAGGAAAACTGATGTTGTAATCGAATATATATCAAACGAATTGAAGTAACTCTCCTGCTTAAAGATTGAAGCCAAGTTCACACAATAGAGAATCAGCAACTAATCATACTTAACTCCAGAGCCTCAGATTAGCTGCTCTGAATTTACAACAGAAAATTCAACATTTATTTATAAATTTAGAAAAAATCTGACATACTATCGATGTAGACCCTTAAAATTACCTTAAATAAATGAGAATGAAGAGAGTCAAAACATGAAAGCTCATACAATACACACACCATTAAAGGAGCTTACAGACATTAACAAAAAAGTTACCAAATTGGTTATGGGTTATATCTGACTTATTAACGGATACCTATCAGCTTTTCTTTTAGTGCTACGTTTTACAAAATCAACAAACTTAAGCTACAAATAAAGAAGAGATTAGGCTTATAGAAAAGTAGTCTTTTTGAAGTGGTCATTGTTATGTCTGTTTACAGACTTTGATGTTTAGAGCGTATAGTTGGTTACTATGATCGCCTGTTTATTTCTGGAACAGTTTTTACATTAGTTGCTTTATTACAACTTCAAATCATGGAACAAGCACATACGTGTGTCATTTCATATGTCGAATGGGACGTTTAGAGTAAAAAAGTAGCGCCAACAAAAACAAACAACACCAAACAGAACTTCAAAAAATATAGAACACAAAGCATCTCAAAATTCCTTTTGTTATGTGAAAGGTTAAAAACTTAGAATAGCGAGCTTAAAGCAACAACTGAAACTGCTGTTTTGTGAAGAGGTGTCATAGAATATGAGCTATTGAAGCAGTTATTTTGAAAAAATGCAAATGAATGATGTATAAGAATCACTCTGAATGAAATAATGGTTGGAAGCACGATAACAACCTACGATCAACCCAGGCTCGACTTCACCATTTCATAAGCTAAAAAGCAAGCAGCATTAGCTGGGACACTTCTCCCCATTGCAGGTCCAAAACCTTTGTAGAAACCACCAACACCCTCAGATTTAAGGATCTTTTTAAAGGCGTCAATTGAACCTGAATACTTTGGGTTCTTATAATCATCAATCTGGATAGCACTCTTGATGACATCAGTAGGGTAAACAAAAATCCAAAATGCACCTCCAGCCAAACCTCCAGATACAATCATTGAACCGCGGTCTAAACCAGACGTGTCGGTCCCACCAGCAAAATACTGCTTCAGGGCTTCATAAACACCAAACATGGCTGCATTTCCAGGTACTTCGCGAGCCATTGTGGGAACTAGTCCTTTAAAGAGACCTCTCACACCACCTTCTGACCGCAAGACTTGCTTTGCCACGTCCATTGGACCGCCATACTTTACTGCAGCAGTTGCTGCACCCCCTGGACCAGCTACTGCACCCAATACTGTACCTTGGGCCTGCAATCTACCAGTCAAAAAGTCTAATGACACATTACATGCAGACAATATAAGAAACATTTTGACCAATGGGTTAGGTAATAGGTCAACATGGTAACTAATTGGTACGGGTAAAAACGGGTTGCATTGACCTCAAACTTCTTTTTTTGGTTATTTTCATAACTGAATACTGTGTCAAACTATCATATATGATTCACAAAGACTGTATTATATTACTGTCCCAATAATAATATAACTTTCTAAATTAGATTTGTTTTGAGATTTTATAACTTAGGACTATAGTTCTTTTTTTTTAATTTGTCTGATGCGTTAGTGATAAACATAAACCAAATCGACTCATATATTGGTAAACGGGTCAATATTACCACCTCTAGCATTTACCTAAATGGGTCAATATTGGCATATTGCCACCTCTAGCTTTTATCTATGAGGTCAAACTTATATGTTTCATATCCATGAGTGATGGAGTATAAGTTTGTAAAAACACTGGTAACATATTATGAAGTTAACATAAGTGAAGTTCTCAAAATCCTCCAGAAAATTAAATTGATCTGAAATTTAGTACGCTTGCCTTTAGGTAATCTTTGGTTAACTGTGTGAAATTGGACTGACCTGCACTTGATCAACTCAGTCGGGGTAGCCAAAATGGCGACAGCGACTCCAGCGCCGGCTCCGGCAACTACTTGCTGGTTCACGGTTAGGGGTGCACCAGGTTCAGACCTCAAAATTGCTTCCATTTGTCCCCTAACTGTGAACAGGACAGCATTTAAGGCTGCCACAGTGGCAAGAGGGGCTCCCATGCCTTTGTATAAACCCCGCGAACCTTCTGCTGCTAATGTTTGTTTAACTGCATCTATTGCACCAGAATATCTAGGGAGTTGACCAGGTTGTGGGATTGGTTGACTTTGGAGTTTGACCTTGATAGTATCGAAAGGGTGGCCCACTATCAACTGTGCAGCTCCTCCAATTGTTCCGGCGGTTAAGTCCTTTGCTACTTCCGCCATCTGCAAATTCATAAACAAAACGAAAATGAAAAACATGACGTGATTTCTACTTTTAGGCCATTTTTGCAGTGCATAGTAAATGCAGCGTAAACAGTATAACGGAATCCGTTTCAGAACTAACCATGTAGAGTTACATAATTAACACCAATGCTTCAACTTTTGATTTCAAATATTGGGAAAATGAGAATTACAACTAGGTAACAACTAGTAGTCCACCATTTCATTCACATAGGAATGAAAAACCAGATCCGAAACACATTGAATCATCCATCATTCCACATATTTACATAAAAGACAATTCGAAACACTGTAAAAGTAACTACTAACTGAGCAAGATATTGAACAAATCGAACGAATACTTCTGTTCAACAATAAAAATCATACCTTTGCAGGATATTTGATGAACCCAAGAGAGAACAAGCAAGTAATCACTTATTCCACACCCTCAAATGAAATCAACCTAAAATAACAATAAGAAGTCAACATTTATGAGTGACAATTAAATAAAAAAAAATTAGAAATGAGCCACCTAACATTAGATAGAAACATGGGCAAGAACATAGTCAAATAATGACAGCCATAGAATTAGAATATTCACTTCCAACATATATATATACGCAACAATATTTTTACCAAACCCCATTCTTAAACTACCATAAAAAAGCATACAAACATAAAAAAAATGTGATCTTTTTTACCTAATTGGTTGTGGGTTGAGAATGGATGTATACCAGCATTCAATGCAACTATCCCAGAATCAACAAGATTACAAATTAAGATTTGGTATGAAACCTGAATCAGATATCAGATTAGGCCTATAAAGAAGATGAATTTGATGATATAATTTGATTCCGTAACTGAATTATTAATAAATATAAGAATCCAGCCAGATGATAAATTGGAAGAAGGGTAGTGATGATGATGTTAACAAGCTGCAAAAGATTCTATAAGACGGCGATCTGGAGTCAACCCCACCCTATTTATGAGCTTATTCAAGATTGGCCAACTTTTAAGTATATATATGGGGGTGATTCACATGTCAATAAAAATGAAAACCTTACTCTTAAATGGCTAAAGTCTAAAAAGTTGTGTTTTTACTCTTAGAATCAGATTCTCCTGCTTCAGTTCTGACTAAAAACTAGTACTTTGTTTTAACGGCTTAACGTATCATTTAATATTAGGGTTTTTTTTCTTGAATACTAACAACTCAATTTGAAAACCAACAGCTACAGCTGAATACATAATATTAAGATTATTTGATAAATAAGAAGTGCAAAAACTAGGAGTACTTTGTTTTAACGGCTTAACGTATCATTTAATATTAGGGTTTTTTTTCTTGAATACTAACAACTCAATTTGAAAACCAACAGCTACAGCTGAATACATAATATTAAGATTATTTGATAAATAAGAAGTGCAAATATCTGAATACATGTGTTTAATCATTTTTTGGCGTGACACAAATTATATGAATACGACATTGAGTTACAAACGACTCCACTTAAGAAAAAGGAAAATTACAAGAGGTTCTCGATACAGTGTCTTAGAAACCAATAATAACTTAAATGAATATGTTGTCATGAATAAAAAGAAGACTAAAGTACATAAACCAAAAAGGATAAAATATTATTTAACACATAAGTTAAACATATGAAATCCATTTATGCGAGACACTAATGTATAGATAGTTAGGGAATTTATTTTTCTCAATTAGACGTTTTAAGCAATTGTAAATAGCTTATCGAATAAGGGATTTTTCAGCTAAGTTAATACTTAATTAAGAAAAACTATCAAAACATCTTAATAGCCTTTAGCTTGATGAATAATACAAATACCACTTTTTAAGACATTATAAGCCCAAACAAAAGACCCCTTGATATAAAAAAGTGCATGTTATATTTAGTTGGAAAACTAACGATATATTGGTAAAAATGTAGGGTTCATCAAAAGCTGAAGTAGTGTTATCGTTGGTAGTGAAATGTTCGATTTGTGTCAGTTTTATGAGCTGTTAACGTGACGCTAATATATCACAAACTAAAGTGTTCAGTAGGTGTTCACTATTGAGAGTGGTTTTATTACCCTTAAATTGAAAGGTACTAAATTAACTGCATCATAACTATAATGGATCTTAAAAATGTTATGTCTTAAAGTATACTGCATCTTAACAATAGTGTATTAGTGTATTTTGCTTCAACAAATTTGTCCTAAGATGCAACTGTTTCACCATAATCCTTTCCTCTCTAAGTTACCAACTTACCATACTCTCTAAACTTGCACCCCCGAATTTGGTGTATTTAAGATAAATTTGAAGAGATATAATACAGTGTTGCTAAAACCCAATCAAATTTTATAATTGTAAAATGCAGTATTATGTTGTTAAATACTTAAATGTATAATGAATCCAAGCTTCTATCACAACAAATTTAACTTAAAATGCATCAAATTGCCCATATTTCCTCTCATTTGAGACCTTCCATTAATCTTCCATTCTTCCCGTTTGATCTTTCACCCGAATTCAACTAGCTCTTCTTCCTCTGATTTGATAATTTTACCTTTATAACCTTTTCCTTAAGAAAATCTCATGAAGTTATCCTTAAAGATATCCCATATAAATTCGGATTTCATTTCAATCATTAACAAAATATATATTTTAGTTACCGAAACAAAATAATTGACATTGTTACAAAATCTCGACTCTAAACCACCATAACATAGCACTGTGTTCTCTCATATGCGCATTAATTTTGAACATCAAAAACAAATTTTTTAAAAATATATACTCAATAAGTCAATATACTTCCGATCAAAAAATATAAGTCAATATACTTAACTACTCTAATTTATTGAGCATCAATGTTTTAGAGGGTGTTGGGGGAGCTTATTTGCATTGCTTAAAGCTTGTAAATTATTTATACATTATAAATGCAATTAGGTTATAATTATTTGTCGAAAGTTGCAATTGGTCTACTTTTGTGTGAGATCTTTAAGCAGTGTGCAGATTTTATTTTTTTTGGTGCTACATTTTGGATTTTGTGCCAAGTTTAATAATTTATGTTATGTTATATGTTATATTCTGTATGTGTTATACAATTAGGGTTTTTTGATTTTGTGGGAAATATGTAGTTGAGTTGATTGTAATAGGTTTATCACTAAATGAAAATTGTATATATAATGTCTTCCTGTGCTCTGGCCGGGTAAGTCACGAGTGTTCACGGTGAATAGGTTAAAACATGGTTTATTTGCTCTGTGATAATGATCTCTCATTTGCCATTTACTTACAAACTTGTGGTTGGTATAGGGTAGTTTTGGTATTTCTTCATTTAATTAAGTATTAATAATATACATTGCTTATGATCAGCATAATTCTTGCCAATGACTTGTTTTAAACTGAAATATGATACTATATTGGATTATCCATTAACAATTTTGATTATTATCTGATCAAGACTTGTGGTTGACCTCATTTTGTATTGTATTGTTAAAAGGGATGTTCAAGATTCACTTTCTATCCTGACGAGGTTTATTGGATTGCAACGAGAAAACGTAACACCACAGCTGACATTCTTGATATTATGGTGCTCCGATCTGCTCACTGGAGCAGACTTAAGAGCATACGTCATGCCCAGAGGCGGTATAACACTAGAAACTTTAAAGCAGGGTAGGGCTTAGGAGCAAGCTTTGTTTTCTTATTTTCCTAATGATGAATGGATTGGTTAGTGTTAAAGTCATAAACACAAAAAGCCCAGGTTAGTTTACTGTCCGACCCGAATGTCTTTTTTTTTTTTCTTTTCTCTTCACAGGTTATTTTGTTATGTGTTTGACTTCTGGTCCAATGCCTTAATGGTGTGGAGTTGTTGATCAAAAGTATTTGGTCAACAACCTTGAACACACAAGTATTTTGTAAAATTAAGCCTCTAAGAAACTGCCGGTGCAAGTAACTTGTGCTTGTAAGCTTGGTTGGGCAGCAATAAAGTACCCACAAACAGCAAAGCAACGATTCATCTTACTTGCCGTCAAATTCGCCCTTCGATCATTTAGGTAAAATAAAGTATTTGTTTTTTATTAATCAATATTGCAATTCGATAGTAGATTTCCAGTTCGATTCTTAAAGCTACTTTTTACCCACCTATACATGTAATGTTATATATATCTATATGTCATTCATATTGAATGATACACAAAACCCACATTTCTTTTTGTTTCCTAGTTCATTTGAATACGTTGCTTACGTTCTCCATCTTTTTGGGTTTCTTGTTAGTTACTTAAAAAAGTAAACATAGGCAAAACATCTCTAAAAATCTTTGAAATTCGCCAAGAGAAGAATCTTGATATTGAGTTTGATTATTGAGTTGTGGAAGTTGTCTACAATGCTCTTATCTATGAGTTCCTTAGCACCCTTTTTGGCTCTAAACGTAAGCCATAGGCTGCATTCACGTCGTCTTGTTAGGAGTGTCAGTGGTGAGCATTCAGTAATAGCACCCCGTGAATCAGTTAGAATCAATGAAGATCCTTGTGATGCTGGTGGAAAAATGAATATTTGTAAACAGTTGGAGCCTTTGTGGGATGATGGTTATGGGACACAAACACAGAGGGATTGCATTGGACTAGCCATAGATTTGGTTAAGAGTGATGGCGGGCCACCTAGGTGGTTTTGCCCTGTTGCATGTGGCAAACCATTAGCCGATTCACCAATTCTTTTATATATACCTGGTAATCGGCGTTTGATCGTTACATAATATTACACAAATAAATTCTTGAAGAATGTGTATGCATCAATATGTATCTTATATTTATGTCATTAATATACCTAAAATGATCAAATGCTATGTCCTGATACAGACTGACACTTTGTGTAGGAATAGATGGGACCGGAGCTGGCCTTGTTGTACATGAAAAAGCTCTTGGAAAGTGAGTTGCAGTTGCTCTTATATCAACATTTTGACCATTATATGTTACAAAACATTGCGGTATAAAACTCTTCACATAGATAGGTTTCTGTTGATAACCATTCCCTCCCATTCTAAGAGGGTGTTTGGATGTGTATATAGATTGAATATGAACTCGATATTGCAAGTCATCATACTATATTATTTATAAGAATAAGATGTGAATTTATTGAATCACCAAACAATCAAGAAGTATGCAGTTTGATAGATCTTAGAAAAATGAGCTACTAGACAATGTGTATATTTGGGTGAAAAGTTGGTTTTCTGTCACTGGTACAATATTTTGTTTGATTTACTATATTTTAAAATTTCCAATGATCTTTTTTTCAACTTCAATGACAGGGTTTTTCATGTTCAATGCTTGCATATTCCCTTGTGGGATCGAACATCATTCAAAGGTTGCCGTCTTCTCTTGCATTAATATTTTGTAAAACTTTACTGAATTAGTCCATCTTATAGCTCTATTAGACTGGTATGTTATATGTTATACCCTTTTCTCAACGTGTAAAGTTGTAGCCAGCCTTCTGCACTGAATAACATGTTTTTTTACACCATTGAAAATAAGATGATATCTTCTTTTTATGTATGCCATTTTAGCAAAATTAGGTGTCAAGTAGTTTCATAAACAATCTAATTTGCATGAAGGCTTGATTGAATTTGTGGAAGAGACTGTGATGATTGAACACACTTTGTCTCCAAATAAGCCAATTTATCTACTTGGAGAGTCTTTTGGGGGAGCTTTAGCACTTGCTGTTGCTGCTCGCAATCCTACAATTGACTTGGTACTCGTACTAGCAAACCCAGGTTGGCCTTTTTTTGTTGCTATTTAATTTTCATTCATGTGTTGATATACGAACTATATGTATGTCAGATGGTTGTTATTGTATCCATTTCAGCTACTTCATTTCAGAGGTCCTATATGCACGCTATAGAAGGAATAGTGAGGCTTCAGCCTGATCTATTATATGGAATCAAACCTTTTCTCTTGACCTGCTTTATGGGTAGGCTACAATATACCTGAAGCAACCATTTTCCATTTTTGATAAGCCATATGTAATGCTGGGACCTTTTTTCTGCAAAGTATCTTCTCTTTGTTTCGATTAATATAAGATTCAGTTTTCAGGTGATTATGTGAGGATGGAAATTGTTGGAATGGATGGTCCAAATGAGTCGCCATCTTTTTTGCAATTGTTTCGGCGTATTGCAGAAGATTTACCACTTTTTCCTGTAAGAATCACCTTCAGCTCTTGGTGACACACACACACACACACACTCACACACACACTATACATTTGGTAATCTCTTATATATAAAGGTATTTAATCTCAAATACTATGATGCTAAGCCTTTTTATGTAAATAGAAAGTGTTGGTCCATTAACATAGACTTTTTTTTTCCTTGACAGCTGATGGCCAATATTTTTCCCAAAGAAACTCTTTTATGGAGGTTGAAACTAGTTGAATCAGCTGTTGCTTATGCTAATTCTCGTCTACATTCTGTTACAGCTCAAGTACTAATCCTTGCTAGGTTTCTTTCTTTCTCCATGCTAATTATCATGTTAACATAAACAATACAGTGGTTAACTTGACACTTATTTTTGCTTTTTTGTAAATAGTGGCAAGGATATGCTCTTACCAAGTAAAAATGAGGCCCATAGGCTTTCAAGATTAATAAAACACTGCAACATACGCGTCTTTGAGGAAAATGGGCACTCAATCCTGTTGGTATCGACAAATAAAAGTCAGCCTCCTTTTTTAGTACATTGATAAAATACAACCATAATGTCAACCCTTTTATTTGGTGCAGGAGAGTGGTGTTCAATTATTGTCCACTATTAAAACTACCCACATGTATCGTCGTTTTTTGAAACATGATCTTTTTGATGACTTTTTGCCTCCTAGTATCACAGAGTTCAAGAAAACTCCGCTTGAGACTTGGTACCAATATTTTTGTTTTACATTACTAATCATGTATTATAAGAAAATAAAATATGCTGCAATGCAGGTGTTACCGGCTTTTTACGGGTGCTGCAACGTTCTCAACAATGGATGATGGAAAGATAGTAAGAGGTCTTGCAGGGATTCCAGATGAAGGCCCCGTACTGATGATTGGTAATCGCACGCTACGGGGATTTGAAACTCTTTCTTTTGTCCTGGAGTTTTTGAGAGAAAAGGAAGTTGTGGTGCATGCTTTAACCCACCCGAAAACTTTTAAATTCAGTATTGAAGATGGATATATTATGAAGCTATTTGGTGCAATTCCGTTTTCTGCAAAAAACCTTTTTCAATTGTTATTAAGAAAGTCATACGTCTTACTCTACCCTGGTGTTGCATGCGAGGCTTCCCATCGTGAGGTCGGTTACATGTTTATATATATATATATATATATATATATATATATATATATATATATAACGAGCTTATTATTTCTTTGATTAAATTATGTTTGTGATTGATAGGGTGAAGGTTGCGAGTTGTTTTGGCCTGATAAACAAGAATTTGTAAGAATGGCAGTGAAATCTGGGGCAACCATTATACCATTTGTAGTTGTTGGGGAAGATGAAATATCAGAAGTAAGAACTCAGTTGTACCATTTAACGTGATACTTGATATATTAAGTCAAACAAGTTGGTTTCTTACATCTTATTATATATCTAATTTAAGGTGTTGGTGTTTATCAAATTTTGTTGCCAGTTAAGTACTGATTATGACAAAGTAAAGAGATTCAATATTCTCGATCAGATGGTGAATGAGTTCAATCAAGGGAAAACAAACTTGAGGTGATTTTACTTTACCAATGTTTATAATTTATATTAAGGGTTAAAGCCATAAATTAGCAACGTACTTACTTTTTTGTACCAAGGTAATTAACGTACCCATGTTATTACCAATGTGGGTAACCAACTCATAACTTTTGTTCCAATGTTAGTAAAATGGTACTTTAGTCACCGTTTAATTATCACATCTGCTCACATGTGGCTGTCCTGTATACTTTTAATGACTTGAAATGACACGTTAGATATATTTAGTGTACTTGAACTTTATTTCTTGATGAAATTCATTTGTTACCCTGTTTTTTTCCACAACTGGTCTTTTAGGTTGAATTTAACTTACAAAATTAGTGTTCCAAATGAATTTCATTAAGAAATAAAGTTTTAAGTACACTAAATATATCTAACTTGTTCCAAATGAATTTCATCAAGAAATAAAGTTTAAGTACACTAAATATATCTAACGTGTCATCTCATGTCATTAAAAATTATACATGTTACCATGATGATAATTAAACTGTGACTAAAGTTACCATGTTACCAACATTGGATCAAAACTTATGAGTTAGTTACTCACATTGAAACAAAACTTAAGAGTTTGTTACTTACATTGGTAATCAAATGGGTTTGTTACTCACCTTGGTACAAAAAAAGAAAGTACGTTGCTAATCTATAGCTTCAAACCATTTAATTGGCTTATCTGAAGGGTTTGAATTACAATTTGTTTACAGTTAACAATGTTCACAATTTTAATGAACACTGCGAAGTTATCTGAAGGGTTTGAAATACATTCAATTTAGGCCCATTTATGAGAAATGGGTTGATTTGTGTTATATCTATTTCTCTAACGGGTCGAACGGTGAAGTTATTTTCGCAAATTAATTGATTTGAAAGTCGACCAAAATGTTACTTCAAAATGCATACAACCTTAGTGATAATGTTTAACATAATGCAGTTCCATAATGGATATATAACATATTATTTATTTGTATTGTGACAATAAGAAAAGTTAATTTTGCGTTTGCGGGTCAGGTTACTAACCTGTTTTTACCTGCCCATTATTTCAGTCTGGGTTTGAAACATGCAGTTTGGGTGGTCTTTGCACACTTCTCATGCTTTAAGCTGTTCACATTGGGTTGTATGTCTATACTTTTTGTCAAAGGTCACATAAACAGTTTATTCAAGCTGCATATTGGTTAGAGGTAAAAGTTTTGACCTGTTAGCATATAAATGGGTTGAGTTAGGTCTCTTTTATATTAAAGCGGTCAAATTGGTCAAAAACAATTTAGCTAAAAAAATGGGTCGAAAGTCTCCTATTGTGTATTTTAATTTTTAAAATGCATGAAACCATCTAACTCGTTTTATTTAATGTTTATGATTACCATTTATGATATGTGTAGGGAAGGCTCTAAAGAAAATAAAATCGACATATTCAGTCCTTAAACTTTTCAAAATATACATGATATGCCTGTCATTTATATGTACCTAAACTGCAGAGATGATTTCCCCTAAGATTATTATTATAATGTACTACAACCTTCTACAATCATGAATTATGCACTAATTATTTACAACAAATTTAAAAGTGTTTGCAAGTCAACACAATCCAATCCATTTTGACTTTTTAGTTGTTACCCATCATGCCTAACCGTAACCGCCCATTTTACCACCTCTATTTTAGATATACAGACCAATAAAAATTCAGGTGTATGTTATTATGTAGTGATATCTCATCGATACATTTTCTTTGTTTTTTGATTACTATTCATATTTGTGGATGACAGGAAAGAGAGGGGCTCGGATATTTGTAAGCAACAACTTCGTTTACCGACCTTTTTGCCAAAGCTACAGGGTCGACTCTACTATATGTTGGGGAAGCCCATACAATTAAAAGGGAAGGAAAATATGTCCCATGACAAAGATTATTTGCAGGAGTTGTTTTTACAGATAACTTGCGATTGTGAAAGGAATATGAATTATTTGTTAGAAAAGCGAGAAGGGGATCCTTACAGAGGTTTGGTTGAAAAGGCTTATGTGGCTAATGACTTGTGGAAATTTGGATCAAATCCCATCTTTCGATCCATGAACTTTAAGCAATTCATCTATATTACATTCCGTTTGTTTTCTGATTAGTCATCAATTGTATTTTACATGATCAAAGGTAAACATTTTGCCTACATATTTCAAAATTTAACCTTATTTAACACCTTATTGTTTACAATGTAATTTAATTTATTATACTACTGAATATTGTGAGGGAAATATGAATCCAAACGTTTAACTGTTAGAAATGTATATATATGCTGCTCAAAATTTATAACAGAGTAAAAAATAAAGAAAGGTAAGTATATATGAAATCACCCCATGGAGCAGGACATTTTTATAATAACACGTTAAACATGAAGTTAACACTTATGAGTTATCTGGCTAAAAGCTTAATGAAAAGCAGAAAAATCAGAACCCAGAAAGCAATTAGAAACATAAGTAACGAAAGGTTAATCCTGGGTTTCAGAGTCTGTTTCCAGTATTAGATTCTTACAAGTTATGACTTCCTTTTTCCCGCGTGCATTTTGCATCTCTATGTCATTCATATCGAATGATACATGAAACATTCATTTCTTTTTCCAAGTTCATTTGAATACGTAATTTGCACCCTTTACTTTGGGTTTCTTCTTAGTGAGTTCATAATAGACTTTTTTGCGTTTTGCATGATGATATCATAAAATTTTAGAAATCATAATGGCCTTAACTTTGAGCAACTCCATTGTTTCATTATTACCTCTTTTTACCCAAAATGAAAACCATAGGCTGCGCTCACGTGTTCTTGTTAGGAGTGTAGGTGGCGAGAATTCAATAACAAAATCACAAGAATCAGTTAGGATCAGTAGTGCTTATTCTGTTAACAGGAAGGATACCAATGTAATTTCTTATGGTGATGGTGGTGAAATGAGTGGGCAAGATGTTCCTGAAGAATTGAAAACCTTTTGGGATGATGGTTTTGGGACTCAAACCGTGAAGGATTGTGCTTCAGCAGCCATGGATTTGCTTAAGAATGATATAGGGCCTCCTAGGTGGTTTTGCCCTGTCACATGTGGCAAACCATTGAAAGATTCACCTCTTCTTTTGTATTTACCTGGTAACTGGTGTTTGATATTAGGTTGCTTAGCTATAATGAATGTAATTAACTTTGTAATCTTATATTCCTTTGTTTAACGTTCCTAAAAGATCGTTTGCCACGCCCTCATTGGGCGTGATGCTTTGTTCAGGAATTGATGGAACTGGAACCGGCCTTGGCGTACATGCCAAATCTCTTGGAAAGTGAGTTGTACTTGAATGCAGCGATTTCGAAGTTAACTGCTAAAATATTGATCGATGATTATTCTTCTAAATGCATCAGTATAAAATGATTTATTTTTCAACTTCAATGACAGGGTTTTCCATGTTCAATGCTTGCATATTCCTGTTTGGGATCGAACACCACTCGAAGGTTATCATCTTCTCTTGCACTTAGTCCAATTGCTAACTTTACTAAACCAGTTACAATATTAGATACCCTTTCTTCGACCTCCAAAGTTCTAGCCTTGTGCACCTAATAACCTGTACAAGGTATTACATTATCTTTTACGTGTACTCGAATTAGTAAATGTGGTGCGAACAAAATAATGAGCTACCCGAGTTTCATGAAGGTTTGATTAGAATTGTGGAACAAACTGTGATGATTGAGCACACTTTATCCCCAAATAAGCCAATTTATTTGCTTGGAGATTCTTTTGGAGGAGCCTTAGCACTTGCAATCGCTGCTCGCAACTCTACTGTTGACTTAATACTCATACTAGCAAACCCAGGTCCACTTTATTCAAGCTTAATCCAATCCAATTAATTTCTTCTATTTTTTGGGTAATGTTACTTCCGTACATACACATATTGATGCATACATACATTCATATATGAGTTTATTTTGGAGCTGTAAATATGTCAGATAGTAACTGCTATTTTATCTATTTCAGCAACTTCTTATGAGAAATCAATGATGCACCCATTAATGTCCGCTGTGAGGTCTCTGCCTGAGGAACATTATGCGATGTTTCCTTATGCCATTAGCCCCTTTCTTGGTAGGTTCCTCTTTCATTCAGTTCAACTGAACCTCTTATACTCGGTTTTCTAGAAGTTCAAATCTGATTCATATGTTGGTCCATCTTCCATATTTTATAAACAATCTGTAATGCTAGGACTTATTTCATTCTGGCATGTCACTCTATGTACTTTTTGTTAAAACGATTACCAACATTTTCCTTTCAGGTAATTATGTAAAGATGGCAATGGTAAGAAGCATCGGTGAAAATCATATGCAATCTCTTTGGCAATTGCCTGGCAATATCAGTAAATATCTACCATCTCTTACTGTAAGAACCATCTTTAGGCTTTTATACATCTGCAGCTCGGCTTCTTCTTTGCTAACAATATAAATAAGAATTTGATTTGTTAATTTGCACCAGCCTGTTAATATCTTCAAAAATTTTATTAGACTAATTATGGAAATTTGCTAAGATTATGAAAACAAACAAGACCGTAATTCATACAACAAATTCATTGCGAAAAAAGGGGTCATTGAATATTAGTGAGCAAATTTATGTAGGACCATTAGTCCAATGTTTGCCTTTTTCTAAAAACTATTTATGCCCACTTCCTGTCATCTTTGTTGTACTTTTTACATGTATTTTTTGATAGGTGGTGGGCAGATTATTTCCAAAAGATACTCTTACATGGAGGTTGAAGCTGGCCGAGTCGGCTGCTGCTTACGCTAATGCTCGCCTTCATGCTATCACAGCTCAAGTACTCGTGCTTGCTAGGTTTTATTTCTATGACCAAATGCACTTATATTCTAATTCTCGTTAATGTATATCAACGTGGCCCGCTAGTTTACATTTTTAAGTAATTTTGCGTTCATATGCCCTCACAAAATCTAATATTGCCAAAATATTTGCATTTTAGCGGCAATGATTATATCTTGCCTAGTAAATATGAAGCCCAAAGGCTCTCCAGATTAATAAAGCACTGCGATGTACGTGTTTTTGAGGATAATGGACATACAATCCTATTGGTACTGTTATCTTGCAACTATAGTGTTCAACAAGTAGAAAAGAGCTTGTAATAAAGAAGCTTATCTTTTTGTTGGTTCAGGAGAGTGATGTTAACGTGTTGTCTGCTATTAAAGTTACTCATATGTACCGGCGTTTTTCAAAGCATGATATCTTGAAGGACTTTATTTCACTTAGTATCACAGAGTTCAAAACCTCAGCGGTAGACACTTGGTAAGAAAGTTTATAGTGTATGACCTTTTTATTTTCTTGTAATCACTATATATTGGGATCAAAATGATTCGATGCAGGTGGTACCGCCTTGCAATGGGTGCAGCGTTGTTCTCAACAATGGAAGACGGAAAGATAGTGAGAGGTCTTGCAGGAATACCAGATGAAGGCCCTGTTGTAATTGTTGGAAATCACATGTTAATGGCATTTGATGCGTTTCCTCTTGCCATGGAATTTCATAGAGAAAAGAAATATGTGCTTCATAGTTTAACCCACCCAGAACTTTTTAATATCAATGCTGAACATGAAGATGTTATGATTCCACTTACCGATATAATGAAGTTAGGTGGCTCAATTCCTGTTTCTGGAAGAAATTTTTTTAGATTGTTAGCCAAAAAGTCACACATTTTACTTTATCCTGGTGGCCTACGGGAGGCTCTCCATCGTAAGGTGACTTAATATTGATGCATCGGTTGCCTATGAATTTTTGTTACATAACTTCACTTAAAACACAATTGTGTTATTTATCTTTTTATTGAAATTGTAAAAAAATTTAGCTTTCTTCTGTGGTTTACAGGGTGAAACTGGCAAGTTGTTTTGGCCTGAAAAACAAGAATTTGTAAGAATGGCGGTGAAGTATGGGGCAACCATTATACCATATGGAGCAGTTGGGGAAGATGACATATTAGAAGTAAGAAAATACTCATTCTCTTTGCATATTTACTTGACCCAAGTTGATCTTAAAAGTCGAATAAACTTATTACTGTTGTTGATCATCAATTTTACTTTGCTGGCAGCTTATCGTTGATTATAACGATATTAAGAAAATACCTTTCCTCAATCTGATGTGGACTGCATATAATCAAGGGAGAAAAAACTTAAGGTGATTTTACTTCACAATCCGGCCTTATAATTTCTTCCTCTCAGTGATCTTATAAACTATCATTACTTACTTAAAAAATGAAGTTGCAGAAATGTACTTCACAAGGCTTTATGACATGAACTTTTGGTTGCTCTAAGGCACTGAAAATATAAGGACTAACCGTTGTGCACGGAAAATGCATTTTATTTGATGACAGGGAGGGGATGGGAGGAGAGATTGCTCAGCAACATTTTCATCTACCGTACTTTTTGCCCAAGAGACCAGGTCGACTCTATTATATGTTCGGGAAGCCTATACGAACAAAAGGAAAGGAAAATATGTCAAATGACAAAGATTACATGCAAGAGTTGTACTCCCAGATACGATGTGATGTTGAATATAATATGGCTTATTTGTTAAAGAAGCGAGAAGAGGATCCTTACAGAGATATTTTCGAGAGGTTCATGTGGCTAATGATTTATGGGACTTTAGATCAAATCCCATCATTTGAGCCATGAATGTTATAGTAATGCTACATATATGCATAACTTTTTGTTTAACTCATCAAATGCAGTTTAGCTTATCAAAGGTACCAATAATTTGTCATAATTTAAAGAAGGAAAGGTTAAGGAATACTATCAGAAAAAGAGTACAGAACAAAATAACATTTGTGTAGTTTACTCCATAGACAAAAGGTGTTGTTACCAATGTTTTGAAAACCGATTTAACCGGACCAATCCGACCAATTGAACAGGGAAATTTGAGAATTCCGGCCGTTGTAGACCGGTTTTGGGGGAGAGTTAACTGTCAATGGACCGGTGGTCCTATCCGGTTTTGACCAGTTGAACCAGAAACCCCCGATTTTAACCGGTTTTTGAATTCTTTTTTTATTTGGGCTAGTTTTCACCGGTTTTGGGCCACCGGTTGAATCGGAACCGGAGGACTTTCCCAACCGATTCAAAATCCGGTTTTAAAAACATTGTTTGTTACTGTAACATCTTTCTCTTTATAGTAAAATAGTAAAACACCAAAAGTGTTCTAAACACTAAAAGTGCACATGCATGTCACATGTTTTAAAGACTAAAAGTTCACATGTTCTAAGGAAACGGGCATTGAAGTGTAAAAAATAATCCGTCCCGTTTATATTTTCCGTGTCAAATTAATTGTCCACTTTAAAAGTAGTAGGATATATGTAATTAACTAAATTTCCTATATTACTCTAACTTTATATGTATGTCAAAGTATGATAAAATTGCCATAGTACACAAAATTATATTGTAATAATATACCCCTCCGTCTCAAAATAAATATCATACATTATTATTATATCAATTTGTACCCAAATAATTACCCACTTGCAAAATAACTAGTAAAAATTATTAAATTCCCAATATCACTCTTATTTATTACTTTTAATAATTTATTTCTTAAATTAAATTCACTTTGTAGTTAAACTTGTCTTTAATATAAGGGTAAAACTAATGTTTACTTAACATATTTTAAATCTAACAAAAATAAGTTGAGGAACATTTTTTTGGAACAAAAGGAGTATTTTTTTTTTTAATAACTATATGTATATGGACAATGAATTTGAAATGAAGGGAGTATCTCATGACACAAGTCAACACAATCTTCTACTTCCGTTTTTTAAAATAACTTTTTGTAAACCCCATACAAAATAATAATATTTAATTGTTTATTAAACATTGTTACTAGGGCGTTATCAAACCAAACCATTAACGAGCTATTCGAGCTTGTTCATCTCATATTCGAGCATGGTACTAATCGAGCTCGAGCTCAAACATAAATGATTACTTGATTAATTTTATGAGCTGGAGTTTTAAAACGATGAATTCGGCTCGACTTGTTTGAAAGCTCTGTAATAGCCATACGAGCTAAACAAACATATTTATCATCATAATTATTATATATTTCTTAAAACTTTAAAGATATGTTACTAATTAGATTTTTACTCAATACTATCTAAATTCATATATAAAACATCTCAATTGTTTGAATTTACAACTTTAAAAAAATTGAAGTGACTAAATTGCTCTAATTAATTCTAATTGTTGAAACACTATTAACATAAATATCATACTCCTAACAACTTGACATTCCATAATCAAATTCAATATTTTAAAACTCGATTTTAAGCGAATCGGATAGTTCCCCGATTCCTGGTTCAACCGGTTCATCCGGCCGATTCAATCGGTTATGTATATCTAATATAAAATGCCTATCTTCTTGTGTTACTTGACCCCAAAAATGTGAAATACGGAATAAAATCTGAAAAGTCTGGAGAGAGAATAAGTTTTTCATGACATACCCACCTTCTAAGTTTAAAAAGTCAAATAATGTGTATTATATCTTTTTTTTTCCCCAAAAAAAAGTGTACTACACTACTACCTCTCTTGTACTATACTACTACCTCTCTGTAACCTTCTTCTTTCCCCAAAATTGAAAACACTCATCATCCATTTTTTTCTCTCTATAACCTTCTTTCCCCAAAAAATAATACACTCAGCATCCATTTTTTCTTCACTTAAGATTCCAACGAGACTCCTAAGTTTTCTGACGACATTACCGCCGACCACCACTACGAGTTACCTCGACGCCACTGTCAACGCCACTATTTTCGCCACTGGTTTGTCCAACGAGGTGGCCGGAAAACGTACAACTAGATTATTCTTTTTTCACATAATCATCTCTTCTTGCTCCTTTTTGTGCGGCGACGGAAGCCTGCGGAGTAGGAGGCCGGCGGTTATACCAAGGCTAGGGTTTGGGTTTTTCCAATTTGGGGGGTGAGAGGAAAAGTGTTTTCATGGGTGTTGATTGTGTTTCCAAAAGAGAACAAAATAATTAATTAAAAGTAAATAAAGTAATATTATAAAATCTTGAAAAAAACATAAAAAAATATTCGAAACCGGTTGAACGGGGTTACCGTTTTCCGGTTCAACCAGAAAAGTCAACGATTTGAAGGGATTCCCAGAAGAACCGGTCAGAAATGAACCGTTATTATTCCCGGAGCCGATCGAACCATTCCGGTTCAACCGGTTTTTAATACACTGATCAAATTATCTTATATAAATCAAGTCAAATAAATGAGAAATTTTACATTCACTAAATTTTTACAAAACACAACTCACAAAATGATGGGGAATTAGATGTGGACCAATCAAAATCAATATCTTTTCTCTCATCCTTCTCTCGTCTCACATGATTGGTACATGTCATTTGTGGTTGATTTTTTGTAAAAATTATGTAAGTAAAGTACTTCTCCAAATAAAATTAAATCTCAAATAATAAAGGAATGCAACACAAAATAATGAAAAAGTTAAAATAACTTATTTAACATGAAGTTTAATATAAATTAACGTGGGTATACATGGAATAAAAAGATTTGAATAATACATTACTAATATGATAAATATAAATATTTATACATCAACTTTAATGTTTTAATGTGTTCATGTGTAGTGTCCGTTACTTTATGCGGGTTTCATAATAGTATCTGGAAACACAGATATTATATTGACACCACATGGTGTATAGAACACATAAGTCATTTCCACATTTTTATATATGAAAATTTGTTTTTACACTAGTTTCATTCCTTAATTTTGTTTCCATCTCTTATGAAGGACAAACTTTTTTTTCTTTTTCAATCTCACATTGTATATGTGAAACAACTATGATATAATAATAACATTATAATTACCAAAATTAAGTGTAAAATGTATTTTGTAAACTTTATTTGAAGTTTCATAAAATAATTGTATATTTTGTAATTATAAATGAGTTTATAAATTTAAAACTGATATCTAACTCGAGCTGAACCAAGAAATTATTAAATTATTAAATGAGTTTAGTCGAATATAAAGATATTCGAATAGACTAGGTTCGTTAATGCCGGCTGATAAATACAACAAAAAAATTGATTCAAACATTAAATATATACTATAACGTACTTATACTATATACAACTGTTGTTCAGTGTGATGCAAAAATCAATTTTTTTTTGTTGCATCTGTCAACTCCCTCGTTAATAGCCTCTTCAAAGTTCAAACAATGGGCCATTGGGCCCTGTGGTTATGAAGTGAATCTGAACGAGGACCGTTTGGCAATCCGTAGAACTAACGGGCTTTTGCTGATTTGGGCCTATTTTTATGCAATTTGAACCCTTTATGCAAAATCACCCTTTATGCAAAATCTTACCTTAATATTAGATCTTTATTTATACGAAGTCATCCATTCGCTAGTTTCGTCGATCTATCCAACTATCCCCTTATAATGGTTAGGAGATTTTACCTAATTACATTTTGTTGATCTTCCATGCTCTGAAGTCTTAATGTATATTCCAGTCCAATCTGGGGTAAATGTAAATCAAGTCGTATGTTATGGTTTTATAAAAGCAATCGCAAAAACGGTTATGAAATCGAAATGAATAAGTGTGGCGAATTTATATACCTGGTTGGTTATCTCGCAACCCTAAGAGCACCTCCAATGGCTCTTTTTTAAAGCTTTTTTCAAAGCTTTTTGTGTCATAGCTTTTTTTAAAAAAGCTTTACAAAAGTGGTAGCTCCAATGAAAAAAAGCTTTACTTACACATATATAAATAAAATTGATTAAAATAACAAGGAAAGAGAGTGTAAAAGCTTTACAATTCTCAACCTTTTGCAATCTCTCTCATTTATATTTTAATCAATTTTATTTATATATGTGTAAGTAAAGTTTTTTTTTTCATTGGAGCTACCACTTTTGTAAAGTTTTTTTTAAAAAAGCTATGACACAAAAAACTTTGAAAAAAGCTTTAAAAAAGAGTCATTGGAGGTGCTCTTAGACTAATCCCATTGTGACCAAAACCAACCCAACTATCAATTTAAAAATTAATTTCTCTCTCTTCCACCTATCCAACTAAACTAGATCCAACTTTACACTCCCATTATCAACCCATCTTAAACATTTTTTTTACTAAATAATTTTAATCATAGTATAAGATTTGTTACAGAAAGTACAACTCAAAACCAACCTAATATATTAAAATATTCTTCAAACCTTGGTACCAAATTCAACCAACCAAACCTTTGTTTGGTGAGGTTTTTTTTCTTTTGTATTTCTTTTTGATGACCAACCCATGAGAATTATAGTCTTAGACTTTATAACAATTACTTTTTCCCACAATCAAGCATAATGCAACTAACAATAGTATAAATCCTTCCGTTCTAATTTAGTTGTCCATTTTCAATATGCACACAAGTATATTGATTATTGTATTGACCAATCACATTTCATTTTTCTCCAATAAAATGCTTTCTTATTGGATTAAACTGAAAGCGAATAATTATTTTGAGACATTCAAAAAAGGAAATATGACAATTAGATTGGACGGACCGATTATATTCTTTCCAGTTTTAATGACTTTGATCCAAAACCTTAAGAGTAGCAACCACACAATTTTTTGCATAATTTTCAATCCAAATTGGTATAGAGTTGGTGCTACCGATTAGTGCTTTTAGCATTGTTGGTCTGTATCGAAGATGCTAAAAAATATGGCAATGAGAGCTTACACATCCTTTTTTTTTTTGATGATTTATTTTAAATTGAAAATTAACCGTTAAATGATCCGATTAATATTCTATTGATGTTGTTTGTTTATGGAATATAGTTTCTTATGCGTGAATGTCTATCAGCAGAATTGTAATTTTGGATTACTGTGATGAGTACTTTTTTCGCTAACGTATGCATGCAATATAATTATGTATATCTAATAGTCATTCATAAGAGATGATGCATGAAATCGACGTTTCATTTTGTTATTAAGCTTAGTTGAATACGTAACATGTACCCTTTTCTTTCATTTCTTGTTAGTTAGTTAGTTACAATGGGTAAGTTTTGAGCTTACCATAACATCCCTAAAAGAATTTTGAATCATAAAGGAGAGTTGATTGATATTTTGTTTATTGAGTTTTGGACCGATTTTCTTGTCGAAACATACCATAATGGCCTTAATTCCAAGCAGTTTGAGTGTTGCATTATCGCCCCTTATAACCTTAAAAGAGAACCATAGGCTTCATTCACATGTTCTTGTTAAGAGTACTATAGTTGGTCAGGGTTTAGGAATGGTATCGCGAGAATCAGTCAGGATCAGTGGCGTGTCTTATGCTTATAGGAAGGGTGCCGAAGTAGCTTCTTGTGGGCAAGATGTTAATGAAGAGTTGAAACCTTTTTGGGATGATGGTTATGGGACTCAAACCATGAGGGATTGCACTAAAATAGCCATGGAATTGATTAAGAGTGACGGAGGGCCGCCTAGGTGGTTTTGTCCCTTGGTATGCGGCAGACCCGTAAAAGATTCACCACTTCTTTTATATTTACCTGGTAATTTGTGTTTTTTTTTCGTGTTTGGTTGGCACATAAAGTTGTACATTTATGCACAATACATCTTTGTGACCCAGTTTAGTTGCTACTTAAAATTACTCAAATTGAAGTGTGAGTATGTGTCTGCCTTTACTCACTTATTAGTAACACACTGTGTACCTAATCAATTTGTATGCTCATACTTATCTGTTCAATGATACTTAATTTGTTTAGGAATCGATGGGACTGGAGCCGGCCTTGCTGTGCATGAGAAAGCTTTTGGAAAGTGAGTTGACTCGTTCTATTAACTTGTATTCCCATAATCCCATTATTATTTTGGATATGTATGTAAATGAGTAAATCACAAGCCATAATAAATGATAACTATTTAGAACATAAATCTCTTTGTTTTTCCATAAAGTATGAATTGTAATCAAAGACATTGGAAACTAAGTCACTATGTGTGGAATTGTGGTGATTAGCTTAGTTTCAACTCAATGAATTGCAAAGATTGATTAGTAGAAGAAAAATTATTATCAAGTAATTTCTGCAGAAATGTAGTTGAGAAACATACAAAATAGATGTTAATTTTGCCGAAAAAAGCTGAAAAGAACATCAAAAGGGGGATAAAACCTTAAACCAAAAAATTGTTTAACATGAATTTCATCAACAGTCAACCTGATGCGTACATTTCCTCAAACGGGCAGAATAAATTGCTTGACGGATCCATTACTGGTCTCTTAGTGCAACAATTATATGATCATATCGTTTGCAACTTTATTGACAGGGTTTTTCATGTTCAATGCTTGCACATTCCTGTATGGGACCGAACACCTTTGGAAGGTTATCATTTTCTTCTCTCGCATTACTGCTGAACTATTTCTTTTATCACTTAAATGGTTAAATGTTCATGGAACTAGCTTAGTCCTTTCTACAACCTTTATATAGTCTTTATTCAAACTCTACAAGTTGTACTTTTTTGTATCTCTTTAGGAAGTTGTGATTTAATAGACAATTTGATCATCTTGAAGGTTTGCTTAGAATTGTGGAAGAAACTGTGATGATTGAGCACAATTTGTCCCCAGATAAGCCAATATATTTGCTTGGAGAGTGTTTTGGAGGAACATTGGCACTTGCAGTCGCTGCTCGAAATCCTACAATTGACTTAATACTTGTCCTAGCAAACCCAGGTAGTCCTTTTCCTTTTCTTTTTTTTATTCAAAACAACTTGTGAATGTCAGTAGTAACTTCTATTGTATCGGTTTCAGCAACTTCCTATGATAGGTCAACGATGCACCATTTATCATCCCTTGTAATGGCTTTGCCTGAGGAACATTATGGGATGTTTCCTTATGCCCTCAGTCCTGTTATTGGTAGGTTACTCTTTGCTTGAACTCATGACCAGTTTTCTTTTTGATGTTTTGACTGTTTTCTGTTTAATGTCTATGAATGGTAACAGAGTAAAGCTGCATCCGTTTTCCGCTATATATTCCATTCTTTTCTTTGCAGGTGATTATATAAAGATGTCAATGGTTAAGACGTATGATGTAAATCATTTGCAATCTCTTTGGCAATTGCCTGGAAATCTTTTTAAAGACCTATCACTTCTTTCTGTAAGAACCATATTATGCTTTTATAATAGCGTTAGCTTCATGGGCCGGCTCCAATGTGTTAAGGAGGGGACAGGCCAGTTAAATATGGCCCAACATGCTTAACATAATTGACTTTTTTAGCAGGCCTGCAAATTTACTTTCATTTACCCCCTATTCCCTTAATTTACATATAACTTTTCATATTTTTGACAATTAGCAAGACACAAGTTTACCTTTATAATTACTTTCCCAATATAGCTGAATCTTTGCCCAATAGCTTCTTTTTGGGTGACATCAACGTAGCGCAATTTTTAATACTCTTTCTGTCTCAGTTTAAGTGTCTACGTTGCTACTGTCGGTTGCTGCAAAATAAGTGTTCATTTTCTATATCAACCAAAAGAATAAACTTTTAAATGGTAAATGGGTTATTATTGCATATTTCTAAAACTACGTGTATCTTCAAAGTGTACACTATAATTGGGATGGAGCGAGTATTATTTTTGTCACCTGTAGTATATGGGTTCTATCAATGCTAAAACACCTTTAACAAGATTTGAGAAAAAGGGACAAAGTTTTGTATTATGCATTAAGGTGGCATATTGAATTAACTTTACCATTTCTCAACAACTGCTTATGAGGTCTATCAATTGAAGGGATGAGAATGTAAAGGTTATGCTTAATTTCATTGTCCATGTCTTCAATTTATACTTTTCCCTGATAGGTGGTGGCCAGAATATTACCCAAAGACACTCTTACATGGAGATTGAAGCTACTTAAATCAGCTGCTGATTATGCTAATTCTCGTCTACACGCTATTACCGCTCAAGTATTAGTGCTTGCTAGGTTTCTTCCCTTTTTGGCTTATGCAGATCGTAACTTTAAGTTTTTGTTGCCATATATTTACTCACATGACCCATCAGTTGACGGGGTTTTTTAAGTACTTCTGAATTCATATGCCCTTATGGAATCTCATATTGCTAAGATATATGCATTTCAGTGGTAATGATAACCTCATGCCAAGCAAAGATGAAGCCCAGAGGCTTTCAAGATTGTTAAAACACTGCAATATACGTGTGTTTGAAGATAACGGGCACACTATACTATTGGTACTGAGATTTTCTAGCTAGACTTGTAATTTTCCTGTAAAATATGGATATTCTTCTTTATGTTTAAAAATTACTAAAGCAATAATATCATTCCCTTTTATGTCGGTACAGGAGAGTGGTGCTAACGTGGTTGCTACTATGAGATCTAATCAGATGTACCGCCGTTTTTTGAAGTTTGATATCTTCAAGGACTTTCTGCCTCCTAGTAATGAAGAGTTTAAAACCTCACTAGTAGAGAAGTGGTAATTAGTAATTAAAACTTAACTTGCTTAATTTATTTCTTCCGATGTTATATTTGCTGGTGAAATCAAGAAGTTAGTGATGCAATGTAGGTGGTACCGCCTTTATATAGATGCAGTAGCGTTCTCAACAATGGAGGATGGAAAGATAGTGAGAGGTCTTGCAGGGATTCCAGATGAAGGCCCTGTGTTAATCGTTGGTAATCACATGCTATTGGCGTTTGATGTTTTTCCTCTTGTTGCAGAGTTTATAAGAGAAAAGAAAATCATGATTCATGGTTTAACACACCCAGAAATTTTTCACATCAATCCTGCCCTCAGTTTTGTTATGATTCCCTTAACTGATCTACTTAAGGTCGGTGGTGCAATTCCAGTTTCTGGTAGAAACTTTTTCAACGTGTTATCGAGAAAGAAACATACGCTACTTTATCCTGGTGGCATACGAGAGGCTCTCCATCGGAAGGTGAATAATCTAGATATTCTGGTTGCCTATGCATTTTTATTACATAATTCTTTTTGTAAAAGTAACTCTGTTTTTATTTTAGAGTTTTCAGTTGCCTTCTTTTATGGGTAACAGGGTGAAGCTGGCAAGTTGTTTTGGCCTGAGAAACAAGAATTCGTAAGAATGGCAGTGAGGTTTGGGGCCACTATTGTACCATACGGAGGAGTTGGAGAAGATGACATATTAGATGTAAGAACACGCTCATTCTCTTTACAAATTTAATTGACACAATTTGATCTTTGAAGTTGACTAAACTAGTTACCTGTTGATGCTCACTTGTTGGTTTTGGTAATCTATTTTGTTGCCAGCTACACATTGATTATAATGACATGAAGCGAAACCTTTTCCTCAATTGGTTGGTGAATGAATATAATAAAGGGCGAACAAACTTGAGGTGAATTTACTTTATTTGATTTCTTTTGATTGAGCTTGTAAACCCAAACAATATTCTTGGCATGCACTTTGGATCCCTGTGCACCTTTCTTGTTGTTAAGCAGGCCGATAGCTTTGGGTGGTATACTTGCAGGCTTGTTAATATTCACACTTGAATTTTGTTTTAAGGCATGCACTTTGTGTGATGACCAATTGTAGTACACTAGTACATGTTATGGATATTATCAATCTAATGACAGGGAGGGGATGAAAGGAGAGCTTGCGGATCAACAATTTCATATACCAATCTTTCAGCCCAAGATACCAGGTCGACTGTATTTCAAGTTTGGGAAGCCTATACGAACAAAAGGAAAGGAACATATGTCAAATGATGAAGCTTATTTGCGAGAGTTATACTCACAGATAAAAAAAGATGTAGAAAATAATATCGCTTATTTGTTAGAGAAGCGAGAGGAAGATCCTTGTAGAGGTGTCATTGAGAGGCTAGTGTGGCAATTGGTATATGGTTCTGAAGATCAAGTTCCATCTTTCGAACCATGAACATTGAGTCATTCAGATAAGCAGAGATGTAAGTCTCAGTCATTCAATGTAATCTGAATTATGGAAGTTAACATTCTGTCATATCTCTTAAAAATTCAATGGTATCGCTTTTCGCCCACACAATAACCTTTTAACAGGTTGACTCTACTTTATGTTCGAAAATCATATACGAACAAAAGATGTTCTGTTGAGACATATTTTGTGACAATAGCTTCCTAGAAAACTTGTTATTGTTAGTATAAAATGTAATCGTTATAAGCTAGTTAAAATAGCGAATGTCCAAATCCATTTTATATGTGGCATCTATATGTTTATACCGGTGTATGTTTGGCCACAATAAATCAAGTGATCATGGGCCAAAATCAAGCAGTCATGGGTTTTTGGATTTGGGCTTGCAACCATGTTTTGGGCCAAGCCCATTAGGTATGTAACATGTATGTTTATGTACATGAGACTAAAAAGATCAAGGGGGTCGGTGACTTTGAATATATGATCACGTGAAAGCTTTTCCCAATCAATTGATTATTGACAAATAATAAAGATCGAGTATGCAAAGTCGGCAAGAGTAAGAACGGCCAAACATGTGGCTTGCACGAAAGTCAATGTAGGGTCGGCTAAACATGGAGCTTCATATGAATTGGTTTCGCATGCGAGGATTTATGATCAAAGATTAATTTGTATTGATAATAGATAATCGCAAAGCAAAAGATATGATATAGGCATATCTAGGCTAAAGTCTTGGTGTTAATCAAAGGTTAGTTTTAATCTAGAATTAATTTAGACGTATACTCCTTTGGTTGTAATCATTAGTTTATTGTAATCGAATTGATTTATTAATAAATGATTTATTTTACCAAAGTATTTATCTCCTATTCATATTTGTTTTCTGTTCGTTATTCTGTTCGTATTCTTTCGCATATTGTTTTTTTTAATCTCAATGATTAGTTTACGAGGATTCCACCCTCGTATTCTAGTAATCGGATCCCGGGTATGCATATGCGTATCAACGATAGGACCACTCTAACAGTGGTATCAGAGCGGGTTGGGATCTGTAATTGAGATTTTAGGGTTGAGAATCAAAAACGTTTTCGTTTTTCGGGTTTAGAGTCATTTTCGCGAACTGAGATTAGGGTTTCAGCAGAACTTGCGAACTGAGTTTTGCGAGTTGAGTTGCGAACCGAGATCACTTGCGAATTGATATTGAGTTGCCAACCGAACAGATTTGAGAATCCCCTTGCGAACCGAGTTGAGTTTACGAACTGAACTGAGTTCTGCGAGGTGAAAGCTGCGAACCGAGTTGACTTTTTGTGCGGTGCGAACTGAGTTAGGCCTTGCGAGATGAGACTTCTATTGCAAACTGAGATCTGGTCTACAAAAGTCAACCGAGAACTGAAAGTTTGACTAAGTAAAAATGAGGTACAAACTTTATATTTTGAATTGTTTTTCAACTTTTGAACTTTATATTGTCAAGTTAACTATGACTTGAGATGTTTAGGTTAAAAAGTAATTTACGTGTTAAACTTTCGACCCTAATGTTAACAAGTACATCACTTTTTATTATGTTTTAGATTTGAGACTTTTTGGGTTATTAGTAATATACACTATAAATAATAGTTATGTGGAGTAGCGATCGAAAGTCTTCCGACTCATTGCGTAGTCGAGCGGCGTGTCCCGATATTTTATATCGGCGGTCACATTCTCTAATATAACTTGTTTGTTTTAGACTTGTGAATCTTTCGATTAACAAGTAAATTACATATTTTTATATGCTAGACTAGAGAACTTTATGTTAACTAGTAAAGTTTTTTATATGCATTTTAGACTTGTGTATAGACTTAAGATCGTAAGGTATGGTAACATCCATTCCTCGGGTTTAGTAGTATTTTAATATTTTCTGACTGTGAATTATTATTTAATGTGTCAGGAAATAAGTTCATTTGTTATTTGAAAATAAATGGGTAAAAGAGTCAAATAATTTATTGTGGTTAATAAATTATTAACTGTTTTAATTTAATTTAGTTGACGGTAAAATAAAATAATATTTCCCCGCAAATGGTTTTTAAGTTCCAGACAATGATAAGTACATGGAACTAATATTACACAATTATATTACATTCACAGAAGTGAGTCGGTTTAATTCATCATATCTTTACATACATACGTACAGAACATACATATGTATCATATGAAGAACCCTAAGTCAAAACATGAAGAAATCATCAAATTGGAGCTTTATAATTCGAATTCAAGCTTCAAACCCACGTATTATCATCTTCTAATCATCCTAATCAACTTGTAAGTCTCAAATTCTTGAATTATGAACCCTAGAATTTAGGGGTTTAAGTGTTCTTGATTATAATCCGAATTTAGGATTTCAAAAGGGTAAATTGATATGAGTTAAGTTTCAATAACATGGATTAATCATTCCATCATCATCATAAGCATGTTATAAGTGTTAATTTTCGATTTTCATATAAACCTAGAAATGGGTTTTTGGGGTATTTGATGAAAGTATGATGATTAATTTGAAATTGAAACTTGAAAGTGTTATGTGATAATATATGATAGTTGTTTGATGTAAAATTATGTATAACATCGATTTCTAGCTTGAGTTGTGTGGTATTTGGGGGTTGGTTCGGGTTGAACAGCAGGGTTTTAAACCTGAAGATCCCAGGTAATGAAGAACAAGTCGGCGGGTTCTATACCCTAGCCGCGGGTTCTGCTGAATTACCCGAAGACCCGGCGGGTCCTAGACCCCATCCGACAGGTCATTCCTCCTGAACAGCAACTCAGTTCTTGTTTTTAATATGATTCTCAATAATTTGTTTTGTGTTATAACATTGATAAACTCATAACATGAGATAATAAGAGGTATGTTATGAATGATGAGAGACAATTAGGAACTTGGTATCTCTATGCAAATAATGTGTAGTTCCTTGAGTTTATTATAAATATAAGCTATGTATTGATGAGACAATTTACTAACTTATATTTGAATTAAATTCTCAGATTTCGAGAAGACTAAGTGACATTAGACTACTGAGTGGACAACTGAGGTGTCGGTGAGTGGATCTCTCAGTTTTACTTAGTTGTAACAAGTTTGGTTACAACGGGTAAACGTATTATTACTGCTTTTGGTTTGCCATGATGATTTTGGTTTAATAGTAATAATACTGTCGATAGTCTGTTTAGTTTAATCTGTTGATCTGGTTGAATCTGTGAATATGTGATCACTTGATATTTGGCCTTCGGGCATCAGTATTGAGGTCAATCTATTGGTTGGGTTTGGTTACTATTGTAAGACGACGGGAATTTCCTTGTACTTATCGTTAATAGGAAATTAGGTCGTATGAGATTAGTACCAAACTATCGGTCTATTTTGTATTGGCCTTACAGATTGTGGTAAGTGCTCTTGATGAATCCCCGGGTATAATGATATCTCAATAGCCACCGATCCTCATTGATATGTTGTGTTATTGAGATGTTATCTTATTGATATTATGTGTTTACTGTTGGTATTCTAGGCTGAAGGTTTTCCCAAGAACCATTGATATATTATAATGTTATTTGTTACTATGATTTGCTGTAAACAAAGTTGTTATGCTAAGTTAGGCTGTTGATTATAGTTTCACTCACTTAGCGTTATGCTAATTCCACCACAGTCCTTCCTGCAGGTTATAAGTGATGGGACATATTGGGGCTGGGCAGGAAGTTCTTGGAAATGATGGAATGTTTGACGACCCACGTGTACTCTGATATTTGAATTGTATAAATCCGTGTTAACTTTTGTTGTACATAATGCCCCAAGTTGATAAATTGTTGTTTAAATTAGTTTGATTTTATAAGCATATTAAATGATATAGCTTTTCAAAGCTGAAATTTGGATTAACGCTTCTGATATAGTATATATAAATGGCAATGAAATGAGGGGTGTTATAGGTATATAAGTAAATAACAAGTAAAATTTGTAGACTCATATAACTTATTCGTAAATAGACTTAAAAACTTTAAGTTAATAAGTAAAAGACTAGATGTTAGTTTTCAACTTAAGAATGCCTCATTGATAAGTTGAATTATACAATATAGTAATTAGACTTGAGAATATTTATATTGACAAGTAATTTACGAATAAGATATTTCAAACACATAATTTTAGCTCGAGATTTTCTTTATAAAAGATCAACTGTATCACGGGTTTAGTCGGTTAATATATGTAAGAAAATTATCATTGAGAAAAAATTAGGCAAAAACATTTTCTTGGAAATGTTTAGGCTAAACAGTTATAGAGATAACTGTATAAATTGAAGAATATGAGATTTACTGAAACAAAATATGGAACTGTATGGTCTAAGGAGAGCTTAGCTATCAAGATCTAATGAGACTTCATAAGATCAAAATCAGTTGGTATATCTTGAAGATTTTTAGAAGACCTGCAGATAGTGGATAATATGAAGATTACAGAAGATTATGAAGAAAACTCTAGAAGCAATTGTCAAGGGGGAGTCTGTTGGTACATCTTTGTGACAATCGATTCTAGAGGTTTAACGAAGACATTTGGAATATTAACGAAGACATCTAGAAGACATCAAGAAGTTATCTAGAAGCTATTGTCAAGGGGGAGTCTATTGAGACATGTTTTGTGACAATAGCTTCCTAGAAAATTTATTATTGTTAGTATAAAATGTAATCGTTATAAGCTAGTTAAAATAGCGAATGCCCAAGTCCATTTTATATGTGGCATCTATATGTTCATACCAGTGTATGTTCGGCCACAATAAATCAAGTGATCATGGGCCAAAATCAAGCAGTCATGGACTCATGGGTTTCTGGATTTAGGCTAGCAACCATGTTTTGGGCCAAGCCCATTAGGTATGTAACATGCATATTTATGTACCCGAGACTAAACAGATCAAGGGGGTCGGTGACTTGAATATATGATCACGTGGAAGCTTTCCCAATCAATTGATTATTGACAAATAATAAAGATCGAGCATGCGAAGTTGGCAAGAGTAAGAACGGCCAAACATGTGGCTTGCACGAAAGTCAATGTAGGGTCGGCTAAATATGGAGCTTCATACGAATTGGTTTCGCATGCGAGAATTTATGATCAAAGATTAATTTGTATTGATAATAGATAATCGCAAAACAAAAGATATGATATAGGCATATCTTAGGCTAAAGTCTTGATGTTAATCAAAGGTTAGTTTTAATCTAGGATTAATTTAGACGTATACTTCTTTGGTTGTAAACATTAGTTTATTGTAATCGAATTGATTTATTAATAAATGATTAATTTTACCAAAGTATTTATCTCCTATTCATATTTGTTTTCTGTTCGTCATTCTGTTCGTATTCTTTCACATATTGTTTTTTTTAATCTCAATGATTAGTTTACGAGGATTCCGCACTCGTATTCTAGTAATCAGATCCCAGGTACGCATCAATATATGCGTATCAATGATAGGACCACTCTAACATGTTCCATGACAAAGACTAATTGTGAGAGTTATGCTTGTAGATTATGTGTGACTTTGCAAACACTAATTGTGAGAGTTATGCTTGTAGATTATGTGTGACTTTGCAAACAGAAAAAATATGGGAGTGTTAAATGGATCCCTATAGAGGTATTGCCTGGATGTTTGTGTGCCAAAGAAGGGTCTTTAGATCAAATTCCATGAATATGTATACATCAATTATCAAATGGCATGTTTATAGAAAGATGTTTTTTTTTTAACTAAAAAAATGATAATATGATATTATTATTATTATTATTATTATTATTATTATTATTATTATTATTATTATTATTATTAAAACGAAAGGAAGCACATAAAACTAGAAAGGTAACATTTAACAGAGAAAAACCATTTCAAGTAACAAAAAATTCGACCAGTAATTAATATCAATGGGGACAAAACTTGTAAAATACTTAAAAAATTCGGTCAAATTAGTAAATGAGAGTAACACAAAGCAGTAAAAATTGAAAAAACACCCAATATAGAATCAACAAGAAAATGAATTAGTAAACAAGGTATCTATGATGATTCAATAACAACACTCGGACTTCAATTTTTTGTTTTTATTCTTGTAAGTACTTTTTCCAGCCTCAATATATGATTTATTGTTATTAATTTACTAGAGATTAGAGATTAGAGATTAGAGATAATCCTTATACTTCCTTGATCTCATATCTATTATACTATTGTAATTGGAGTAAAGTTCACGTGAGTACAATTTTGAGTGAGAATATGAAAATCAATATCAACAACTCATTTTAATCAAATACCCATTTCCTCACATTTTTGAAACTTAAATAGCTCACAAAAAGCAAGTCGAAAAATCATGAAAACCGCACCATAAAATTCAGTGTTTTATCCTATTCGATTTGATGTCCCCTAAGTCATATTTTCGACGAATTATTTTTTTTGTACGTTTTACAAATTAGTAACATATGTGTTAGTTATCGATTGTACATTTGATTTGCGGTTATGGTTTAGGTTTATGGTTAGGGTTTAGTAGGGTTTAAGATATAGGGTTTTGGGTTTAGTATGATTTAGGGTTTAAAGTTTTGTAAAACGTTTAGGGTTTAGGTTTTAGAGGTTAGGGTTTAGGAGAAACCCCAACCTCCAAACCCTAAACTCTAACCCCTAAACTCCAAACGCTAAACGCAAAACTAACACATGTGTTACTAATTTATAAACCCACCAAATTATTTTTCCCGAAAGCATTGCTTGTTGAATCTTAAATCGAAGAAGATAAAAATGTTAAAAATTATGGTGTAAATTTCATAATTTTTCGACTTGACATTTGTGAGATATTTAATTTTAAAAAGATAATGAAAATACATATTACATGAAAATAAGTGGTTGAAATTGATTCTTTTCATTCACACACAAAATTCCATTGTCATTTGAACTCAATTATTATGTTGAGTCATTCATATGGTATGATACTTGAAAGTATGAAACACACATTTCATTTGTTTCCAAACTCACCTAAATACGTAAACATGCACCCACTTTTTGGGGTTTTTGTTAGCTAGTTCAGCATATGCAATTTTTGCACTTAACATGACACTATATTGATATCCATTAAAATTAAGACTTTTGTGCAAATTTTGTTTTAAAGTATTACACAATGGCCTTAATTAGGGGCAGTGTTAGTGTTCCATTGTCACCTCTGTTTTCTGTAAACAAACAATGTATGATGCGTTCGCGTGTTCTTATTAAGAGTGTAAATGGTGGGGATTCGGTAATAGTATCATGTCAGTCTTGTAAAAACGATGCAGTTTCTTATAATAACGGTGGTCGAAAAATGAGTGGACACAATGATGTTGAAAAGCTGGAACCTTTGTGGGACGATGGTTATGGGACTCAATCCATGAAGGATTACATTAATGTAGCCCGCGACTTAATTAAAAGTGACGGAGGGCCACCTAGGTGGTTCTGTCCCATCGCGTGTGGCAAACCATTAAAAGATTCGCCTGTTCTTTTGTATGTACCAGGTAATTGGTGTTTGGTTGCTACATAAAATTACAAAAATTTATGCACCATGGTACGTAGTTAACGTTCTTAAGAAGTGTTTTGTTATGTTTTGATTTGATGTCATTATATTTGTGTAGGACTGGATGGGACTGGAGCCGGGCTTGTTGTACATGAAAAATCTCTTGGAAAGTGAGTTGAACTTTGATCTTGAGCTTCTTTTTGAGCTTTATCTTTTATAAAAATCTCTTGGTAGGTGTCTGTTTGAAGAAATGATGGCTTTTCTATCAGTTCATTCGATATTACAATTATATTTATTTAACTTCAATGACAGGGTTTTTCATGTTCAATGCTTGCATATTCCTGTTTGGGATCGAACACCTTTGGAAGGTTATTGTCTTCTCTTGCATTTATATTGCGTAAAACTTGATATATCAATAATTCTACAAGACTAGCTGAGTGTTTGACCCGTTCTTCAACCTGCAAAGTTGTAGCCCTGTACCTCTTGTGCACCAAATAACCATTATTATATTTCTTGGGGAATTAAGTTCATACTGTTGTCTTGGATATATTTTATATATTTGCAAGTTATATCTTTAATATTTCTCTTTAGCAAATTTTGGTGTTAGTTAATTTGGTGAAAAAATGATTTTGATGAAGGTTTGATTAAAATTGTGGAAGAAAATGTGATGATTGAACACACTTTATCACAAAATAAGCCAATTTATTTGCTTGGAGATTCTTTTGGAGGAGCCTTAGCCCTTGCAGTCGCAGCCCGTAATCCTACAATTGACTTGATACTCATCCTAGCAAACCCAGGTTCATCTTTCTGTTATATATGGTTTTTTTTCCAGAGTAATGTCAACGTTATACATTTACGTAGTATCATTAATTCATATTTTTATGTATGTATAGATAGTATCTGATATTCTATCCATTTCAGCAACCTCCTATGAGAGGTCTCCAAGGCACCCGTTAGTAGCATTCATGAGGACTCTGCCTGATGAATGTTATTGGACATTTCCTTATGTCACGAGCTTTCTTCTAGGTAAGTCTGTATATAAAGCTACGGATAGATGGCTAATCTTATGTTTATCTTAATAATCATCTTTCTTACACTAACTTACCAACTTCTACAGATCTAGTAAGTTTCATCCTAAATTACCGCCTAATTCTGCACCAGATTCTTTCTTTCAGTATTTTCTCTCTATATTTGTGAAAAGATATTCTCAACGAACCGTTTTCTTCTTGTTTTGTTTTCTAAAGATTCAAATTTCATTCATTAGTTGGTTTGTTTACAACTTTAGTAAAGCATCTTTGATGATGGCACCTTTTTCAACAATGCATTTTCTTTAAATTTCTTCTATTTACTTTTGCATGTTGTTTCAAGGTGATATGGTAAGGATGGCAGAGGTCAAATTCGATGGTACAAAAAATCCGATATCGTATTTTCAATTGATGGGAAATGTAATTAGAGATTTTCCACTTTATTCTGTAAGTAAAACCTTCTGTACTTAGTACTCCGTATGATCTTATTGTTTTAATTTTCTTCTTTGTAAGTGATATTGAATAGATATATAACTTTTTTCTTCTCTTTTGCTTTTTAGTTTTCAATTATTCTAATATATTTGTGACTGGTTCGTATATATCATCAACATTCTCATTTTTAGGATTATTTCTGTTAGGTGTTGACCGAAATACTACCAAAAGACACTCTTATATGGAGGATCGGTCTAGTTGAATCAGCTGCTGCATATGCTAACTCTCGTCTTCATGCTATTACAGCTCAAGCATTAGTGCTTGCAAGGTTTCTTTCTTCCTTAGCTTATGCAAATTACATCATAAGTCTTGTTACCTATGTATATACAAGACTAAAAATTGGGTTTGGAAATGTGATCTACGTTGTTTGGAACTCATATGGCATTATGGACTGTAATCTTTCTATGATATTTGCATTTCAGTGGTAAGGATAAACTTTTACCCAGTAAACATGAGGCACAAAGGCTTTCAGGACTACTGAAGTACTGCAACATTCGTTTATTTGAAGAGAATGGGCACACAATCCTTATGGTACTTAGATATGATATGACCCGACTACAATATATGAATGAAAAGAACACCAAACAACTAGAAGCTCTCCAATGATGTCAAGTCAAAATTCTCACTCTGCTCTATTATCACATTCAACATAATAAAACATTTGCACTTTACTAATGTTATAGCTTACGAATGTAAAATGATAATTGATTATTTGTGTTTAATCAACACTTGGTCTTTGAAATTCTGCTTTGGAACTTATATTGATTATCACGACTGGAAGTTGTAATAATCAGTTTTTAATTCTGGATAAACTGATTTTGCTTCAATATGTATGATACTATGGTTCATTATGTCAAAAAGTCTAGTTGGTATGATACTGGCTATAACGAAACTGGTAATATGAGAGCAAGTTATGACGAAGTAGCTAACTTGTAATAAAATCTGTTTTTGTTCATGCAGGAGAGTGGTGTTAACGTGTTGTCTGCAATTAAAGCTACTCATATGTACCGCCAATCTTCAAAGTATGACATATTCAAGGATTTTTTGCCTCCTAGTATCACAGAGTTCAAAACAGTACCATATGAGAGTTGGTAACCTGATAAAGCTGACTTTTATATATATATATATATATCTACAACCACGAAAATGTTGATTATCTTTTTCGCTTAATGCAGGTGGTACCGCCTTCCAATGGGTGCAGTAATGTTCTCAACAATGGAAGATGGAAAGAAAGTGAGAGGTCTTGCAGGGATCCCAGATGAAGGCCCTGTATTATTAGTTGGTAATCACATGTTATGGGGATTTGAAGCTTTCTCTTTCATCTTAGAGTTTCTGAGAGAAAAGAAAGTTGTCCTTCATGCTTTAACCCACCCAGAGACTTTTTCATTCAATGTTGAAGATGAATATATTATGGTTCCATATACCGATATTATGAAGCTATTTGGTGCAATTCCAGTTTCTGCAAGAAACCTTTTTAAATTGTTAACAAGAAAGTCACACATCTTACTTTATCCTGGAGGTGCACGCGAGGCTTTTCATCGTAAGGTATGCTATATATGATATTTTGTTCCTAAAACATAAGAGTATAAGACGTTTAGAAATAACTTGTTATCTTTATGAATCCTTTTTTTAATGTGTGGTTAAAAGGGTGAAGCTAGCAAGTTATTTTGGCCTGAAAAACAAGAATTTGTAAGAATGGCAGTCAAGTTTGGGGCTACCATTATACCATTTGGTGTTGTTGGGGAAGATGACTTATCAGAAGTAAGAACACGCTCTCACTTTAAGTGTAATTGTCACTTGTTGGTGTGTTATAATTAATTTTTTTGCCAGCTACTTATCGATTATGATGAAATGAAGAGAATCCCATTCCTTAATCGAATGGTGACTGAACTTAATCAAGGGAGAAAAAGCGTCAGGTGAATTTACATTTATAACATGCAGTTACATTTTTTTTCTTCTACGAGTCACTCTAACAATGTTTTGAAAGCATGCGTTTTACGCCGAGTTGACATGGGTTGTGTTTATCTCAAGCATGTCAACTAAAAAACTTGGTAAAATGGAAACGGGTCAGAAGTAGCTCAAAGTGTATTTTGATTATATCAATTTCCAAATTTCTTTATTATAAAAGTAGTATATCTTCATTTTTATATTCATATGTCATGCATTACTTACTAATAGTAAATTTGATACAATTATGAAAGGTCTTTATGGGTCAAACTGGCCTGCTTAGACAACAGTAATTTAAAATATACTGACCACTGATCATTTAGGTTTATATACGTTAGTGTATAGGCATTGCTCACTGATAGGCCTTTTTTATTCTCTCTTCTATTCATCAGTTTCTTTCATGACAGGAAGGGGACAGGTGGAGAGATTTCAGAGCAACAACTTCATTTTCCTATCTTCTTGCCAAAGCTACCAGGTCGAATCTACTATATGTTCGGGAAGCCCATAAGAACTAAAGGAAAGGAAGATATGTTAGATGATAAAGATTACTTGCAGAAGTTATACTCACAGATACAATATGATGTCGAAAAGAATATGGCGTATTTGTATAGGAAACGAGAGGAAGATCCTTATAGAGGTATGGTTGAGAGGTTGGTGTGGCTGAGGGATTATGGATCTTTAGATCAAGTTCCATCATTCGAGCCATGAACCCTTTAAGTCCTTTATATATATGACATTTTGTTTACAGATGTAGGTTCAAGTCACCAAATGTATTTTACATGATGAAATTGGTAATCTTTTGTCATATTTTTTAAGTTCAATCTATATCATTACTTATTTTGTCCTGATACTTTTGGTTTCACTGGTCCAACAGAGTCCACCCAATCCCAGAATAAATCTTAATTAGCATTTTATTTAACAGATATAAAATGAACAGAAACACTACCAAATACCATAACACAGACGGTTCTCGTGTTTTACTGACCCATATGAACCCAAGGAAATCTTTGAACAAACCCGAACCTCAACCTCTCTGAAAACACATATTAAAAAAAAAAAAAAAAAAAAACACCCTAAACCAAACACAAACAGACTTCTAACCAATGTTGATTTGGTCTGGTTTTGGTCTTAGCCAAAAACAAAACTGAATCTCATGCACCACCTTGATTGGAATTTCAAATATAAATTTAGTTTATGAAAACCCTTTGTTCTTCACCCAGCGGGTCAACACAGAACCACTGTTACCACACGTTCAACCCAAACTCTTGTGTAGACTGTTTGAAGCTTACATCTTGACATGCATTACTCCAAAAAAAATACATGTCATATGTGCGACCGTGAAGCAAACAAGCAGATAGAATACATATCTTATCCAATTTTGTTTTATTTTCAAACAGAAAAGTAGAACATTTCAAATTTTACACTTATTCAATTTGAAAGCAAGTAACTCGTGGTTTTAGTTTGATTGGGCTGTTGTGGATCGAGATACCAACTCAACAAATGGCTTCGAAGGTTTATATCTTTTTGGTTACCAAATTCATTACTTGATCATCCAGGCATATATGATGACATTTCAGAATCTTATATCTAATTTTTTTTATCTGTCTGTACATGATATATATTTTATATTGGAGTAAATTTATCTATATGTCATTCATATTGAATGATACATGATTCCAGCATCAGTTAAATACGTAACTTTCACCCCTTTTCTTTGGGATTCTTGTTAGTGAGTTTATACATAATTTTGTTATCCAAAATTAGTTACTTTGAATCATAAAGAAAAGCTTTGAATTTCTTGTTAATCTTTGTGTCAATTTGTTTGTGGATGTAATTTCATAATGGCCTTAACTGTGAGTGATTCCTGTGTTTCAATGTTACCCCTTTTCACTATAAAAGAAAACCGTAAGCTGCGTTCTTGTGTTCTTGCTAAGAGTTCAGGTGGTGAGGATTCGGTTATAGTATCACGAGAATCAGTTAGGATCAATGGATCTAATTTTCTGTACACGAAGAATACTGATCTGGGTTCTTATGTTGAAGGTGCAAAAACAAGAGGGCAAAATGCTCCTGAAATGTTGGAACCTTTGTGGGATGATGGTTATGGGACTCAAACAACAAAGCATTATGCTGAAATTGTCATGGAATTAACTAAGAGTGATGGTGGGCCACCCAGGTGGTTCTGCCCTGTTGCGTGTGGCGTACCTTTAAAAGATTCTCCTCCTCTTTTGTATTTACCTGGTAATTGGTGTTCCATTGCTACATAAAGTCGTATGATTTAAAAATATATAGGTATGATGTGTTCGAAAAGATCGTCTGCTAGGTGCTAATTTGGTGATAATATTTATCTAGGAATGGATGGTGCAGGGGCTGGCCTTGTGTTACATGAGAAAGCTCTAGGAAAGTGAGTTTTACTTTATCTTTAAAATCTTTATTATTTTGATATGTAAATGTGTAATTCACAACCACTATTATAGAATGAAGTGTAACATTGTAATGAAAAGGTGTAAAAATCCTATATACATGACTAGTTAAAAGTAGTCCTCCAACAAGCATAGGTTTCTTTAGAAGATTCAAAGAAACTTAATTCTGCTTGAAAAAATCGATGTTGTTGTCTAAATTGGGTCAACGAATGAGGTTTTCCTTATTTAGGTCACCGGGGGAAGGTAAGTCTTTTTTGACCGGTACTTTTATGAAACTGGAGCTAATATAAAATGAGCTTTTCGACTCCATTGACAGGATTTTCCATGTTCAGTGCTTGCATATTCCTGTTTCAGATCGAACACCATTGGAAGGTTATCATCTTGTATTGCATTTAATCATTTATATTGTGTAATACTTCAGTAAATTGGTATATCTACTAACTTTAAAGTAGTTCAATACAAAACTTGATTTTGATGAAGGTTTGATAAAAATTGTGGAAGAAACTGTGATGATTCAACATGCATCATCTCCAAATAAGCCAATTTATTTGCTTGGAGAGTCTTTTGGAGGAAGCTTAGCACTTGCAGTAGCCGCACGTAATCCTATAGTTGACTTAGTACTAATATTAGCAAACCCAGGTAATGTCAATATCATAGCTGTATTTTTAATCAAGTTTGTATAAATTTAGCAACTCTGTGTATGTCGAACAAAGAGTAACTGGCTACTATTATCACTATATCAGCAACTTCCTATGACAGGTCCGCAGCACACTCTTTTGTATCGCTCGTGAGAACTCTTCCTATGAGCCACCTCATAAGAAGTATGTTACCGTGTTCTTCATTTAATTTCATTTATTGTTGCACTGCGAGGACCTTTTCCTGAATCATATGTTGTGTTCTCAGGTGATTTAGTAAAGATAACAATGATTGTGACGAACGGTAGAACATATTCATCATCTCTTTGGTTTCGCAATCTTGATGAAGATCTGTCTATTGCTTCTGTAAGAATAATTCTTGTTTGTTCAATCTACTACTGAAATGTTAATAACAGTATATTTCTGTCCAGTATTATTCATCTGTGTTGTTATTTCTATACTTTTACTTGATAGGTGATGGCCAAAGCATTACCCAAAGACACTTTTAAATGGCGGTTGAAGCTAGTTGAATCAGCTGCTGCTTATGCTAATTCTAGACTTCATGCTATTACAGCTCAAGTACTTTTACTTGCTAGGTTTCTTCCTTTTTTGGCTTATATGTTCACACAGCCCATAATTATACCTATAAAATTAAACATTATAAACTAACATTTCCAATATATATGCATATCAGTGGCAAAGATAACCTCCTACCAAGCAAAAATGAAGCCAGGAGGCTTTCAAAATTGTTGAAGCACTGCAATGTACGAGTGTTTGAGGACAATGGGCACAATATCCTACTGGTAGTAATCGATTTCTTTGTGTTTAACACTTCAACAATTACAAAAGAAGTTTTAAAGAAGTAGCTACTATATAGCAATAATGTAAAACCTTTTTGTTAATGCAGGAGAGTGGTTTTAACTTGTTGTCTGTTATCAAGAATACTCAGATGTACCGCCATTCTTCTAAGCATGATATCTTTAAGGACTTTTTGCCTACTAGTATGACAGAGTTTAAAAACGCACCCATGGAAAATTGGTGAGTGTAATGAAATTAATATTAATCTTTTCCTGCAAGTTATATAGAGTCGAATATGCTATGCAGGTTGTACCGGCTTTGTATAGGGACAGCAATGTTCTCAACAATGGATGATGGAAAGATAGTAAGAGGTCTTGCAGGGATTCCTAATGAAGGACCTGTATTAGTTGTTGGTAATCACATATTATGGGGATTTGACGCTTTCTCTGTCGTCCTAGAGTTTTTGAGGGAAAAGAAAATCACACTTCATGGTTTAGCCCATCCAGAAATATATCAAATTCGTGCTGAAGACGAATTTATTATGATTCCGTATACTGATGCAGTGAAGACTCTTGGTGCAATTCCTGTTTCTGCTAGAAACCTTTTTAGATTGTTATCCAGTAATTCATACGCCTTGCTTTATCCTGGTGGTGCACGTGAGTCTCTCCATCGTAAGGTATGTTATTTCTGCCCATATTTTACTTTAGAAATTTTATTATTATTGTATTTAGTTTGCGACTCGCTTTCTTGATTGGTTAACAGGGTGAAAGTTGTAAGCTGTTTTGGCCTGAAAAACAAGAATTTGTAAGAATGGCAGTGAAGCTTGGGGCTACCATTATACCATTGGGAGCTGTTGGCGAAGATGACCTATCAGAAGTAATCAACAACACATTTACTCTATATACTTCATAGTTGACACACCTTATTTCTTATTGATGTATACTTGTTGCCAGCTCTTAATTGATTATAACGACATGAAGAATATCCCTTTTTTCGATCAAATGGTAAAGGACTACAATCGAGGAAGAAAAAACGTCAGGTAAATGTACGCTTATATTCCAACAAGCTGTTCATTTTGTGTCGTATGCTTACAGTTTTGTTTAGCAATGGTCCAAATTATGTTTTAAGACATGAGTTTTATATACGATGACTAATGATCATTTAAGTCAAATTTTGCAGGGCGGAAATGGGAGGAGAGATTGCTAAGCAACAACTTCATATCCCTATATTTATGCCCAAAATACCAGGAAGACTCTACTTTATGTTCGGGAAGCCTATACGAACGAAAGGAAAGGAGCATATGTTAGACGATAAGGATTATTTAGGAAAATTATACTTGCAGATAAAAAATGATGTTGAAAAAAATATGGCTTATTTGTTAAGAAAACGAGAGGAAGATCCTTACAGAGGTATCGTTGAGAGACTTGTGTGGCTAGCGAATCACGGGTCTTTAGATCATATGCCATCATTTGATCCATGAACATTAAGCTACCAGTTGTTGTATGTTGCTATACATCAGTAATGTTATTTGCAAGTTTAGTCGGTTCAATGTATAATCAAGGGTATCATTTTGGCATTCATCTTAAAAAATCCTATTTACATTCATCAATAATTAGACTTAAATTTGCAACCATCAATAAGTCAATGTGAAAGAGACCTTTAAATACCAATTAAGCGTTGGTAAAGAAATTAATTAGCAAATTCACAATTATTACTACTTTATATGCAGGTTTGTAAATGAGCCGTGCTACTCATGCTCGATTCAAGGCGAATATTTCTAAGCTCATTTAATAAACGATCTCAAGCTTTTTATTTCGAGCTCGAACAAGCTCTCGAACCTTCCATTTATATATATATATATATATATATATATATATATATATTAACTTTTTATATAATAAATATAAAAATAATAATCACATTATAAAGTCTAGTGTTAAAGGAGCTCATGACTTTACCACCAATGAAGCGCATAACCCAAAACGTTATAACTTAATCCGTGCGAGTTTCGGTTCAAACGTTATGGTATATGTGATGGAGGTGATTTTTCTGGCAATGTTAGACTTTGTGGGGATTCGGTCGCGCTTCATTAAAACATGAAGTGACTCTCGTGGGTGGTCCAAATACCCATTTATTTATAGGTATTTGAATGTATTTATCACTTGTTTTGGAGAAAACTTGTCAAAGTCTTAAACGATTGGGCCAATTATGTCAATTACAAAGTTGTTAGCGTTACTGTTCGACGGAAGTGATAATATCACAGTCAAACCGCCGCAATTATACACGCTCCGTCGTACCGCCACCGTGAAATCGAGAACAACATGAAGAATATCCCGGTGATTCTTCTTGGATGCGGTGGTGTCGGGCAGAAAGTTCTCGAACACATCGTCTCTTGTCGTCAAATTCACGCAAAAATGGTAATTTCAGCTTCATTCTTAATGCTTTTATTTAACTAGCATTTTTTTCTTACAATTTATAGTTTGATTTCGACGATTTTGAATTTGATAGAGGAGTTGAATCTGATTAATTTGATGGAAATTTGAAAATGCAATCTTATTTTGACATTTGTGTTATTTTATAAAGAGAAAGTAACCGTTGACTTTTTGAGGTCAAAAGGAGTATGTTGCTATGCATAAGTTACATTTTGTATCGACTGTATATATGTTATGTGAAAAGATGACAATCAGCTAGTAATGTGCTAATCAATAAGTATTATATATGCTAAAGTTAGGTGAATATTATGTATACATGTGAGCAGTCATAGTTTTTGATACATTCATATTTGTTGGGCAGGGAATTCGCTTGCGAGTTATCGGTGTGTGCGATAGCAAATCGTTTCTTGTTACACCAGATGTGTTATCTATGGAGTTCGATGATGACTTTTTAAAGTATTTATGCCAGACTAAGTCTGGTAGCTTGTCATTGGATAAGTGTATCATATCTGGTAATTCCATTAAAAATTCGTGTAGTACTAATATGAGTTATGTATTATCATGCATTTTCTATAATAAGTTGGTTCAATATATCCAATTATCTTTCTGTCGTCTAGGTAATGAATATTTGTAGTCACTTAACATGCTTCACTTTATTACTTCTTTTTGAATACTTCTTTAGGTAAATGTGAAGCTTCTTCATCTTCTGAAACCATGAGTATAGTCACTGATATTGCTTCTCGCTTAGGTAAATTGATTGCTCAGTTAGTATCTATTATCTAGTGTTATGTATGCTGGAAATTGCAGCATGTCCCATGGCCCATAAATAGCAACAAAAAAAAATTATTAGTGCTCATATATTATTTTTCAGGATTTGTACTTGTTGATTGCTCTGCAAGTGCACAGACCGTTGAAGTTCTTAGCCAGGCAGTTAATTTGGGATGCTGTGCTGTATTAGCCAATAAGAAGCCTCTAACTTGTTCAATGGTAACTTGTCACTTATCATTTATGCTCTCACTTCATGGATTAAATTTCCCGGAGGACTTGTACTGATTTTGACGCTTCATTATGAAATAAGGACTAAGGGAACCTTTTAACTTGGGTTTTTTGCAGGAAAAATTTGAAAAGTTGTTCTTACAAGCACGTCGCATAAAGCATGAATCAACTGTAAGTTGTGCTATTTCATATTCTACAACTGATCATTATAGTTGGTGGCTACGATATAAACCATTACCATAGGTGGCAGTTTCTTCCATTTACTTATGAATGGGTTGATTTTTAAAACTAATTCTTCTTAAATGGGCGATATTAGTTTTTTACTTGGCTACAGCAGGTCAACAGGCTAAAAAGTCACACAAAGTATGTTTTAATGCATACAACCTCCTAAATCATTTTATTTGTATATCAAGATTTTTACTGTGTTACTGTTGCATATAATCATATAACCCCCTCATTATTACAATTAAAAATAAAATGGACCAAAAAGATGTTTGTGGATCAACTCTACCTGGTTCAACTCATTTTAATACATATTAGAAAATGTCAGATTTAACCCAAAGTCCCTAACCCATTTATGACCTGTTAATCAACACTTCTGCCATGTCCATCTTGCCGCTTATACTTATATTGATTGTTTAGTTGCTGCTTGTATGTCAAATGACGGAATTACACTTGCATCTCATTTTTTATTGCTATAGTTGTTCGTGTGGCTTGCTATTGAAGATCACCTCCTATCTTCACATGCATTTTTCCTTTCTTGTTGGTAATTAGGTTGGTGCCGGCCTCCCCATTATAGCATCGTTAAATCGTCTTATTTCATCCGGAGACACCGTCAAACTCATAATAGGGAGCTTGAGTGGTAATGCATTTGAAAATTCATTGCAACCTTTGTCTACTGGTGCATACTTCCGTTACTTGATCACAAACTTAACTAATGAACATGTGCGGACCCAAAATTAGGTACTTTGGGCTACGTAATGAGTGAGCTAGAAAATGGAAAGCCATTCAGCGAAGTTGTAAAAGCTGCTAAAGGCCTTGGGTATACTGAACCAGGTCAGATTATGTTTATAAGAAATATTATTACAATTGACTTTATCTTCCGAAATATTGGGCTACTAAACACGTTTTTTACCAGTTCTTTATATCACTGAGTATATTACTTTAGAATTGGCAGAAAAATTGTGCTTTAGAGAAATGAATGTGAAACGAGTATTGATCAAAGAATCATAATCTTACTATTTTGGCGTATGAAAAGTGTATACTATAATCCAATGAGCTAACAAAACGCTCTCTGAACCAATTGGACTACTAGACATGAATTGAGTCAATTAAATACGTAATTTTTTTTTCATTTATCTGAAAATTCTATTGTTCAGATCCTCGTGATGATCTCAGTGGGATGGATGTTGCAAGAAAGGTCCATAGCTCATCTCTACTTTTGCTTCTTTTTTGTAAAATTTGTTATCTACATTCTCATTGGGATGGATGTTGCAAGAAAGGTCCATAACTCATCTGTACTTTTGATTCATTTTCACAAAATATGTTATATATATTCTCAGTTGGATGGATGTTGCAAGAAAGGCCCATTGATCATCTCTAATTAGTTGGTCACTGCACAATACTAATATATACTAGCTCATTACCTGTGTGATGCACAATTTGATAAGAAATGTAGCACATTACCATTATATATTTCTTTTACCCTGCTAGAGCAAGATTATGTTATAATATAATCATTTCACGTGTTTCCTACTTTCCTGTGTTTATCTGTTTATTTTATCTTGAACAGGGCCTGATCCTTTCAAGACTTCTTGGCCACCGTATGGACATGAATAACATCTCAGTAGGTTCTGGCCTTAGCACCTTAAGGTTTTCTTCGATCAAATTATTTTTCTCATGCATGACTCTTTTTTTTTATCTTTGCAAAGATTGAAAGCTTGTACCCTGCTGAAATGGACCCCGACGTGATGTCTCTTGAAGACTTTTTAGCGAATGGCCTATCATTGCTGGATAATGATATTAAAGAAAGAATCAACAAAGCTTCTTTAAATGGGAAAGTTCTGCGCTATGTTTGTCTCATTCAGAACTCAAGGTATCTTTCCATAGGTTGCAGAATGGCCAGGTCGGGCGGGTTGGTTATGGGTCATTACGTACAGGGGCGGTACCACAGTTGGGGCACTGTCGGCCCCCCACAAGCTTCGTCGTGACCTACTGCAATTTTTTTGAGAAGACGATGATTTTCATGTTTGCCCACATGTGTTTATTAAATATATGTGTGAGAAAGATACAATGATGTTGCTTTGGATTGATGGTTAACATCAATTCCTCAGTTAAAGGGTATCTGAGTTCGAATCTTGGGGTTGCAATTTTTTTTCATTTACTTTTGACATAGTTTCCTCTCTTTGGGTCTTTGCCTTTTTCCCTACATTCTTTTTCTCAATCTTTTTTCTTTTTCCATTTATGGTTTTACCAACTTTTTAATTGAAACTACATTATAAAATAACAACTTTTTATTTTTTCTATTCACATAAAATTTCATATAGAAGTATAATAATTTCATTGAATACTTCTTAATAACATCGAATTAGGAAGGCGTAAGGACAAAAACTAATTAAAGATAAAAATAAGAATATTCTTGGCGTTTTTGTTTTGATAAAATTATTAGTTTTCTTAATTTTAAATTTATCCTGCTTCGTTTCCGAGTTTAACATTACCATTTTGGTGTAATAGATGGTAAGATAAATCAAAGTTTCATATTTGAAAATTTGATTAATATGAAAAAGAGTTTGAAATTGTTTAACGTTCACATTGTATTGGAACTACAATTACTTACATTCTTTTGTATGTCTTGACCTAGAAAAATGAACGTCAACTCAAGATCCGACACTAGTATTCTATCATTCGCCCCCATTTAAAGATATTCCTGGTACCACCCCTGATTACGTGTCATTGTTGGTGTGGTTTGGAGTGGGTTGGGTTAGGTTTGCTAGACCTAAAAACTCTTTTCTGTCACTTTTTAGGTTTTTGTGTTAAAATCTAATTTATTAAATATGACTGTTATGTTATATGAACATTTGTTACAATAATCTAAGTATTTGAATAAAGCGATATAGGATTTTATATATGCATTAAAGATACACTTTGGGTGACTTTCAATGTCATTGGTTCATTTAATCCATTCTCTTTTCAGCTAAATATGTGTATTGGCCTGATTGAGACTAAGTAACTCAAATCGACCAACTCATAAGTGAATGCCTTGAAGTCGTCAGCTCTATATTTTTCTAGTTAGTTATTTGGTTATTGATCGGTGGGGGAGTCACTTCTCTTTGAACATCAAATAGGTGCAATATTGGAATTCAGGAAGTCGAGAAAGACTCAGCTTTGGGCTTATTGAAAGGAAGCGACAATGTGGTAAGCTCTTATATTGGTTTATGTACCCTCATTGTCCATCAAATTTGTTTACTTTATATACACGATATCTTATAAAAGGTTCGATAGTTCCCTTTGTGAACGTTATAATACCCCAATTAGCTAGTGACATGTTATGATAGAAATTATAATAGTAAAGTGTTGCAAAACACAATCTTGTTTTCATTTTGCCAGGCCAATTTAGATGGTTTGAGAAATAGCAAAATGAGATTATGGTATATACTTAATCCAATGATAGAAATGAAGATAGGAACTAGAAAATGGACGCACGAAAAACGTTTTATTATTTTCCATCTTTTGGTTCAGTTTAATATGGTATGAGTTGAAGAAGAAAACTTATACACGAATAAAGCTTAAATGTGTCTTGGTACTATGATTATAAGTCTCAATGGTTAACTGAAAATAGATCAACGTCGTTTTCTATTCCAACTTTATCATCTCTAGGCCATGTGAAGCTCATTGAATTGACATAATTGAACTGCAGGTGGAGATATACTCTCGTTGTTACGAAGTTCAACCTTTGGTGATTCAAGGTGCTGGAGCAGGCAACGATACTACAGCAGCTGGTGTTCTTGCTGACATTCTTGATCTTCAGGATCTATTTCCATAGGCAAATACGGGACAATATTTCGGATGCAGACATGCTTAAGTAGAAGAGATTTTGCAATGTATTTGGATTATACGTGACGTGCAATGAAAATCTTGCCTACAAAGACAACCGTATAATTACGTAAAAGTATAGTGTGTCAAAAAAGGTTGATCCTTTATCGTTTAATTGGCTAGTAACGAATGTCAAAAAAGGTTAATCCTTTATCCTTTAATTGGCTAATAACGAATTTAACGATTATAATGAGGGAGATAATGATGGTTATGAATAACAGATAATTATATCGATATGTGACACAACAAGAAACGTGTAAGAAAGTGAAGTCTCACTAGTTTAGTATACAAGAAAGAAAAATGATGAAGTTGATTGTTATAGATTATTACCCTCTAATATATTTAGACAAAATATATCTTCATCTGTAGAATCTGTAACACATTTCAAAGTATTAAGGCCTTCAGAATTAAGTGGCAACAAAAATTAGAAGTGCACTCGTCAATATAAATGTAGCGGAACTGCAAGCAAAATCATTAGAATATTACTAATGAGAGTAAAGTTTAAATGAGTACGGTAATTTTGGGTGAGAATGGAGGTTCCAATTAGAATGTGTCACGTGTCATAAAACTCACATTTCCCACATTTTTTAAACGTACATATCTCTCAAACGGTAAGTTGAAAAATCTTAAAAATTGCATCATAAAAATCAACGTTTTATTCTCTTCGATTAGAGATGTGACAAGATATACTTTCGACGAACTTTTTTTTTCCGTTTTTCGGTGGGCTTTGAAAACATCTAACACATATGTTACCGACGAGTAACACATGTGTTACCGGCAACTAACACATGTGTTACCGGCAACTCACACATGTGTTAGCAACGAGTAACACATGAGCTAGTAAAACACGTGTTACTAATTTTGTACAATTTGTAAAACTCACAAAATAAAAGTTGTCGAAATTATACCTTGTGAGATGGCAAACCGAAGAGAAAAAAATGCTGATTTTTATGGTGTAATTATTATAATTTTTTGACTTGCCGTTTGTGAGATATGTGTTTCGACGAACTTTTTTTTTCGTTTTTTGGTGGGTTTTGAAAACATCTAACACATATGTTACCGACGAGTAACACATGTCTTACCGGCGAGTAACACATGTCTTACCAGTGAGTAACACATGTGTAACCAGCGACTAACACGTGTTACTGGCAACTAACACATGTGTTACCAACGAGTAACACATGTGTTATCAACGAGTAACACATGTGATACCAGACAGTAACACATGAGCTAGTAACACACGTGTTACTAATTTTGTACAATTTGTAAAACCCAAAAAATAAAAGTCGTCGAAAGTATACCTTGTGAGATGGCAAATCGAAAGAAAAAAAATGATGATTTTTATGGTGTAATTTTTATAATTTTTTGACTTACCGTTTGTGAGATATTTGATTTTTAAAAACGTGAGGGAAAATGAGTTTTGTGACACATGGTACATTCTGGTTCGTTCATCCATTCTCACTTAAAGTTGTTGTACTCATTTGAACCCCACTTAAAGTTGGTGACACATGTGTTACAGGCTAGATTACATGTGATACAGGCGAGTAACACATGTGGTACCGTCTTTTGTGACACGTAATTCATTTTTAAAAATAGGTGATATTTGATTTTTAAAAACGTCTATGAAAATAAATTTTGTGACACGTAATTTATTTTAGTTGATTCTTCCGTTCTCAAACATCGGTTATTATACTCATTTGAACCCACTCTTAGAACTAATCATGGAATGGTAATTGAATAATATCTTAGGAGAAGTGCTATCAGCTACACTTGTATAGTTATAGTTATATAGTTAAAAATAAATAAGAAATGCTACAAAACAACATTATCTCCGAATACAAGTTCCTATTGGCTATTTCGATTCTTGATGATATATCATATATAGATACAAAACAGTGGGACCTACAAAAGTCCCTACGTATGCATCCGAACTCCATTCACCACCGTTCAGACAACAAGTGTCTATTTTTATCAGCTTAAAGCCCACAGATATCACAGAAACCAACAAATATTTTATTATATATTTTATATATTATGTTTATAATAAGAATAATTTCAGCTGCGTCTGATTCCAAGTAGTCAAATTTACACCGTTTCATGGACTTTCCGATGATGTTCCGACCACCTGCAACAAACCCAACTCCGACAACTTCGTGTTACTGTTGTACTAGAGGTTTTGTGGGGTTGCCGGAAAGATTCAAGAACCGGAGAAACATTGCCGGAAAAAGGGCTGTGGTGAGTGTTAGAGCAACTGTGGAAAGAAACGGTGGTGATGGGATTGATGCCGGAGAAAGAAAGGCTGCCGGCGCCGGTGCCGGGTATAGTAGTAGTGCTATGGAAGTGACTACATTTAATCAAGGGTTTACATCAGAAGCTGAGTTTCCTGTTTGGGATAAAATTGGGGCTGTTGTTAGACTCAGCTATGGAATTGGTTAGTTTTTAAGCTTATGATTTACAGTATTATTGATATTTGGAATGTTGATTAACTTAATGTTTATTCTTTAGGAGTTCATAAGCTTCGGCTTATGCCCTATTTAAGATCATAAGCTAAAGTTAAGTAGGGTGTTTAGGATTGCTTATTTTATATGCTTTATAAAATAAACAAGTGTCGAGATGCTTATTTTAAGTCTTTATTCTTTAAGAAGCATATAAACAATGTTCACAAGGGTGTTTGTATTTGCTTAGCTGCCGTCAAAAAAGCGAATAAGCAGATAAGTGTGTGAATAAGCAATCCGAAACACCCCGGTTATGTTTTAAAGCTTTTGATAGAACAGTTACAACTATCTTTGGTGAATTTTTTAGATTTTTAATGGACTCATTACCAAAATGCTTATAACTATGAATTTGGTACATTAGAATTGTACATGTTTGTTTGTACTTTGAAGTAAAAAGTAGGTGTCATGTAATTTTGTGAGTAGGTAATTAGCCAATTAGGGGAAGAAGAAATTTTTGATGGGGATGTAATTTGATAACTGTTTTAGGGTAAAAGTGTGTTTGGAAATATGCTAACAAAGTAACAATTGCCCTATTTCACTATAAGACTGTGTTCATTGAACGCTTTTTGACGTTTTTAAATGATTTTATCTCCCTTTTAGTAAAAGTTAAATGGTATGCATGCACCTTTTCTAGAAACAAAAATTTTGCTTCATGCCTAAAATTTGTATATAACAAAAAAACAAAGTATGATTGTGGGTTAAGTTTTAGTATGTATATACCACATATGTCCCTACCAATCATAGGTTGTGGACTTGTGGGTTCAAGTTCCATTAGGGTCATTAAGAGTATTACTGTGAAAAGTAAGGTAGGTAGCCAAGATTTACCTTATGATAGATGGTTTATCTTGTTGTCTGCTTTAACTTATAACCTTTAGCTTTTGCACTTGAGTTTGTAGTTTGGCATAATTTTAATCGTGCTACTGTGCTAGTATTCTTTTGGTAAACAGCCCCCTATAAAAGTTAATTGTTATGTTGTTGATTCTAATCCTATGCTTTCTTTGTATCAAAAGTTAATTGTTATATTGTTTTAATATCATTTTCACATTCTCATAAATTCATAGACACTCATGCTAGAGCATTACAGTTACTATCTTTTGTCTAATATCTTTAAAAAACAGGAATCTATGGTGCAATGGCGTTGGCAGGAAACTTCATATGCTCAACAACAGGAATTGATAGCAGTGGGGGGTACTCAGCATCATTAGATGCTATTGTGCAAGGACTCGGATATGCTGCTCCTCCCATTATGGCCCTTCTCTTTATACTAGATGTATGATCAAGTGTCAAAAATATATCTTTTGATAGTTCAACCAATATATTTGTAAACTTGGTTGATTTTAATGTATTATAGATGACTAAAGCAAACGTGGTTTGTCTAGTGCAGGATGAAGTTGTTAAAGTTTCACCTCATGCTCGTGCAATACGGGATGTAGAAGATGAGGAGTTACGAAGCTTTTTCTATGGCATGTCACCATGGCAGGTAGATTATATGATCATTGTTACATATTTTAGTTTTTAGTGTTTAGAAAAAAAAATGATTTTGTTTAATTTTTATAATAATTGAATTATTGAGGGGTCGAATAATAAGTTCCATGCATGCTATAATAGAACGGATTGCTCAAAAATTATTAAGATTACTTCATTATGTCCCTGTGTTATGCATAATTTAATTGCTATCAATACAAAAATATATAGTATAACATGTTCACGTCACATACAGTAGCTTTTTTCACTCGTGAGATATTAATTCTTCGATATAGTTGATATATAAATAAATTAATTTTCCTAATTCACTCGTGAGATATTAATTCTTCGATATAGTTGATATATAAATAAATTAATTTTCCTAATTGAAACTTAAATGCATCAATATCCATTTGGTCATTTTATCAGTTAGTTCCTTCAAATGATCAGATTTTCCAAACGTGCGTGTCACTGGAACTGACTATCTGATTATTACAACGGAAGCATATCATACATTTTGTTATGTAACACGTATGATTACAACTGATGTATGATTGTGATCAGTTATTAATACATAATTAGTTTAAAATCATATATCCATATACCCTCTTACACATTCTCATGTGTACCTGATCATTTTTTGTGAACTTATTGCAGTTTATAATGATTGTTGCTGCAAGCTCAGTTGGTGAAGAGCTATTTTACCGGGCTGCTGTTCAGGTGATTTTAGTTAACAACCTCATTGAAAATTATTATACTTTCCAAGTTTTTATCCATATCTTGATCTTTGTTTGCAATTATGTAGGGTGCATTAGCCGACGTGTTTATACGGGGGAATGAGCTTGTAGCAAATGCACGAGGAATGGCTTCTCTGGTACACTGACTACAACTTTTCCCTTTACATTATCAGGGGTGGCAAAATGGGCGGGTTGGGTAATGGGTAAAAAAACCGATACACCTTTTTGTATTAATAATTGTATGTAAAATGTTTACAATAATGGTTGACTACATCTTAAAAAACAATAATAGTCGATTTTCAACCAGTTTGGCCAGTTCTTTTTCGAGCTAGCCCTTTAGAGATCAAACATAACTCCAATTGACCAGTTTATAAGTGGATAGGTTGAAATTGCCAACTCTAGGTTTTTCCAGTTTAAATACCGCTACAGAGAGCTAATTTAACTAGAATTTCTCTATTTACTTTTAGACTGGGGTGCTGCCTCCATTCGTGCCATTTGCCCAAGCGTTTGCAGCGGTTATCACAGCTGCACTTACAGGTTCACTATATTATATGGCTGCGTCTCCAAAAGGTTCGTTTCTGGTATTTTTCAACCTCTAATTCTTTTCATCTTATAACACGTTAACATATGTTACTGGTTTTGCTTCAGATCCTACTTATGTTGTAGCTCCAGTTTTGAGTTCACGTTCAGGTCGTCAAGAAATGAAGAAGCTTTTTGCAGGTATCAACTTCCACCTTTCCTTAAGCATAAACTGTAAACCGACTGCAAAATTAGTGCCTATAATTTTTAAGAGGTCATAAATCAAGTAACATAAACAATCTCCATGGTGCACTTTGATCACCCGAGATAACATTTTACCATCCTACACCTTTTGGTTGTAATTTTTAAAAACTTACAAATGTTGTACATTCTACAGCCTGGTATGAAAGAAGACAAATGAAGAAGATATATTCTCCACTACTTGAAGGACTTCTAGCTCTTTACCTTGGATTCGAATGGAACCAGGTAACATGAACTTCTAAATGACGGTTTTCTCCTCCATTTACATCGCTTTCATTTCTTGAAATGACGATTTTGTTCTCTTTCTTTATAATACAATTTGGCAGACAAACAACATTTTAGCACCCATTATCACACACGGGATTTATTCTGCAACGATTCTCGGACATGGGCTTTGGAAGATTCATGATCACCGAAGAAGGTTACGCCAACGAGTCCAACAGCTTAATCTTGAAGACAATAAGTCAAGAAATTTCTGAAATAATAGGCCTAGAATTAGTGCTGATTAATAACTCCTGAAGGAAACTGTGTATATATATTATTAGTAAATAACTATACAATGATATATGCTATATAAATACTATACAAAGAGCTGAGACAGATTTCATGAGTCTTAACTGTGCCAATGACCTGTTTGACCCAAAAAGTTCAGATCTTATGATAATTGTGTTTCAATAAGAACTAACCATTTCTGTTTGTTTGAAAGTTTGGTAAAATGACTGCATATGTAAGTTGATTCATGTTAGTTAATGTTAGTTTTATAACTACACATTATCATATTAGTATAAATGGTAGAACCTGATAGTTGTGAAATGGGTAGAGCTGTGATCCTAATGATATTTCAAACGTTTCTATTAAGAGAATCTGTAAACTGTCCACTTTCAATATTAACCAATCATATAATGTTTAAGTGGAGAAACGTGAAACTTCATTGGTCTATATATAGTTTAATTATTCTTCTAATTTTAAATCGGTTGCATATTTGTAGTGGATAATTATATTAAGACGGAGGGAAACAATATTATCAACTTGATGTGAACCTTTAAACCTTTCATAAATATTTTTGTAACTTACAAACGTGTCTAACTACACCAACATTAGTTAGTTACTAATCAGTAAAGTTTTTAGAGTCAAAGAAGGCATTTGATTACCTAAATCATATCCGATTTCCAATTTATAATGGAAATACACATGTAATGTGAGAGTGACATTTTCCTAAATTTCTCACATTTATAGTGGAAACTCATCTTGTCTATTTGCAGTCTTTTATAGATGATAAAATCAGTCTTAATCTCATTAACGTTTACGATCACGGGAGATTGTTATGATCAATAAACAGATACGGAGTAGTAAACATTGTACTTTACTAGGCTTTATCTAGAAGTATAAGGGATTATTTATGTATTTTACCTTGTGTACTTACTACTTACCATTTGAGTTATCAATAGAAAACATATTAAACCAGCATTACTCTCTCTCAGTTACAATTTGAACATATATCACTAACACTAATAAACCGTATATCGTCAAGCTCATGCCATGATCAATACTTGAAATTTACAATCCACGACAATATATGGACCTGAAATGGAGCCTCGTAGCATAAGTTATGCCCATTTTCGTGAACCCTCTTTGGTCACTCGATCATGGGTCTCCAAAAACATAAGAGCCCGAACCTCCACGCTAAGGCCCACATCACTATGGGTTTTACCAAGTACCATTGACAAGCCACAAGTATAAGATATTAAGATCCCTCTCTCATGTAGGGTGAAGTTGACAAGTGAAGAAGTTAAAGCCTGTAAATCGTTCGTTGAAACGAGAGATTTAAAAAACCTACTTGGGTTGAGAAGTTGATATATGAATGAAAGGGTTAACATTGAAATATTGACATACTTAGGTACTCGGTATCTAAGCAATTCTATTTGCCCCAATAATTCAATATGCCCCATATATTGCAGGAGCAATCCTCGGTTTTTAGAGGTTAACCATTTTGATTGGCCGCTTCCTGGATTTTACATCGTTTTGACCGAATCAGTCAGTTTGAACGGCCCAAATTCCATCAGTTGAGCTAGTTATCAAGAACGGCATAATCAAACATGCCAAAAAAGGTCGAATGACAATATAATATCATCAAATTATAAATTTTGTGTTATTACTAAATGCTCATCTAAGAGTACATTATCAGATAATGTTTGAAAGTACAAGAGAAATATTTACCCACAAGAATACAAGTACATTAAGACCAGACAAAAGATTATAGATGAATCCAATCTTATTTTGGTGTGTAATTATAATTATAATGTTATATAGATGAAAAAAATAAAAAAATAATAATTAAATAACTAGTAATCCTGAGAATAGAAATCAATAATTTCCTTGAGGTTGAGGTTGAACAATGAAGATGAATCATTATTCATCAACCATAACATGTGCTCAAACAAGATAGCATCCACATCTACATACAACACTCTTTTCTTCTTTTGTAAATCAACCATCATTCTGCTTCTTGATGTTGGTGATGAATTCTTGTTTTTGACCAAATCAATCAAAACTCTAAACGGGTTTTCGTCTAACACAAAAGGGTCTACTAGAAACTCTTTCTTTTCCTTCCCTACGACCACCGTGATCGGATCGTTTGAACCAACAAAGTAGTCGTCCGTTAGCTGTCGATAGCCTAACCGCTGACCGGAACAACCACGACAAAAGATCGAAACCGGTAGAACCAAGCAGTCCATTTGCAAGTAAGTAAATTGAGACTAGGCTGCTAGCTGATTATGAGCTAGTTTGTGTTTGTAAATTGAAAGAGAACGAGTATTTATGTACATGTATATACGTGTGTTTATGATATTTTAAGTAGTGGAGGAAGTCAAAATAAAAAAAAATGGTATTAATAAAAAAATAAAAAAAAGAGGTGGCATGGTGAAAAAGAAAGGTGGTGTTTGTATGGTAGTAGTGGTTGAAATTGAAAGTGTCAACCAAACGGCTAATAATGATGATGTGGGTTACGATATAAACAAAGAAAGGTTCTATATACATGCAGCTGTCGATGTTAGTTTCCTGGTAATTAAGCATAATAGCCGTTGGGTTGTGATTTTAGTACGTGAGCATAACAACTAAATTAATCAATGAAACAATAAACTAAAGCGAGTAATTTGTTTAGCTCTTGGTTTGATAACTTAATGATACTATTATGTTACAATAAATTATGAATGTTTAAGGTATAAGAAATAACACTAGTCTTACCATTATATATTTCTCTTATTATGGTACGTATGTGAAATGAGTCAAACGAATTATTATGGAAAATAATCAATGCCGCTGTTAATTTAAGTAGAAGATTAAGTATGTTCATTTCAAAAAGTTAAAAAGTAAATTATATAAAAGGTTGGTGGATTACATTCAATTTGATTCACCAACATTGCTTACCAAGAGCATATAGGGTGTGGAGATTTTATTTTTATAGGATGGTGAACGCTTTTGTTAACTGTGTCGACACCCTATGCTTGCTCTTATTTTATTATAATAAGAATTAAAATCTTAATCTTATTTTTATAATATTAAAAAGTATTTCATGTGGCTATCGAAAAGAGCGTTGGGAGCGTGTGGGCCTTCCCATTTATTTTTCTCTTTGTTTTTCACGAGGTATATAAAAGTCTCTTCGAGTATCCCCGTCGTCTAGAAAGTAACATACTAATTAATAATTTAGAATAAACTTTAATTAGTAATAAAAAGATTAATTAATGTCATTAGCTTCAATCTTTACATGAAAATGATTTTGCCAAGAGAGCCTAGCTCAATTGGCACCGGTGCACACCCCGAGTAAGCACCATTGACTTTGGTCAATGGGGACTTTTTGAGAAAATGGTCACGGGTTCGAATCCGATCCCACTCATTGGTCCAAAGCGTGATGACAGGGGGGTCTTCGGACTCATTGCCTGGGGCTGGTAGAAGCGCGATGCCAGTTGGTACCCAAAGGGTACACGGGATCCGGGTTTCCCCGCCGATCTAAACCTTTTGGAGAATACATGAAATTGATTTTGTTTCTAATGAAAGAAGTCTGACTCTTTTTTTGTACAATGCATGGAAGATGGTTTGACTCGTAGAGTGTTTCAATGCAAATACATGACGAAAGTTTTAAATAAGAGAGCATATCCATATTCTATTAGTATTATTACTTTCTTTGAATTCGCCCCTCGAAAAATAATTTCATGACTCCACCCTTGACAAGCTGCCAATGTCGATACATAATTTTTTGATATCTTGTTTTGCTACAACGCGGAAATAAGTTATTGTGAGATTTCGTTAATCTTACATCTCGGTTACACCTATTATCTTCATCAGTTTGATATCTTGCATTTCTTGTCAACTTTATTTGTAACGATTAATTAATAACTACGAAAGTAGAATGTTTTTGTTGTATTAAGTAATAACTTAGCAGTAAATAATAGTGTTTCCTTATGAATTACGAGTATTTGGAAAGATATGATGGTGTTCTTTTACTTAAGCAACATGAATTGCTTAAAAATGAATGTTTTATATTAACGAAATGATTCCTTAAACTCCGTATTCATATTTCTTTTCATATTTAAATAATAATAATAATCATTGATGTTTGTGTATGACTTGATGAGCACAAGAGATTAAGTAATATTTATTCAGTATGCCATATATAAACATGTGAAGCATGATTGCACCAAATTAACCAAAAATCAGTTCTTTTATTTAGAATTATTATTTTTATATTACATCAAATTATAAATTATGTATTATGAGGATGATATAATAAATAATGTAGGTGAGTGTGAGACAACTAGTGTTGGATAAAACCATATGTCAAATACAGGAAAGAGTCCTAATCCTAGTTGGTTGGCGCGTATATCCGGTTCATGTCTCCAGCTGTTTTGCTTTGTTGTGGACTTGTGGGTCATATAATAAGGTGCACCCACAACGAAACCGTATATATGGACAACCTTACAACTTACACGTATAGTTGAAAGTTGAACAGTTGTGGTTTTTTTGTCGGATCAAGTGAACCAGTCACCTAACTTATGATAACCGAGCCTCACCCGCAAAAGGTTGAAGGTTACTCGTATACCGTTAGATCAAGTGTCATTTGATAACTGTACGACAAACGTGTAGTTGTCTCATAATTCTCAAGATAATATCAACCGAAGTGTTATTATGCCAGTTGTCATGTCTCACCCGTCAAGGTCGAAGGGTTACTCAACTTACCGTTAGATCAAGTGCCATTTGATAATCATATGACGGACATCTGGTTGTCTCATAACCTCTCAAGAAGATTTTAACTGAAGTGTTATTATTATGCCAAGTGAATTCGGTGAAAGTGTTTCATGTTGACTTTGATTTCATGAGATAATAAAGTATGTTTTCGAATGCTCTGCTTTGATCGACTCATAATTCATAAAAAGAAAAGATGAAGAAAACGAAACACTTTAATAGCTTGAATGACAAAGTGCTATCCTATGCTTTTAAGGGTTAACAAGACTTGTGTGTGTTTTTGGTCTGTTTCTTTCAAAAACAGGATGTAAGAACAAGCTGATTTTTGGTTGTCGATTGTCGATGTGGAACGATTTTCCCACCCTACCGAAGAAACCTTTAAAGCCCTAAGGGGGTTACAAGTCTACCTGACCCTCCATGAGCTGAGCTCGAGCTTATTCTAACCTAAGTACAACTGGTGATTTCAATACCGGAAAAGAAAACACAACTCGGGATAGAAATCAAGATAACATGCATCAAGATTATTTATCCTAGATCAATACTGCTACCGACTACAACGAGTACATCAAATCTGACTCCTAAATTACATCTACAAATCAACTCGACATATCATCATACATAAATGAAGATCCTACAATAAAAGGATACCAACCCGAGAAATTCCAGTTAATTATTAGCCATTTTTTCAGTTGCGGAGCATGTTCATGGTGGAGTTTGGCCAGCCCATATTGGAATACATAGGCATCTGTGGTGGTTGTTGTTGGTTAGCATTGTTATAGGAACCTGAGGGCCGATGAACTGGACTACTACCACTATCGTCAGATGACTCGCTTGATGGCCCGTCAGATGTTGGACTAGCACCCGGCACAGAACCACCACCAAAATTCAACATATTTGATGGTTGTGCTGCGGCTGATGCAGCGCTACTCGATTTTGGCTTTTTACTATCAGCAATGAAACTACCAACAATAACCTGGTAGAGAAAAATTATGATCAAGAATCAATATTTTGCTAGTTGACCAAAATCAGGAAGAGTGAGAGAGAGTGGACCTGTACAGGGGTAGCTGCAACGAGTGAGCCGGCAACTCCACCACCCAAAACTCGACCATCGGAGCCTGCAAGAGAAACACTCAATCCACTTGATCTACTGCTGTGGTTACCGTTACTGTCTGCCACCATGAATGAACCCGATAAAGATATAATCTCGAACCGCCCCTGAAAAACAACATCAACAACCTATCTTGAATCGAGTAAAAGGGCAGTGCCAACACATTTCAACTACAATTTGGTACACATAGGCTAATTTGTATGCCGGTAAGCCTTTTTAGCAACAATGTGATCATGTGCATGAGAAATAGATGCAAAAACAGGAGCTGCACCACATATGGACATATGGTGGCCATAATCAGGTTCTGGTGTTTAGGTAAAATGATCCGGATCACAATTATTTGAGTCGAATAATTAATGTTGCTATTACCAGCTTCTGGTGTTTAGGTAAAATGATGCAGAGAATAATCAGAATAAAGTGACTGTCAAAAATCTAGTTATTTAAAGGCAGAGCTATTATATCAAATTTACCCTTAATATAATATTATTCCGCACACCTGTCTCACGTTGATATATTTATTTAGAGAAAAGATCACTGTTGGATTTATAGGTGACCATTTTAATCATTAATATATCAATTATAAACAAATATTATATAATTGATACATAATATCTTCAATTTTTTAATTTTATATACTTTAAAAATACAAGAGAATCGCCTTCTTAGTCATTTAAACTATTACCATATAATAATCAGAATTTATCACACGCTCGGTGCAACAAATTATCATACTCGTTCAAAGAAACCCATGTCATATGTCAAATTCAGCAACATGATATAGAAGACTGAACAAAACTGTAATATTGAAAAGAATATAATAAAATAAGAATGGAGATAGAAACCTCATATGTTACAGTGCCACCAGACATTGCTGGCTGACGAAGAGTTACATTGCTGATGGCACCGTTGGCTGACAGAATACAAACAGTACGGGGTCCTTGCTGCGAGAATGCTGTGATCTTCGAGGCTATATCCTTTAATCCAAAATATGAAGGCCAAAACAACCAATTAAGTACATATTAAAAATCACCTTAACTGTAGCCATTTTAATAGCGAAGTGCATACAATTTATATAATTTTGCAAAGTAAAATATTTTTCTTAAATCATAAGCACAAATATTCTTACAAAATTAAATAGTTTTCGAGGCTAAATAGATGTAAACATTCTTACATATATATGGGTGTGAACAACTTGACAATATTTAATAAATTGTCGTAAACGTTGTAAAGAGAAAGTGCAGCAATTGTATAGTTGACGTAGTTAAACAGGTTGTATGAACGTATACAAGTGTGCATGTATACAGAAATACACAATTAGGACTGCATATTTATTGAGGCTTAAGGACCCATTACATTTTCAATGTACTTTAAAATCTTGAAGGCCGTAGCTAAACGCATGAGTAACACTAAGTCAATTTCCAAATACTTATGGTAAAACTTCTACAACTGCCATAACTAGACCTCCTAGTGGCCTTGTTTTGAGCCAGCTCCAATCAAATCCTACTTAATTCAAATTCTAAGCCACAACATTCTTCGTAATCATGAAACTAAGGTTTATTTGAGCGGTGAATTGAGCTTAACTAGATTTCTTAATAGAGCTCCTTATATGAGCTTAATAGTTTTCTATGTATTAAATTAAACACAAATTGCATGAACATATCTTAGGTCACTAAAACAGTCCACGATAGCAGTTATTCCGTGACGCATGCATAGTGAAAGCTCAAAAGGAGCATAGGTTTAGTGATTGGTCAAATTACTATATAGCTCATATAATTCAGGGATTCAAGGATCTGGCACATTTATACAGGGACAATGTTGTTTAAGATCTAGGAATGTATAAACACATACATACATAAAATATCTATATTCCTAAAAATAATACAATGACGCAAGGTATTAAATAATGTTGTATTAATACCGTCCAAGTATACAAGGGTCGACATTGTATTATCGTAATACAAGGACACCATTGTATAAAATCAAATGATTTCTAAGACAGTAAGACACACTTATACAACATGACAGAAGTTATAGGAAATATTAAGTAACAACCACAAAAGTGGAATGGAAATAATTGGCTAACATCAAGCAAGAAATGTCATCTCAGATGTCCATTACTTTGCCTCTATATCTACACATGTTATCTCTAAATAATATCCCTAATTCCAATTATTACCATTTGTGGATCTTCATTTTTCTACGTATCTCTTACTTCAAAAAGAAACCAAGATTTCATTTTCAATATTTCTAATCTTCATTTCCAACAATTCAAAGATATGATCATAGCACATCCTGAGCATAACCACCGAAGGTCCGAAGCATATATTGGGTAAACATCATGTCACCATATAATAAGGATACATGTTTCATTTAACCCTAATTTTTGAACTTAAGAAAATACTGTAAACATAATCCATATCACATATACCATCATGACGATAAGAATGGAGCATAATTTTAGCTAGAAAAGGTTGTACCAACATTAGAACATCCCAAAATAAGGACCTCCATATTTTTCATGTGACAAACTGACAAATCATGCACTATGTAACAAACTCGCTTACGAAAAATTAATTAGAAATATTTGAAAAGAAAATACCATATTCTCAACCTTGCCACCCACCTAGGATGTATGTTGTACCATATTGTCAATAAATTTCCCCATTTGAGCATATATTCTCCACAATTTTTGGTAGCGATTTAACAAAGGAATCTTTTGCATGAATTTCTGTTTCTAGAAGGAAAAATTTGAAGACACTCATACCATAACAGTCATGCATTTCCAACCATTCACTAATTGCAACATATTGGACATCAATGTCAATGTATTCTTAAGCTAATGCGAAAAATTGGAACTTTAATATTGTAAAACGAATAATGTCATTATTCTTATAAGAACATTTATTGTATAAACATGTAAACCGGCTAGTCACATCACTAGTTATCCAAGCACAAAAATTTAATTAAAGCTCCCTGCTTGATAGATATTATAACCTACTATTCAAATCCAAAACAACTGAAGAAAAGATTACACATATATTCCCATTTTGCAGATCATATGTAAAAGTTAAGATGATTACCTCTCCTGCCTTAACCGTAATGACATGAGGCGTAAAACCAACTCCGGGCGATCCTGTTAAATAACAACACTGTTTAACAACTATGAAGATAGATCACACCCTAAAGCACAAGTTAAGAACTAGATGACATACTAAGGAAGCTTTCAATCACTAAAACTTTCAATAGACACAAATCCACCAATTCCAAAGATGACCTCTTCAAGATTGTGTGTGTGTGTGTGTGTGTTTATTTAATGTAACTGAAACTATATTTAACATCTAAGAGTCAACTAGATAGTCAGATGAAATCACGAGGCTACTAGATTCCATAATTCAATAACTAAAAAAGAACTACAAAATTTTGGGATCAGCTTTTAAGGGGGCGTTAGGGATTGTTTATTTACATGCTAATGTATCTACGGCTTATTTTTACAGCCGATAGCCAATCTCAAACACTCTTGTAGAAACATATTTTAGATGATATTGGTACTTACGTTGATACCTACTCTTTTGTTTAACAGATGAACACTTCAAAATAAACAATCCCAAACACCCCCTAACGCTTAACATTAATAACAAAGATTACATTTTTCACACAAATACTACTCCGTGATATAATTACTTGATTTACGCAAAATTCATAAAATTCAAAAGATTACCTCTTCAAAATTGTGTTATTTTAATGAAACTATCTTTAATTATTATTTAGAGTCAACTAGATAGTCAAATGTAACCACAAAGGTATTTAAATTCCATAATTCAACAGCAAAAACAGCAACAATGTGTAATCAGCCATTAACTTTTACCATTGATGACAAAGATTAGATTTTTCACACAAATGCAATTATAATTACTTGATCTGCAATAAAAAAACACATTTAAAATTTTACCTAAAGCATCCAATTGTCTCTTCCCTGAACCAGGTGGTCTCCCTCTATGTTTCTTGGCAGCCGAATCGGTATTCGGTGTGCCACCACCACCACCTGCACTACCACCATCATTACTAGACTCGAAATGCCCACCACCGGAACCTGTAGTCACCGGAGCCGGAGCTAAACCAAGAGCAATGTTACCATCCGGAGACGGCGAATACTTTCTTGGGCGGCCTCTTTTCTTCCTCGCCGGTTCAATGCTAAACCCACTAGCCCTAAACCCACCCGGCGGCGACGATCCATCTCCGGCGGCACCGTACTGATCAGACCCATCAAAACTAAACCTTTGTTGCATCGATTCTTGAGTTATGATACTGTTATTGGTCACCGGAGGTGCGTTTGAGTTGTTGGGTTGTAAGTGATGGTGCTGCTGGTGGTGTGTGGGGTATGAGTTCGGTGGCATCATCATCGCCGGCGACAGCATCGGGTGGTGATGGAGGTGGGGTGGTGGGTGGCGTTGCGGTGGTGGTTGTTGTGGTGGTACTAAAGATTCACGTGAATCCATTGTTCTTGATCTTAAAATGCAGGTGGATCTTTTGAAATTAAAAAAAAAAAAAAAGTTAGAGAATTTGGGAATTATGATTTATGGGTTTGAAAGAAGAAAGTAAAAGAAGGAAATTAGGGTTTAAAAGGTATGATTTTGATGGCGCCGTATATATGTAAATATGTGTGTATGTAATTATGTATGCACGAATCGGTGTGAGTGAGAGAGATTACATGTATATGTATGTAGTAGAGGAGTAGATACAAGTTGGGTTGTAAAGTGTGTAGAGAGTTTTTGACACCTGGTGTTGTGATCATGGTCAAATCTGCTTACACATTTTCGTCGGCAATTTTGAATCTTATGTACTTCTTTTTGACTTTTTTAATCATCAAAAACAAATCTTCTTGGTTTTATAAAATAATAGAACGAATGAGCTAATAATATCATGTCATGTGTGAAAAGAAAATGTTTCACATGTACAAAACTCATTTACCCTCAATATCAATTATCTCACAAACGACAAATCAAAAAATCATAAAAATTGCACCATTAAATTCGGCATTTTCTCCTCTTCGATTTGCCGTCCATCAAGGCATATTTTCGACGAGATTTTTTTCCCATTTTTTTGGTGGGTTTCAAATTTACTAACACATGTGTTAAAGTGTTGCGTTTAGGGTTTAGGGTTTGGGGTTTAGGGGTTAGGGTTTAGGGGTTAGGGTTTAGGGTTTGAGGTTTGGGGTTTCTCCCCGAAACCCCAAACCTCAAACCCTAACCTCTAACCCCTAAACCCTTTATAAAACTCTAAACCTTAAATTATACTAAACCTTAAACCTTAAACCCTACTAAACCCTAAACACTACTAAACCCTACTAAACCCTAACCCTAAACTCTAACATTAACCTCAAATTAAATGTATAACCAATCACTAACACATGTGTTACTAATTTGTAAGACCCACCAAAAAATGGAAAGAAAAAAAAAAGTTATCGAAAGTATGCCTTGAGGGACGGCAAATCGAAGAGAAGAAAACGCTGAATTTTATGGTGCAATTTTCATGATTTTTCGACTTACCGTTTGTAAGATAGTTAATTTTTAAAAATATGGAGGAGAGAGAATAAAGTGACACACGTCAGAAATCTGTGGGTTCCTTCATTCTCACTCAAAGTTGGTGTACTCATTTGAACCTTACTCTAGTATTCATATTACTATTTTGAATTATCTTAAATAAGTATCAAATTTCATATTGCAACTAATAAAAGGATATTTCAGTGATGTTATTTGATTAGTGAATATTACAGTTAGTAGAGATTGCTAGAACTATATAAATTATCAAGAATACTTAAACTACTTTGATTGAATGGAGTGAGTATAGTTGTATATAGTTGTAAGTAGATGTATGTTTTAGTATAAAATTGGTGATTATCTTTGTTTGTATTTTAACTACATCTTGTACCGTAATTGTAATCTAATGTTGGAGGATATGCATCATAAAGGCGGAGGTCGTGTGTTCATTCTCCATCTCCATGTTCCTATAAGCGTGAGTTACGTGATTTACCTCTTTCTTGTTGACCGTGAAATCGTTAATGGGGGCTGACAATTCATTTTTACCCTAATTTTAATTATATCTTTTGAACCATTGTCATAAGCCCCAACAAATTTATAAATGGATAAAATACTTGAAATAGAAATGAATTATCACGTGTTTTAGATTTTATAGATTGACTATCAAAATTATCAATCTTAGAAACCAAATATCATTTTTGTCATGTTTCTCTCTCTCTCTCTCTCTCTCTATATATATATATATATGTAAGGTAGTGATCAAAAGGGAAGTGTCTTTTTTTGAGGAAGGGGAAAGCGTTAGTATTCATCAAGAAGTATATTACAATTATCCATCAAAACGTCAAAAAAAAATATTATTTTTACCTGTAAATAGTAATCAAAATCGATGCTATAAAGAATATTCTAATGAACGAATTTCATTTTTAAGTCATAACATGTAACGCCCCTAAAATACGTAAGTTTAAATTATTAAAATACGTTTATGTTTTAGTTTATATGTATATTTAATATGCTAAATGTTTAAAGTAACAAGATTGTTAGAATTGGTTAGTGGGACTAACCAAATAAGAAAAGGCATGTTAGAGGGACCAATTATGTAAATAATCAAATTAGAGAAGAGTGGAAGGAAAATATGCTAAAATATAACTCCCTACAGTATTCTATTTGATTCCAGATTTTGAAAACTCAGTATACGTATGTATGTTTGTATCGTGAGATAGAGAACACCAAAGGAAGAAGAAGAAAACGAAAATCAAGTGAGGATTTGAAGGAATTGAAGTTAGTAATCTTCAATTAATTGTTTCTAAGGTATGTATGATCTTTATTCTAGCTCAATTCGAGTTAGGGTTTAAGTTTTGTAAACCCTAGAATCATGAAAGTGTATGAAAGCTAGTTAATTAGCTTAATTAGTGTTCTATGTATATAAATGAGCTATGTGCTATGTTTAAATCATATTAGGGTTTAAATTTATGAACCCTAGAAATTTAAAAAGTTAATGAAAGTTAGTTAATTTGATTAATTAGTGTTCCATGTATGTTAATAAGCTAAGTAGTATGTGTAATTCATGTTAAATTGAATAGAGAAAACTTAATCATGTGAAATTGGGTATAAGTAAGTTCTTGTTTATGTGGGTAATGATGTATGAGATGATAATAATGATGATTGATGAAAGTTATGATGAGATGAATGAGTAATACCCACATTCATGTGATTTTGATACTAGTATATGGAACACTTATGAAAAATATAGGTGTTAGTAAGTTAGCACCTAATTATGTGATTAAGTAAAAGTGTTGAGATGGGTGCTAGAGGTCTATCACCTTGTTAATGAGATTAAGTTAAGAAAAGATGTAAAGTGTTATATTAATTGATTATACTATGTGTCTATGTGTATAGCTGATCAAGAAAGACAAACAAGTTCAAGTAAATTGCTTATACAAGAAAAAGGTAAGTAGATGGATATGAATGAATGATGAGTCAAGTAATGAGCGAGTCATTAGCTTGACATGTTCCGAGTAATGATTCATGAACATTAGCTCGGTATTAATGTTAACTAGTAGTAGTTCACATAATGATGACGTTTAAGGATCCTTAATGTGATGATGTTTATGTTAAAGTTAAAGTTTCCATTACTTACTAGGCAATTGCTTATGTGTTATGTTTAACATGTTTCAGGTGAGCCAAGTGTGAATAGGGGTGACTTGGGCAAGGGACACGTTTAAAGCTATTGGTGGAGCTTGTTGCATGGTTTTGGTAACAAGCTATCCCTTTTTGATTATGCTCTAGATATGATAGTTACACCCCCGTTGTAAAGTAAATGACATAAAGTATCATGTTTTGATGAAATTCTAAGTTTCATTTTGAGTATGAAAGATGTTTTGTAAGAAGTCAAAGTGAAAGTCAAAGTTAGTGATGAGACTTAGAATTATGAAAGTTGGATGTATGTATAATAGTGTACATATTTTGAATGGTCATGTATAATGAGAAAAGTTGGTTCTTGAAAGTTGAAATGGTCAATTGTTGAGGTTATGATCCAATAAGGATGTTAGTAAGTTAGTTGACTTATAATAAGTCAATTGGATGAGGTTTGACCAATAAAGTGGGTCAATACGGTCGAAGACCCAATCGGGTCATTTTGGTGTCCAAATGGGTGACCAATGGGTTAACGAGTCAAAATGGGCTAGAGTGTACTAAAGTCAAATGTCTATATGCCCACAAGTCCTAAATGTTATGTTGAATAAGTGGTCAAAAGACAAGAAGTAGAATTGAAATGGTTTAGAAGTTAGTATGTCAACATTTTTGATCTAAATTGGTCAAATTGGAGTCAATAATTTAAAATCCCGATAAAATGCAAAAATTGAAAAAGTACGAAAAGAGAAATGTTCATTTTGTCAAGTTATACGTGTCTGCAAAATTTTAAGTTCCCAGGTGTTTTTGTTTGAAAGTTACGTGAGTTTGAAGTTCGACTATTGGTATTAAGTGTTGCAGACCAGATTTCTGCTGTCAGGTTTTGGTACTAGAACAACCTTGTTTTATTACTAGAACAACCTTGTTTTAGTAGTAGAACAAACTTTACTCATTATTTTACATATGTTTTGAGACTAATTCGCAGTATCAATTATGTTAGCAAAGTTTATAAGTTAATAAATTGTAAAAAAAAAAAGTCATGTTTTCGGGGTGTTTCATAACATTAGTTGATGAATATTTATTTAATAAATTGTTAATATTCACTGCGATGAATATTAAAACTTCACATTATTTGAAAAATATTTTTATTGTTAATATTCATCACAATGCATATTAACTAATATTCACCACGATGCATATTAACGGATTTGGATAAGCATGAACAGAATCGCCTTTATTCCGAAGGCCTAGCGAGTTAAGCGAGTTCCTTTTTTCTTTTTTCAAAGGCAGTCCTTTTCTTTCCCCGGACCTATGACTCGCCTGTTCAGTACTGCTAACTATTATTGGAGGATTCCGTCCCCTCGGGACTACCAGTAGCTTCGGTTCTCTAATATTCATAAATCGATGTTATAACTTGCAGAAAGAATTTATCAAGGAAGCTTAACATTCATAGCATCGATTCTGATTAACATTTACTAAATTTCGATTTGCTTTTTTCGAGATGTGTATGGGTGAAGATAATATGCTTTTGATGAATACTAACGCTTCCCCCATTTCCCCCAAAAATGCACTTCCCTTTGGATCATTCCAATATATATATATTCGGAAAACTTATAACGTGTCATGTATCATATTGCAACTATTATGATAAAATTGATTGTTAGTTTCTGTTATCGATAATTACAATCATTTATTTCTATAATTAAAATCAGCCAATAGTTTGTTTCTATTGATGATGTGTCCTTAATTAATAATTAATAAACTTGTTTATAAGATTGTCACATACAGATTGTCACATGTACAATAAGACCCCTCCTAATGGTTTGCACCAACTGACGCATTAGTTGGTACCACATCAGCGCCACATCAGTTTTTTTCAAAACGGACACTACCCTGCCAACAGTGAACACCACTTCAGTTTTTTCTGGACTCACATTTACCAATATACTTTTAATTCTACACACTAAACAAATAAAAAAAAAAACTGACCCCGTATTAAATCTCATCGTTTTGGTGGCGAAATCCCAAACTGACGCTCACTGATGTTTTGGTGCCAATGGCATCAGTAAACTGATGGAACTAATGCTCACAAACTGACGGACCATTGGGAGGGGTCTAATACGTTTTTCATGATGTTATAACATATATATGGAATACGTTTTATATTTACTAGTAGACACCTACGCTACACAGCAGATAACTTTTACAAGATTCATCAAAATATATGGTGATTAGCGGTAACATAATTTATTTGATTCTATTAAAGTTCAACTATATCGATCTTCGTAACACTTAAAAATACGATTTTTTGTAATTATCAAACAAAAAACTCTCAAATAATCAATATATCCATAATTTTAAATGTTTATTTATAGACAACATTACATGTTATTTAATATACACATCTATGTTGATTATACTCTATTAATTTTTTTTCAAATTTAGTTTTGAGTAGTTATGTCATTATTATTTTACATATGGATAATTGTGTCTTTTTCAATATTTAAAGTTGTAAGGTTAGAAAGTAAAAGGTTAAACCCTTTCTAAGGATGTATGATATAATTATATTCTATGGCAGTCAAAAGAACTCCAAGAAGAAGACCTACCCATCACCAAGGAAATAAGATTTACTTAAATGTGACATCAATTACTAAAATTAGCAACAAGTGATCGTTATCAAACTGACAACTCAAATACCAAAAATGGTTTTTATGAAAACATGACAATTCAATTTCAATTGTAATTTTCAATATACAAGTTTCTTATTTTTTATATCGAGTAAATTTACATTCCTCATGTTTGTCAGCATATGTCACTCATCATCTCCGAGTCAGATATTTTGTAGGTTAAGTCCGGTTTTCAGGGCCTGCTCCCGAATCTATTTTTCGAGAGAAAATAAGAGAATTGAAAAGAAAACAAAATAGGTTTGTGTTCCTGAGTTTTGTATATAGAGGGAAAAAAGAAAAGAAGTGAAAATGATAATTATCCAATATCTTCTCTCTTAATCTTCTCTTCAAAATTGGGAAGAAGTGGAAAGAACGAAGGTTGAATTAGTTATAAAACTGTCATTTCCTCTCATTTCTCTCTAACCCGGGAACATAAATACTTAAATTTTCGTTTATTTTCTTTCCAACTCGGGAACACAAGACGTATAAAAAGTATATATTCTCTTCTATTCTTTTCTACCATTTTGTTTCCTCTTCTTTTCTTTTCTTCTTGTCAGAAACTCAGGAGTGGGCTCTAAGGGTATTTTATTCGTTTCATGAGGGATGAGCGACTGAGTGAAACGAAAACCCGAATTAAGGGAATGAACTTGCAAAAAATCCTAATCGAAATGAAGAGTGATATATATGACAAACAACATAAACTCCGAATGTAATTTACTCCTTTATATTAAATAAAGAAGATAATATGCCATAATATAAACTCAAGAAAGTAATTATAGAATTTTTGCCCGTTGCTATATAGGAATTTCTACATTGAAGAGTTTGTATATCATCCGTATAAAATGACTAATAAAAGATGTTATTACAAAATAAAAATTCGTAACTTGAAATCGAGAAGTCTTATGTAGATGATAGAGTTTAAAGTACTAACCTTTTTTTTTTAATCTGTTTTTGCACTTCATATTCTACAATTTATTGTGCTTTATAATAATAATAAAACTAATCAAATAACTTTGATGCATCTAGTAAGTAAATTTATTGAGGAATATATTGAACCGAAAAATAAAGTTGACTACTTGACTAGTTGAATAATGATATGATCATGTCATGAAAATAGCTCCTGAATACCACATTAGGGGTGTGTTTGACAACCTAATTTTAATGGATTATTAGGATTCCAATAGATTGAGATTCTAATTTTTTTAAGCTTCATCCCTTATTAAAAAATAATCGTTTCTTGGCATAAAAATTGAAATATGGATTCTCTAAAAACTAATCTCCTTAAGTAGAATCTAATGGTTTGTTTAACACTTAGAGTAGGTAAGTATAATCATCAAACTTTAAATAATGTAATGGTTTAACTCTTCAAAGGATAATCCAATAAGTCAATATAAACTTCAAAGATTAAATAATGAGGGAAAATTTTGAGTGGTTAAAACAAATAAAAAGTGAAACTTTAACCCAAAAAACCTTATATACAAAAAGTCGAACTTTACCCTAAACTCTAAGATCAAAGCTACATATCGAAACAAATTTTCACTTTTATACTGAATTAGGTAAGGAATCGATTTTATTACTAATGTAGATAGTAAACTTTCAAATTTTATGTCGAGTTAGGTAATATGTATTACATGACATTATTAAAAAGGTTTTGCGTGACATTACTTTAATATAACACGTAATACATATTACTAAACTCGATACAAAATCCGAAAGTTCACTATTTACATTAATAATAAAATCGATTCGCTACCGAAGTTTGTACAAAAATTAAAATCGGTAAACATGTCACAAATAAAACAAAATGAAAGAAAAGGCCGGTTTATATTTGCATGAAAAAATTGCACGGATCATCCCTGTGGTTTGTCTCAAATAGCACTCGTCATCCCTTGCAGTTTTTTCTTGCACTCGTCATCCCTGTGATTGTTAAATCTTGCACCGTAGTCCCTTCCGCTAACGTCCGTTAGTTTTTCAGTTAAGTCTAAGGGTACAATGGTTATTTAAGTACATTAGGGACTACGAGTGCAATTTTGTAAACCACAGGGACAATTCGTGCAATTTTTCTTAATTTAACTTTAATATTTATTTTTATACAATAATATAATATATTTTCTTAATAAGCTTTTCACTTTAATTATATATATATATATTTTTTATTTTTTTTTGCTACAATATTTTTTTATTCTATTTTTGTTGCAATGTTTTTTTTTATTTGATGATTAAATTGATCAACTTAAATATCTGCTACTGGTTTTTGTAAATTAGGGCATTACAGGAAATAGAATAAAATTATGTTGATCATTTTAATTAGGCTTGTAAATGAACCGAATAAACAAGAACGAAATATGTTTGCGTTCATTCAATAAGGTTTTATCGAACAAACGAACGAACTCGAACAGGTATGTTTCTCAATAAGAACCGGCTTATATATTCGTTTGTGAATGTTCGTTTATGTTGAGAAATGTATCCGTTCGAGTTCGTTCGCTTGTTCAATAAAAACTTATTGAATGAACGCAAACATATTTCGTTCTTGTTTGTTCGGTTCATTTACAAACCTAATTAAAATGATCAACTTAAATAATTTTTATTCTATTTTCTGTAAATGCCCTAATTATAAGAACCAGTAGCAGATATTTAAGTTTATCAATTTAATCATCAAATAAAAAAAATATTGTAACAAAAATAGAATAAAAAAATATTGTAGCAAAATAATAATAATAATAAATAATATAATTAAAGTGAAAAGCTTATTAAGAAAATATATTATACTATTACGTAAAAAATAAATATTAAAGTTAAAGTAAGAAAAATTGCACGGATCGTCTTTGTGGTTTATAAAATTGCACTCGTAGTCCCTAAAGCACTTAAATGACCATTGTACCCTTAGATTTAACTGAAAAACTAACGAATGTTTGCGGAAGGAACTACTGGTGTAATATTTAATCAGGGATGATGAGTGCAAGAAAAAAGTGCAAGTCACCACGAGTAGTATTTGACACAAACCACATTGATTTTTTCTATTTGCATTTGCAAGCAAATCAAATCTAACATTTGGACTTCACCAGACGCATCTCATTTCTCATCACCCCCCCAAAACCTCTGCATTTTCCCTTTCTCAGATTCCATTCATATAAAACTGATCCACTTCTGCAACTTTACTTGCATCTATCTCTCTTTCGTGACCATTTACCCAAATTTTATTTCCATCATAGATAACATACTAATGAGATTAATCAAACGGTTAGCTGGTTGGTTAGGATTCGGTAATCACGAAGTCAACAAACATAATGGGGATGAAATTGATGGTAATCCGAATTCAACGGATGAAGAAATACCTCCTCCTTATGTTGATACGAATCTCCCTCGAAAAGGATTCAGCGTTCCGGTTCAAGTTCCTGTTGATAAACCTCGTCCAATCGGACCGGTTTTGGTGCCCTGTCCCGCCGGCAACGGTGGTATTCAGGTAGTGTCTTTGATCCCTTTTCTACATTTTGTTAATTTCTGGTTTGATTTTATATAGTTCTAAGCATAGTTTAGTAATTATTTTTTTTAAACGCAATCCCGTAACCTAACTCACATATTATATACAACCACAAAACCCACTAGTATATACACTAACTGACTAAGGTGAGGCTTGAATCCCCAACCTTTATTGTTGAAAAGTCCATCTCATACCGCTTGGCCAAAGGCCCATTGGTGCGTAGGTTAGTAATTAAGGGTGGTCGGTAAATGGATTTGGAGGTACTTTACCATAATTTATAGACAAAAAGCTTAAATAAATGTATTCCTACAAGTCTATAGAAGTTGGAAAAAGATAGTGATAGTGTTAAGTGCTGTCGTTAAGAGTTAAGATAATAAGAAATGTATAATTAGTTATACTTAGATCTTAACAATTTTCGTGGTCCGTGATTATATGTTAGCACAATAATAATTTATATATGTATGAACTTTTTATAAGAATCTTGTTAACAAAACCCGTAAAAGTTGACATTTTCATTCTTCATTTTAAGTGAAGCAGAACATTTGTAGCCCATACTGTTTAATAGATTGATTTCGGTTGATATCATTACGCTATGTTAGTCTCGTGTGACATTGATGCACTAGTTATTTTTCTATTTATAGAGACCCTATTTAACAAGGGGTCTCTAGAAATCGGGGATCCTATGATCGTATATACTGCATTTGTTAAGATTCTTCTCTTGCTATTAGTAACAAGTTATGCATTTGAACAAGCTTATTTAGTATTTACAAGACTTATTACTTTATTAGTTTGTTTGAGATTCTACCCAAACTCTCCTTAAATGTATGTAATTTCATGAAAATGTCATGTGATTCATACTATGATAAAAGTGGTTGATGACTCGTTACATGTTGGTTACCTACTGATGGCACTGTGGACCAGTTAAGATGTTTGTATACTGTTATTAATAAAATCGATTCATTACCTAATTCGATATTGTTGATTTTAAGTGAGTATTATTGGTGGAATTAATGTTACCAACTGATAAAAGGTGGTCCATACTCCATTATTCATTTGTATTTTAACCTAAATCTTTTTTTATAACATCTCCAGTTTAGAAGGTTAAAAACACATTATCATGTCATTGGGTACCTTTAGGCTTTAGCCTTACTCATGTTTCATTTTAAGTTCTAAATCTTAACCATGCTCATCCGAGTAGAAGTCTGAAACTACTCATGTAATGTACTCATGTAATGTGTAGGAGATTCCAAATCGATGCTACCATGTGGTAACACTTTGGGCCTCTGTCGATACACAAGTCGCTTTATATGATTGGTCATTTTATTTATGCAATGTTATTGTGTTTTATGCATGACTGCATTCTACAGTTTCAATAGACTAATTCTAATAAAAGATGAAGGGTTAATATATGGTGCAGTTGAACTGCACAAATGGTTAAAGATGAATGACAACATTATACGAATTCACTTGAAATGAAGTTCATCTTAGAACAATAGTTTCCCTTTGTAATAATGTAACCGACCATGTGCCTTATTTTAGCAAGTTTTTTTTACACTGCTAATACTAAAAGTCAGGCATTTGAATAACTGCGAAAACAGGTGCTACAAATTATTTCTTTTACTAACATGGCAATAGGTTGAATATCTGCACTACTATTGTGTTAGAATGGACACATTGCAAAGTCTTAAACATTGTCATAATTGATTCAGGGTCTACAATGGTATACACAACTACTCAAGTTAGACGAAGACGGAGACATTGCGGATGAGTTTCTCGAAGAGGTGTTCCCGGAAACTGTATCGAATATAGAAGAACCACACCAAAACACGGGGTCTACATTTCAAGTCAAGTTGACCACTAAACCTGCAAAAGCAAAGAACCCATGTTTATCTCCAAAAGGTTCAGTCCAACACTATGTCAAATACAAAGGAAAGCTGCAGCTAATGTAACATATATGTTCTTTTGACACAAAATTGTACAACATTTTTCTTTTTATTTTATGAACATGTATGAAGACTTGAATTAACGGTAACTTGATCTTAATTCTAAAATTCAAGATCCTTCATTCTATGAGAAATCAACAACTATTACAACAAAAGCACACTTAAACTCTAACACGACAAAGAGCGTAAACTAGAGATGTTTATTGTGTCCATGAAGGTGTCCTCCTAGAGGATAAGTCGAAGCGGTGGTGCCCGTAAGTGGATCCACCTCTCCAAGCGGTTGTTGGTGGGGCACGGTTCCTGGAACCGTTCCCACCGGCTGACCAGCTACACCAACAGGAGTCGTGTGGTGTCCACCGTAAACGTCATGCCCAAGAACATGGTGTTTCCCATGTAGCTTCTCGGCAACATGTTCGGCTTTTTCGACATGTAGATTCATCTTCGCTTCGGCTTCTTTCGCTTTCCTTCGTTGGTGTGCTATTTCTTTCTCTTCAGGAGTTCTTGCAGTTGCTTTCTCTGCCTGAAATAATATTACAGTAACTAATTAGAAATCATGTGTGCCCAAGGTACAAGTGGTTGATGCAACAGGGTACAGTATCTACCTTTTCTTCAAGATTGGCTTTGTAGGATTCAACATGTGCTTTTGCAGCACTGGCTGCATTGCTCACCTTCTCTTTCACTGAATGCATCTTTCTTCCTCTTTCTGTCTGTTCCTGTGAATTAGTATTTATAAAGACGGTGATTAACGGCGACGTTTATCCGGTTGGTGACACGGCTGCTCCACATGTCTCCCATGCAAACAGGTGACATAGTAGGTGCACGGCATGTGTCGTGGGTAGAGCTGGCAAAATGGGCGGGTTGGGCGGGTATGGGCTACGGGTCAAAATAGATACGGGTATAAACGGGTTCTGGTCTAATCGGGTACGAGTTTAAACGGGCTCGGGTCATAACAGGCTATTTGAAAATTTCATATAAAAATATTTTAATTCACTAAAATATATATATTTTTCAAAATAAGTTAACATTTCTAACTATATAATGTAAAAAATATAACATGATGACCATCTATTTAGACTCATTCATGATTTGAGTTTTCCTCAATTAAACCAATTCTCAAAATTACCCCAGCCTATAAAAACCCAAACTTTATGTCATTATACTCAGAATTGCCCAGATGTGGAGCAAATGTCATTATACCCAGAATTGCCCAGATGTGGAGCAAATGGACAGAATTTGCCAGCATTAATCGTTGGTAACAAACTCCACAGTAAACTCTTTCGGCTTAATCCTTATCCTTATTGAAGGCTCTTCATTCACCAAGAGTGAATGTAAAAGTAAACTATTAAATGAATAATATTATAATTTTTTTTTTTGAAAAGTAATAAAGGTTGAGTTTACAGTGTTCTCAAAATATATTTTGATTTTTTAAACTATTAGTTTGTGTGTGTGATGAATACGAAAAAAGAAGGAAAAGAAAGAAGAAAGCAACGTCTCATTCTAGACGCTGCTGCAAAACGCTATCTAGTAGGGGTGAGCTTGGTACCATACGGGTACCGAACCGGTAGGTACCAGGTTTGTTTTGTCCACAAATCAAATACCAAATACCGGTACCACTTGTATCAGTCGGTACCGGTTCGGTCTGGTACCGGTCGGTTCCGGTTCGGTTTAGGTATTTTGTGTGTATTGTACCATACCGGTACCGAACCGGTACCGACCGGTTGGTACCGGTTTTTTTTGTCCACAAATCAAATACCGGATACCGGTATCATTTGTATCGGTCGATACCGGTTCGGTTCCGGTTCGGTATCGGTACTTCGGTCTAAATGCTCATCCCTACTATCCAGAACGCCATCTCGATGTGGGAGGACGCCATCGAACAGTGTTCTCGAGTTAGGATTTTGACAAAAACGATTCCACACTGTGTGCTCTAAGCTAAAAACAATATTTCGCATGTCACGGGACGGATTAACAAATGAAAATTAATAATAATAATAATTCTAAAAACTTGGTATTATCATCTTCAAATTAAAAGTGAGCAACATATATATATATATATATATATATATATATATATATATATATATATATATATATGAAATAGAAAATTAATAACTTTGTTCATGTTAGTTTGAAAGTTATTCAAACCAATATTTAATTGTAATTGTAATGAAATCGAACTCAACAATTCCACAACCAATGTCTATTATAAATATAACATTTGTAGTTTTTCAACTTTTTATACTTTGACTTATACTATTTAATTATTATTTTATTTAAAACTTAGAAGTTCGCTATTATTTTTTCTAATATAGTTTGCTTTATGTTATTACTTATTTAATTTTCAATTATAATTGCACATTATAAGTTAACAACACTAATTCCTTAGACTACTTACTATTATTTTTAAAAAATGATACTAATTCATTAGACTACTTACAAATAATCATATAACTATATGTTTTAAACAATCATGCATCACATAGGCTTAAAGCCTATTATATATACTAGCATATTGCCTGCGCAATACGGCAGTTGCAACTACTTAATAAATTTTCGTTATGTATGATACTATTTTTGTCAGATAACATAACAATAATCATCACATGAAAATCAAAATATTTTAATTTTGAATGAATCTATCATAAACACATAATTTACTAAAAAGTATAAAGAAATAATATTTGGAAAAAAAAGACTTTCCTATTTGAAGTAGTATTCATATATTAGCATAATGTTAAGATGTTAAGATTCAACATATGAAGATGCATTATAAGTAGATTAAACATGTTTTTTAAACCAAATTTTAGATATGCCATATCACTTATTTCCATAAATAATAATATGTTAACAATTGAAAAAAATTTTAGACATGTCAAGATTGTTACTTTGAATAACGCAATAAAATAAAGAGAAAATTATTTTAAATGATTATATAAATTTAATTCATTAATTAATAAAAATAAATCTCAAAAGTTATATGCACACATTTAATATAGTATGCAAATTGTATGTATGCATTCTTGAATTTATATATGTATTAGATGCAAATTACGAATTGAAATTTTTAATTATAATTATTTCTTCAAGACGGACGGGCATATATTTTACTAATATTAAAAATGGAAAGGAAAATACTAGCCAAATATAACCAAAGGTTTTATCAGATTCAGATAAGAGTAATACAACGCCACCACTCAACCATTCACCGGAGCTCCGACCTAAAATGGACCTTCAATCCCCCTGCTGCAATATTTTGTACACCACTAATTACCGTTCTTCATCACTTTTCCGTCCATCCAAAAATACACTCAAGTACTCCACTCGCCGTAATACGACGTCGTCTGAGCTTCAAGTTTCCCCACGCATTTCCGTTGCGTCATCAGCACCCAGCCATAAAGTCACCGTTCACGATAGACAACGCGATATTGTTCACGAATTCTACGTTCCCGAGGTAATGAATCAATTACTACAATCTGTTTATCTGTTTATTATAATTATGATTATATATTATATATTACTGGATATATTTCGTGTTCAGTAGTACACCTCAAAATCACTGTTAGTGTTAAAATTAGGGCAAAATACTTATAATATGTTGATTAATATCACAGGACCAATATATATTACATACAGCTGAAGCACAGGATATATCATTGCCTTTTGCTTGCAGGCACGGTATATTATTCTATAATTCATGTTAAAAATGTTCAATTTTACATGTATACATTCGATATTATATGCTACTTATTTCTAAAACGATATAAATTTATGTTTATAAGTAGGTGAAATGTACATGTTTTTTATGCCAGGTTGCTGTACTAGTTGTGCTGTTCGTATAAAATCCGGACAACTTAGACAACCTGAAGCGTTAGGGATATCTGCAGAGCTTAAAGCTAAGGCATGTTGTTTATTTGTTTATCTCGAATGCTGCTTGTTTGTTTCTTCATATGATTTAATCTAATTATTATCTGCATTGGATACAAATTCATATATCTGTATGTATTTTTTGCAGGGTTATGCACTCCTCTGTGTTGGTTTCCCATCTTCTGATATTGAAGTTGAAACACAAGATGAGGATGAGGTACGTTACATTTTGTCAAACTAAAAATTGTACAACCTGCATTTTTACTACGTCACTTCTGTTTTACCTTGTCAATTAAAACAAGCGATGTATAGTCTATTAAAAGTTTTTGTGAGTAGCTGGTAAATGAGCTTGCCGAGTCCCTGAAAGTATGTACCTTTGTTTGAGGACCACAATGGTTATATAATAAGGTTAATATGGCTTAGTGAGAAATGATGTAAGCTTTGTTTGAACGTCTGGTAATAAGTTTTTGCTGCGTATGTGCATATATCTAGTAGTTGGGTACTTGTTTATTGGTGAACAAAACATAAACAGGGTTACCACTCTAAACTCCAAATCTAACAATTGTAACTGTTTATGCCAATAGAGAAGTGTTTGTTGTGATTAAGCAAGAATTGAAGTTGGTGCTAGCAGTAACCATGATAGTGGTAGTGGCTGCATGGTGGGGGTGTAGTTGAACGTCCATGGTTATTTTAAGATAAACACTTTACAGAGACGGTTACAGTAGGTGCTGTAAATGGTAATAAAAGGTAGTAGTTCCTTTGGTGTACTTGAGTTGGACCAATGCATCCATTGTTTCTGGATGTGTTGGCCGATATCAATAGAATGTGAGAACTTTGAGTAACTTGTAAGTTATAAGTTGTGAGCTAATAATTCAACCATGGTTTTTGTGTATTGGTAGAGAAGTGATTGGGCTAGTATGACTATGGGTGTGGAGTGTTGTAAATGGTACCAAGTTGTATCCCTTCGAGGTATAGGTAGTTGGAGTCATATGCTTTTGGTATTGATTCAACAAGAGTTTTCGAGCAAGTTATACGATTTTTGAATTGTGGGTTATTGATAGCTTCTGTTGTCTTTTAAGCTGGCCGAGAACTAAATTCATCAACAAAATGGTAATCTAGTTCTCCAGCTTCGTCTTCTCTCCTATAAATATTTTTTCTACCAGCTTTAGTAAGTAACATCCTATTGCCTGCCTGCCACTGGGCTAGTATGCTACTTTGGGCTTGATTCTTGAACTGTTCAAGTGTTAGATAAGCAACAACACCTTAAACCAAAAAGAACAAAGACAACGTGGTGATGTTTAGAAATTTTGCCTGGAATTTGAAGAGTACCTCACTAGTTCACTTAATATAAAAGATATCTAAATGCATCTCTGGATGTTTATCATCAGTTGGTAAACATCCATCTAACATCTGACCTTGGATAAAACAACCTTCTGTCACTTTTCTCCTTCATTAGTTGCCTAACCACATATATCATATATGGCTTCTGCAGGTATATTGGCTTCAATTTGGACGCTATTTTGCACGAGGACCTATTGTAAGTTTCTAAATAAATGTTTATGAAATAATTCTTCCCACTGTCTCAACAAAGTGGAGTCTATTAGATCTAATTCCATGGGTGGTTTTCTAAGGAGTATCTTACATTTCTGATCAATAACTGTTGCAGGAAAGGGATGACTATGCACTCGAACTAGCCATGGGTGATGAGTAAGCTGCCATTTAAACTGTAAATTACAAGGGAACATTGATTAAATCTGTATTAGTATGTTACTCGTAGACGGTTAGGACATTTTGAGAAGCTCTGTACAAGACTTGCTTGTTTCCTTCAAAAGATAAATATATGTGACTTTAGCCTTTTGAATCTTGATCATGCATATTATAATTAGCAGGGAAGCAGTAGGTCCTTGCACCTACAGGCTTCTGGTAACCTCATTTGATGTGACTATTTATCATGTAGAATCACATGAATAAATTTGTTTAATACAATTTATCATGAAGTGCAAAACCTAAACTTTATTCTAAAAAAGGAAAGACCACTTGATGCTTTGATTCAAATTATCGCTAGATGCTTATCCAACTTTGTATCATTGGTCATTTTCTACTTTATCGGGTAACATCATGCTTTACTTTTGTATTGTGATAGATTTTGTTGATGACAAATCACTTTGTTTGATTGAAGTTAGGTAAATTGAAATGAATATAATAGTACGAAATACGTTTTATTAGACTTAAATACCTTACTTTATTACATTTAAAAAGAGTTAGATGCATATTTTTTGCTTAATTTTCAATCTTGCAACTTTGCATATGTTTTCCTTAATTTTTAATCTTGCAAGTCATTAAATTATCAGAATCAAGAATGTTTGCTAGTAGATGGAATGCTTAAGTTGAGACTTTAGAGGTTTTCATACGCTGAGTCACTCCCTAGGAATGTGAAGGATAAAAATTAGGGTCAGAATCCTCTCAATTTCATTTTAGGGGTTTCGTGTTGACAATCTCAATCTGGAAGGTAAACAGAGTTGCTAAATAAATGGTTGAGGAAAAGACTTTAAAGAGAACACGAAAAGCCCTTAAAGTAGTAACATCCTCATTTGGGTTTAGAATGTGAAACCGTCTTGGATCTTTACCCAGATGCTGCTCCATTAGCACAGTCGAATTTGTTAGTCCTTTACAGGCATTTCTCTCTCCTTTATATATCTTAAGATGGTATGTATCTTTGGTGCTGTTTCAAGTATAGTCGTTTAAAATCTCCAACCAAAAGCTTTGCTAAGTCGAAAAATAAGACATCTGTTGGATGCTTAGATGACATACCTTTGGATGACAAATAAGACAGAAAAATTCGTAAGATTTGTATCAATAGGTTGATAACCTGCAACCCAGACCGGCCCACAATACTCTGACTCATTCAACGGTTGTGATAATAGGGGTGTCCGGGCTTTAACTTAAGACCTTGTGTAATGCTATTTGTTAAGATGATACTATATGTTTTGGTATATATCAATAATATGTTAAAAAAATTGTGAGAACTCTAGAAGTAAAAAAAGAACCTTCCTTCTGTCGCTATTCCATGTAATGGACCATAGATAGAAAGTGGACCACCTTTAAAATTCCAAGTTGCTCAAGTACAAAGACTTTTATATGCTTTTCCAGCGGTTTTAAGTCCTTATATCAATTGTTTTTCAGTTTTTTATTTTATTTTTATTATTTATTTATTTTTTTACAAATAGACCATCTGCCGTATTAAGGAATAAACTACTTATAAAAACAACTAATACAAAATAAACCCAAACAACATCTTCACATTATGTTTATTGTTCAAACCAGTGTACTGTGTACATTTGGGTATACATACAACATCATTACTTTTATTCCTTAGAAACGTCAACAATAATACTGACAACAGTAGCAATATTAATAATTTCTCACAACAGAAATTTTGTAACTCTATAGATGTCGGCAAGTTAAAATGTCGGTATGAAGTTTTAGGTAACCACTTTCTGATCTATATTGCTTGTTGAAGCCTGTAGTCATTCATGAACAAGAGACTATGAGAATGACTGATCATCAGCTTAATGCTATAGTTGCTATAACAACACTAGTGTTACCACTTAAATGCAAATAAGAAAAATGAAACTCAGGTTAAGTACTAACCCCAATAGAAGTAATGAACTGGCAAACTGCACATTTGACAGATCGTGCACCATACGGGTACATCAATAGCATTCTACAGTTTCCACAATTGACATGTGCTACTTGATTTCCTACGACAAAGTTAACAGTTCGAATGCTTTTTATACTTTGAACATGAAAGTTTTTAGTAGTGTAAGAAGCTGTACCTTCTAAGGCCAAATTGATGGTATGACAACACGAACATTGTACACTTGCGGCCCCACGAATGTACATGAGTAACGTGTGACAACCTCCACACACCAATTGTGCCATTTCGGTACCTAAGAAACATATGTCAACAGATTTGACCAGAATGTTGGGCATTACTAATCATGATTTTGATTGTAGTCCATTATATGGCTTCAATAGTGACAGTCTATCTGAATTTTCAAATCATATGCATTTTTTATCCTTTTTTTTCTTTGTGTCATTGAACATGGTTTTTCAGGTATTGTCTATGTCAATTTGTTTGCGACAAATATACTTTTTTGTATAGGCGTTTGATGTCATAATTCTATGGTACTGCCTGGTGAGATAAATCACTATACTGAATTCATCGAAGAACTATAAACTTCAATCTGTAAAAAATAAAAATTACTGGAAGACTATTGACATACCAGGAGGAGGAACAGCAGTGATGGAATTGCAAATAGCACAACAAACTGAGGTTGCACCAATCGGATAGAGAAGAAGATTTCGACATCCTGAACACACTAGTTGGCTTTCAGAACCTATAAAGAAAAAAGCAGAGTGCTCTAATTACTACCTCTGACTTTCAAAGGTCCACGCCATTTAGTTTCAGATTCAAAATTATAGATGTTTAGAGATTTTATAAAAACAACCCATAGTTACAATTCAACATACGGAATTTCATGACTAAAAACATTATCAGCTACAGAACTAGAAACATTATAAATGTAATAATTTGAATATATAAAATCTGAGTTTGACTTTTCATTTTCATGATCAAAAGTTGACTTTGGTTCAATATATCTGATTACATATAAAAACCATCTGACAATGCTTTATGACTATAGATGATTGTAAATATATTCAAAATTATCAAAATATTGATTATTGAGCATTGAAGGTCTTGTAAGTTACTTTACTGATCATCTTTGTACATTAAGAACAATTGTTATATCTTTTAATCTGGATTACAACCTTTTACTATAGAATAGATACAAAAACTAAAGCTCATGTACCAGTTGCAGGGGGTGTAAATGGTATTGGAGGAGTTGGATATGGAGCTAGTGGAACTGGCATTGTAAATCTAAGCAATAAAAGTCAAATATTTTCCACTTCAATTCCTGATAACACTTCTCAAAAAGTCAAAGATTACCACTTTTAAAGCTTGGGCTACAACCTTTACCCTTCAACTCTCATTAGCCCCTGCGAAAAAGTCGATGAAAAACAGTCACTTTCTTCAAGAAACAGAGTATGGAAATTGGAAAGTGCCATAAAAATGCATAAAGTAGTGAACTTTAATTTACCAGACGAAGATTTGTTATTAAGAAGACATAAATGAAAAAATAAATTTATTGAATGGATGAAACATTATGGAAGCTATATTTGGTAAGATATATATGTGTTCATGTTATGCAGTGTGAGTGAGTTCAATTGTGAGTGAGTGAGTGAGTGAGTTCAATTATTATTAGAGTGGGGCAAGCATATACCTTTGCTAGTTTTTGCAGATGATAGAGAGGTGAAGGGTGGTGGGGATGTTGGGGGGATGTTGAGCTATGAAACAAATTTGGATTTTGATTATAAGAAACAAAAAAAGGGAAGGGGGCATCACCAACTTGACTCTCCCACGTGTCACACACGCATACTTTCTCCGTCCCATTTTAATTGTTCAGTTTTGCTTTTTAAAGTCTTTCTTTTTTTAACTTTGATCTTGAATATTTTTGCTTGTGTTATATAATACATTTAAAACTTAATCTATTAATATATATATATTGCATCATATATTATATAACATAAATAAATTTTTTTAAGATCAACTTAAAAAGTCAAAACATGATAATAAAAATGAGACGGGGATCATTAGTTTATTATCATTTGTTTAAGGATTAGTTACCAATTCTACTAACACATTGTATATTTGTGTTCATCCTTGGTTTTCCTTATGCTTGTGCATTCTGTCATCGGCGTGCCAATATCCTCATTGTTGTTGTAGAACCACCTTGTAGTAGCCACCATTGTTATGTGAATGTGGATATTATATACTTATATATGGGTTTTTTTTTTATAAAGTAAATGTGTTTGAATATGTCTGATATCGGTTTTTAAGATTGGAATTTCGTAGTATGAATCTTCATGGTATGTCTGAGTTTGATTTCAACAAGAGTGGTTATTGGTGTTTGATTTTAGAAACTGACTTTTTACATAACATAATAATAACATAGATGAAACGTTGTCGACGGTTTTTGAGGCATGCCATATCAGCATCGATTCCACATAGGCCTAATTAGTGAATACAGCTTTTCGGTACTTCTTGACCATTAGTCATCAATGATTCATCTTTTAATCTAATTGTCGTCTTTTAGAATGTTGACTATCTCCAAAGTCCAAATTATAAGTAACTTTTATGCACGCCCATCGCCTCTCATAAACAAGGCTAAAAACGTACGATAAGTATAAAATACTCTATACATTTTGACACATTTGAAATTATATATTGACAAAAAGTAGAAGACTGGAAGTAGAGCTTTAAAAATTTAGAAATAAAAGAAAAGGAAAATTAGCTACAGATGTTCAAATGTCCTAAGCCACATATTCTCTTCTCATGATGCATTGAGTGGTTAATATTTTCCCACGTACCCATGGACTGCAAATATACATACACTATAAGTCTATAACTGTAGAAATTCTTTAAATACTCTTGGTTTGGTACCTTACAATTAGACTCCTCCCAATAGTGACACGAGTTCTCTGTCAAATCAGTATCACATGAGCATTTTTCAAAAGTGACACAACATTGCAAACAATAACAAATCCTTCAGTTTTTTCGGGCCTCACATCACCAATATATATTTTAAATCTGTAAACTAAAAAAGAAATAAAAAATTTTTTAATCAAAGGGGGCAGATCACAGCTTCATTTCTACGTCGGTTTACTGACGCCAAACTGAAGTAGTGGTGCCTATGGTGTCAAAAAACTGATGCTAAGTGACACAAAAAACTTGAACACCTTTGGCACATGTCTTATGAACATTCTAAGCCTATATATGTCCTAATTATCAACGAGGTGGCTATTGATAATGCATAGCAAAAGGTTTTGATATAAGTCTTATATTAGATCAACTCTCTCCAACTAAAAGGTTGTTGATAGAATTTTTTTTTTAATTGTTGTAGCATGTTAGTCTAAGTGATAGAATAGAAAAAAGTGATAAAAAGATACTTTACTCACAAGAAATCTCATATCCGAACTTTCATGGATAGACATTTTGTCACACCCCGCCTAAAGCGGAAACAACGGGATATAACGAAGATAGAATCACAACACATTATTCATAAAGAATACTAAATGAAATAATTAATCAATGTGTCATGATGTCATTAACATGAAAAACGGTTCATGTCATGCATTCATTCCAACAATGAATCCCAAAATAACAAATGATAATTCCACAAAATAAAGATTAAGGCAAAACACGCCTTTCCAAATTATTAAAAATGTAAAAGTTCCACCTCAAACAATAGTCACAAAGTTTAGCTTAAATGCAACCTAGAGGTCCACTAAGCTTTCCTGTCCTCTATCTTCAGTCCACTAGTGTTACCTGAAAAGTTATGCTCAAAAACGTCAACAATAATGTTGGTGAGTTTCGTAGGTTTGAAACAAGACACCATAAAATAAACCTTTTTGCTGTGATAATCATTTGTTAGGACAATGCATATGAAAAGGTACACAAGTGATAAAATATAACCAAACATCACACAAACTCAAATGGCAGTAGCTACTCCAACAGTGGCTTTAATGCATACATAATATACACATCAGGTACTCACTCCTAAGGGAGCAAGGCCTTGTAAACAAACGTGGCTTTAATGCATACATAAAGTATACATCAGGTACTCACTCCTAAGGGAGCAAGGCCTTGTAAAATAAATCTAACAACCAAAGCACATAGTCACATAGTGTTACACATTTCAAGCATATGTCCAAAAAGAAGAAATAAACAAGTTTCACAGCATGAAAAACCATTAATAAAACATGAGCATACTTTTCCCCCAATTTAAAAACATGTAATGAAAACGGGGCCACGAAAACTCACCTTGATTAGCAAAGCAAATTACGCTCCCAAATAAGTCCACTAAACAGTTCGTCAATCTATAAATAAATACATATAGATTAATAACCTAATCAAAACTATACCTTTTATTATATCCTAGTTGATTTAATAGTCCCATAAAATCTGGCTACACATAACATTGGTATGTGGAGTACTTTGTTCAAGTGGATTCTATTGACATCAATAAATCTCTAGCTTTATACTCATATAATTAAAGTATAATACTTGTTAATAACCATTTTACATTACTCATTCTTTTTAAATCAAATATATAAATTACTATCTTAAACTTTTATAAATGTGATTTGTTTACAGAAAAGTATATCCTTAAACATTCTTTACAACCCCCAAAATAACTAGAGACAACTTGATCAAACCGATTTAACATTATCAACTTTTTTTCTTCTGAAAATTCGTAGTAAACATAAACAGTTTACTAAATAATTTTTATAAAATCATACGTTGCTTTTTAGAGACCGAAACCTCGCGAAGTTAAGTAAAATTTCGAGATCTACAACTTTCGTGTTTTGGCCGAAGCCTGAAAACGAACGTAGATAGGTCAAAACAGTCTCTGATTATAGCTACGAAAAATCTAGACATTTTTTTTTACGGCTTGCGGTTTTATAACTTTCGACTTCAAAGACACTTAGACCCAATATATTCAATCCCCAACCACATAAATCATCCCTAAGATACACCTATCCAGAAAAATAATAAGAAGAATTATTGATTAAGGTTTATAAAAAAAAATACCTATACGGGTACACGAACGAATAACACACAATGGCAAAGCTTGAACTCGATTTTCTTTTTTTTTTTTTTTCTTTTCTTGGCCTTGGTCGACGATCACAGAAGTAACACCCCAGGGACGTTTTTATTTTATTTTATTATATATATATATAATGATGATTAAAGGTTTGAAGGTTAAATCTAGACTTATATTTATAGATGCAATAATACTTGGAGGTTAAGTTTAGATTTTAGGTTTGAGGATAAGTTGGGTTTGGTACCCCTTGGCTACCGAAACCCTCACAAAAAAAAAAGGTTGAGTCGGTCGACCTTTAGACCAAAATGGAAACTAACTCTATCATAATTTTATTATTATTTTATTATCAATGTAACATACTACGTTTATTATTATTGTTATATGATTACTATTATTATATTACTATTATTATTCTTATTATTTTATTAGTCATTATTATTATTAATCTTTATTATTATTCTAACTTTTAATTTAACCGCGTACGTGTATCGGTTCGGATTGTTGAACACTATGCGAGAATTAAATTTCTCACATAGTTTAAAATATGAAGTACTTGATTAATTCTCAAATAATCCCACTCAAGTAAATGAAAATGAGAAATGATTATGAGAACGAACCTAAGAATAGAGTTTTAGTGACGGATGTCACACATTTTAAGGTGACCCGGAAAAGGATTCGAAATCAGCCGCGAGAACACTTCAATAAAGTCGCGCACATAGTTTGAGTAAGAAACCCCACCCTCCTTGCGTAACCTACAACGACAAAAAATCTCATCCATATTTCTGTGTCTAAAAACTACACAATCATTTCCACTAAGCCCCAACGTACACATAGACTCTTTGAAGGCAAGGGGCTTTGAGGGTTTACAAGTGCTTGAGTTTTTACTTATAGTAAGTTTAGCCTCAGAAGTTTTAAAATATTACTCGTAAGTTTTTTGAAGTGACTTTTGATTAGAAGTACGTCATATATCTGACTACAAGCGTCGGTGAAAACTCGAATTACATCCACCCCTTTAAATAAACGGACAACGATGGAAATATATTTACTATAATAATGAGAATGCCCTAGGATAAATACAACATGACTTTTGATACATACAACAACATATATGTATTACAGTGTTGTACTATACAACACTATAATGCATATATTTATTGTATGTATCAAAAACCATGTTGTATTTATTAACACCCGATGAGAATAGGATCCTTGCAATTATAACTTATGCATGCAGATTTATTTTCAGCATCAGTTATTTACTACTTTAACGATATTACTTTTATATATCCAATTCCACTAAATAATTAAAATCAAAATCAAATAATTAAACCATAAACAAACAGATTAGTTAAAGACAAATTCTGATCAAATAGTTGCAACGAGATGCCCCACTCCATTATAATTATAAACCTTAGAAAACAATATAAAAACACACGGGGTGTAACCAAGAATTAATCAAAACTTCAAAAGTATAAGTTCAGATTGATTCTTAATATAATATATAACCCCTTTTCACCCTTCTTATTGTCACAAGATTCACACTAAATTCTAAAAAATGGAAGGAAGTGGAGTATTTTGTGGTATAGGAGTAGTAATATTGGTATTATTAGTAGGGATAAGTCCCCAAAATGTAACTAACTCTCAAAATATGGTGTTTTAATGTAATTTGTTGACGTATTGCTCGTTGAAGGTGCCGTGTGGCATTCGGAGAGTTTGACAAATCATCAACACGTCAGCAAATTAAATTAAAACACATTTTTTAAGATTTGGTTGCATTTTTACACCCACATGTTAGTTAGTTACACACAATAGATTTCGAACCAAAATTGATTGCATTTCGGGAAGATTTGGTTGCATTTTTACACCCACATGTTAGTTAGTTACACACAATAGATTTCGAACCAAAGTTGATTGCATTTCGAGGGACTTATCCCTTATTAGTATTCAGAATTTTGAATTGGGTCTGATTCAAACCATGGAAGATGAAGAAATTTCTAAGAAAGCAAGGTTTCAAGGGAACTTCTTATAATTTTCTTTTACGGTGACTTGAAAGAGAAAGCGAAGATGCTGAAAGAAGCCAAATAAATCTAACCGGTGATGTTATTCCTCGAATCATGCCTCTAGAACATAGATCATATCTATCACTGCCTATTGTACGTGTTTTCGCTTATTTTTTATATTATTTGTTTAATGTTAACTCGATTTGATCCATTGAAAATGAGAGACATACACGTGAAACCAGTGCTGCATATAACTGAACCAAGTATGGTAAGGAGATATTGGCAAATAACAACCGTGACTTTTACATAATAAGAGTGGGAAATCCGTTTAGAAAGTTGTTTATAGCGGGTCTAGCAAACGCTGATACTGACCGATGTACTAAACATAGAAAAATCAATAATCCTGCTTTCCATGCTGAGAAGCTCAAGGTTTGTTCATCTTTCTATTAATTATGACACCGTTAAGTTTACTTATAACACGAATGCCAAAAGCAAACTTTTTCTACAGCATATGGTGCCTGCATTTTATAAAATTTGTATGGAGATGATCAACAAATGGGGAAAAATTTTAGAGGATGACAGCTAATGTTAAGTGGATGTCTGGTGTCACCTTCTAACGTTATCTAGTGATGCAATTCCGCGTACAGCTTTTGGTAGTAACTATGAAGAAGGAAAATTAATATTTGAGCTTCAACGAGAACTAGAAGAGTTGGTCATTGGAGCTTCACAATCAATCTACCTTCCCGGATTCAGGATGGGTATATTGTTATCGTAACGATAAACTCTAATAAATAAAGCTTGTTTTCCTTTGATATATTAAGGAACGATCAAGTGGCTAAGCACAAGTGATTTGCTGATTTTTGCCGACAAATAGAAATAGAAGGATGCAAAAATTGTTAGAGAAGTAAAGGCTGCTATACGGAGCATCATCAAGCTCAGATATCAGAAACGAATGATTGCAATGAAAGATGGGAAAAGTAGTAATGATGACCTATTGGCCATACTTTGGATTCCAATTTTGAAGAAATTAAAAAAGAGGAAACATAAATTCTGGATTAAGTATGGATGACGTCATCGACGAGTGTAAGGTTTTCTACATTGCAGGACACGAGACCATTGGAACTTTGCTTGTTTGGACTATGTTCATCATGTTGGCTCAACACACAAGTTGGCAACAACGTGACAGGGTTGAAATATCACTAGTACTTGGGGACAAAAGTCCAGATATCACTACAAGAAAGAATGGCTTTAGTGACATGTCAGTTTTCGTCACTAAAGGTCAAAAACTCATACTTTAGTGATGAAAATAAAGTCGTCACTTTTTGTCACTATAGGTCCGTCACAAATTTTGATTAATGACGGAATTTAAAACTCATCACTAATTAGTCACGAGACATGATACGTTACTATATTGGTGACGACTGAAGTCGTCACTGAAATTACGTCACTAACTACAAATTCGTCACTAATTAGTCAGATTAGTGACCACATCTACAAAGCAATAAATACATCACTAATTGATCAACTTAGTGACGAAAATTATTGAATACAAAAGGCGTGACTAATTTGTGAGTAGTGTAAAAGGAAACCTGTCACTAGTGACTAGATATGGCAAGCATCAATGCTCAAATTCTCATAAACCTATCTTGCAATTATGTTTAAACATGATGATCTATCACAATTAATATAAAAGATATCGTCACAATTAATATAAAAGATATCGATTTCATTTAACATTATGCATATTAAATCAATCTCCAAACAACACCAAAAGTCTATATAAGTATATACACATAATGTACCCTTATACACGACTACATGAATTTTGACAACAAAGAAACTACTGAACATCCTAAATCTTCATGTCTACAAGTTTAATCTATTATGGTATAAATCAATGACTGGAAGTCCAAATTAATAATGCTTTGATTGTAACCTTCTAATCTTCATGCTTCCCTTGTAACCTTCTAAGCCCCTGCATTTGTAATTACCAAAATGTTGTAAGATACACCATATAACGAACTTAGAACCGTTCTATAACTCTGCACTTAAAAAAACCTAGAAAAAACATTTAAAAATTGTAAAACCAGCGAAAATAAAAGTTAAACCACCATATATATATGCATTTAGTGACATAAAAACTGCACTAAAGTGCTATAAAGTATAAACAACCAAAGCAATAAAACAACAGCAAGAAGAGCATGGGGCCCTAATTCCCCTAAAGTGCTCAACAATTGCATAAATATCTACTACTTACTATTGGGCCACTGAAAGCCTGAGCCCCTAATTCCCTAAGGAGACATGTAAATAAATACTAACGAATTTTAATTAATTGATTTCTAATTATTTTTTTACCAATACCAGTTCCCAAAGGCAGGTACTCAAATGTAATTTTTTTTGAAAACTCACATCACTAGTAAGATCAAGTTCATTGCTAGCTCCAATGTTTGTTTGTCACTGCAGTATGCTTGTAATGAACATAGCTGCCACACATAAAGATAAACTTTTAGATCTGTACCTTCGTATAATTAGAGAGTATATACATATACAAAAGATATATAACATAAGAACAAAATGCCACAATATTAACTTCAGGAAAATAAGTGCATTACTTCCTTGATGAGAACGGGAGGAAAATAGTACTTTAGTACCTGATCACAAACATGAGTGCACAAGTTTACCATACGAAAATCAATTAGCGTAATAAATATGTGTACCCTTTTAGTTATCTAGTCATGATCTGAATTCAAACACAATATTAAATGAGCTAAAAATCTAGGTATACCTTCAAAAGTAATTAAACAATGACATTTCTTACCTTAAAACTACAATATGTGTTTTTGGTTAAACTTCCTGATGTAACCTTGTTTTTCCCAACTTTTGCTTCAGAGATGGCATAACTGAATAACCAACACAAATTTAATTTTCTCGAAACCCATTCCATAGTGAACAACATATTAGTCAAGGCTTGACAATAACTCAAATGTTCATGAAATAATTCAGATGGGTTAAGAATACATCGGTTTAGTGTCATTGCCCCTTAATTTAATCATTGATGGTTTATCAAGGTCAATGACAATTAACCAATTGTACTAGTACCTTTAAGATCCCATTTCGTGTTCATAATCACTGCTAACATCACTACCTGAATCCCCAGATGAATCACCATCACTATCCTCAATTGGTTGCCTACAAAGCATATAATTTATATAACAATATTTCAAATGATGAAACAGAAAAGTTTGTTCAAGAACTCCTCAATTATTTGGTTTCTGACAGCTACTATTTATCAAGAATTAAAATGAATCTAACTCAAAAATGAGTACGTATATTTCATATGATAAATGTACATTTCATGCAAATATAGCATGCATCAAACACCAACAATGTAGATTTGCAAAAAACGACTTTATGAAAATACAACTTTGAATAAAAGGGGACACCGTATTCAAAGACTAAACAATAAGCCACCTGAGCTTCATTGGTTATACATTTTACCTTAAATTTCTAGCGCTTAATCAATTGGAGTTTCCGCTACTTGAGATATTCCTATAAACATGATCAGAAACCTAATATTATTAACAATAATAGTATCAAATGACTTTTAGAATTGAACTTTGATTAAGATGACATGTAGTCTCTAGTAGTCTATTACTTCATATAGTAATATATAAAAATTTCACAATTATATTAACAGGTTCATACACCAAGAACTAATACAAGAGATTTGTAGTGTGATGGTGTTTTATTGTAACATTACTTGGTAGATATACTGATCAAAGACCAATTGCACGTGATTATAACTCCAATGATATATATGTTTAATGAATGACATAGCTCAAGAGATATATATCTCTAAATTTTTTAATGTTATTCTCATTACGTGTCAAGCTAAACCGGTGATCGCCAAGAGACACATTTATGATCGGTACATGATGCCTCAAGCATAGAATTCCATATATGAAGAAATGAAGGAATGTTTTCAGGTACTTTTGAATTCACCAATCAAAACTGATAGAGTTGCATGATATATATACAAAACTTATCGATGTACTAGTAAATTGTATAAACCTAGAGATAAGAAATGTAAGTTACTATAGTGTGAAGTCTAATACAGCAACACCGTTTCCAAAACAAGATTCAATTAAAGACTGAATACATGTAGCTATACAATTACATCAATTACATTATCAATTTCGAATATGAAAACACATGCTATGGAAATAGAAATCACACAACAAGCATAAAAACTTCAAACCGCATAAACAAGCATAAAAACTTCAAACCGCATAAACAAGATCAATCAATCGGTTACAGGAATCTCACCAGCGAAGAGATCACGAAGTCATATTAATCGATGTTACATTAATTGTTGTTGGCGTATCTCTGAATTACGAATTTAGAAGTGGAGAGCTATTCGATCACTGTGAACTCAAATTAGGGCAACGATAAAAATTGTGGTTATGTCGATAGAAAGTTCAGGATTCTCGAAAAGAAAAAAAATCGGGTCGGATATGGATCCAGGATCCGCGTTCTTTTTTTCACCAAAAACTTAGGGATACAAAATTCAAAATTGGGTTACGTAAGAAAGGAGCATTGATAGACGATAAAGTTGAGCTTATATGCATCAATTGGTTATAAATTTTGTACACTGATATTATTTTTTTCCTTATTAATATTTGTAATCAATACTCAAAATTGATAGATAACCAATTCAAGAATTTAAATTTTAATAGTATTCATATACAGATAATCTAAAAAATAGCAATATACATGGATATGTATATATTAATCAATACTTTTATCAATTTCTCAAATTATGTAATACTCCGTATTAAACTTTTTGAATATTAATGAAGTGAAGTGACGTAGTTAATTATCATTAATCATTAATTAATATCAAATATATGAGTAACCACTTATTTGCTCATACCAAGTAACCAACAATTTTATACTTGAATCAAGTGACAGAATTTTGCGTGACTAACGTTAATAAAATCAGTGACAACTAATTTTCGTCACTGAATGTCATATTATTGTAACAATTTTTTTTGGCGTCACTGAATGTTATACTTGAATCATTATGTTATGGACTTTTATTAGTACTTGATGTAAAGTAACACCCATTTTTGCCTTTTCAATTCAAGATCTTGATTACATAGCTGAAAGAGGAAAAAGCTAGAATAGCTTGGTTATTAAAGCAATTATACTCAAAGCTTATTGGTGTCTATGGAAAGCAAGAAATGATGCGTGTTTTAAAGGCGTTGCTCCATCATGGGTTGGTATAAAGGAAGAGATGCAAAGTCTTTCTTATTTTTGGTTCAAGAATAGAGCAAGGCGACAAGATTTAACATGGGTAGATGGTGTCAATTCAAGTTGTAAAGTCACTAGTCTTGGGGCTGGATACGGTTTTGCTGCTGTTTGTTGGGAGAAACTGTCCGGATGAGCTTCATGTGGCAAATCTAAAGAAGGATGCAAGGATGCTTCGGATGCAAGGACACGGTTTAGCTGCTGTCTGTTTATTTAGTTTGATGTATGTTTCATGCAATTCTTTTTTGTTATGGTCAGTATTGTTGGTTTAATGTTTGTTGGTTAGGGGTCTGGATCCATATGGGGTACTATCAAAAACGATATAGGGTGAAAACCGGTGACTTGGCCCCTATATTTGGGGATTTTTTCCTGAAATCTTCAGATTTTTTTCATCCATTTTAGTAGCCTCTCAGTTTGGATTTAAACATAGAATAGAGGAGTTTTATCAATAGTGTATGTGTAACTGTACATTGGTGTTCTGCTAGCTTCTTGCTAGTAATTGGTTATATATATATCCAAAGAATTTGAATTAATGACCCAACATTGACTTTATATAGTCAAACCTTGGTGACATTTAGACTTTCTTAGGTTGACTAAAATTATAATACAAGTTATGATTAATATACATACCTAAAATATTTGTTGGAATGTTATAGAATATAGTAGAAAGAACATGAAAATTGTGAAAAACTTTTCACAACTTTGAAAACATCTTTGAAATCTTCCAAAACATCGGGTGGTGTAGAGCTATCATAAACATACATATCCATTTAGTATATATATAAATAGTTATAAATAATTGATGGAGATAGTATGTGTTGTATACCTAACAAAGCTACACGTAAAAACTCTACTTGTTGCATTTTCTACAACTAAGCTAATCCAAACACTATCCCCTAAAATTTATATTTTTGTGAGCCACTTATAAGCAAAAATTATGAATTCAATCAACTACAAAATAACAGTATTAATAAGCAATCCACGATTCCACTCTTTATGGGCTGAGTTTCAGGGACGGAGCTAGGAAAAATATACGGCAAGGGCAAAAATAAAATTTTTTGTGCTTCTTTATAGTTTTGAAGGGGCAAAATCTTATAATTTCCATTAATACCTTAAATTTTTTTATTTTTTTACATGATTTCAGAACTTTTGTGGGGGCAGCTGCCCCCACTGCCCCCATCCTACCTCCGCCCTTGCTGGGTTTAGTGTTCGAAGGTATGTGAAATTTAGGTATAAACTGATCAGTAATAAATTAATAAGCAAAATTTATATTACCATGAACTTTCAATTCTCAGGCCATTTGGAATATTGTTTCATCTGAAAACAAAATTGTGTATATACTTGGAACATTGTTTCACTCGATCGACAAGAAAATTTTATATATAATCGACACAAAGTATAATGATCAGCTCGAAAGTAAGATGGACAATTTGAAAGGAGCATATAACAACGATGAATACATCAACACCAACAATTATTATTTTGAAAAATTTGAGAATGAAAAACCTAAATACACGAATTAAGATATAGGACAATGTTCGCAGATGTACCATCAAGTTGTGCACATTCGTTACTTTACCGAATCAAAGGGAGGTACCGAGGTACCAATATCCTTTATAACATTCTCGAAGTCCACCATAACAATAATTAAATTTGTCCAACTCCTAAATAAATCGGACAAATATAAGAAACTATTACCAATGGAGAGTGACTCAATGGATAAACTATTCTGACGGAAAGAGTAAATGAATGCTATAAAACTACTCAATAAAAAAGGATATACTACATATTTTTACGCGTATTACACGGAAATAACATGACACAAATATTGAGATGCAAAAACCGTAACCCTCCCGCGCTCTCCCAATACGATTCACCCTCACCGGCACCGGCATCGGCAACGGCGTCATCAGCACCGGCCAACTGCGTTGACAATGTGCAATCCTCCATTATCTAATATCACTCGACATCCGTACTACCACTGCACGTTGGCACTTATTTCTCTTTCACGGAAGTACATCTCTTAAAATTTAGGTCTAATTGATTGTCGTTCTTTCTCTATCAATATGTGAATACAGTAGCAAATTCTCAATGTAAAAAAGACTTTGATATAGAAATCAAAATCGCGATTCTCTTGCTTCGATTAAGATGTAATGATTTTTGTAGATAAGAAAAATTGATTCATACAAGTTTTTTATGTTTTTTGATTGATACATATGTATTAGCTCTGATATGCTTAAGATCACTTTGATAATTTTATCAACTCCTTTATAATTTGTTTACGATTAGCTTGTTAGAAGGATTTCCTTGTTGGAAGCTTGTAATATTACTAGATTTACTGAGTTTAATTGGAAACAATAGCTTATCGAACCTCTGACAGTTGATTAGACAACCAGTGGAATTCAATATAATTGATGATAGACTTCAATTTTGAAGTAAGTATAAGTTAACTTAAAGGTAGCGTGGGAATGCCAAAATTAGGTTCAACATCCTGTGAAAATTCATGTATGCGGCATACTTTTGAAAACTAGTTATACCGGACCGGTTGGACCATGATTTTTAGGATTTCTGATCGGTTGAAAATTGGTTTTGGGCTAAGTTTGACCGGTCAACGAACCGTCAGTTTTAACCGTTTGAACCGGGAAGCGGACCAGTTTTGACCGGTTTTCAATTTTTTTTTTGGGTTTTAACCGGTTTTGAGCTGGACCCCTCACCGGTCCGAGTTAAAAAACGGTTTTCAAAACATTGAATACGGTATGCAAGACCGGCCAGCTGTGAGTTATGCTATGGATATAATAGAGTTGCCTCCAGTTGCTTTTTATCCAGAAAGTAATGCATCTTGTAGTTTAATAGTAAAATCAGTAATTCTAGCATCCCCAAACAACTCCAGGGAGCAGAAGTTTCTCTTTTGAAACAATAGGTATGCTTTTATGCAATTATTTGCTGCTACAAAAGATGTACTTTATTTTGTTTATGATCATTGTTTCTTCAATTTGGGATAGATTTTGATTTAACCAATGAGCTTGAACTTAATGCCGAGGTTGAATCCATAGGCTAAAGTATGCTAATTGAATCGCTTTGCTCGCTGAGGAAAAGAGGAAGAAGCCGAAGATGGAGTAAATTGATAAAAGATGAAGCCAATTTCTAAGCTACAAGAATTTTCCTATTCTTAGAAAGGTTTGTTAGAAAACTCGAATTTAAACACATTTTTTAAATTTTCTTGTTTTCTTAGAAAATTTTTCTTCGAAATTGATGATTTGTCTTGAAAAAAGTTTTGTAAAGCTTTTTTTTATTGTGGGTGCTTAAAAATAGAAAAAAAAATACATGGGCCCTTTTTAGGTCTTAACCGAATATTTTAATTGAGATAATAATGTAGAATGGGACCTAGTTATTGAATTGAAAAGGTTAATAAAAACTGAAGCGGTAATTAAGTTAATAAAAGTATAAAACGGGATAATTATTTTGGCGCTATGGATCTAGAGCATCATCATTATGGAAGAGTTTTTCTTGTTACAAACCATCATTTCACTAATTTAGTTGATTTGACGTGATTTGACGAGGTGTGCATCTAAAAATCCATTGGCCATTTATAAATACCCTTCCACTTTAATGAAAAAATCCGTACATAACTTTCTTACCAAAAAACCTCAATTCTGAGTAGCTCAGTTTTGACAAATTGTTTACTAAATCGAGTATCCACTCTATTGGGAAGAATTTTTATTTCATGAAAACCTCATATTGTAAATGTCCTTAGTAAAGTTCATAGCATTAGAAATGCTTATTTAACTCGAATCGTTTTAAGCTCCCTTGAACTTTCCAATTACGCAAATTTCTAAACTACTGCAAAAACTACGATGAAAACTACAAATTTATATGAAAAAATGAAAGATGATAAAAATATAAATCAAGGAATATCACTCGTACAAATATTTTAGGGATAAGAGGCTAAGATGAACTAAATTAGAATGGTCAACTAATCTGATCATCACTATCATCATTAAGTAGTAATCCATCCTAATCATTGAAAAATTCAAAATCAAATTCTGAGATTTTGGATTACAAGGATTGAAATAATAAGATCGCAATATAATAATGCTTACAATTACTATGGGAACCATAATATTAGAAAAATACCATAATCTTCACAACTTCATGAAAAATATGATATAATTGATTATGGACATTGCACGATTCAAAAGTATATAAATAATCAACAATGCAGACAATATGCAAATTGTAATGTATATTACAAATGAACATAACATGAATGTATCTCATAGAAAAACTTTTGTACATCAAATATAAACTTTGTACACAATTTCAAGTTTATTTTTTATGTACACTTTCTAGATATCAAGCTTAATCTTATATCTTATAAAATATAATTGTATAACCATTTTTTCTCATATTACATCATGTCAAATATATATGTACTAATGCTTTCTTTTTTCAAAGCCCATCACCCTGAAAAGATCATGCAAATCCATGACCAAAATCCCTTGCGTTTTGTCTTTAGTTCTTGAGGTTTGACGTTTCTTTTGACAACTAAATCAGCCATGTATTCAACAACAGCCTGAAAGAAGAAGAATTAAAAATGTTAATCAACAATCGTTTAACTTAAACGGGCAAGAGAAAACAGAACCAAAAGGTGACCATGGTGCACCTATCTTACCTGAGCCCCTAGCTTACTAATTTCCCGTGGAGGAACCTCAAGAGGGGTCTCATCGGCTCGAAATATTTTCAACTTTGACAATAACCCGAATGATTCAGGTAAAAATCTTATCTGATCACCGCTTATATCAAGCACTTGAAGGTTTTCAAGATTACCAATTGATCGCGGTAAATATGTCATGTCAGCAAAGTTCTTACCAACGTTGAGTACTTCCAGATTTGTTGCAAAACAAAGACTTTCGGGTACCCCTTCAAGTTCATTGAAACTAACATCAAGCTCCTTTAGTTTAGTTAGATTTGCCATTGTTGTAGGCAGTTTTCGTACTCGGTTATAGTGCAAAGTAAGAACCTCCAAACACTCGAGCTTTCCAATTGCTTCAGGGAGCCCTTTTAGTTGATTAAAGTCTAGTTTGAGTGCGACAAGTGAAGAACATGATCCAATTGTGTAAGGAAGTTCTTCAAGATCATTTGTTTCAACAATCAAGATTTGCATAGAGGATAAGTTTCCTATCAGGTCTGGCAAATTGGTGAAATGGTTTGAGCTTAAGTCAAGATTGACCATATTTGTAAGATTTCCAAACGATTCAGGAAGAGACTTCAATCGATTTGCATGGAGATCAAGGTCGAGTAAGTTGACTAGTTGACCAAACGAATCGGGTAGGGTGATGAGTTGGTTCGAGTGGACGTCGAGCTTATTTAGATTGGTAAGATTGGTGATAGAAGACGGGAGAGCCGTAAGTTTATTATCTGAAAGATTAAGTTCAGTGATGTTTGATAGTTTTCCGATGGACACAGGAAGCCATTCTATGTTTTCCATTAATTTTGATTGAAGATCAAGAACTTTTCCCTCTTGTTTGGCTATGGTTTCAATCAAGGCTGCAACTTTCATCAGACTTAATTTCTCAGGTTCTTCTACACCTATAAATCAAAAATAGCATGTTTCACAAAGACTACACACAAACACCCATAACCAGAAAATTATTTTGATAACAATTTTAATAACTGATCATGGGGTTGACTTCCTTTTTTTTTAATAAATAGTTGCTATAACCTACATATAGATCAAGATTGAGCAAACCTGTGGGAAAACTGATCGCTTTTGTTGAAGAACTCTTGACTAAACCCTTAAAGCTTTCAGCTTTACTAATATTTTTTGAAATTAACAAACTTTCATCAGTGATAACAGCTTCTTTTTCAAGATTAGCAACTGGGTATTTCAAATGATCATCTTTATCCAACTGGGTATCTCCAGAAACACACTTGGAAGCTTTCTGTATCAAGCCATCAAAGGTCTGATAAATTTGGTCAAGGTCAACAATTTGCAAAGCTTCTTTCTTCTGTTCTTGACTCTGAAACAAAACCATGGTTTGTCTGACTTTTTGAAGGATAGAAAAAAGCTCTGGTGTGATATCTTGTGGGCATATTTGTGCGGTGATTTCATCAAGTTTTTGTTTTTCTTCATCGTTGACTGTTTTGATGACTGATATGGCTGCTTCAAGCTCTACAATGGTTGGTCTTGGTGGAAGTGATTTGTATGTTTTCATGATTTCTTGTATGGTTTCTGTGTTTGGATTCGATGAATCTTTTGTAACAGCCATGTTTGTTTCTGGTACGTTGAAGTGAAAGAGAAATGGTTTGTGTAAACTATGATTCTATAATGAACAAGGTGAGGTGTATGTATTTATATCTATAGGTATTGTAATATTCAGCTGACCAGTTGAATGACATGAAAAGATACCAACTGTATGCATATGCAATGTATTGATTAAACTTGTGTTTCTTTGTTAAATAACTGAAAATAAAATAATAGTAATCTTCTGGTCAATCAAGTATAATATCAACTAATTACAAATGGCCATGTCACCCCTTTGGATAAGATGAATCAGTAGCACTAAAAGTCATTAGTGGGCATTTTTTATTTTTTGCCTACTACTATTAAATACTCAAATAACGTTGCTTATTTTAATATAACGTACCAGCTTAATTATAATTAAATATTAGATATTATATAGTTTCTGTCAACTATTACTATTATATTATCAAAAGTTAAAAACTAATGTATAACTGCTAGTTTTATGTTATGATTAATGATAGAAAAGAATTACGATTATTACAAGCTTTAGAAAAGAAGTCTTGTTCTTCTTTTAGAACAACCACAATGAGTATTATATTGTTTTTGTCAAACAAAAAATAGTATAACATGTCATTACTCATTACCATGTACTAAGCATTTTGTGATAACTACAAAATTATGGAGGTAGGACCAAGAATCATGCCATAAGCCCATAATAAGTACAAAAACAATGGTCTTGCAACCAATTAAAAGAAAAATCCTTCCTATAAAAGAAGAGAGAGAAGAAGATATGTTGACCTAAGAAATATACAGGTATTCAAGTTTTAACGGATCAATCACCCGAAACCAGGAAGGAATTTGATGTATATGCTGAAAGGTAAGTGGTACAGTTAGTCCAGCATCCAAAGTGTACTAATTCGGGTTATGATATGTTGTACCATGTGTAGTTAAAAGTTCTACCACATACTTAGATGTGACAAATGACCAGGCATATCTAGGGATGAGCAAAAAAACCGATATACCGAAACCGAACCAGTACCAAACCGGATCGGTACCGACCGTTACAAATGGTACGGTATTCGGTTTTTGATTTGGGGCCAACAAAAAACCGGTACCAACCAGTCGGTACCGGTTCGGTATCGGTTGGTACCATGCACACCAAAATACCTAAACCGAACCAGAACCGCACCGGACCGGTACCGAACCGATACCAACCGATTCAAATGGTACAGTATTCGGTTTTTGATTTGGGATAAAAGAAAAACCGGTACCAACCGGTCGGTACTGGTTCGGTACCAAGCTCACCCTTAGGTATATCGATGTGGGTTGTGTTTACAGGTTGATTTTTTTTTATTCAATGTGTATTATCAATGCATACAATCTTTTAAATAAAACATTTCAAAACATACAGTACAAGTGTAATGATTAATTTTTGTATAGATGTTTTAAGACTTCCAGTTATTTTTATAAGAGATTAACAAAATGTCGGACATAAAGCGTTTTGAGTCTCCCCTCATGCCATGTTACCAGATCTGACTTTACCCGATTGGACAGACCCGCCCAGTTTGCCATGTTACCCGATCCGACTGACACGCCCATTTATCCACCTCTACTAACTCTATATTTGACAATTCTTGCATCACAGACTCTAAACATATGGAAAGGTACATCTACAATAGGATAGTAACTAATGTTTTAATACTCTTAGCATCACATACTTCCCATTAAGGTTTCTCCTAAACTGATGAGTGAATAATAGATCCAGATTTCTAGCAGCTGCAAACATTATCAATTACACAAAAAAATGGATATAGTAACTTGTACACAAACAGTCATTTCTCTAACTGTGTAAATGTCGTTACAACACTATGCATATGGTATATGCCAAACATTCATCATGTCTCACTAAACAGATAATCCTACATCATTTACAGCAAAGGGAACTGAATCTAAAATCACATGCATTCCCAAGTAGAATGTGAAGTCTCAAAGTGTAGTGCAAATATACAGTCCAAACCTGCAAATTGTGGGCATCACAAGCTTTTCACATCACAATGCACTTCTCTTTTGATGGTTTTGACTCCTGCCTGGATGAAGAAGATGAATTCCTGGGCTTTGATGGATGCACATGCTGTCAAATCCCAATCAATTCGTTAAATTTGCTCTTCAAAACTATATTAACAAAAGATATGATATATTATACTTGTATGCACTTATAAACAACGAGAATGCCTTTTTGTTAGGTTATTTGTCAATTTTATTATAGAAATATATTATATGTATATATTGCATGATAGATTATATGAAGACATGGTAACGCCCAGTGAAGAAAAGCCTAGATGGCAAGGGCTTTATATTTCAACTAAGTTTATGAAACATATATACGATCACTCACATAATCCTATAGACTCATTGTGGTCAGTAAATGAGAAAACACAAGTCAGACGTTTAATAGCCTACCTGGGGACCCACAACAAGCCCGGAACGCGAAGTGGTAGGTGACTGTGGCAAAACACGTTGTGGCTGCTGTTGTTGTCGTTGTTGCTGCTGTTGCTCAAATTCTTGTTGCTGAAGGGCTATAGCCAATTGCAGATCAGTACTGCCATTAAACAACAATTCAATTAGTAATGAGAATAATATACAAAGCAGAGAGAACAAGTGATGCAATTTCACTGGATCGAGGCAGATAATTACTTAAAACTCGTGTCCCCTTGTGCTGAATTGTCCATTTTGGCAAGATAATCCTGAAATTTTTAAAAAACACATGAACCAATGGTAAACTACACAGTTCATTCATTTTCAACACATATACATCAATCACATTCTGCTGAGAAAAGAACCATACAGCAGTATTAGCCATCGCATTCTGCTCATCCCATGAACGTCTTTCATGATTTTCTGGCTTAAATTCCTTGAAGTTACTGTCCACAAACACAGTATCACCATTGACCTGGACTCACATAATATATTACCCAAATAAGATCAATATGTAACGCCACGTCATTAAAAAAATTCAAAATGCATGTAAGAAGTAAATAGTATTCTGTTAACTTATATTCAACAACGAGCACTTATGAATTATTCAGGCAGCTACCGTTGAACCTTATTTGGGGAAAATCAAGGAAATGCAGCCTAACTTGTCCAGAAGTTCAAAAGATTCAATGATATGATATATATTATAAAAATTGATCTCAACTCTAAGCCAACAGAAGAATAAGGAGATATTTATTACCTCATTTAGCTTCTCCCATACCAGATCGGGTTGATTTATGTAACCAAGATCCGTAGCTAAAATGTATAGCTCACCTTCAAACTGCATATGATTTGAGGTTAGCAAACACAAAAAGAGTAGGATTTGTATACATTTAATCTATGGCATAAAGTGACAGATAGGCTACAAGTGTGTACAAGAACCAACCTTGAACATCGTATTGAAGTGGTTATTCCGGAAAAACACACACAGTTCACGCTCTTTAATTTCAGCTTGCAGGGAAAAAAGGCTGCAAGTTTTATATAACAGCAAATGCAAAGAAGGCTCTCTTAGTAAATAACCGATATCATCATATTGATTTAATAGAAACAAATAAGGTGATCGTAACAAAATAACAAAACATACCCATAGATAGTCAATTGACTGGCACTGTTCTTCAGAAAATTTATAATCAGTTCCCCTAAATGAAAATATCAGCCACTTTAAGCAATTTTTTTGTAGAAAAATTGTCAAAGAGAAATCAGCACAGCTCAAAACTTGTTAATACTATACATTTCAACACAGGCATACCTTGCCTTGCAGTAGTTCCATCTCTAGGCCTTGTGTCATCAGCATTGGTAATATCTTTGTCTTGTTCTTTCATGACAACCTCACCTTCATTTCTACCAGTTCTTGTTTCCAAAATGCATTTCTCTTCACAAATCGGTTCATCAGCAGTTGATATTAAAGAATCAGATTCGACAATAGTTTGTGCCATACTTTTGGGTGATTTTGAAACCGCATTAGGTGCTGATGAGCATGGTTCAGTTGAGGTATTTTCACCAATGTTGATATTTTCTACTTCATTTACATTGCCGTTCAAACTTGATCCAGGAGGTGAAGAACCTGATCCAGACAAACTATGTGAGGTATTTACAGTTTTATCCAGTACATCAATGCTAGTTTGCTCAATTCCATCTTTACTTTCATGCATCCCTGGTTCACTATTATTCATTTGTTCATCATGGCTTTCCTTTTCAGGTTCCAATGACGAACAAGCATCTTCCCCTGGAACTGTTTCAAAAGTTATCAAATCATCACTGTCATTGTTCACTGGATTGATATTGCCACTGTTTGCTTTTTTAGAAAGAGTTTCCTCAGCTGTGATTGGATTATCAGTGTTTGATAGCTTCAAGGCTCTCAATAGCTCTGTTTCCTCTTCAAGATCTCCTCTTTTTATTCGTTCATCTGTGACAGGAACTTCCAAGCTTTCTGTCGTTGAAGCAAACTCAACAGGATCTGCTTGTGGATGCTCTTTAGAAACACTTTCCATATTTTGAGTTTCAAGAGCAACAAGTTCTCCCATCAAAGTATTGTAGGACTTCGAGCCAATTGCATTTGAAGTCTCAGAATCCTGACACCAATACAAAGATAGGTATCAGAAAGCTGATCAAGTAACACACCACTGATGCTAAACATATCTTATTGCATATATAGGTTTACCTGTGGATCAACAATCCATCCATGACATAGTGGAATGTCTAGTAAATCAAATATGGCACACTCCCTCGTGAACTCAAAATCATATATTCTGCAATAGCTCATTTATTTGTATGTTGTCAATTCGGATATAAAGACGCACGTATATAGGAACAAAACCTACGTACATAACAGCAGCAACATTTTGTGTGATCCATACTAGGATTGTGTGAACAAGAAAAACATTTACCTTGTGAATTTGATGTTCACATCAATGCCAGTTGCAAGACGGGGGAGTAAATCAATTGCATCAGCTATATTCTGTTCTTGATTTTCAACATACCCTGCATCTTTGTTCTGCAACAATATAAAAGGGACAATATTATATAAAAAATAAAAATCAAAAATTATGGAATGAAGAGCAACGTCGTTCAAATTGACTTGTAGTTCGACGGAAGAGCTTGTAATACAAGTCGTGGTCAATGTAAAAAAAAGAACTTCCTATAATTAAATGCTTTATATTCTACTCTTTTATTTTACTTTAAAATTCTATTATCAAACTCGTCTAGTACAAAAATAGCAATCCAGTTGAACACTGCTTGACACAATCGCACATAGAGGAACTCAAAATTTAACTCTCAACAAACTCACAATGGTCGATTATATGTTTGCAACAAATTATATGCTTATACCAAAATAGAATGCAAATTTGAATTTACATCATTATTACTGTTTGAGTCGATTAAACGCCCAGCAACAAGTTGAAGCAATTTCTCCTGTGATACTTCAGGTACATCGGAGTCCAGGCTCAAATTATTTTTCAGCAACAGAACGTTACCTACATAGATTGCAACACTCAATGATCTAAACAAATTATTAAAAAAGAAAAGAAAAACAGTTCCAATCAAAAAAATTAGCTTCTGAGTGGAAATCTTCCAGCAAAATGATCCTTACAAAGATCCAAGCAAAATGATCACTGGAATGCAATCAATTTATGTCCTAAGTCTCTAATTAACCAAACATTATGCAAGAGTTTACAATTATAATCATTTCAACGATCAATTTCCCCCAATTCCTGAACAAAATATTAGAATTCTAACCTAAATGCTACAAGAAACAGTCAGAAGTCCCTAAACATCAAATGATCAGAAATTATATCAAAATTAAGTAACTGGCAACGAAATAAATCAATTTAATTAACCATTTCGCTCATCCTAATTCTTAAAATGTACGCAACTCAACCTATATTACGTCACGCAACTGAACAAGCTCAATACTGATTGAATCATAAACGATCATAACCTAATTACAACATATAAACAATATATACACACAATTAATTACAGAAACATCATGAAACCCTAATTTTAGTAAAAAGAGGTTGAGATGATTACAAATAGCGAGAAGAGGACACGGTCCATTGTCGTTTTGAAGTATAATCGGCGTAGTTCTTCCAAAGAACTCAATTAATTTCGTTTTATGCATCATTTCTTTAACCGTCGGTGTATCGTCACGATTCTTCTGTTCTTCCGACGGTGACGCCATTTCCGATAACCGCTTGTAACAACTTCTTGAAAGATTTAGCTACAGAATAGAATATAGTGTATATGTATATGTGCGTGTTTTTAGGGTGAATTAGTGTGTGTATTTCTGGAAGTCAACAGGGAGGTGAATTTAACGCGGATTGGTGTTGATGGAGAGAATCTGGTGATCGGAGAAAATATATATATATACCGACGGAGAGATGGAGGGAGGAAATCTAGAATTTAATTTTATGTATTTTGATGGCAAAATTAACCCTTTTACTTTACACCTTTTAACTATTTTACCCCTATTGTCTTTATATGGTCAACGTAAGTATTTAACGACGATATCTGTTATGCCTACAAGTAATTCTAAGTTCTTAAGTCATTGTAATCGTGTAGAATGAATGAACTTGCAAGTACAAGTTAAGTAACGTTTATATATAAATCTAACTATATAAGAAGGAGAATGATAATAACAGTATAAAAAGGATGAATTTGATGTATAAATGTGTTGTAATGTCACTAACAAAACTTTTAAAAGATACGTTGATTTTTGTTTGCAACTAATGCATGTATTGACGGTTCTTGAAGTTGTTATTAATACAACCCTTACAAAAATACGTGGTATAGTATCCTATTAAAAGATAAAACAATAATCATGAAAACATAACGACAATACTTTGTGAATTTGTATACACAAATTGAAATCGAATTTAAATGAACTACGCATTTAAAGTTTGATTTTTGTATAGAAAGGGCATTACGACTAAATATACTTGCTGGTTAAGAGAACAAGAGTGTATATGGATGTTTTACGTAGGCATTAAGATCACAATTCTAATTATTATATAGTTTATTAAATTAAAACGTTTTATAAGTTTCTGAATTTTTTGTTACCAATTTATTAACACTTTATAAGAATAATTGTATTATTTTTATTATTTATTCATGTCCCAAATGATCAATATACAAATATTTTACTCATAATTGTGTCATATCACTAAGAAATAAGAAATCTTTATTGATATATAAAAATAAAATGAAGTAACAACTCCATGATTCCTCCTAGGTTGAGGAGGGGGCCATGATGACATAAAAGAAACCTCGCATAGAGAAGACTTATTGTATTACGTAACAAAAAGAAATCACTTGAAATATAACAGATAATAAATAATAATGGTTTATGCTTACAGAATCCAGATCAATTACAAGTTAACAACTAAATAAAAACTTTATAACTATAAATACAAATGTGGAACATTCACTTTTTGCACACAAATGGATCTGCCTAAATTAGTGCTGTTAATTGTTTTGACGCCTACAGCGACAACAAAACCGAGCCAAACTATGGACACTAACTAGTCTGGTTCAACTCGGTCTAATTTCACACTTTGGCAAACAGTAATGTTAACTTATATTCACAACTGCGCGTTTAGCAGCAGACATCAATTTACAATAGAAATGGATGGAAGTCATTTAGAACGTGAGCTTCTGCCGCATTTGCAAAGGCATGATCAAGCTGATCAAACATGGTGAACTCATTCATCCTTGTGTGTATCATACATTATTGATCATAAGTTATGTTCTTTCTTGAGCTTTGGGAGTGCAATGGTGACCCGCAACAAACCTCAAATGTGAAATGGGCTTTAGCGTATGTGTGTTCTACCTAACGACGATGCACCAATCTCACTTTCTGTATTCTGCAGAAAATTGATCATACATATGTTCTAGTCATTCGTTTGATTTGCTGACTATTCGTGAACTGTTTTGAAGGGGTCCCCCCCCCCCCCCCCCACCCACACACACAGAGAGAGAGAGAGAGAGAAAGAGAAAAAGTACGAGTGTCAATTTTGAATTATATTATAAAAAGGGTACAACAAGATAGTTCACACGAGACTCTTTTTAACTTATAAGATTAAGCAAAAAAAAGTTTAATAAAAAGAATAAATACAAAGCATTGTATAATGGATATTAAAGGTCAGTAATTAGCCTTCTCTTGAGATGGATATAATACCAGAAAATATATAAACCTCTAAGTGTTAAGATACCTGAGATTTAGGCGAAGGAAACACGTTCCAGAATCTTAGTGTTTCGTCTCCAGCTCCTGTCACAATAGTCTGCAGAACCCATTATTCATTGTTAAGCTTAGGATTGTGTTTCTTAAGTTGTAATCACAGAGGAGCTTGATATGTACCTGCCCATCCGGTGAGATTGCAAGATATAGGACTCTATATGTGTGCCCGGTAAGTGTTGCAAGCTGCATCACCGATGATAAATTCGAAGTTAAGTAAGCTATCACATATAGAAGAGATGGCAATTTTGACCAATTTACTTATGATGGGCGAATCAGGTTCTCCAACAGTCAAATGAGTAAAACAAAGAAGAAAGCTTAAAGGAAGCGGGTCAAACAGGTTGCGTTGTCTACAGTCATTGATCACCCACACCCTCCTAGATTACTTTATACATAATTTAGATAAGTAAAATGTCATACTACATTTTTTCCATCATATGTAACCAACTAAACTAGTTAAAAAAAATTAAAAGGACAAAATATTTAAAATCCTGCCCTTTCATACCCATACAAATATTTATTGCTTTGACCAGTTACCCAAAAGCAGACCAGTTTACCACCTCTAATCATGCAATTTTCCATTTGGTAGCTAAACTACTTTAACTTTAAGAAACATTACCTTTGACATAGTAGGGTATCTCCAAACAATAATCTGGTTTTGGGAGTATCCATGGGTGCTCACGAGTTCATTTACATTCTTTGACCAAACAAGATTGCAAACCTATCATTGCAACACCAGAAGAAGTTAGCAGTATTTTTTTGGTCAAATGCCGACATCACCATTCAATAATAAGACAACATAATCCTGTGAACCAAAACAACATATAAAGAAATGAAAATTAAAACTAATTTGGAACATCCCAAAACAAGTGAGAACCACATGGTACCTTTTAACAATAAGACTTTGTAAAACATAGTATTATCAACGACTCTACGCAATTATTTAAGAGTAACTTTCACTTAAAATTACAGGGTCGCTATAGATAGCTTCACCAACTGTATTTAATAACAATAAATTCCAGATGAAACTATATTTAGAAAAACATTAAATGAAATTTACCATTGTTACTTCTAAGCATAACTATAATGCCTCACTGCTACTTAATAGTTCTAAATCTAAATAAGTAATGCTCCAATTGATACTTTTCAGAAGCCAAGTAACTCTTCGTTGTTATATAAGTAACAAGTAACTTACTGGAGTTAAAGAAAGAAGCGATAATTTTATTGTATATAGAGAAAAATAAGCATATTGAACTCCTATTTCTTCCTAAAATTTGTTTTCCATGGAGTCCAAATTTTTGTGATACCTCCAGTATAGGGAAAAATACTTCCCCCGTCCAAAATATCTGCAAAACTTTCCTTAACTTGCATTTCCAAGTATTAGACTATTAATTTATTGTCAAAAATACCCTTATCAGTACCCAAAAGGTAATATTGTGGACAAAAGAAATGAGCAACAATTATTGGTAGTTATAGCTAGGGCAATGTGATATTTTAGCTTGAGACATTCACAAAAAGAGAAAATTTAGAAATCTTAAGGACATGTCCTGAAATGGGAAGTCCACAATCTCATTTAATAAACATGGTACAAGATTGGTTACGAGATCGTGACTTCTACGTTAGAGGAAGTTATATGTAAAGTACAAGGATGTTACCTGGCTACCAGTATCCATACAACTGAGGTGAGAATTTGTGGTTGTGTTCCAAAAGCGAATACACCGATCTGCAGTGCCTCCACCAGAAGCCAAGAGTCCATGAATATGTGGAGACCATGCAATTGCTTTCACAGCAGCGGTATGTTCACAGTATTTCAAAATAGGTTGTGTCGAATGTTGGTTCCAAACAAAAAGCTGCATATAGACCAAAAAGAAAAAAGAAAGAAAGACAAGTTAAGGTAACTACTTGCCCTAAAAATTTCGATATAACAAGTAATATCATTAAAATTGCTTACCCTGTTATCATTTCCACCTGATGCTAATTCACGGTTATCATAAGACCACTTGAGTCCACAGACCTACAATTCACATGTCAATAATTTAGGTAAGAAAGAAACCATTAATAGTGTACAAATTGATTTAGGATGATAATTAAATAGATTTACCTCTGATTTATGACCACTTAGTTTGCTAACAAAATCTTCTTGTGCACGAGGATCTCGTTGAAGAATACTTTTATCCCGACTTCCTGAAGACAACATAGATGAATTCCAAGCTAGTGCTCCAACACGTAATCTATGTCCTTCCATGGTTCTCACTCTCTTACAACGGGAGGCATCCCAAATCTGAATTAGCAAACTTGATTGTATTAGTATTATCATCTATACATAAACAGAACACATATTACTCCAATGCTAATACCATTATATATCTATGATCAAGGAATTCAATCACTATAAAGTCAAAGAGCTTAAACAAAAAGTTTAGATGATGAGAAAGGCACTTATAACTAACATTTACTGAATAATTCAATATGTACGAACTATCATATATATAAAAAGATTACCAAGAAGAATTCTGATCATAGGAAAGGGGTATCGATTGGTGGACTTCATGACCTGGAACTTTATTTGAGCTCCGGATTTTCGAAGGGTTACGTTACTGTCTTACTGATATAGATACACCATATATACAAAGTGTAATAATCATGGATAATCACAACTAGGATGAAACTGAATTCTGTTGGACTTAATTGTTTATGTCTTGTCAACCAAAAGTTAGTTGGTTAATTATGGTAGTTAGTTAGTTAATAAAGGCAGTTAATTGTTGGTTATTAGTTATAGTAGTTGTGTCTTTTGGGAAAGGATACAACCTTTGATTGTAAAGGTGTGATGGTTGAAAATACACCACCACCAACCGCCGCTTAACTACCACACCAACCGAACCATTGTGATGGTTCATGGTGCTGTTTCATAGTCTATAAATAGGATAGTGTGTGTTTGTTTCTAAGTGTGTCAAAATTACAATGTAACACTATTATTGTGTGTATAATAAAGAATTAAATTCTTGTTAATCTTGTGTGTTTGATCTTGCGGACATGGAATTTCGATTCCTAACCAATTCCACCCCCATCTAACTCGAAAGAGTTTCAAGCAAAATACAATGTGCCTACATTCTACCATATTGACATATAATATTTATAACTTCCTCTATCAAACTCCATGACTCACTCAGTCACGCCGATCTATCACGCTACAATTTTATTTCTCTCTCTCTTCACGATAATAGAAGTCAAGCAGTTGATCATCTTGCTTAGATATATATAAAGAATAAACTACTAGGTAAATACTTGCACAATGCGCTAGCGATTGTAATAATGTAATAATAAACAGAAGAATTTTTCGGTTGATGCAAAAGACTTCGATGTATCCATAATTTATGTACCAATCATCATTTATGTTATGATTAAAGACATCAAGTAATGATACTTGTAAGACAGTTTTTATTTTAGGAAATTGGAGAGACAAAAGGGGTAGTGGGAAACATGAGGAGAAAGTAAAGGGGTAGTGGAAGACGGGAACTCTCTTTCCCATCTAGCAATTCAGTTATCTCTAACAAAATTAATGAGGCTCGGGCCGTTAGACGATTAACATTTTTAATAATAATATAGTAAAGATAAACATGACCTGAATGGCGAGACAAAAAGGGGTAGTAGGAGGATTTCAGAAACATGGTGAGAAAGTAAAGGGGTAGTGGAAGGCTATTACTCTCTTTTCTATCTAGCAATTTGGTTATCTCTAACACAATTGATGAGGCTCGAGACATTAGAATATTAACAGTTTCAGTAATAGAGTAAAGATAAACATGACCTGAATGATGAGACAAAAAGGGGTAGTGGGACGTGCTTTAGAAAGATGGTGAGAAAGTAAAGGGTAAGTGGAAGGCAGTTATTATACTCTTTTCCATCTAGCAATTCAGTTATCTTTAACACAATTAGGGAAGCTCGAGACATTAGACGATTAACATTTTTAATAATATAGTAAAATAAACATGACCTGAACTTTTCCATTGCTAGTCCCAACAGCAAGACTAGTTCCCCGTTGAGCCCATCCAACCGAACACACACTATCATCACTTCCTAAGTCACACAATTTCGTTACCTGCATTTGCATCAAACATTAGCCATAAACAAGACTGCAACAAAAACAAAATAACAGTAACAAAAACAAGACTGCATTTGCATTTACAATTTCCTTACCTTACTACTGCAGGCATTCCATAAATAAACACAATTTCCCAATCCCACAGCCAACACATTATGAGCAGACCAATCAACAAGATTCAAATAAAAATCATCTTGCAATGCTGGTGCATCCAAAACCTAACATCCAAATCACAAAAAGCACAACATCCACAGAAAATGAAGCAAAGCCCATTGCCCCAAACTCAACAAATACAAGAAAAGCAGATAAATTAACAAACTTTTTAAAAACTAGGAACCTTATAAGGCGATCTAGGAACTTTTCTTGGAGCTTTGACCGGACTTTGACTAACCCCCGGAGAATAATCGTCAAACCCAAAAGGAGACAATGAATGCAAAGACTGTCTAGTCTCACTTTTAAACCGGAAAATATTCCGGCTAACCGGCGAATTAGTCACCGGAAAACTCTTTTTATCAGGGGTACCGGGTGGCACAACAAACCCCAGATCCGACCCGAATAATGCGGTTCTTAACAAGGCGGTGTAGGCGGCGGAGGATGATGAATTGTCTTCACCACGGGTGGTGGAGGACGGCGGTGGTGGTGGCGGCGTGGAAATGTTGAAAAGGGCGAAATTGGATGCGGATCGACAGGGGATAAATCGGTCACTGTAAATTGTGCGCGATGGTGATGGGTGGTAGTATTTGGATGATGGGGTTGAAGATGAGGATGGTGGTGGAGATTGATCGGTGGTTTCCATTGATGATTTTGATTAAATTTGCAGAGAGATGGATGAAGATATAAATATAATTTAGGGAATAATTAAAAAAAGAAGGTGAGATGAATAAAAAGTAGTTTGTGGATTATTATTTACCCGGGAATGGTGACGTAACAGTTATAGATTTGCCGGGAAATGATAATAATATATTGGGCTTTATTTTATTTTTACCTTTTTGCGTTCTTAATAAAAATATAAAACATATAATATGGGGTATTAAAATGGCAAGTCGAAAAAAGTAATTTTGATTTTATATAAACTCTAATAAACGTTTACAAGTGTTACTACTAAATGTACAAGTGTCATATCTTTAGGAAATCATTGTCACTTCCTTAATTATTTCCTTGATTGTCTTAGTGATTTCATCTCTATCGTATATTGTCTTTCCATGTATAACATGTATGACCCATGATTTTAGCATTCTCTTTTTATTGTCTTATTCTTGTAATATATATATCGATGGTTTTTGGCATAATAAGAATCAATCTTTGGTACCGATCTCTTTATGGTATCAAAGCAAACCGATCCAAAACACAATTGAAAAAAAAAAAAAAAAACCAAAACACAAACCTTAATCGTTCTCAATGACAGGAGATGATGCAAAGAAAAACAAGATTGAAGGAGAGACCATTGACCATAACTCTCCATTTTATCTACACGCTTCCGACTATCCAAAGCAAATGCACGTGAACGATGTGCTTACTGACAAGAACTACAACGACTGGAACATGAAATGATGAATTTGTTGTTTGCTAAAAACAAAACTGGTTTGATCGATGGCTCGATCACGAAGCCAGAGATGGGATCAGACAAATACTTACCTTGGATGCGTTGCGTCGCAATGATTAAAGGCTGGTTAACTACAGCCATGGAGAAAGAGATTTGTAACAGTGTAAAGTACGCCAAAACAGCCGCTAAGATCTAGAAGGATTTGGAGGAACGATTTGGAAAAGAAGGCGCCCCCAAGGCGTATGAACTGAAGCAATCACTGAATGCGACTCAATAAGATGGTACACGGTTTCTGCTTATTACACAAGACTACGTGTCTTGTGGGATGAGATGGAATCGATTTTACCTACTCCTCGGTGCTCATGCGATGGATGTACGTGTGGGCTCGGAAAGAATTGACTGAACTGAAGGAGAAAGAAAGAACTTACGAGTTCTTAATGGGGCTTGATGATCAGTTTAGTGTCATTAAGACCCAAATATTGGCAATGAAACCAACACCAAAACTAAGTACAACTTATCATCTAGTGGCAGAAGATGAACAGCAACGTGCCATTGCTACATCAAAAAGGCCAGCCCGTGAAGTTGCTGCTTTTCAAGCCAGTTTTCAAGGGCGGTGGGAACAAACGCGAAACCAACAAGAAAAGAGGTGGACAAAGACTAAAAGAGGTTCTCAAGTCGACAAAACCGAAAAGTGCAGGGAATGTGGAAAAGATGGGCACAATAAAGATGGGTGTTTTAAAATAATTGGTTACCCAGAGTGGTGGCCGGGAAAAGGAAAAGAAGACAAAGCAAAACCAAGAGCGGATATGGTAGAAACAAAACCGTGTCCAATACCGGGCATGACAGAAGAGCAATATGCCAGTTTTCTGAAGTTGTTTGGTGAAAATCGAGAAGAACCTGTTGTAGCTAACATGGCAGGTAAAATAAATGTCGATGACAACTGGGTCGCGGACTCGGTGCCACCGAGCACATAACCCACCAAGGATACCTCCTTGAAAATTTATCAATGAACACCATTGAAAGACCAGTCACCATCCCAAATGGGGAATCGATCCATGTAAAAGGGAAAGGTGAAGTCATTTTCAAAGGAGGATTGAACATCAAAGGGGTTCTCTTTGTACCAAATTTTTCATGCAACCTTCTATCGGTTAGGAGACTCACCAAGGATCTTCATTGTGCAGTAACATTCTTTCCTGATTTTTTTGTTTTACAGGATCTAAAAGCAGGGGACTTGATTGGAGCGGGTGATTGTTGTGGTGGTCTCTATTGGATGGGAGGAATAAAAGAAGAAAGGAAGGCGATGGCAGTGACTATCGATGCATGGCACATACGTCTTGGGCATGCATCCAACATAAATTTGTCTCGTGTTAGCTTTCTTAGAGATGTTTCTTCAAGTTTTAATACAAAAGTTTGTGATTCATGTAACAGGGCAAAACTTACTCGATTACCCTTTCCAGTAGTAATAAAACTAGTAATTGTTTTGATTTGATCCATTGTGATGTTTGGGGGAAATATAGAAGGCCGTCACTTACAGGGGCAAATTATTTTCTTACTATAGTCGATGACTATAGTAGGTCAGTATGGGTATATTTACTTAAACATAAACACGAGGCGAGTTCTTGCCTAAATTAATTTTACAACATGGTTAAAACATAATTTGTGAAGAGCGTTAAAAGAATTAGATGCGAAAACGATGGGGAATTCGTTTCAAACAATATGAACGAATTCTATAGAGAAAGAGGAATTGTTTTGGAAACTACTTGCCCCATACCCCACAACAAAATGGGTTAGTAGAACGTAAGCATAGGCACCTCTTAGAGATCACACGAGCCTTACGGTTTGAAGCAAACCTTCCTACAAATTTTTGGGGGGAGTGTATCCTTACGGCTACGTACATCGTTAACCGATTGCCCTCCAAAGTGATAAACGACAAAACCCCATATGAAGTCCTATTCGGACGACATCCCGAATATGACCATATGAGAGTTTTTGGATGCCTAGCCTACTACAAAAACACAGAAACAAATGGAGATAAGTTTGAACCAAAGGAAAGGCAGGGGTATTTTTGGGCTACCCTCCGGGCAAAAGGGGGTACAAAATTTATGATCTAGAACAAAGAAATATTGTGATAATAAGGGACGTAATATTTATCGAAGATATGTTTTCTTTTTTGAAAGTAGAACCTAAAGTTTTTGAACAAGAAGTCTTTGAGTACTTGAGTCCTGTCTCACAATGTGATGAACCACATGAACAAACTGCCAAACATATGGAGACAAGGGGAGTTTCGATGCAAAACAGTGAGGAGGAGAAAACGAATAGCATTGACGATGTTTTAAAAAACAAACAGAAGACCTAGTTGAAGAAGAGCAAAACATGCAAGGTGGTAATACCCATGTTGAGAAAAAAAAATAAAAAAAAAAAATTGTGTGGTCCCATTTAAACACCAAGCAAAAGAATTACAATAAGATGAGAACAATACGAAGAACTGAAAGAAGATTTTCTAAACCAACTCCTTAATCTTATTAATAACATTAACAAGACGGATACACTTTGTTTTGTATCGGGGTTCAACAAGAACCTTAGGGATAACGATCTCAAGTTATGAGATCGGGTTTATCACAGATTCATCACTATGATAACACACTTCTAAATGTATATGAGTTTCTTTATTTATAGAAACCCACATACTTACATTGGAAACACAATTTACTATTACAAACATGCTTCTAAAGTAAACAACTTTAAATATTATAATATTTAAAGTTGTTTTTACATGTGAGTATAATTAATGCACACCTAACTAAAGTATAAGCATGGTCTTCCACATAGTAAGCATTCCCTGCTTTTAAGGAATTTTGTCTGCCCTACTTGCTTCACTTGCAGTACACTAGCAGTACTAACTTTGTAGTGGCAATGGTAGCCTTGCATGGGCAGCACTAACTTGGGCATTTAAAACCCAACAATCTCCCCCTAAACTTAATATGTTATCCTAACAACATTAAGTTTCTTCTGATCTTCAGCTTGAGTTAACTTGAACAGTTTGATCAATTCAGCTTGAGTCTATATCTTCATGAAACTTGTATATGTTCAAGTTGTAATCTTTGAAGCTTTAATCTTCCCCTTAATATCAGCTACCCATTTGTTAAATAGTTCTCCCCCTATTTTGCATCATCCTTCTTTAACAAGACAGATACACTTCTTTGTATCGAGGTTAACAACCTTAGGGAGATCTACTAAAATCCCTAAACTTGTAAAGAAAAGATTTGTATGATTTGGTTTGAACAGATTTCAAGCTCTTACCCTCAACAACACTTTTAAAGTTGAAAGAGAAAATATTCAACTGATTTAAACATAAGAGTGCTAACCCATCACAGAATGTCAACCCACCATTCTTAACGTATAAATGTATGAGCATACCAGTTAAACACTTTATCTTCAACTTCATAACTGTTGATTAGGCTTGAGCTAACCTATGGGTATGATTTGGGGCTAACCTCCTTTGGGTCTGAGTTCGTATGAATCAATCATCATTTAAGTATGAACTCATGTGAGTTTGAAGTCGTATTAGTCTGCCTTCAAGACGTATAAGTGAAAAGCACTCATTTTTGTACTAGAAGCACTATGTACTAACAGCACTAACTTTGTACTAGCAGCACTAATTGTGTAGTAGAAGCACTAACTTTGTGCTAGCAGCACTAACCGTGTAATAGCAGCACTAAGTTTGTACTAATAACATTTAACAATGTACGAGCAGTACTAACCTTATATGAGCAGCATTAACGCTTGACAAGCAACACTAAATACATAACTAGCAGCATTAACTTAAATTTGCAGCAGATTCTGAAGAGTGTATCTCCCTGTAAAGCTCAAATCATGCTAAAATTTTTACACGAAGTCTACCAGTGTTTCACTAACCTCGTATCCAAAAATCAAGTCGATCCAACGGTTAACGAATATACAGTAATTTTTTGACTTCAGCTACACAAAAAGAAACCCCAAATTTTCTGCAGTAACTTCGACAATATGTATCTCTATGTAAACACATCCGATTATGATCAAATTTTTACACGATGTAGAAACCTGTGTCTTGAATCACATATCCAACAATCATGAATATACGTTAAATAACGAAGACACGGTGATCATTTTACTGCAGCTTTTCAGAAAAACCATAGAGTTTCTGAAGCAGATTTCGGATTTAAAGATCTAACAATCAAAAGCTCAGATTGAAAATTCCTCCAGTCAGAATGTGCGCCTATGTGTTAAGAACCTACAGTTCAAATTTCACGACGATTGAACGGTTAACGAATGAGATTCGGAATTTTTACTAACACTGTGCAGAAAATGACGAACAAAAAAAACTTGTTTTCTTCAATCTTCTTTGATTTCTTCAATACAGCTTCTTTCGCTTGGCTTGGATCTTTACAAATCTTGAATAGATTCGACGTGCTCTGATACCAATTGTGTGGTCCCATTTAAACACCAAACAAAAGAATTACAACAAGATGAGAACAATACGAAGAACCGAAAGAAGATTTTCTAAACCAACTCCCTAATCTTATTAATAACATTAACAAGACGGATACACTTTGTTTTGTATCGGGGTTCAACAAGAACCTTAGGGATAACGATCTCAAGTTATGAGATCGGGTTTATCACAGATTCATCACTATGATAACACACTTCTAAATGTATATGGGTTTCTTTATTTATAGAAACCCACATACTTACATTGGAAACACAATTTACTATTACAAACATGCTTCTAAAGTAAACAACTTTAAATATTATAATATTTAAAGTTGTTTTTACATGTGAGTATAATTAATGCACACCTAACTAAAGTACAAGCATGGTCTTCCACATAGTAAGCATTCCCTGCTTTTAAGGAATTTTGTCTGCCCTACTTGCTTCACTTGCAATACACTAGCAGTACTAACTTTGTAGTGGCAATGGTAGCCTTGCATGGGCAGCACTAACTTGGGCATTTAAAACCCAACAACATACATATTGAAAATCATGTAGAACCACCTGTCATCCAGCAAGAAATAGAAGAAGGAAGACAAAAGAGACAAAGAACACAACCGAGGCACTTAAGCGATTACCAAGTAAAGCTTCCACCATCCATTGACCACATGCAACCCGCTTCCGGCCAAGAGTTCTCGACGATACACCCAATATCCCATTTTGTTTCTTATGAGTATTTTTCTAAAACTCACAAAGTGTTCTTATCCGCCATCAAATATCATGATGAGCCAAAATCTTTTTATTAAGCAGCCCAAAACGAAAATTGAAATAAAGCCATGCGGAAAGAAATACGTGCTCTTGAGCAAAATGGGACATGGATGATGGACCCTTGAACAATTACCAAAGGGAAAGAAAGTAATCGACTCAAAATGGGTGTACAAGATCAAGTTCAAACCAAATGGTGAGGTAGAAAGGTATAAAGCGAGACTCATCACAAAGGGTTTTACTCAAATGGAGGGAGTGGACTACCATGATACGTTCACACCAGTTGCAAAATTGGTGACTTTAAGAACACTTCTAGCCATTGCTGTGAAACGAAAGTGGGAAATTCAACAACTTGATGTTAACAACGCTTTCGTACATGGAGATCTAGAGGAGGAGGTTTATATGAAGATTCCTCAAGGGTTCTCGAACAAAGACGAAACAAGAGTGTGCAAACTCAAAAAGTTGATTTACGGCTTAAAACAAGCATCTCGGAATTGGTACCACAAGTTCACAAAAATTCTTGTTAGCCTCGGTTACAAACAATCTAAGGCCGATCATTCTTTGTTTATCTATAAAAATGGTGACACATATGTAGCGGCTCTTATATATGTGGATGATGTGATACTTGTCGGGAATGATGTGAAATGGATTGAAAGAACGAAGTCCCACCTGGACAAAGAATTCAGCATAAAAGATCTTGGCTTCTTGAAATATTTCTTGGGCATTGAAGTAGCAAGAACGTCCGAAGGATTAGTTCTTAGCCAATATAAATACACGTTAGACATCCTTCAAGACAGTGGGTTACAAGGATGCCGCCCTAGTTCATTCCCCATGGAGCCAAATCTCAAGGTTGACAAAGGAGATGAAGAAGAAAAGATTGACGCAAGTCAATATCGAAGACTTGTAGGTCGCCTGCTATACCTACAAGTCACTCGTCCGGATATAGCCTACTCGGTGAGCATTCTAAGCCAATTCGTTGGTGTAACACCCCGCATTTTCGACTAAATTATAAACGTAATTTACATGCATTTTTAGGCTAATTCTCTAACTTAGAGTGAATTCACAACACATTTTAGAGATAAGTCTAGCAAAGCCTAACTAGTTAATACGTGTGATATTACTTATTTATAATTAGTTGTAATTACATACGAAACAATTGGAACAAACGCGACAAAAATATACGACTATTGGTGAACAAAATTATATAATAATATGAGGTTATTAGATACGTTATTAACTATTAAATATTATGTCGATAATATTTACAAAATATTGTGTAAACTGAAACAACTCGAAACACATCTGTAAAACTAAAATAAAACAAAATTATAATTTTAGAACCCAATTAAATTATTTTCATAAAATATTTCAACTAAAAATATAATCGACAACTTATTTAAAAATATATTGCTTTAAAACATTTTACAGTTAACGATCGGATAAACGAACACGGGTTAAATACCACAAAATTTGTGGCAAAACTCCCCTCCCTTTGGAACCAAAACCGGCCCAACTCCACCCCCACCCAAACTCATTCTTTCATTTTCATTTCACCAAAAACACACACTTCTCTCTCTCTCTCTCTCTCTCTCTCTCTCAAAACCCACCATCACCACCACCACCACCACAAACCACCCAAAAACTACCATTAAAACTCATCAAATCGACTAGCTCCTTTGGAAGAAAACGACCACGACGACGAGCTCTACACTTTCATCTTTTCGGATTTCTCTCGCGACAACTTTGTAAGAACCAGACACTTCCGAAAACTCTTAGATTTCGTTATTTCATTGATATTTCGAGTGTAAAATACATAATACACCATGTATTAGTGTTACATTAACTTATTATGTCCAAAAACCCCTTTAAAAATGCTTTAGAAATCGAAATCCGCACAAAAATCGCGAACAACGAGTTTCGCGAGTTGAGATTCCTCGTGGGGCAATCTCAACTCGCGGGGCAATCTCAACTCGTGGGGCAATCTCAACTCGCGGGACAATCTCAACTCGCGGTCAACTTTGGTCAACATTTTTTAGCACTTCATAATATAATGTAAATGTTTACCAAAAGATAATACTTTGACATTAAGTTTAAAAATGATATAACAATTTGATTCAGTAATAAAATTACTATTTACAAACACTTTGGACATAATTTAGTTGCGTGAACATTAGAATGGATGGTCAAACTTAGACATCCACATACTTATTAAATCTCATACATTTAGGGCGTTAAGAGATTTCGGACTAGACTTGAGCTTTAGGATTTGCTAGCACTCACACTTTATTTAACTCATCAGGTGAGTTCACAGCCCCACTTTTAACTGTTTTACCGCTTTCAACTTGGGTTAGAAACATAGTCAACTGCTTTATTGATTGCCATAACTGCTTTTACTTACATGATTGTATACTTGTTTTACTCGAACGATTAGAGTACTTTAAACTGTTAAACTCTTACACAAAACTGGTATTTATGAAACAACATTTTCATACTATAAACTTGTTAAACTTTGTTTGGTAAACCGGAGAACGACTGGTACTTTTTATGTAAACGCTGGAGAACGACTGGCCAAGTTGGACGGAAGAACGTAGAACACCCTTCATTTCAGAATCATATTTTTTTTTATAAATATCTAATATCGGAAACGAAAGTCCCAAACAAACGTTTATAATTTACATTATACTATACATAACATCATAATATGTAAAAAAACTAATATATCGATCCGGGTGTTATTTTAATACCAAAACACAGTTTTAAGCCATCAAAATATATCAGAGTAAGCAGTCTTCAAACATTCCATCCGGTCCAACTTCTTGCCCAGCCCATTATCTAATCATTACCTGCAAGAAGTATTAATGTGGGGGATTAGCTCAAGCTAAGTGAGTAGACATATAATCGACAGTCTAACTTAGTCATAATAAATCTGTTTACAGCAAAGCATCGTAAACACATAACAACCCTGTTTACCACAACAGGCTCGTAGACACAACATCTCAATGAGAATCGGTGGCCCTTGAGGAACCCTACTGCCGCGGTGGCTCCCAAGAACACTTATCGCAATCTGTATTTGGCCTATACAGAATAGACCGATAGCTTAATGCTAATCTCACACGACTAAGGTTCTTATTAACGATATGTATAAGGAACCCTCCATCGTTCAACAATAACAATAAGCCCAACCGCAGTTGACCTCAATACCACATAGTGCCCAAAGGCCATACATCACATAATCACATAATCAACGATCAACATATCAGACTAAACAATCTATCAACCAATAATTACATCATGGCAGACTAAACAGTCTATTAAAGATGTAATACTACGTTTACCCGTTGTAACCAAACCTGTTACAACTAAATTAAACTGAGAATTACAGATCCACTCACCGATACCTCAGTCGTCTACTCACTAGTCTAATGTTACTGAGTCTTCTCAAAATCTGAGAATAAAATAAATAACGAGTCAGTAACTCATTAATAATATGAACTCATGTTATAATCATATAATATAACTTTAAACAGTTAAACACTTACCGGTTCATTTATGAACCGTATTATTTTACAACTCCTAGTTAAATCAAGTTAACTTTATACAATCAATAAGTATTAATTATTAATCCATTTTATAAGTATATAACCTATTTACACACATAGTATCAACTAATCACAATCATTAATAATTCTCTTAACTAATTCCATATTATTCCCATAATATACCCATATAAGTGTATGGTCTTAAGATAACGTACACATGACATCTAGCAAGTACATAACATCAAACTACAATTCATAATCATGTTATAATAACAATCTTAACCACTCAATCCAATAATACTTGATAATGATAATTAACTCATTAGTTCTCATACAAATCATATAACTTATTTCAATATAAGATAACAAAATGATCGCAATAACCAATTTTAATAACTTAATCAAAGTAGAATAATAATGACAAACAATTCATTCTCCCATATTTAGTTCCTATCTAAATCTCTCTCAATACACTAATCAACAATTAATAATCAAGTTATAGATAATACCTTCCATGATCGTATAACTTATATCGATGACATAGTGCCAAACTAATAACTAATAACCCATTATAATGTCACTTATAAGTATTCAATCAGTTCAATCAAGATTCTGTAGTGATAATTAACTCTTTGATTTGTACTCATACAATCTGTTTTAATAATACTATTTATACTATCTAATGTATCATCGTAACATCATATTTCAGTTTCCATATAATATCATATCTTTTTAATATTAAATGGTTAAACACATATAAGAAGTAACAAAGATCAGCTCGCAGGCTACAGAACCCGCCGACTAGAGCTGTAATCATCCAGGTTCCAAGGTTATAGAACCAGCCGGCTTGGACAATAGGCAACCGGGTTCTAAACCCAAAGAAGCAGCTGGTTTGTTAGACAGACAACCGAAACCAGTGACCTTCAATCTGTATCAACTATCTCCGAATTGTCACAACCTCACTCATCAAATATCTCTTCACAACTCAGTCTTCTCTATTCATAAGCATCAATAAACATTATATATCACATATTTAACTTCAATTTCATTTATCTATCAAAACCCCAAAACTTTCAATCAAATCATATTCATAATATAATAGCTCAAGAATTCATACCTTCAATTAAATAGAAGGAAATAGAGATGATAATAATGATTCTGCACTTGTTTCTTGACTAAAATTAAATCACAGGAACAAATCAAATTTCCTTTCTATCTCTCCATTTTCTGTATTTATTATTATTGTATATTCTTTTGTTTTTAGTTCGTGTGTACAGAGATAGAGAGGAGCAAAAAGAAGTTTTGGGAAATTAGGGAATAAGTCGGCCACATTCAACCGACCCCAATTAATTCAGTGTAATTTTTTTTATCCCCTTTCAAATCTATTGTCTGGAACCTAAAACCATTTGCGAGACCAACAACTATTATTTTTCTTACCACTTTATTAATTTAAAACAATTAATAAATTAATCATTTAACTCTTTTCCAATTATTTTCAAGTAAACCTAACCAAAATTATTTCCCAACACATTAAATAATAATTTAAAGTCACGAAAAATTAAATACCACTAGACCCAAGAAATGGGTGTTACAGAATGACCCGTGCGTGTTTAGACCGGAGAACGACCGGTACTGTGTTTCGCTGGAGAACGACCAACAGTTAGTGCCAGAGAACGACCGGCCGAGTTGGACGAGAGAACGACCCGTGCGTCTTTAGACCGGAGAACGAACGATACTGTTTTGGAAGCGCTGGAGAACGACCAACAACGTATTTCAAATTGTATTTTGGGTAACATCCCAGGTAAACTATATTTTGGGCAACATCCCAACCGAACTATATTTGGATAACATTCCACAACACGTTTACTTAACTATTATGGCAACAACTGTTTACAAACGTACTTGGTTTAATGAACTGTACTTGCAAATTTAAAACCTGTGAATTCACTCAACCTCGTTGTTGACTTTTTACTATGTTTTTCAGGGAATTAGCAGCACACGTAAGGACCACCTGCACACATGGAACATAGGCGACCCTTGAAGCTATAAGATGCCAACTTTTGAAACATATGGATTTCTTTTATATAACTAAAGTTGTTTTAGTCATATTTACGAAATCTACTTTTGTAAACATAACTACTTTTATGTTTGTACAATTCAAGGAATTGTAAAACTTTGTAACTATTACTATTGACATTCTTATCATATATGTTCTGTTGTAATCATATGCTCTGGTACGTATGCATGTACACTGTTGGCGTCATTACCCCCATACTTAACTAAATGCTTCCGCTAATCAAAAATCAACGAATTTGGGGGTGTGACAGTTGGAGACCAACGAGAAGTTCACATGAAGGCTGCAAACAGAGTTTTACAATACCTTAAGACCACCATTGGTCAATGGCTTATTGTGATACTGATTGGCTTGGATGTCCACTTAGTAGGCGATCGAGGTCTGGTTACGTGCACCTGTTAGGTGGAGCCTCAGTATCCTGGAAATCTAAGAAACAGTCCGTTGAATCACACTCTTAGGCAGAGGCAGAATATCAATCAATGGTCACTGCAGTTAGTGAGATTACATGGGTTCGCTGGTTGTTGAAAGAACTTGATGTCGCGGTGGTTGGTGCTACACCGTTATTCTGTGATAACGAAGCAGCAAAACATATAGCAAACAACCCCGTTTTTCATGAAAGGACGAAGCACGTTGAAATGGATTGTTATTTTGTTCGCGAACGAGTTGAACAACAAGAGATTGTGCCTGTTCACATCAATTCAAAGGAACAAATTGCTGACTTGCTTACCAAACCACTTGGTTCTCACCTGTTACAAACGTTACTGGTCAAGTTAGGCATTCGGAACTTACATGTGCCAACTTGAGGGGGAGTATTGGAAATCATTATCACTTCCTTAATTATTTCCTTGATTGTCTCGGTGATTTCATCTCTATCGTATATTGCCTTTCCATGTGTGACATGTATGACCCATGATTTTAGCATTCTCTTTTTATTGTCTTATTTTTGTAATATATATATCGATGGTTTTTGGCATAATAAGAATCAATCTTTGGTACCAATCTCTTTAATATCATTAAATTTGATTTTCATGTTGTGATTTTTACGGTGGAAACATATCACATTTTGTACTCGTGATTTATTACCGAGTAATCTACGACTATCGTGAATCAATGTATTATATCTAGGGATGAGAAAAAAACCGAAATACCAAAACCGAATCGGTACCGAACCGGACCGGTACCGAAACGGTACCAACCGTTACAAATGGTACGGTATTCGGTTTTTGATTTGGGGCCAACAAAAAACTGGTACCAACCGGTCGTTACCGGTTGGTACCATGCACACCAAAATACCTAAATCGAACCGGAACCGTACCGAACCGGTACCGAACCAGTACTAACCGATACAAATGGTACTGTATTCGATTTTTGATTTTAGACAAAAAAACCGGTACCAACCGGTCGGTATCGGTTCGGTACCGGTATAGTACCACGCTCACCTCTATTTATATCATATATAATGAATATATTAGAGCTAATATCAGTTACTATTTATAATGTCAAATTCATAGATGTAACCACGCTATAGTCAATATTAATAAAAAGGTGTTTGTGATCGCCTTAGATAAGCACATCTAAATTACCATTTACAAATTGTTTATCCGAATATTTTAAGAAATAAACACTTGGAACAAAACATGTCAAACATCTACTTCTACTTATTTTATAAGTAGTTAGATATTAGAAATGTGTATATAAACACCCCTTAAGATACTCATTTACTCATACTTTATATGAGGTGGACAAACTTTTGTAGAAGAATACATAAGGAGTGTTAAGGAAGTTTATACCTTAGAAACGAACGAAAGAGATGGTGTTTTGTATTTATGGAGAAAAACACAAAGTAGATTAAATATCATATCAAACCATTAATAAACGGTGGTGATTTGTACACCATCAATTTTTAGTCATGCACCACTAATGTGCATCAGTGTGTTGTGCAGTACAATTATTTAAATTATAACTAATAATGTATAAATAAAAGTTAGTAGTGTACAAATCACCACCTCTATTGATAAAACAAAACAAGGACGTCCATTGGTGATTCAAGAAACAATGTTGAGGAGAGGTTACCACCTAATAAGTATAAGTATAAGTATAATAGGAATAACAAAACAACTAAACAATAGGGTATTATAGTAGGTGATTATCGATGACGAAGATAACAAAGTGGGGTCAACCACCACACCACTGACCCTAAATAGACATACAATGAACTTAACCATATTTAGACACACAATGAACTTAAGCATATTTAATGGGTACTTGGCTGTTAAGTTAGTTGTAGTGCACCGTCTTAACTTTGTTGTCCATATTTTTTGTAGGGATTAGTGTCTGGGAATGTATCAAACTTTCACCAAATTTCTATTGTGTGTCTTCAACTTACGAAACTCAATATTAATGTACTCAACTTGTAAAAACCCTTATATTGATGTACTTTGATGACGTATCACGCACATAGCATGCCACGTGGCACAAGGAGGGAGTGACACGTCATCAAAGTACATCAATATAAGGGTTTTTACAAGTTGAGTACATTAATATTGAGTTTCGTAAGTTGAATACACACAATAGAGATTTGGTGAAAGTTTGATACATTCCCAGACACTAAGGCCTTTTTTTTTTAATGTTTCAAAATTATACTCCTTCCGTCCCCAATTTATTGTACACCTTTTCATTTTGAGATGTTCCAATTTATTGTCCACTTTATACTTTCAACCAATCAAAATATTTGATTGTAATGAGAGACTAAATCTTATTGGTTGTACAGTGCGACTAGTACACTTTTCTTAAACTGCGTGTTTTTTGGCTGTAGACAATAAAATTGGGACGGAGAGAGTAGTATATTTTTAATTTAAGTTAAGTAGAAATATTTTAAGTAAACAATAATGAATTATTATTGATCATTATTTCAATTATTGTAACTTTCTAAAACTACATGCTAATTTACGGATGTAGTATCAATATCATCTTGTGGTAAAGATAGGGTGCTAGTTGCCCCCTCTACAAAATTTACTTATCGTAATTTTGTATTCCGTTTGATTCACATAATGTTTTTGAAGGAATTGAAATCTGTCAAATGAATTGAAAAATAATTGAAATACGAAGGAATCGAAATGGAATTTCATTTCATTTTCAATGTTGTTGGAATTGGAATGTTGATAATTGACAAATGACACTATTACCCTTTTAATATTTCTTTGTTAAACGGCTTTTTATAAACATTATTTTAAACTCTTTTACGTTTTTATAAACTTCTTTTACGAAACTTATTTAGCAATGTTTTTTTCTTTCAAATTACTCAAAAATACTAGAGTATCATTTAAATTATGTGGATAGTTTAAATAATAAAAATTATCTCAGCTTCAAAGTTTTGGTTTAACGTTGTATACTTTCATCTAGACAGTCTTGAATAAACAAATCAAACATAAAAATCATTGCAAGTCCGGTAACCCAATAAGAAAGCTTGACGGAGACGAAGACGAAAGTAAGGAAGAAATTAAAGCTTGAGCCAATAAGGAAGAAAGCGGTATGACGGAGACGGTAACATTGGTTGCAAACAAAATGTTTTAGGGAGTTTTTGTTTTTCAATTTGATGAAATTGATTGGAAATGTTGGACGTAGAGGAGGAGCTCATAAAAGTTTCAATTTTGGGTATATTTGTCTAAATGTCAAATTCCAAGGAAATCTTAACTTTCATCTCATATTCTTGAATTCATTCGAGTAAAAAATTTCAATGGAATTCATAACATTCCAATTCCTTCAAATTTCTAGCAAATTCGTGAACCAAACATGACCTAAGGGTATTTTCAAAATGTGTCTCATTAAGAATAAATATGAAATTATATTTAAATGTAATTTTGATATTTGTCCCTTCAGTTTTTCCCCTTATATTTGTCTCCTTAAAAAATGTTTCCGACTCTACCCCTAAAATTATCTTTAAATGTTTATTTTATTCTTACATATTTTTTCTTTTCTCAATGCCACATTATTACTTTTTCATAAAGGCGGAAAACTACCAAGGACTGAATAACTGAACTTCTAGACTCCACATGTACCAACAATACATTTATCATACGCCGTATATAAAAAACATCCAAAAGAAAGTAAAATGGCCTTCCCGTTTCTAAGATCTTCATTGCGACGCAAAGCCAAAGAAGTGGCAGTGCCAATGGAGTCTTTGGTGAGACAGACACGGCAACAACATCCCCATTGGGGCTTGTCTGATTCGGCTCGTAATCACATGCCGTATAGAGAAGCTACGGTTTGTTGATACTTTCGTAAGATATATAACGTTTAGTTACAAACACAATTTCTGCATGCCAAGATCTCTATGATGTGATATTTGTCTAACATGTTAATGTTAATAATCTAGTTACCTATAAGGCTACAAGAATCTAATAACAGTACTCTTATTAGTAATTATGATCCATATCACTTGGCACTTGCCTATGATTACAAAGTGGGACAACTTTTAATTATCGATTTACCTAAATCTAAATACACATATATAAATCCGTACAACATGACAAAACATGAATGCAAATTAGCCTTGTTAATATCATCATCTTTTTTATTAATTATTTTTTATTGATATAATCTTGTCCGTCCCTATTGTTTAGTAGCAACTTGTTTTTTATCTCATCCTTATCCTAATAAATAATAACCTTTAATCTTGGAAAGGTCTAAAAACAAAACAATTACAAACGACCTTATAATAAAACACCAAATACAAACAATGAATATCAACTATAAACCATAAATAAAATATTAACGTCTCAAAATTTTGGAATATTACAGATCATTAGACTTTATGGATCTCATTATACTAATGAAACTAACGATGATGATTGATGAATGATCCTATTTCTTTACGGAGTATATAATAAGCTTTTGTATATAGTATATACACGTTAGTTATTATTCGTTTCGGCTTAAGGCCATATAAACCAGTTTTTTTTTGGGTTGAGTGGCCCAACAGTTTATGGGCTTTTATTTACAAGAGTTTCACATTCACTTGCACCGTTGCACGATCAATTTAAATTTTATATAGCTGAAAAAAAACATTCAAGTAGTATGTTTCTTGATAGTTTTTGAAAGTGTCTAAAACTAGTCTTTCTTTCCATCTGTCACGTTTTGTAGATAGATTCAGCTAATGTATTTGAATTTGTCATCAGGTGGATCATACTTGAAATTTTAAACGTCTTCTACATTCCAAAATTTTGAATCCAGATATCAATTAGTACTAAGAGAACGAGGAGTGGTGACATTGTATTTATAATGTTTTCGTAAGAACACTGATGCTCTAAAAGTAGGGGACTTGACGATATTGAGTTTACAGTAATGTCGAAATGTATTTATAATTTTTTATCTTAATGTACAGTGGAAAAAAAAACAAATTTAATAGCGTTTGGGGCCGGACGGTTCTCCAGAAGGACGTCTAGAACACCGTTGAAAAGTGGTAGAACGCTATCCAACAGGGTTCTCGCTAAAAAAATGCCGACAGAACGATGCTCACTCCGCATGCTCTTAGAAGTTCAACCTAAAACATCCAAGTAATACAGAGTTTATGATATAGTTTAAAGGGTTAATTGTTTCATTATGTATTTAACTTTACCTTTTTTACTATTGTATGCAACCACCTTTTAAATGTTCTATTGTATGTATGCAACCTACAAAATGTGTATATTGTGTGTAACAAGTCACCTGAAACCGGCCAATTGCTTACGTGTAACCAGTCAGTCCTACATGGCATCCTATTCATGTCCACATAGGCCTCCATGTCAATATTATCCATTCGTAAAGAAACCCGCTTGCAAAAAACCTAACCCGATGCTATCTTGATTTTGTTTAAAAACCCAATGTGCTTTCCCTCCTCCCAATTCACTTTCCCTCCTCCCAATTCATCTTCTCCCGCTCATTTCTCTGCCCTAAAAGTGAAATTCCTAAAATTGAAACCCTAAAAAGTGAAAGAATACACGATCCAATGGCAGCCTCATCTTCTTCGTCTTCAACAGCTAATTTGGTGAGACCAGATGAGGTTTATTGTTGGTGTCCTGATAAAATGTATGTCCGCACATCTTGGACTTTAAGAAACCTAGGGAGAAGATACATTGGTTGTCCTAACTATGTAAGTATGAATTTTGTGTTTAATTAATTGTTGTTGTGCGTGTGTATAGGTGTAACAATTTTGCCATAATTTGATAGGGTAAAATGAAGAGTTGTAAAACGATACAGGTTTTTAGATGATGAGCTTCCATCCGACTACTACAAGCATCTTCTATATGACTTGCATCATCAATATGTGAGCCAACGTAATAATGATAGCGAATTGGAGCTTGCTCAGGCTAAATCACTCTCTGAAATGTTGCAGAAAGAATTAAATGTTAACAAAGGAAACTTGCAAGTGTATGACAAAGTATTTTGTGTTCTAGTAGGGGTTTTAGTGTTTGTAAGTGTTGTAGTAGGTGTGTTAATACTAAAACTGTAGAGCATGTTTGTAAAATGGTGTATGTAAGGTGAAGTGTTATTTTGGGTAGGCTTTTGGGTATTATTGAAATTGTAGAGCATGTTTGTAGATAGTGTATGCAAGGTGAAGTGTTATTTTGGGTATTTTCGATATGCAATGTACATTAACTGTTTGTGCAATCGTATGTAACTTTGGTCTCAGCAAATGGAATGAAATGGTAATTATTGATTTCATTCATTAGTTTGTTCAAACAAGTTTATAACTACAGATAAGAAAGTACACTACAATTGCAAACAAGAACTATATTGCAAACATATCTTAAGTAAGTACCATATATATAATTTGCCATTGCCCAAGTGGTAACATATTGTTATAGACCATGTGCTGGTTAGTGCACCATTCACAAGATTTACAAAAAGACATGATCAGAGTGTTAATATTTGCTGCATATTACATACATACCAAAAGACTTGTACAAAAAACATGATCAAATGGCAACTGCACACTACAAAAAAGGGCACAATTCACTACTTTTGCACTAGAAGAAGAGGCTAATTGCACTATTTTCAGTAGCCCCAGGTCCATGGTATGGAGTCTTGTTCACCTGGTTGGCTATTCTTTCACTTGGCCTCCTCTTTTTTGGTAATGGGTGAAGTATCACACCACCTTTTGGCCTACTAGCTTCTGGTTGACTGTTGAACTTCATGTCACCTTTGGTTAGCTTCAAGTTGATTTGATCCAAATGACTTTGTGGTACAAAACTTGATCCAAATGCCACACTCTTTTTTGTTACAATTGCTTTTTTTGTAAAGTTGAATTTTCAAAATGCCCATTTATACTAGCAGTCACCTTCCTTGCATCATTCATAAACCCACCCATTTTCGGACCAACAGTTGAGACACCCTTGCCCTTGCCCATATCAACATCTATACTGTGACACCCGCCAAATTAGGACTAGTGATTAGTACCTAATCAGTTATAATACATGTAATTAGTTCTGTGTTAGGCTAATTAATGTATCAAGTAATATATATTGTTGAATATATACAATCATGCGATTTGATTAAATCGTACAAGTTTCACATCGAATGTAATTCGGTTCAATTAATACGGACGTTGGTGAACTATTTTATTAAATAATATAATATTATTTAATAACACAATTATATCCAAAATATTATTTAGATAATATTTCAATTCAAATTCGTATCGTACAAACAAGGACTACATGATTAGATTATTAAACGCGCAAACAAATCGGAACAAGTTAAAGTTATATTTTATAACGCAACCATTAAGTATTTGGTAAAATACTTCAACAAAAATATTGGGTAATTATTCGTATTTTAAAACGTATATTTAAACGTATAAAATAAACATTTAACGTTTAAACGAACGGGAGAACGAACACCGCACGGAGCGCGATTGCGGGGACTGAAAAAGGTGAGGCTTTCACCTACACCCCACCTCTTTTTCCCTCTTTCTTTCATTTCCATTTCAACAAAAACACACACACACACCACTAAACACTCTCAAACCCATCACCACCAAATTTTCGGATCTAGCATAACCGACAACAAAAGTTACATTTTCGGAATCACCATCAAGAGAGGAACAAAGGCACCACCCTCGTTTTCTTCCTCGTTTTGTCTCGATTTGCAATTGTAAGAAATTCTCTAAATATTTAGATCCACTCATTTTGGTGTATTATTTCGGTGTTATAATGTTTACACAACTTAGTATTGTCCAAATGTATGAAGAAAACACGATTTTGCAGCCTAAAAATGAGTTAGATTTGAGTTTTGGGTTGAAAAATCGCGACAGCCGCTGGGTTCTGGGCTGGTGTTTATCCATGTGACACAAGCACTGTGTCGCATTTAGTGTCGCAAAACATGTGACACAAGCATTGTGTCGCATTTAGTGTCGCAAAACATGTGACACAAGCATTGTGTCGCATTTAGTGTCGCATTAAGTTGCATATCATAAGACACAAGCCTTGTGTTGCGGAACACAAGCATTGTGTCGCATATTATGTCGCAGAAACCCAAAAACAGAAGCCAAAAACATTCTAAGTGTTTAAAAAATCACTTTTCAATAACCAAACCAAATACGATACGATTAATACGCAAAAATGGATAAATCAAAGTATAATAATAATAGTTAAGGTTATTATTATAAATCTGTCACCAACGGGTCGTACACGTTTTCAAAACACAAACCAAATAATCAACCAAATCGTAGTAACTTGGACATATATAGTTGTGTAACAACTACAAAGGTAGTCATTTGAGATACCGACTCCCGTTTATAACTATCGCGTGTCGTGGACACCCTCAGGTTACAAGTCGTTGGACTTCAATTCTTGGAAAAATCTATTCCAGTTTATCTAGATAAACTCTTCAGGCTCAGGTGAGTCTTACAGCCCCACTTTTACTGTTTTACTTACGGGGTGAGATACATTGCTTACTTTTATTGAACACAAGTACAAACAACTTATTTTACTATACGGGATTGCATGAGTTACTTACTTTTACTGAAGTCTCTCCATCATATATCGTTAGTTATGGACTTAAGCGCGAACACTAGTTAATGGATCCATTAGGGAAATGACCCTCCCCGCCCGGGGTAGTAGCGCTACCACGAACCGTTCTGTATAAACGGGCGACTATTATTCGTTACTTATGCTTGCTCAGTTACGAGCATGTCACGGGAGCAACTTATTACTTACGGGTTAAGCTTTGATTATGAGCCTCATGGCAACGGTATAACTTACTTACTTTACATTTGCGGGATTGCAAATACCTGATTCACGCCTGCGGGCATTACTGATGAAATCTTGTGTTCAAATACTAATATTATTTTCAAACCTGTGAGATTCACCAACATTCGTGTTGACCTTTTTAGCTTTGTATCTCAGGTACACATACGGAGTAGGATTCCCTCAGGATACTAGCTAGAGTCGCATGATTTCTACAACTGCATTTAACGGAGATTCTTAGCATTATCTTTTATATTTATTATGATTATGTAATAGAATCTCCCGCTTTACGCGCGGGCTCTAGGAAACTTCATTTTGTAACCCGAAACTCTATGTTTCAAACATTTTATGTATGGAAATGTAACTATTTTACAAACGTTGCATATAGATGTCGTTTGCTTTACTTTTGTGCTGTGATATTTGATTAGTAGCACCCCAAAGCTTGCTTCCGCTAAACAGTGATTTTGGGGGTGTTACATATACCCTTTCCATTATCAACATTTTTACCCATGAGCTTACCACTATTATCACCCACAGTTTAACACCTTCATTTGGAGTTGTACACTGATCCATACCTGTTGCAGCATTTACAAAAGTTGCAATTACAGGTGTAGCAGTAACAGAAGCTCCAGTATCACCTTCATTTACTCCATTATCACCTTCATTAACTCCAACATTATTATTATCAAAGACAACCTTACACCCTCTCTTGTTGTGTCCAGTTTGATGACATATTTGACAGGTCATCTTGATCCCATCCTTTGTCACCCTTGACCTCTTACCAGAAACTGTAATCAACTCATGTGCAGCCCGTTGTCTTTTCTTTTTGGGCCTCCCTGGCATTTTTCTTGGAATTGGAGGAAGTGGCTTATTCATATCATTGATCTCCCATTGGTTCATACCTTTTACTAGTTGAATTCCAAAAATATAAGTCAACTTATACAACCTCTTCTTGAACCATGCTGGCACAAAGTCCTCGGGAGATTTTTTCAACATCAAAATGACTTTAATTGCATGGACACATGGTATTCCAGATAGTTGCCACATCCTGCAACTACATGTTCTGTTGCCTTCATCTACAACAAAGGAGTCAAAACCTCTGCTTACCTCAAACTTATGTCCACCACCTATTATCACTTTCCAGTAACTGCACAAATGCAAGTCAATGTTTGGAGTAAATAGAAAGTAATTGCAATCAATCTAATTAATTGTAAACGGAAAGTATAGATAGAATAAATTGATGGCTAAATTGATGTATACCTTATTTGATTCTTTGCCAATTCTAACCTCTTCCTAATGTTTGGAGTTATGTCATCATGCCAACCATCACTTATCTTGTTCATGGTATTCATCCTCTCCATCAAAATATGCCTAATTGCTTCTAACATGGTTATTATTGGCTTGTGCCTAACCCTAAGTAGAACAGAATTAAAACACTCAGAAAATCCATTCTCCACTGCTTCACACCCCCTTCCTACCTCAAAAAATGCACGTGACCATGTCTTAGGTTCCTTTTTAATTAAGTAGGTATGAGCATTTCGATTGGCTATCCTTACTTCATTCATCACCCTTTCAAACTCATGCATATAGGAAGCTTTGCATGCCTGCCAGAACAGTTTTTGGAACTCCACACCACTATAACTTTTCCTAAAATTGTCATATATATGTCGAGCACACTATCCATGCTCAGCATTTGGCATAATGTCTTTAACTGCTTCAATTAATCCCTATAATAAGTATAAAAATATAAGGCATTAACACTATAAATAAGGATAACAAAATTAGACATAAGTAATTAAATAGATTTATACCTTATGCTGATCAGACATTAGGGTTAGACCCACACCAGTTGGCATGTCCAAGTCATCACCTAAAAGCACCAAAAACCAAGACCAGTTGTCCTTGTTCTCCACTGTAATCACAGCCCAAGCGATTGGAAATATGTGATTATTTCCATCTCTACCGATTGCAGTAACCAACTCACCTTGACATGGACCCTTTAAGAAGCATCCATCTAATGCAATTATCCTCCTACAGCCTTGTTTCCACCCTTCCTTTAGTCCATGCAAACAAACATAAAATCTGTCAAAGTATGTCTTCTCATCTGGATTCACAGTCACTCCCAGCTGAACAGTTGACCAGGATTGCTCCTAATCAATTCATCGGCATATGATCTCAGCATACCATAATGATCTACTAGGGAATTCCCATATTCATTCAAAGCCCAATTTTTTTGCATACCTACACTGATTTGGACTAACCTCACACTTATTCTTTTCCATTACCATTTCTGCATTCTCACTCAGTTTGATATATGGATTCCTTCTGATCTTGCGCCCAAACTGCCTTCCAATCCACTTATAGTTGACCAAAGATCCATACTCAAAGTTTCTACAACATGTGTGGTCATCATTCAAAGTCATAATCTGAAAAGAACCCTCGTCATTCATCCATCTAGCATAACACCTCTAATTACAATCTTTTGGAGCATTCTTATCAACCTTGGGGTACCTCTTTGCTTTCCTTTGTTTTCCCTTTTCAGGATCTTCAATCCTAGGTGGTCTAGTACCACACCTAACAATAACTTCCTTTTTACTACTTCTTTCATACCATATAGAAAAACTCTTAGATAAAGCATAGAAAGTAATGCACTCTTTAAATTGGTTAGGTCCTTCAAACCTTACACCAGCGATAGGCTCCTGAAATTTCCAGTGTGTCTCCTTGTCATAAACAGGATATTTATCAGCTTTCTCAAACACACTTAAAGGATCTTCCTCTTTATCTAAAGCCTTCAGCAATTCTTGAATAAACTCATCATGTTCACCTTGAATTATATCATCCTCTTTTTCTTCAACCATTTTCCTACCATGTCACCTTGGTAATTTAGGTGCTTTAATAGGTTGTGGTTTAAGGTTGTTCTTAGTTTCTAATTTGTTCTTTCTCAGCTCATACACCTCTTCTTCACCTTCTTATAAATGATCTAAGGATGCCACACTACCATCATCCATGTTATTATTCTCATCACTACCAAATTCACTATCAGAATCTATAGCATTCTGATTGACTGATATGCCTCATCCTCCATCTGTTCATATCCATACTTCCCTAGAAATTGACTAATATCAAGTCCTAAATGGTCTACAAATAACTCAATTTGACCATAATCTATAGCAACATCAAACATTATCCCTAATTGTAAGTCATTTTCAATTATTAGTAAACCATCTTCAATATTATTATCAGGGATTAAGAAATATAGATGAACAAAACGCTCATCCCTTGTTTTCACCTTCAAATACTCTACCATTTCAGCATAAGAAAGACGGTTTTTCAAGCAAACATTATAAATAATACCATCGTACCTTAGAGGATCGAGCATGAACAACCCATCACAGTGAATATTGAATCTAAAACCTTCCTCCGCTGGTTCTCCTTCAACCATCACGAAATTAATTTGCAAAAACTAAGGTTTCATTTGGTGTTTGTAAAAGTGAGTGTTAAAAGCTGGGTGTAAAAAAGTAGGTGTAAAAGTGTATTGGGATTGTTAAAGAAATGGTAATAAAGCCATTTAACCCGATCGGTTATGTTTTTGAAAAAATTTGGGTCGGGTCGGGTGATATAACCCAATATGTCTGGGTTAATGAAATAATCGAGTTGGCATGCCACGTGTTCTAACTTATCGACGTGTATATTGTAAATCAAAGCTTTTACCGGATACCTCTCATTCAAGTCACAGGTTACATACAATAGACATTTTTGAAAGTTTCACGCATACAGTAGAACATTTAAAAGGTGGTTGCATACAATAGTAAAAAAGGTAAAGTTAAATACATAATGAAACAATTAACCCTAGTTTAAAGTGCATTTAGTTTTAGCATGTTTTGTCCGGTTCATCCATTGCTAATGTTGGAGCTCATCATGAAAATAGTAGTTTTTACATTCGGATTGTAGGCATGCATAGGTTGTATCAAACTATATATCAAACAAATTGGCTTTGCTTGGATGATCATTTATATACTACCTCTTTTTAATCATTCGTAACTAAAAGTTTATTTCGACCATTTTGCCCTTTTAAGGAAGGGAAGAAGAATTTGTGAGGTAAATATATAAAATTGTCAAATTTATAATTTTAGTGGTGAATTGATGAACAAAAGTGGTGTAAATATTAAAACGATCATTAGACATTAGTTTTTTATTATTATTATTATTATTATTATTATTATTATTATTATTATTATTATTATTATTATTATTATTATTATTATTATTATTATTATTATTATTATTATTATTATTATTATTATTATTATTATTATTATTATTATTATTATTATTATTATTATTATTATTATTATTTTATATATGATCATGGACAAAACTAATACATCATGTTTCTCTTCCCTTAACAATATATCGTAACTTTACAAAGTTAAATAATATTACCCGGTTTTTGCAATAAACTGATTTACGAGTTTACAATTACAAACATATATCATTATATGTAATACAATTAATCTTACAGATTTCAACGTATTCAAGATAATCTTTAATCTTAACCCATGTGCATATAAATTAAAAAGATTCAAATTTACTACTTTTTGAATAGAAAAAAGGTCAAATACCGTCTATTTGTTAATCAACACCACACAAATATACATGCATGATGATTGCATATGGAGGTATTGTCAAATCCCTAAGCACGCTATGCCCACCCCTTTGTTGACAAACCAAATTTAGAATCATTAGCCTCCAACAAGCCACAACCTCAACTCATCACTTTGGTCTTTGGGTTACATTATCTAAATCTAAATTTTACTTTATTAGGAGGTGAGTAATCTATAAAAGTCATGTGATAATCTTTGTTAGTCTAATGGATTTGTCTATCCAAAACATTTTTAGATTGATCATTGTAACATTAATTTTGAGGTTTGTCAAAGGCGAGCAAAAGTTTATTGTTAGTTCATAAGTTTCAACAACTGATTTTTCCGTAGCAATTTTAAGATCATTCTGTATGCATCCGTTCTTGTCAATGTTGTGGCACCACGACGAGATGGCGGACAGTGTGGCAACCGTCATGATTGGGGAGGATAGAAAACCACAACAAAAATGCGGGGCCGTTGCTTTTTTCTTTTTCTTTTTATATCTCTTTTAGCTAAAAATAAATAACGGGTCAAAGTTGCGGTCGTGATATGTAATGGCAGTTAGCCCTGCGCTATCGTGGAATGACATACAGTTATGTCTGACGTGGTTTGTAGTTGTTCCAAACACGCTATTACAACCACGGGTGGTCTAATAATTCACTTAAATATCATATGTTTTGTGTCTTATTTATTGATGATCGAAAAAGTTGCATTTTGAGACAATATGATATTTAGATAGTTTATCAGAAAGAAATATGATCATCTCTTTTCCTTAATATGTTCTACCAATCTACCTTGTGAATCTTATTGTACTAGCTTAACTATTAGCGAGTACTCTGTATTATGTATGTTTCATTAAACATATAAATAAATGAATATATGTAAATTGGAAAATAGAGAAATAAATTTTGAAATTTCTAAGTCAAATTCAATTATGAGAACAAATCATTTCTCCAACCTCAAGTGGTGAATTACTTTAGAGAAGCCAATAGATAACAAGTCTATCAACTTGATTGAAAATTTTAAATTTTGATCTTCCAATCAAGAATATATTATCATAGATCAATTTGTGCCAATGATTTCAATTTCGCCGGCCTTTAATTAAGCATCTATATAGCCACATTATTTAAAAAACGAATAAAACTTGAAGATATATGAGAAATTCTAAATTAAAAGTCTCAATTGACTTGAAGTCTTGAATTCATATGAAATAAACTATTAAGAATTTCAGATAGATTCAGATCTTCCATCACCTTTTATAGAGTTAATTGTTTATTAATCAACCATAATCACTTGTAACACACCTACACATTTACAACTGTCACTCCATGCAAAAGAAATCTTTTACTCACCACCACCACCCACCACCCTTTAAAAGCAACTTTTTTTACAAAGCAATACTCAAAATCTTACAACCCCACAACACTCGTATATATCATCATCATCATCATCAAACTTGTTCTTACCTTATTAAACAAATTAAACCCCTACTTTCCTTTTTTCAACTCAACCAAAAGCTGAATGTTGTCAAGATATGCACATCTATAAACACACACATTCAAGTCCTCGACTCATCAATGGACTCTAATCATCTTTCTCTCACTTGGGTTCTTCTTGTTTTCTTGGCATTACCCACAAACTTTGTCATTCAAGCTCATGGAGTCAAGTCCACACGGCTCCTAGACCTCGCGATTCGGTATTATACTTTCAAGTCATACAAGAACTTCAAAACTGGCACGTCGTATAACGTTCATTTGCCATCAAATCTCACAGGAATCGACGTTCGTACCGTGAAGTATCGTTGTGGAAGCTTGAAGAGATATGGCGCAAGTATTCAAGAATTTCACTTGGGAGTTGGTGTGGATGTTCATCCTTTTGTAGAAAGAGTACTAATTGTAACACAAAACTTAGGAAACAATTGGTCGAACATTTACTATGATAATTACCACCAATTACTAGGTTATCAACTCGTGTCTCCTGTATTAGGATTACTAGCATACAATGCTGGTGACGATACAAGATTTGATGTTCAATTTGAGGTTAAAATTCAGTCTCCTGATGTAAATGGAATAAAGATAGATTTTAGTAACTACACCACGCAAAAGAATAATACTTTGGATGGTAAGATACAAATGTGTGCAACATTTGGAGATGATGGTAAGGTGACACTTGAAAAAGAGTTTGCACCAAACATTTGTGCGACCACGAGTCATGGACATTTTGGGTTGGTGATTCAATCACCAATGTTGCCGGAGAGGAAGAAGATAAAGAAGTGGAAAGTGGTGTTTGGAAGCTCGTTCGGGGGCGCAATTGGGGCGTTTCTTTTGGGATTACTTTTGATTGCCATGTTTGTGAACGTAAAGAAAAAAGCAAGATTGGAGGAGATGGAAAGAAGGGCTTATGAAGAGGAAGCACTTCAAGTTTCGATGGCCGGACATGTAATTCGAGTTCATAATGTTCATCCTCATGATCATTATCATCGGTGAGTTTGTAGTTGCTTGTTCGTACTACGTTTAGTACATTGTATCCATAGATTCTTTGTTGTAAACTTGTAATATTATTAATTCGAAATACTACCTTAAAATTAATTACATATACTAGCTTATTCTCTTTGTTAAGCTCTTCAGTAGTTGTGTTATTAATAGTCGAGTACTTACTTCAAAAATTAAACTGGTTGTTGTTTACTCCATTCAGTATTGAGCGGGTCTTTTTGATATATAATTATTTATAGATTTATAGATAAGGATTCACCAAGAAAGTCAAATAATCATCACATTTATGTTTAATAACTACTTCTTTACTTCGAGAAAGTTCCATCAAAAAACATAAATATCGACAAATCAAGTTTTTATTTAGCAGACTTTCAAGACAACACATGTTCCATGCTTTTAAGTTTTAAGGGTAATTAAGCTAATTTATAATCTAATCAAGTACAAGCCTCTAATTTTTTATTTTTTTATTTTTCAAACTAGAGGTGACTATTGGTCGGTTTGGGTCGGTTTTTTACTAAAATCGAAAATCGAACTATAAACTTCGTTTTTTTCAGTTTTGGATCGGTTACCGATTTTTTCTGTTTTGACATTTTTGGGCTTGGGCTAATAAAGCCCATTAACTTTTGTAAGTTTTTTTTATAGCCCAACAAATTAACTCAAATAAATCATAGCATCATACCATATGTTTACAATATCTTTTTAAATGATCTAACTTATTGCGATTTAAGTTATATAAATGTAAAGTGTATATAATTTGTACAATACAAATTATAATTATAAAGTTATAATCCAAACTATAAGATTTTAGTAATGTTTTTCTACGTATGGTTCAGTTTGGTTTTTTCGGTTGGTTTTTTCGTAAGAATCCAAAACCGAACCGATACTTTGGTTTTTCTAAAATCATAAACCCAAACCATCGGTTATTGATATGGATCGGTTTTTCCAGTTTCATTTTTTTGATTATTTTCAGCTTTTAGATCGGTTTCAGTTTTTGTAATCACCCCTAATTCAAACAAAATCAAACTGTTAGTCTTACAGACTTGGGCTTGGGCTCATATTTTACCGATGCAACTCAACTACTGGGCTGGTATTAGGGGAATAGATAGCAGTCTACTTATAGCATCCACCAGGGCCCAGGCTATGATATTTTACTAAAAAGTCGTACTCTCTCGTTATCAAAATAATTGTCGTTCGACAAAATCACACAGTTTAATAAAAATATAATTATTACTTTCATTTTTTTTTACTTTTTGCAGAATGACAGTGTTACCTTAATCAATTAATTACTGATTTCTTTAAAGTTTGTAATAATAATAATTTTAAGTAAGGATAATATGATAATCACGATCACACTTCTATATCTATTTTTGAAAGTGGACAATGGATCTGAACGTCCCAAAATGAAATATGGACTATATTTGGAAGGGATGGAGTAAATTTTTTTCAACTCAAAGCAAAATAGATTTTATATTCATCACTAACCCATTGAAATGTTTCATTTCTAATGGGAAGGACGGAGAATGTAACATGAAAATTACTAAAGTAGACTTGAAATTACATAGAAATGTACATAACGAACTAGGGGTGTCAAAAAACCCGACCCGAACCCTATTAAGACTATTCGGGTCGGGTTTAATAGGGTTAAAAGGTTTAATCGGGTTATACGGGTTAACCCGATTAATACGAATGCTCGTTAGGGTCGGGTTACAGGTTAAAATAGATAAATTTATGCGGGTGCGGGTTGACCCGATTAACCCGATTTAACCAATTATCATTTTTCTATTAATTTTTATAGTTAAACTTTCTTATAAAATAATATAAGTTGAATATGTTAATTCAATGTTGAGATATTTTTCTATATATATAAGAGTCTAAGACTAGAATATAATTAATACTAGTAGCTATAACCATATAATAACATTGGTGTAAAGTGTAGCAATGTATATAAATACGATTATGGAGAACTGAAGATTTAGTATTGTATATTAATTGTAACATAACTTGCAACTATTCTTTCATCAAAGTATTAGTGCGGTAACTACATTCTTAAATTCAAAAAGTTATAAGCAAGACTCACATTTTAAGTATACTTAAACTCACTTTGAAATCCAATACTTACATTCAATTTAAAACAAAACTCACTTTTACCAAATATGATTCCACTATGTATACATAATTCACGTGGTTACAACTTCATATCATTCAATATTTTAATGTATTATCTCAAAATTCAAAGTCATCTATATATTTATTTTAACAATTATTAGAAAACTGTGAAGTTATACGGGTTAACCCGCTACCCGATTAACCCGACCCGACTAACCAGCTACCCGACTAACCAACTACCCGATTAACCCGAACCCGATAACCCGATTACCTAATAGGGTTGGGTTGCGGGTATATATTTATTTCTGAAAAACCCGACTAACCCGACCCGACTAACTCTTATTAGGGTCGGGTTGACCCGATTAACACCCCTATAACGACCACAAAGACACATCGATGACAAAAAGACTCAACCCCTTTAAATATTGGGTGTAAACTGATGTAATGATCGATAACCTCATCATCGATAAGAACATCAAATTTCTAGCCTTGAAAAATTTGCGAAACCCTGGTCGCGCCCACGAGTTAATGAAAGTTGACGTTAGCTTGGTACGTCAATCCTAAGTTCCAGTTAGCAGGGGCGACATTGTAAGCCGTAATAGTCTGTTTAGTGGTGTATGAAGTTAGCCTGAAGGAGAGAGCTTGGCCACTAAGAGTCGCAAAAGCTTGGTAAGAAGCACCCCAGTTATGGCTCATGCTGACCCAATCGGTTTTAGTCCCCTTGACCCACATATTATGGATGTCACCAGCACCACCAACATTCATCACATACACCAACAACCAATATCCATTTCCTTGAAATGAAAATCTAATTCCACCTTTTCGAATTCCATTGCAGGGTACCCTAATATACCAAATTCAAAGTCGATCAACACGTTAGCCAACATTCATTTTATGTTAATACGTCTGTTAAGGGGAAGAAAAAATAAATCACCTGCGGTACATGACAGGGACGATGCCAGCTTTCCATTGAGCGATTTTCATGAACGCAGGTTTAGCCATGTCGAAATGGGTTCGAGGAGGGTTGCACCATCCACCATTGTTTGAATCCTCTGACCAGTTTGGTGGGCAGAGGTTGGTTGCAGTAACGGTTGTGTAGCCGGTGTAGCACCATGGTGACTGGACACATCGTATTTGGTAACACTGTCCACAAGCGTATCCGTCGCTAAAGAGTGTCGAGCTCAATGCAGCTGTATCTGTACCATATCCATTTGTGATCAAGTTTCCATAACCACAAGCACCTCCTGAAACATACAAAATTGCTATATTAATTAACACTCCAAATTAAATAAAACCTGGACAAATTCCTTAAGTATTGTAAATTATGTACCCATGGTCGCGGATGCAGATTCGTCGCCATAAAATGTGGCATGAGCCAGGGTCCACGGACTAGGGACGTAGCCATGATAAACAGCTTCTGTAGGGTTTACGAAACAGGAGAAGATGAGTGTAATGATGCTAACAACGAAGATCAAGTGAAACCTCCATGACTGATGAAATGTAGCCAAAGCCATATCTTCGTGTTCGAGTAGTTCTTGATATTGACTTGAAGATGTAGTAAATTGAAGCTGTTTAAGTAATGCTTAATGACTTCAACATCAAGAGCCATTTATAGGACATGCACATAATCTAGTTAGTGACAAAATGTTAGAGGTGGTTGGTTTTTTGTGACCCTCACGAAGGTTGACTACATAAATTTGTAGATCAAGGTTGACTTTAATTTGATTACTCTTAGCTAAATAAACAAATTAAAATGAATGAATTTTGCTTTATCTTCAAGATAATTAAGCTATATTGAACGTCCGTAACAATATCCTAATGTTCATGAATGAAATCCCATGAAGTATAATAATTCATAACGTGCGAGCAGGTTGTATGTATGTTGGTTTGTTAGACTAGACACGTGTCCATATATATTAAAACTTGATTATTATATAGCTAGGTTTGTAATTGAATACTTAAATATGCTAATCGTGATAATACTCTATAGTGATTATTATAAACTTTATTCATAGAATTGAAGAATCTCGTTTTAATGACATGATTATTATTTTTTTGGATTGTTGGTCAACAAAAATCAATATCAAAATTCATAAAATATTATGTGTTCGATCCACCGCCCGCACGTCTTGTTATCCACATCCTAATTCCTAAGCCGACTTACTTTGCCGTACGTACTATCCAAATTTACGATATAATCAAACTGATTGATGTGTACCAAACTAGCTAATTATTACGGAGTAAAATGTATATAAAACGTACTGATTTGGCCTAACAGTACGAGATCGATGAGCCTATCAACTGCGAGGTTAAGTTTTGAGTGTAATATTCGCGCGGTGGTGTGTTAGATTGTATATATGTTTGTTTTTTTCAAAATATATAAATAAACCTACTGATTAACTTAATTAACACCAATTAATTAATTATATAGAATCCAGCCATTGAATACTTGGTTGATTGAAAAAATTGTTAAACCACTTAGCCAAATCTGTGACTAATTCATTGTGAAGTATTACATTTCATTGATTTTTGCTGATATGAAGATACATCACTTGACAAATTTCTGTACACTTTTGATGAAATGACCTAGAAAAATATGTAAGCATACAGTCATTTAACGATATATAGCTAAAACTCCGTCGACAATCACTGTGATCATTATACAGTCAAAAATCCTGAAGTATCTAGCTAGTTAATGGTGTTGTCGCTACAGTTTGCTCTATTGTGATCGAAAGGCATGTTCATTGTGTCATTTGTTTGATATCCTGTGGTGTTTTCCTCGGGACGGCTAAACTTTCATTCAGTTCAATAATTGTGTGCAGTATTCAGTTGTATCAAATAGGACAGTTGGGGCGTACAATCGGAAGTCAAACCGATTGACAACCACTTGACATGTTAACATATAAATCGTATACCATGGTGCACATGTGGGTTCAGTTTGCTTTAAATTATACATATTGCCATATTGTGCTAATTAGTACTAGCATATATCAAGTGTGAGCGACTTTCATAATCACGTGTGAAAATCAAAGTGAAGTTCACAATGTGTTGTTTAAAATATGAGTACTACAGCAGGAATGTTTGTAAGGCGTCTGTCCTAATGAAAGGACTCACAGAACGCTCAGAATCAAATTTATAAAATATCTAAACAAAATTGTACAGAAATAAGATGGAGCAAATTTTTTGGTATTATAGGCCCTAAATTCATCTCTAACCCATTAATCACTTATGTTGATTTAATGGGATGGACGAGGAAATACAAAATGATAACTACTAAACTGGATACAAAATTCATAACAGATGTACCCAACTGATTGTGTAACCCTTTCAAGTACTGGCTAAACAATTGAATGTGTGATAAATATCAGTGAAAAAGGTGTTTGATCGAAATCAATGGAAGTTGACATTTGCTTGGTACGTCAATCCTAAGTTCCAATTAGCCGGGGCAACATTATAAGCTGTAATGGTCTGTTTAGTGGTGTACGAAGTAAGCCTGAAGGAGAGGGCTTGGCCCTTAAGGGTTGCGAAAGCTTGGTACGAAGCACCCCAGTTATGGCTCATGCTGATCCAACCGGTTTTGGTCCCCTTGACCCACATATTATGAAGGTCACCAGCACCACCCACATTCATCACATACACCAACAACCAATACCCATTTCCTTGAAAGGAAAATCTTATGCCACCTTTTCTAATTCCATTACAGGGTACCCTAAAATCACATAACAAAAAAAGACTAACATGTCAGATGGTAACCAACTTTAAGTTGCATATAGATAATTGTACCATCAAATGGTTACAACTTCAGAAGAAAACTGCTGCTTTTTATTAAAGAAAGATAAAATGTGTGTACCTGCGGTACATGACAGGGACGATGCCAGCTTTCCATTGAGCGATCTTCATGAACGCGGGTTTAGCCATGTCGAAATGGGTTCGAGGAGGGTTGCACCATCCGCCGTTGTTTGAATCCTGAGACCAGTTGGGTGGGCAGAGGTTGGTGGCAGTAATAGTGGTGTAGCCCCTGTAGCACCATGGTGATTGGACACATCGTATTTGGTAACACTGTCCACAAGCATATCCGTCGCTGAATAATGTGGAGCTTAATGCAGCTGTATCTGTACCATATCCATTAGTGACCAAGTTTCCATAACCACAAGCACCTCCTGAAACATACAAAATTGTTGGTAGACTCTAAAGTTAAAATCAATATTTGCTACATGATCACACATTAAAATATTATACATTACATACCCATGGTTGAGGCTGCAGACTCATCGCCATAAAATGTGGCGTGGGCTAGATTCCATGGACTTGGAACGTAGCCATGGTAGACAGCTCGTGTAGGATTTACGAAGCATGAGAAGATGAGTGTGATGATGCTAAAGAAGAAGCAAAAGTTCCAAGAACGATGTAATGAAGCCATTGTTTTTGATTTCTTGGTCTTGTTTGAAGATGTTGTGAAGTGTGTGTGATGTTGCTTATTAAGTTCAACATCAAGAGCCATTTATAGGACTCAAAATGTAGCTAGTGACAAAATGTTAGAAGTGGTGCAGTGGCTTTTGTGACCCTCACGAAGGTTGACATTTTATGGTCAGACTTGCTTCCATTACTTTATGATTGATTTTGGTTTATATTTTAAGATATTTAACTCTAACTAAGTTGAAAAGAAATTTAATATTTCTTTAATACAAAGACGTACTATAATATTTTAGTGTTCATGAATGAAATCATACCACAACGTGCAAGCAGGTTGTATCTTGTTAGTTATATTAAACAACATATTTAATATCAGAATGTACATGGAAGTCGTTTTAATAAGATTATTCATGTTAATATTACTAATAGTCAAATAATAAGTTTTCGGTTGTTGGATGACAAAGAATATTAAAACTTGATAGATTATATTCCACGTCTTGTTATACACAAACGATTGTGTTGTTAATAATCCAGAGAATTATGTTGTATTATTGTGTATTAACAATGTATTACATCTAGTATATATATAAATATCACTATTAATAATCCAGAGATTAGGCTAATACATATTATATGATTAATACGCCCCGCAAGCTAAGGACGGGGAACGATCTGTAGCTTGGATCTTAGAAATAGAAATCGAGGAGTAGATAATGGTTTTGTGAAGATATCTGCAATCTGGTCCTCCGTGGATATGAATTGTACTCGAAGATCCCCTTGAGCAACCTTTTCACGAACAAAGTGAAAATCAACTTCTACGTGCTTTGTTCGCGCATGGAAAACTGGATTGGCTGATAAGTAGTTGCACCCAAATTGTCACCATAATATAGGGGCTGAAGCTGTACGAATGCCAAGTTCACAAAGAAGAGCTTGAAGGTAAGCTCAGCAACAGTGTCAGTAAGAGCTTTATATTCCAATTCAGTAGAGGAACGGGAAACTGTGCGTTGTTTACGAGCAGTCCAGGAGATGAGATTAGAGCCTAGATGTAGATGTATATGTAGGATCTAAGTCCGGTGATGTTTGAGTAAAATATTAGTGGGTGAAGAAGAGGTAGGAGATAAGGACGGTGATGAATTATGCGAAGGTGAAGTAGTAGGAGTGCTTGGGTCAGGCATGTCTTTTGATGGAGTTGTGTCGGCACTCACGTAAGGTGATGCCGATGAGGCGTAAGGGGATGTGGTTGTAGGTGAGGGAGTAGGTGATGCGGTGAAAACAAAAGGAAAGTTCTCTTCATCGAAGCGAACGTGACGAGCAATGTAAAGACGTTCATTGGATAAGTAGAGGCATCGGTAGCCATGATGAATTGGACCGTAACCAAGAAAGACACATGGAGTGGATCTGAAATCCATTTTGTGACGGTTATAAGGACGGAGATAAGGAAAACACCGACATCCGAAAACTTTAAGGAACGAATAATCAGGAGACCGTTTGAATATGTATTCGAACGGTGACTTGTTAGTGGATGTGCGTGTTGGCATGCGATTGATTAAGTATACGGTTGTATCAAATGCATAATGCCAAAAGCGATGAGGAATATTGCCTTGAGCAAGAAGTGTGAGGCCGGTTTCAATGACATGTCGATTTCGTAGTTCAACAAACCAATTTTTCTCACTCGTATGAGGACACTAACGTCGATGAATAATTCCAAGAGATGAGAAAAATGGAGTTAAATTGCGAAATTCACCACCCCAATCAGTTTGAGCACTTTTTATTTTAGTGGTGAATTGTCTTTCAACCATATTTACAAAACGTTTGAAAGTGCCATAAACATCGGATTTTTGAGTTAGAGGGTAAATCCACATGTAACGAGAATGATCATCAACACATAGCATAAAATATTGATGTCCCTCAAAAGACAAAAGAGGTGCAGGTCCCCAAACATCACAATAAATCAAGTCTAAAATTTTATTACTCCGAAATGTAGAAACGGGTAAACATAATTTTGACGATTTTCCCATTTGACATGAGCTACATAAATTTGACAACGATTTATTTGTAACTGGAAAAAAAAATCTAGAAAGCATAAAATGTAAAAGACGTTGATGAGGATGTCTGAGCCGTCTATGCCAAATGGTAGAAGATGCACGAGCAACTGAAAAGGCAACTTTATTGAATGACTGAAGCTTTGGAAGATGAAGCGAGTAAGGACCATGTTCACTGGGGCTCGTGAGAAGGGTAGTGTGTGTAGACTCGTCCTTCACAACAAGATAAGTAGAGTGAAATTCAAAAAAGACATGATTGTCAAGACAGAATTTTTGCACTGAAAGAAGATTCTTTTTAATTTCAGGTACATGAAGAATATTTGCGATAGAAAAGATTTTGTGTGGTGAGTGAATTTTCAATGAACCAACATGAAGAATAGGGAGTCCCTTACCATTACCAACGTGGAGCGCGTCGTTGCCATGATATGCCTCAGAGTTGTCCATACTTGCTAAATCAGGCGTCACATGGCTGTTTGCACCTGTGTCTGGGAACCAGGCGGTAGATGGACCTGTAGAGAAACTGCGACTATCTGCAAAATTAGCTGTTGGCCTAGCACGAATAGTGGGAGGGTCACGATTTGGACACTGAGATGGAATGTGACCAATTCCACATCGATTACAACTACCATAAACAGTATTTTGGTCGGAAGCCCAACTGAATTGGCGACCAGCACCACGACCACGATTTGTGTTACCTCGAGATGTTCCACGACGACGATTACCACGGTTGTTATTGTTGCTAGACTGGCAATAGCCATATAAAGCTTGTTGATCAGATGATGATGTACTTGGAGTGACTTGAAGTCCAAGGGTAGCCAATTGTTGTTGAATGACAAAAAGTTGAGGATGCTGTAAAGAGGATGGATTCAACGTGTTTTCTGAAGAACCGATGTTGACTGTAAAATCTTGTGGAATAAGTGGTGTAGATTCACGAGTCTTTCCAAGCATATAGTCATGATCACTAAGAAGACCGTGAAGTTCACCGAATGTAGTTGGAAACTGACGTGCAGTGATAGTAGCCTTAAGACCGTTGTACTCTTCTTGAAGACCTGAGACCGCAAGCAAAGCAAGGTCTTTATCTTTTACAACTTCACCGATAGCTGCAAGGGCATCAGCATATTCCTTTGCACGATTGAGATAAGCATCCGAGGTTTCATCACCTTTCATCTTGATATTGAAGAGTTGTGTTTTTAAGGTATATTCTCTAGAGGATGTGTGAGGTGCATAAAATCGCTCTAAAGCAAGCCAAACATTGCGAGAAGTTTCTCCTTGTACATGTTGAAAAGAGCCTTCTGAAATCGTCGATATTATTAACATACGAACGTGTGCATCATTAGCAATCCAGATCGGATAATTAGGGTTATCTTTTAGGGTAGCATTCTCACCGGTTGGTTGCAAATGTTTGGATGGACAAGGGATTGTACCATCCACATACCCGAACATGTTGTTTGTAACTAAGAATGGGTGAATCATTGTTTTCCAATACCCATAATTGTTGGGTGAAAGGGTAAAGGCAAACTTGTGAGAGTTGTGTGAAGTTTTCTCGGCCGTCGTAAAGGCTGCAATCATCGCCATTAAATTATTATTATTATTATGAATTAATTATTTTTTTTATTTACTGTTCAAAAAAAATCCGGTGACGACTTTAGGGTTCCGACGAAGATTCCGGCGGTGTACGACGACGGCGATCTGAAAACAACAGCAAATTAACAAGGTTTGGTCGGAATTTGTTGGCGAGTTGATTAACGTGGGAGGTGAGCACGAACGCGCCGGAAAAATTGGGATTCCGGAGATTTCAGCGATTTTCCGACAGTGTACGGCGGCGGCGCGTGGCGGCGCTGTGGTGGTTGGTCGACAACGAAATTTTTAAAGGCTGATCGGAATTGTGTTCCAAACCCAGTGATAATGGTGGTGTTGTGGGATTTTGAATACGTAGTAGTAGATCTAGGTTTTGTGGATTTGGGGTTTGTATATTGGAGTTACCGGAATAGTGGCCGGAAAAAGAGTGTTTGGATTATAGACTCTCATATCATAATAATCCAGAGAATTATGTTGTATTATTGTGTATTAATAATGTATTACATCTAGTATATATATAGATATCACTAGACTAAACCCTAAAGCCCATTATATGATTGGGCTAATACATATTATATGACTAATAGTTGTACTAGAGCAATTTATTGGTATTATTATAAAATTAAGTGTTTATTCACATTTATTTGGAGCTTGAAGTTAGGCGCATTTGACATGAATTTATAGTTCGGTAATACAAGTCGGTGTTCGATTGTTCAGGTGCCAAATTGCGAACCATATTAGATTTGTGTAAACCAGCCTAGCCAATAACTGAGACCAGTTAGGACCAGCTAGCACGGTTGGGACTTAGGACTACTGGGTTTGTCACGAACCATCTTAGTAATTAAGAGGTGCAAAATCGGTCATAAATCACACAATACTTTTTCGCAGATTATTCACTAATAAATTTATCCAGGTTACGTAGCACATTTGTAGTTTGTTTAGCGTTCGATTGCATAGAAATCATGATTTATTGTCCCATGTCATACAAATGGTGATGGTCCCCTGTTACATATATAATTTTTGAACTGAAATAAGTTGGAACAAATCTCGTATAATTTGTGTGATGTTATTAACTAAGAAACTCTGCTTTGCATGAACAGAGCATATGTCGAATCTCAAATATACATATGAACATACATAATCATGGTCTCATGTTTATACACATGAACATACATTGACTATGATTGAATGCGGATGCACACTTATGCAACGCTGCCTAAACAAACACCCTTCTCCCTTATAAAGGTAAAAACCTAGGTAAATTTACAGTAACATCTTTCTTCAAACATACCTCCACTCATGGCCAGTAATTTGATACGAGTCCCTCCTGCATCTGTTTTGGTTGGGCTTTATTGATATAATTATAGAGGTTTAAGTAACAGATATCGATAAACTTTAAATAAGCCTAAACTTGATATAATGTTGTGGGAATAGAGTGCCTACCACAGTTCAAGCTTCACTTCCTTCAGGCAATGTTATCAAACGGGTATCTTGATCAAACACTAGTGGGGTTTGACAGCTGTAATCAGAGGAACAATTACTATTAAGTCTGCAAAAGTATTTGTTTCGGAAAAAACGGAGGTCGGGATGTAAGGCTCCATTTGTTCATACCAATTTCTTTCTTTGTTTTGTTGGACGTCTTCATTTATCATTAAACAAATGGGACCCACAATCATATCTAGATTTATTTTTGACCTGTTACCCAACCCTCCTGCCCCCACCGAATTTACCACCTCAATAATATAGTTGATGCTACCTGTGATCAAGGTTAAAGGTTATGGAACTTACTTTGAGCATTTGACCTTGTTGGTGGTACCCCCACTGGAAATTGACAAGATGGTGCCAAAGAATGACGTATTCTCAGTACCACAGTTTGGGCAAAGGCCCTGAGTAGATGAAATTAAGATGTTGGATTAATGCAATGACAAGTGTTAATTATGAAGAGATGTAAAACCTTATAACAAATATGCTACCTTCAATATCAAAAAGTCTCTCACAATGACGTTTGTAAGTGTAAAGGATAACCATAATATGAGTGGAATAGCAGCAAACCAAGTGAAGATGAAACTAAATGGCTCTGGAAGCTGACAAAAGTAATTACGATCAGGAATTTGTAAAAAACAAAGCATAAATTCTTCAAATATAGATAAAGAAACAGTATACTATTATCTTTTGTATGTGTGCGTAAGTGTATTCAAGAAGTTTTTCAGTTGCGAGAAAAAGGACACGTAACAGCATTTACCTCCAAAAGATATGTGATTTCAAATCCAGTGATGTCATCAAGGAAGAAAAACCTGCCATAGAAACATGTATAAGCAACTAGAAAGCAATCTGACGTAATTCAAGTGACAAAATTTCTGAAGTAGCAAGAAATAGAATGTTAGCGTAGAGAATAAGTAGACTGTGACTTACAATCCTAATGCAACAACAGCAGCAGGGACATTTATGAGGAACATTTTGAGGTAATCAACAGTCAGGTCACTGTAAACCTAAAACCAAAGACAATAATTAGTAGAAAATTATGTTAGATAATGCAAACAATGAAATATTTTTCATTTATAAGCTAATTAACAATGCCATGGATGTCGATTTGACAACACTTTCATGTATAATCGATGAAATGAACGCATAGTGGCCAGCATAATCAAGATTTCAGCATTATGTTAGCTAAGGGTGTAGCACTGTAGCTTATAGAAACTAATAGCTAGAACCGTGAAGGAATAAACAGCGCGGCAAAGCATCAGGGGTCATAATCTATAAGGAAAGTAATTGCAAGATTCGTGAAGGCAATAATACCTTTCTACTACGAAGACTGCATCTTGGGCCCTCAGCCACTATGTCACTTCCATCTTTCTGAAAGAAAGTTATTATAGAATTGATGTTGTATGTGTGTGAGAATTCAAAGTTTGAGAAACTAAAGAATCAATGACACGAATTGTATAGAAAGGATTTCTCAGGATACCTTCAATTGCATCTTCAATTGGTCATACTCTTTATCACTCATTATCGGGTTACCAGATACATAAGCTATTGAGGCCTCTAGAAACTTCTGTTCATCAGTGCCTGCATTGTATTTATAACTCAAAACCATCATACACTCGGAACATTGACTGATCCCTTGATAGAATTAAATATTAGAAATTCAACAGGTGACATGAAAAATAATTCAAAACAATCCATACTTAGCATCACAACACTGCTTCCTTCCCACATCAGTTCTTCCTTGAGGTTATCGAATTCCTCATTTGACATGATAGCTTTTCCTTCATAATAGAATGACTACACAAGAAACAGAATAGATGAATCGATAACAAACAAGAGAAACGCTGAATGAGGATATGCATATATAATAAAGCAAAAGTGCAGAGAATAATGAAAAATATTTGGCAGTAACCCCACGGTCCTATTAAGCAAAAAATAATACAAGATCCAAGAGGGATGGTTTACTTGTAATGCTTGAAGAAAGTCTTGTTCCATTTCTCCTATTGTCTTCTTTTGTTGTTTATCTAAGCTGCAATATGGCATTATGTTGCTATCAACAACTTCATCTTCTTTAACTTGACCTGAAAGAATACACATTCCAGATATGAACTTATGTTGACGTTGCATGATTGTGAAACAGCATCGTAGCCTGAGACCCGGAGTGTCCAAGTGTTTTTTCCTAAGCTGATACATACAAAGGGGGTAGGCTCTAATATTGAAAATCACCAATACCATTTTCCTCATGCCACCAATTAAGTTTTTAAGCATAAAGAACTAATTCAAGGTGAACCGCGTGTATTGCATTTTTTATCATGAACAGATTTTTCATACAGAAAAGTTAACATACAAACAAACGCATCTATTGTGAGATTTGCATCCCACAACTTTCAGATTGGTGGGCTTACACTGGAGCACCAGGAAGCATTAGGCCAAAGGTGTTTTGAATCTTTTGATATGACTATGCACTGATTCAAGACCTGCCAGTTTTGGTACCAACAATAGAAGCATGGGCTGTAATATATATTATATATACTTAAGCTTAATATCACCAAGCATGATTTTATCTGGCGCGAGATTTCCAATTTGGTGCGAAATTTATCTGATTCACATAAATTTAGTTTATCTCAAACTCTAAGAATTTCCCTTACTTGCATAAGTTATGAGAATTGGACCTACTTTAAGCACTATAAAACTCGCAAAATAGAATGAATCACAAATAAGCACGTATTGATAATCGAACATAAAGTAGTAACAATTAACTTCTAAAAACAACAAAACACGCATGAAACCCTAACCTGGCTGATCAGTTGTGGCTTTTGGAGAAATAATAATCAATCTCCGGTGACTCGCGAACTGTTTTCCGATCAGCTGAATCGACTGAACCTTCGATGAAGACAACCGATAAGAACCAGATAACGATAAACCACCAGTAACAGATGGTCTCCGAATTGGAGCAGTGAAGAAACGAGATGATGTTATTGTAAACCCTAATTTTGACGCCATATCGCCGGCGGCCGTGATGATAGTGGTGCAGTGCAGAGTAAGAATTGTTAATTGATGAACTCATTTTTGTGGTGTTTAATTTGGGGAAGAAAGTGATGAATGAGACAAATAGGAAGATAAGGTTAGGGTTTGAATGTGTGGAGGGAAATTTGAGATGGATATTTTTTTAGTTTCTTTTTAATCCGGAAATGCCGTGTCAGCAGCTTAGTTGGCAATAATCTTGAAAATTTACGTTCTAGTGACGCGGAATATGCCATGTCATCTTTTAAAATCGTCTAATTGTTGTGAGGAGAATTTTTTTTAGAAATGCAAGTAATGTACCACTAATACAAGAAGGTTGAAAAGTGACCTCAATATCATTAGACCAATAACCTTCTGGTTATTATGATGAGAAATATAACATATTTTTTTATAAATACAACAACTTTATGCATATATATAATGTACAGTACAACACTATTATGCATATTATATGGTGTAGATAATAAAAAGTTTGTTGTATTTATCAAAACCCGATGAGAAATGATTCCCTCAACAAAATCAAAAAAAGAAATTTACAAAATTAAGTAAACAAATGAAATAAAGAAAAAAAAGTATAAAGAGAAAAAAGATTTAATAATTCAATATATACAACACATATCATGTCATTTTAAAAGGATTTATTTGTAAATAATAAAAGATGTGTAACCGACTATTATATCTGTTACTCCGAATATAAAACAACACTAATAAGTTGACTCATAAGTTTAAAATATGATTGAACTCGAATGTTAAACATCAAACGTTTGACAAAGTAGAGTCAGAATTCTAGTATTTGGAATCAAAGAGTTTTGTTTATATATATATATATATATATATATATATATATATATATATATATATATATATATATATATTGGTTTATATAATTTTGATTTGTTAATATTTGTGTCTTATGAATATTGGTTATAAGTTTGTAGATGAAAAATTGCAGAATTGACAAGTCGTTGAAATTACGGTGATATGAGAAATATACTATTTGTTAATAGGGAAGACTAAAGGGTGATGATATATTCATCATATAAATTTTGATAAATCCATCAAAACTATGTAATATATATTTGTACAGTATAAACTCTCATTGCATAATTGGTGGAAATATCATCACCCGAGAATAAAGGGAGTGAGAAAGAAGATAAATGGTATTTCCTAATTTATCGACATTTAATGGAAAAAGTTAACAAAGTTAGACGAAAGGATACAATTGGCAAAACTTGAGGATCAAAGCGACGAGAAAAAGGTGAAAATCGTTATTTTGAAAATAATTTGAAAGGTAAACGTCCAAGTGTTCATTTCTAATACAACCACCTTTTGTAGTTATTGGCATGATTCACACACAAATGCTACAATGAATGAAATGGTGTCGCAGGCATGGGCATATATTTAGATCTCAAACCACAAGTGATGGAAATGAATTACAGTTGCCAGAAATTCATTTCCGAGAAGTAATCCAATCGAGTAACTCGATCTAATCCAATCTGTTTGAACAATCTTGACGAAATCAACCTATCTATATAAATGGCAGAATGAAATCATAACGTCATGTATAACACAATATGAGAGAAAATGAAGTAATAGTATTCAGTATCTCGCAAAATTACAAATAAGGTCATTATAATGACTGTTCGATTTTTGAAGAATCGCCCATATACTTAAACTCGAAAACTACGAAAATACTACTATTCAATACCTAATAAAGATATGAACTTGAAAAATTCAACTTTTACATTGTTTGCTTACCAAATGGAATAAATCAAGCAAGAAATTATAAGAGTACACGGACCGAAGTTGTTCCTTTCACCGTTTAAGACCGACAATGTTGTCTGACAGTGACGGATTCCGTCACTCCGCAACGCCGTTCCCAGTGGTAGTCCGGTCCAGGACGTTGAAAACACACTTTTTGCACTTAAAAACTCAATATCCTCCACTCACACAACTTTTACCTTCGGTGTTCTCCTCATAATACTGAAAAACCCAGTACCAGTACTCCTCGTACTATAAGGAAAACTGAAACAATCAAGTTCGAGATCCCACCACGTCTAGGTCATTGAGAGCTTTTTAGATCATCATTATTCTTTAAAGTCAAGTAAGTCATCAGTGTTCCATTTGATTCACGAATCCATAAATTTATGGAAATATAAATTATAACTCATGCATATGTATCATGCTATACTATACACCACTAGGGATATGGCAATTGACATCAACCCGGTGGATATTCATCTGATTAATCCATTTAAAATGAATATGAATGATCTAAATGGATGTATACCGAATATAGATATGGATGTGGATAATTAGTGGATCGGATGTGGATGATAATTTATCATCCACGGATTCACCCATTATTTATAACAAATATTTATTTTTCACTCGTCATTTTCATTATATAATTTCAATAAATCTAAATTCTTATATTCCTATCCAAATAAAACACCGTACATGTAATTTTTTATTCTACTATACAATTGGAAGTCACAAACCAACCATCAAAGTTTGTCTATCAAACCAAGAAACAACGAATAAGGTTGTGTTAGATGTAGAAAAATAGAGGAGTTTTCCAAAAAAATTTTTTAAGAAAATTGAAAAAAGGAAAAATGTGATCAAAATGGAGTTTTTCCATAAAAGTTTTCATAGAAAATAGAAAACTCAATTTTCTATGTTATAAGGGGGACTTGGAAAACCATGATTTTTATTTTTCTATTTTTTCCTTTATAACACCACCCTCACTTTTCTAAAATTTTCCAAACCCTTCTAACCTTAACTAGTTTTCCAAAATAGAAAATACAACAACATTTGAACACAATTTTTAAATTTTCATCACTTTTCTAGAAAATGAAAACTCTTTTCATTTCTTAGAAAATTAGAGATGGAAAATTGTGGAAAATTTTCCACAATTAAACGCAGCCTAAATGTTTTGAGTTTTGTAAAAACTATATATTATATGTATTTGTAACAATTTGTGTCAAGAATATCACAATGTTTAACGATTCTTTTGATATCCAATGGATATCCATAAACCTGCTACATCTAGCGGATATGGATGTGGACGGATGATTTGTAAATTTAGTGGATATGGATATGGATGAAGTAAAATAAATGGATATGAATATGAATATGGATATAGCTCCACCTGATCCATATCCGATCAATAGTCATCTCTATACATCACTGAATATTTATATGCTCCATGTCAATTATTCCACATTAATAAATAAATATATTGTTTTCTAAACTTACTACTCCATAATAGGTCTTAGCGCTTCAAATACTTCAAAATCAGTTATCTTATATTAAGGAAAAAAATCATGAAAGACATTTCATACTTTCATTTCCAATTCATGGTAGGTTGGCTTCATTTGCTAATATTGTCTTTTAACACCTTTTATGCTGTTATTTTTCATTGGGTTTATGTTGAAAATATGACATTGACTTTAGCTCTTTAAAATACTCAAACCTCAAACTCTTTATTGATTTGTACAAAAAACCCTTCTATCATCTATACGAAGACTAGTTCATCCTTGTTAAACACATGGGAAGTGATGAACACAACAAACAAACTGTTTAATACAACAAATTGTATAACTGTTAAAACTTACAGTACAAACATATTACAACACAAATTTGATGTTTTAATCATTTCTTGTGTTGTATTTATCAACTCCCCAAACACATAATTCTTTGGGAAGAATGAGTAATAGAGAAACATGGGCTTAAATTGCATAGGGACATCATAGTAGCTTAGTATTAGAACGGAAGAATCTCATCTTATATATGTAAATTCCATATTTCACTATTCAATAACTCCATCATCCATTCCTCACATTATCACAATATCTTCGTTATCCAATTTAAATGTTGGATGAGATTCAAAGTTTTATTTAGAACCATATGTTGAGCAAATAAAGAGATCTCAACATATTCAATCATGAATGTGACGCCAATCTTCGATATCTCTCACAATAACTTTACTTCTATGCTCCTATAACAGAAGGGCTTTGAGAAGTTCCCTTTCACTATGGTTTTCATTTCAGACATCATCGAAAACAATATAAAAAAACTTTTTGTTTGAAAGTTTTTCTTTCAAATGCTTATCAAGGCTTACAAAATATAGATTTTTCCCGCATACGCCCTGATACATATCCTTGCTAATACCGAATACTTTCAATTCATCCGAAACACAAACCCATATCATTGCTAATACCGAATACTTTCAATTCATCCGAAACACAAACCCATATCACGAGTTGAAAGTGTTTCTTAATTTTTTCAATTCATCCGAAATTTCAATTGTGAACCTTTTTTTTTAAACTGTGAACCTTAATTTTTTTTAGTTCACGGAAACTTTTTTACTTTTTTATTTGTGAACCTTAATTTTTTTGGGTTCACAGAAAGTTTTTTACTTTTTCAATTGTGAACCTTAATTTTTTTTGGTTCACGGAAAGTTTTTAACTTTTTTAATTGTGAACCTTTTTTTCAACTGTGAACCTTAATTTTTTTTTAGATTCACAACAAGTTTTTAACTTTTTCAATTGTGAATCTTATTTTTTTGTTTTGAGTTCACAGAAAGTTTTTAAGTTTTTTAAGTGTGAACATTAATTTTTTTTTGTTTTAGCTTTCGAATTTGACTTTATTTTATTTTTTTTACAAAAAATATTTTTTTTGTGAACCTTAATATTTTTGGTTTACTTCAACAAAAAAAAAAAGGGTTCACACCTTAAAAATTTTTTTGAAGGAAAAAGTATTTTCACCGGGGTTTTTTTTATCCCCACCCCTTTTATATATATATATATATATATATATGTAATATGTAATATATATATGTTAGATTAGATGGAGGGTGAGGAAGTGTTTTCACTGTTTTTTTTAGCTCCTTGTTTTCATAGGATCCCATTCATATATATATATATATATATATATATATATATATATATATATATAGTAACGGGATCAAAAAAGGATATAATTTAGATGGAGAAGAGGGAGAAGCAATATGATTCAATATTTTTATTACTATGATTTATTTTTTTATTATTATAATTCAAATAATAAAAAATTGAATCATAGTAATAAAAATATTGAATCATATTGCTTCTTCATCTTCTCCACCTAAATTTCCTTCTCCATTGAACAAATCAAATACAGGCTAAGACTAACTTACAGACACACTAAATATGCACCAACAAACTCCCCCGTGTCTTCAGCTTGGTCTTCGTAAAAATCTTTAATCAAACCCAGCCCGCGGGAAACTTGCCTCCAACGTGTATTCCATTTGCAACGCACACAGTCACGATTATCTTGAATTGAGTTGCAAGCATCTTATTCACCGCATTTATTTCGTTGAAACGAATAGGATTGTCAAAAAGCTTTCTCAAATCCTGTTGTGACATATTTATCAAGCTCATCGGATTAAAAACTCTAAATTGCGCTTTCTTCAAGCCCCATAGTGATCCCGTCTCTGGCTCTGAATCAGGTACATAAACAAATACAGCTTCACTAGTATGAGCATTGAGTTCCCAATAATGAAATCTTCGTAAAAAGTTGAAGGGAACAATCTCCAAAGGAATAAAGTCAAACAATCAGCTGGTGGATAATGAACTCTGGTAATCGGCTGCCTTGTCACTGGATCAAGCTTCTTCTTAATTGTATATCTAATCCCAAGCGTCGGCTTTATGAAGTTGTACCTTTTGCTTCTAACCTCTCGACACAAAGTTGTCTGAATATACTCAGCACAATCATCTTTATGAGGATTTATCAAGTTCAACTGCGCTAACCGATTTATCTCACCCTTTGGTAACATACTCAGTTTAGTGAATGATCGTTTGAATGACTGAATGCCGTCACTTCGCTTGAGCATGAATCTAGCCTTATGCACCTTCCAACTTTTTATAATCTCGTTGTAATTTCCGCTAACCTTGCAAGTCTTGCAAGTAACAGGCACAGGTTCAGCATGGAAGTATCTCATGTGCGGTCTCATTGGATCAGGACACACTGAAGTAGAAGGTCCAGAAGTGGAAGCCGCTTCAGGTGCTGATGTAGACTCAGGAGCTGGTGTCTCTGGAATTGAAGTTTCCTGAGATGTAGATTCTTGAGTAGGCTCTGCTTCGTCATCGGAAAAATTGGATTCAATAATCGGAGCGTCATCATAATATTCATCTAAACTCAATTGTTCTTCCTCAACATCAACATCATCATTGATTTCAAAATCATCTTGCCCAGATGTCGAACCAGTTTCATTGACCATTTTTTGAATGTATGTAAGATCAGCATGTGAGTAATCAACCGCAAGTGGTCTTAGCTGGCCCGGATTATCAGAAACAGGAAAATAATCCAAAAGAGTAGCTTCATTAATATCGAAAACATTTACATCATCATTGTTATCATCAGTCTGTGTTTCGGCGGAGGTCCTGAAACGACAGCTAGGGACTCAACTCTAGTACCCTAAACTCTAACACAGGAACTCTGGCAGTCTGCATCTCTAGTTCTTTGATATGTGCAGCTTGAGCTTCCAAAATAGCAGACTGAGACTGGATCAGAGCAGCTTGATCTTTACTTGTTTGCTGCAGTTTATCCATCCGCTTGAGAAGTTCCTCGATAACTGAAGGGAGAGGTTGAACAGGAACTTCAACATGTGGAATCTCAACCCTTGGTCGTGAGGAAGAAGAAGTAGCAACAACAGAAGAGGAGGTACGACGAATAACAAGCGGAGGTACCCAGTCCTCATCAGTTGGGTCGTCTTCACGAACCCTCTTTCCAATGTCCGGGCATACATACACCATACCTTGTCGTTGACGCCTTAGAATACGCTTGAAGCGTCTAGGGTGATGGCGTTGAATGTTTGGCAGCTCAGCATCACGCGGTACGATTCCTGGAGAAGTAGGTGGAGTAGAACCACCGTCAGAATCTTCAGCACCTGCTGGTTCTTCTTGATTAGGCTGATCAGCCTATTCACCAGCAGGGTCAACAACGTCCTCTGTTGAACCGGCACGTTGACAAAAACAGGCTCCGGTTGTTGCAGAGGTGCTGCTGGAGCATCCATATAACCGTCGTTTGGCAGAGGGATGTAACCCTCGTTGACAATATTCCCAAAAAGTGGAAAGTTCGCTTCCGCATGTTCTCCCTAAGCACAGACAGACCAAATCAAAAGCTGGTTCATGAAGAAGTGGACATTCCCAAAAAGTGGACATTCATTGGCGTCTGGCGAAAACGGTGAGTGATAATACCAGGAAGATCATGAAGAAGATTATCGATCAAAAGCTGAATGAAACGAGGATATAAATTCCAACGCTTATCCCCGGCATTGACATTGTTAACCATCGCCCTAAAGATATATCCGGAGAAGTTGTAGGGCTTGTTGTAGACTAGAGCAAGTAAAGCAGAGGCCATAGCTGTAACACCCCCGTTCCGATAACGAAACGGAAGATCACATCTATTGTTGAATTAATAAATGTACCAGTAAATTTTTGTAATGATAAATGACAATGTCTATTAAATGATAACCTATATAAAAGTCCAACTAGTAAATTAAAAGGTAGTCTTTATGGCAAGTCCATGTCTTGAAGCTCTCGCACTCATCCCATATTACCCTGAGTACCTGTCGCAGGAAAAGAAATGCGGCTGAGCTAGTTGCTCAGTGCGCGGATGTAGACAGAAATAAACAGTAACAATAATAGTATTTTTAAATGAGAATGAAACAAAATAAATAATTTATTTTTCAAAATTTACCGTTCGAGTAACACCACCCTATGAAATAAAGGCTGGGGCAACTAGGGTTTGGTTATTTATACCGAGTACCCTGCAAACAAAATATCCAAACTGCACAACACTAGTGCCAAATCACATCTCACAGTATATCATATCAAATCATATCTCGCAATAATACACTGATCGCGACTCCAGGTGTACGTATCCCCTAATCGGAAAGTGTGTATGGCACTACACCACATGACCGTTCTACACAAATCATATCATATTATAACATAGCTTTGGATGCATCCATACGCCCCCTCCCCCCCCCCAAAAAAATAATCCAATGGCTCACCCGAGCATAATCACACAAATAATGGCTCACTCCGGAGCATAAACACATAATATTACAAAAGTGGGGACGCCGTGGACTAATCCCACCGCCACGGTTAGTGCGACGTCATCAGTGCCGCAATGACGCCCATGTGATCCTCCACAGGAAGCTGACTCGGTAAACCTATCTCATGTCTACAAAATCTAGGGTTTTATGGTTGCACAGTGAACATATAAACCAACCACACACCAGATTATGTTCACCATACATATAAACCTAAATCAAATGAATCAAAGATAGCTCGCAATAATGAATTCCCCAAGTTTTCCAAAATCATTTCACACAAGTTTTCTCAAAAGTTTCCACAATTATCAATTCTCAAATAACACTTTAGCTCAAAACCATTTATCTCAAATATGGGAATCAGATCACACAAATATATCAAAATGTCAACTGAACCACAAGGATATCAATCAAACGCAAAGATATCAACAAAGCATTTCAAGATAATGCTGAAAGAAGAGTACGGACATCCGTACATGAATAAGTGTCCAAATATCTCAAAGTAGAAAGATACTCCACAATCATCGACAAGGTCTAAATATAACAATTTAACTATTTTAGACTTTTTAACTCTTGTTCTCTCAATATCCTATATTATATCCTTATTAGAGGTTTTCTTAAATTTAATTACGATGTCATATTAAGTTTAGCATAAATATTACGTCCTCACTGGAGTACCTAGTTCTGAAATGAAAGTATGTATATAGATGTTAAGTATTAACTAACTCATATGCTTTTGACACAATTTTAATTTAACAGCCACTAAAGTGTAGTTCATCAAATTTATTAATTATTTCAGCCGATACATTAATAGTTATGGGGGTAATGTGCTACTACATCATTCCATTAATTAAATATGTAAGACTTCACTTAGTTCACGGGCAAATGTGAAATTTTAAAATTAACTTCATGACATGATCTTCATCTTGTTCGTAACTACGCACAGAAAACGTTTTCATCTTAAGTTAAAAACTTTTTCGATTTAGTCTTCTTTTGATTCTAAATAATAATTAAAACTAAGTCTATCATGATATAGAGAATTACTAAAAGTCCTATGTTTTGATTCACTTATAAAATTAACGTTTTGAATCCCGAAACATAGCGTTTTCGTCTCTGCTAACGATGGGTTAAAGACTCAGTTTTTGTTCGTTTTTATTCTAATGAAACTATACTAAATCAACAGAAGTAGATCCAAAGATGAATTACATATAGTTCATACACAGATTGGTCTAACAATTACCTTCGAAACGACACCCAATTACAACCGAAACAAAACACGTAAAGGATTCTTGCCCACTTAATTTTTTTCGCTTCGATCTCTCTACGGATGCTCTCTGGTTTCTCCATCTCTAATGCTTTTGGTTTGTTTTTGGTGAGTTAATAACGTGGAGGTGAGGATCATTAACCGTGTTTTCGACCGAGAATATATCGAGTTTCCCTATTAACATGGGATTCTTAGTAGGTGATTATTTTGATATGCTTGACCACTTTCATTTAGTCCAACCGAATTTCAATCAAATTTAATACAGTAATATATATATTATCGTTTCCTTAACTAATAAGGTTGCATTCTTATTGGTTGTTAGATATTTTATAAGTTATATGTAGCAAGTATTACTTATTATTATTATTATATTCTCATTACCACACAATTTAATTTAACTTAACTTAAAAACATACGTAGCACTACATTATTATTTTTGGGTTATTATAGTAGAGTGGCTCATTCCATGGAACCCGGCCTTGCGCTGAGAAATGCAAATGATCATCACATGTATCAAGAATCTCCAAACCTTGGGAATGTTTGCCTTCCTGTATTGATCTCTCACAACCCCTGGATATCCTATGTGGTTCATGCCGCCAGAAATAAAAGCATTCCCAAACTGGACCGGCATGTCAGGAGTATCCCGAACTGAAAGAAATCCTGAATAATCTGCTCCGATAGTATAATCTGTCGACCAGAAACAGTGAAAATGATGCCCGTAAATGGCAAGTCGTAGTTGATTCGCGCGTTTTCCCAGAAAGGACCCACATGGTCCTTGTAAATCGTCGTATTCATAGAAATAGCCTGAAATATACGCAAATGACGTAAAAATGCAACCATCGGACGATAAGGCGCAACTGACTCTTTGTCATCATCTAAAAAGGTTGTAACATTGTGCCTAGACACTTAGTCGTTGACGTTGTAGTCAGGTTCTGCCATTGCTATAAGCACAAACACAAGATAGATAGAACTTGAAAAGCGTTAGCGTTAAATACACAGTGCAACACAAAACTTACTTTTCATAATTCCGTGAATGGCGACACTGGGCCTGTGTCGCATTATACCTGCGACATAAAAGCTATGTCATTTTCAGTTTGAAAATCGATTGCAAAGTAATTGCGACAGAAGTTGTTGTGTCGCAACTTCATGGAGCGACGAACAGAGTTGTGTCACATTTTGCAATTGTAATTCTCAGACCGACTAACTAATATGAAATATGCATATATATCGAATGTATTATATTACTCTACACGTTACAGTGTACAATGGACATATATATAGCTGTATACAGGATCTAGAACAAAACCCTAGTGGCCCATGGGCTGAAACATATACACGTATTATCTAACACTCCCCCTCAAGCTGGGGCATAGACATTGATCATGCCCAGCTTGTTACATATAAAGGTAGTCCGACTTCCAGGTAGAGATTTAGTGAACACGTCTGCTAATTGATTTCCCGATCCAACATGAGGAGTTACGATTGTCCCATCTTCTAGCTTCTCTCGAGTGAAATGGCAATCTACTTCTATATGCTTAGTCCTTTCATGGAACACTGGATTATTAGCAATATGAATAGCCGCTTCATTATCACACCACAAATTCATTGGTCTAGATTGAGCAAAACCAATCTCACTAAGCAGATTGCGTAGCCATATGAGTTCACAAGTGGTTTGTGCCATAGCACGGTATTCAGATTCAGCACTTGAACAGGATACAACATGCTGTTTCTTACTCTTCCATGATACAAGGTTACCTCCAATAAAGACACAATACCCGGTAGTAGAACGCTTAGTTGTAGGATCCCCATTGTAATCGGCACCCGTAAAGCCCTCAATGAAGTGATGACCATGATTCTGATACAAGATTCCACGTCCAGGTGCTTCTTTAAATACTTCAAAATATGACAAACTGCATCCCAATGTGAGGTTCTTGGTGACGACATAAATTGACTAACAACACTTACTGAAAAGGCAATATCCGGACGAATGATGGTTAAATAGTTCAATTTACCCACAATCTTCCTATATTTCTCAGGATTATCAAGTGGGTATCCATCATCGGCTCTCAACTTCACACCCGGTATCATGGGTGCCTCACAAGGCTTTGATTCAATCAAAACTACATCACTCAACACATCTAAACAATATTTACGCTGAGATAAACATATTCCTTTTCGACTACGAGAAACTTCAATTCCCAAAAAATACTTCAACGACCCTAAATCTTTCGTTTGAAATTGGAACTCGAGGAAGGCTTTTAACTTTTTAATTCCAAACTCATTACTCCCAGTAATTACAATATCATCCACATACAAAACTAATAAGATGCATCTAGATTTGGATGATGTAAAGAACACGGAGTGATCATAAGCACTCCATCGTAGTCCAAACTCAATCACCACATAACTAAATTTTCCAAACCAGGCACGAGGAGATTGTTTTAAGCCATACAACGACTTTCTTAGCTTACATACTTTTCCAGACTCCCCCTGAGCAACAAACCCAGGTGGTTGCTCAATGTAAACTTCTTCATGTAAATCTCCATGAAAAAAGGAATTCTTTACGTCAAGTTGGTGAAGTGTCCAATTATAAGTAGCAGCCAATGAAATAAATAAACGCACCGATGAAAGTTTTGCAACATGAGAAAATGTCTCAGAGTAATCAATTCCATATGTCTGAGCGTACCCTTTAGCAACCAATCGAGCTTTTAGCCATGCAACGGAACCATCTGGATTAACCTTTACAGTAAACACCCATTTACAACCAATTGCCTTTTTGTTAGCAGGTATATCTACCAAAGTCCAAGTGTCATTTCCATCAAGGGCATCCATCTCCTCATTCATAGCAGTACGCCATCCAGAATGAGTTAAAGCTTCACCAACAGTCTTAGGAATTGATGCAGATTCTAGTGTTGCGACAAAGGAACGAGAAGACATGCACAATTTATCATAAGAAACAAATGATGCAACCGGGTAAGTACCCGAGCGTTTACCTTTTCGAAAAGCAATGGGTAAATCTAAATCAAAAATTTCATTATTGGGTGTAGCAATAGTTTCATTATTATTATTATTATTATTATTATTATTATTATTATTATTATTATTATTATTATTATTATTATTATTATTATTATTATTATTATTATTATCAGAAGATGCAACAGTGGTTGAATCACTAGGTTCAGTTCCGGAGGAATTTGCTGACGAAGTAGACACGGGCTCATGATCAGTTGTAGGCTTAGGCCGCCTATGGTATACTTGCGCAAATCGATCAGGATGGTCAGACTGCTCAACAATCGGTATCTGATCGGGATGATGGTCTGACTGCTCAACAGTGGGTGTAAGAGGTGTAGGTATGGTGTAGACTAACAAATCGTCATTCTCCCTTTGGTGATGATAGGTAGATACAGGAAAGAAAGGTACATCTTCGTGGAAAGTAACATCTCGCGATACTACATATCGATGGAGAGTAGGAGAATAACATCTATAACCTTTTTGAAGGCGGGAATATCCAAGAAAAACACACTTAAGAGACTTAGGATCCAACTTAGTGATGTGAGGTCGGGTGTCCCTGACAAAACAAGTACTACCAAACATCTTAGGTTCGACGGGAAATATGGTCTTTGTAGGAAAAAGAACCGAATACGGGACATCACCACCAAGAACAACCGACGGCATGCGGTTTATCAGAAAGCAAGCTGTTGAAACAGCATCAGCCCAAAATGGTTTTGGAACTGTCATCTGAAACAGAAGTGCTCGAGCCACCTCAAGAAGATGGCGATTTTTTCATTCTGCAACCCCATTTTGGGCCGGTGTATCAACACGAGATGACTCGTGAAGAATGCCATGCTGAAGCATATAAGATCGAAATGACTCGGAAATATATTCTTTTGCATTATCACTTCCCAAAGTTTGAATGCAAACATTGAATTGTGTTTTAATTTCCGTAACAAATGAACAAAAATGAGTGAACACTTCAGAACAATTTTTTTAAAAATACAACCATGTAACACGAGAATAATCATCAAAAAATGTTACAAAGTACTTAAAACCAGTTTTGAAAGTGACAGGACACGGACCCCAAACATCTGAATGGACCAACTCAAATGGTGATGCAACCCTCTTACTCACCCTAGGGCTTAAATGAACACGCTTGTGTTTAGCAAATTGGCAAGATTCACATTGTAAGGAAGACAAATTGGAAAATTGGGGACACAATTTCTTTAAAGTTTGAAGGCATGGATGACCTAACCGACAATGCATTTCAAATGGGGACGAAGATGTAAAACCTACTAGTGATGTTGGTACATGAGGTTCAAATAAATAAAGACCATCAGATTCACGTCCCTTGCCAATAACTAGTTTTGTCTTTAGGTCTTTAAAAACACAATAACCAGGAAAGAATTCAACACTACAATTCAAGTTGTGAGTAATTTTGCTAATAGAAAGCAAGTTAAATGAAAAATTTGGAATGCTCAACACGGAAGATAATGACATAGAAGGTGAGAGGTTCACAGTACCTACCCCAAGAACTTGAGCAGTCGACCTATCGGCAATGGTAACATGAGATGACTTTGCATTAGTTTGACAATCAGATAAGAGATCGGGGTTACCAGTCATGTGTTCCGAAGCACCAGAATCTATGACCCATTTAGATGTAGATGACAAAAGGCACGTACTAGCCTTTCCAATATCAGCAAAGGCAGCAGTTGGAGCATATGAACTAAAATATCCAGTAAGGCGACTAGATTCATCGATGGATATAGTAATAGTGCTCTTAGAAGCGGAACCACCCCCAACTTTATTTATGAATTTCCAAATTACCCAAATAAAGTAAAACCCGAGAGCTAAGTTGTAACAGAAGTCGAAGTCCATTGTTGAGTTACCCAAATAATTTATTAAAATCAAAGGCATAGAAATTCAAGAGCAGAGGGCAACAAACCAAAATATACCAAATCAGAATACCAAACCCCCCCCCCCCCCCCCCCAAAAAAAAATATAGAAACCAGAGAACAGATCGCAAACCTCACAACTGGTCACAAAAATTAGGAACGAAAACTTTGCATAATCGACAAGATCTCACCAGGAATCGTGTCGGAAAGCTTCCAATTTAAGATCTGGAGAATCCGGTGGAGAACGGCAGCCGGAGGCGATCTCACGCGCCGGCGCATGGAGAAGTAGCGGCGACGAGCGGTGGTCTGCGACGGCGCGTGGTTGGTTGTTCGGAGGTCGTACTCACATGGTATGATCGCCAAACTATGCTGGAGTCGTTTGTAGGGGTGGTGAGGTCTGATTCGCACTCTATAGGGTGCGATGAGGCTCAGAGTTGCAAAGGAAAAATAGTTCTTACGAGCACTCTACTGGGTGCAATTTTGAAACTGAAGAACACAATTAACCTCGCTCTGATACCATGTAATTCTCAGACTGACTAACTAATATGAAATATGAATATATATCGAATGTATTATATTACTCTACACGTTACAGTGTACAATGGACATATATATAGCTGTATACAGGATCTAGAACAAAACCCTAGTGGCCCATGGGCCGAAACATACACACGTATTATCTAACAGCAATATTTCGAAATTAATCGAATAAACTGTGACATAGCGCTTTTGTCACATATGTTATGGCGCAAAGATTTGCGACGCAAAGGTTGTGGCGCCAGTCAGGCGACAGAAACATGTTGTGACGCATAGAATGGCGACACAAATGGTTGTGTCGCATCCCAATAGTAAGGCTAAATTAAATTTGATAAAACTGCGACAAAAATTTGTGTCGCAGGTTGTGTCGCAATGACGAACTGCATACCCCAACCTAGAAACCACGAACACGTTTTTGGGGGGTTTTAAACCGGGCCACACCAAAAGGTGTGGCCAACGACCAGGAACTCGAAACAACAAATTTTAACATTTAAATACTCATTTTCATGCCTAATTGAACCCAAAATCGTAACCCCATATACCCAAATGTTTGATCTAAAATAACACACAAAATACACGGTTACATAATGTTAGAAGTATACCTATTGATCGAGTAATACGCATAGAACAAGAATGTAGTTGGAAATTGGGAAGAAAACGTCCAGAAATTGAATCGAAAATCACGTCGGTTAGGTTGCGTCGCAAGGTATTTTTTGTGTCGCAAGTAATTAAGGTTGTGTCGCTAGTGCTTAGTAACAGTGTGAGCGACGGATGGTCGTGGGTCTGGTTTATATACCCAAACTCTAGATGGCGACACAAAAATGACATGCGATGCGACACAAAAAGTTATGTCGCAGGACCTGTACTTAGTGAATTTTGATTCTATTTCAAATTTCGTTACCCGGTTACTTGGATAAAATAAAATACAAATTATTCAAAATTTAAGAAACTAATAACAACTTAATTAAAACAAAAATCAAAACATTGATTCAGCTTTACAATCAACGAAAACCAAACTTTTTGGTGACGCAGTTGATTTATTCTGTTAAGGGATCATATTAGGATAACATGCAATTATTAGCAAATAGTAAGTGTTATCTTAATTGTGAATATATTTGTCCACTTTAAATTTACTTAACATATTTAGAAAAACTTTTATAAAATTTATTTCAAGACGATTACTTGTATTGTTTATCCACTTAAACATGTTACATCCGTATATGTGAGCTAATCTTTATTATTAGTATGAATAATTTCACGTGGTCTCCACCATAGACATACCCCTATAACCTAGACATGAACATGATTTCCATTTTCAGAGAGAATATAAGAAAATCATTTTTAAGAATCAAGTCAGCGATGACAGGTTTGTACCGACGTATATCAGAGCGACATAATCTAGGTTTAAGCAAAACCATACTTGGTCAAACCTTTTGGCGAGCTTGTTAGGTATCTTAGGATTTAAGAATTTGTAAGTGCATTGACTCACGTTTGCTTAGTTTTGAGATTATACAAATTGAGACCTAGTCAGTACTTACGTACAGCAGAGGAAACAATCAGTATAATCCCCCAAATGATTTTAGATAAAAATCCAAAGATAGAAGTATGTCAAGCTATATTAAGGAATTAAGACATTAAGTCGTACATCACAAGGTGTTTACCACAAGATAATAGACACATAATAGAGTTACTTCTTAATAACCCAGAGACCGGTGTGTATCATGCCTACCAATACATCATATGTTGAAGCTAGTTTTTATAAAAACTGTATTAAGTATGCTAGATAAACCTACTGATAAACCTTAAAATTTCCATTTTGTGCATGTTCCCTAATATACTATCATATCCCTAGTTGTTTACAGACACAACTGAACGTCTATTTTAGAAATGTTGCAGCCGTGCATTTTTTTAATACTAACAAGTAAAAAGAGTGGTTGTTGCATATGTAACTATGAGATTAAATGAAATATCAAAAGTTACCCCCCCTTTTTTTTCAAATAAAAATAAAGTGAAATCCAAGTCCCAAAATTTAATTATGACCAAACATGGAAAGTCAATTACCCCGAGACTGACCATTTTGATCCTAGAGATTAACTCTTTAAATTGACTATGGGGAAATGCTTTAGTAAACAAATCAACGCATTGTTTCTCCGTAGGGATATGGACAAGGTCAATCAAATGCTTCTTAGAATAATCCCGTATGAAATGAAAACGAATTTCAATGTGTTTCGTTTTGGAGTGTTGCACGGGATTGCGTGTTATAGAGGTAGCGGCTGTATTATCTATATGCAAAGGTGTGAGAGTAAGAGTGAACCCATAGTCGCGTAGTTGATGCTGAATCCAAAGAACTTGTGAACAACAACTTGCAGCCACAATGTATTTCATTTCAGCTGTTGAAGTGGACACAGTACTCTGCTTCTTGCACTGCCACGAAACCAAACGACGTCCTAGAAACTGGCAACCACCTGTAGTTAACTTCTTATCCACGTTGCAGCCACCATAATCAGAATCCGAGTAAGCAGTTAACTCGAAGTTGTCCTCTTTAGAATACCAGAGACCTAGTGTGACACCCGTCAAATTAAGACTAGTGATTAGTACCTAATCTTCTCTAATACATGTAATTAGTTCTATGTTAGGCTAATTAATGTATCAATTAATATATATTGTTGAATATATATCTATGCAATTTGATTAAATCGTACTTAGTTCAAATCGGATGGAATTCGATTCAATTAAATACGGACGTTGCTGAACAAAAGTATTAAATAATATGAAATTATTTAATAAACTCACTTATCCCATTATATTATTTAGATAATATATAAAGTATAAGTCGTATCGGATAAAGTTAAACGTACGCGAATAAAACGCGCAAAACATACCCGACAAACCAAATAATCGAAAGTTATACTTTTATAACTCAAACTAAAGTATTTTGATAAAATACTTCAATTAAAATATATGGATTTAAATCGAAAACGAAAACGCATTCAAATAACGATACACGTATAAATAAACGTTTAAACGATCGAGTAAATGAACACCGCACAGAACGCAAACGTAGGGAACGAAAAGTTGAGACTTTCCCTCCTCACGTGGGGCCCACTTGGCCGGCCCACACCCTTTTCCCATTCCCTCCTTTCTTTTACCAAACCACACCCACTTTCTCATTCTCATCTTTATCTCACTCTCTCTCTACCTTCACCTATTTCAATTTTTCCTCACTAAAACCACCATTTCACCATCAAATACTCATCATCATCCAAGGATCTTTAAAGATAAAACGACCACCGCGACACGATCTACATTTCTACCTTTTCGGAATCTTCATCCGACTACTTTGTAAAATCCCAACACTTTCGAAAACTCTTCTATTTTACTTATTTACATGTTTAGTTGTTTATCTAGCAAGATTATGTCCAAATAACCGACACCTCGCTACCAGGGGCGATTTTGGTCATCTTACAAAGTAGAATAAGTGTTGGGATTTTACAAAGTAAGTTGTTATTTGGGCGATTTTGGTCATCTTACAAAGTAGAATAAGTGTTGGGATTTCATGTAAATAAGTTGTTATTTGGGCGATTTTGGTCATCTTACAAACTCTTCGAAAACTCTTCTTTGTAAAATCCCAACCCCTGAGAAAACTCGTTTTCGAAACATTTGTCGAAAGTTGCGATTTTGGTCATCTTAATGAAACCGACACCTCGGGACATCCCCGACATAAACGAATAATTTTCCTAGACACTACTAACCATTGTGAAGCTTGTGTAAAAGTTTCGGGTCAATCCGGGGTCGTTTGACTACAAACCCGAGCCTTGAATTTCGATCAGATCCTTTGTGTCGCTTCATGCCTGGAGCCTTTGTGACACAAACCCTTATATCGCAAATGCGAAGCAAAGACCTATGTCGCAGTCATTACCTGTGACACAACAGCCTATGTCGCACAACTATTTCAACTCGCAATATTGCGACACAAACACCTATGTCGCCATGGGTGTCGCACCTAGTGTCGCACAAATCAGAACTTTGAAAACACAGATTTTTACTAAGTGTCAAGACCTAAAATTTTGTCACTTAACAAAACCCAAATCAAAATTTTGATGCGTTCTTCACTAAAGCAATATAGTAGGAATAAAAATTTTTCCAGCTGACCTGGCAGCTCGACCTCAGCCAGGGGCTCTGCCCCTTGGACCCCACCAGGGGTTGCAACCCCTTGGACCCCGCTACCAGGGGCGCTGCTCCCGGATCCCCGTCAGCGAGGACTTGAAATTACTTTTCACACTAAGTGTTGAACACTTACTACCACAAAACCTTATACGATGATACTCGTACACGATATACATATACTTTGATAAGTATACAACGAAACATAACAATAATAATACTTTGACAATTATTATTACAATCGTCACCAACGGGCCGTATATGTTTTCAAAATACAAACAAACAATCAAACAAATAAATGTATTTAGACATAACTAGTTGGACGAACAACTAACATGGGTAATCTTTTTAAGATACCTACTCACGTTTATAACCATCACGCGTCATGAACACCCACATGTTACAAGTCTTCGGAGATCGCTTACGTAACTCGTAGAGTTTAACGCTTCAGACTCAGGTGAGTCTCATGGCCCCTCTTTTACTGTTTTCTCAGGGGTGTGATACACTGCTCGTTTTATTTACAATATGAACGCAAGTACAAAACTAAACTTTATACTACATGATTTTTTACAACTAATCATTTCAAAGTCCTCCACAATATAGTTTGGTAATACTGCTGTAGCGTGAATGTATGGTACCATATAAGATTGACAATCCTCGTTCGGATTAGCACGCACTAACTGGGTAAACGGGCGCATTAGTATTTATTCAGGAGAGTGTAGATTAGGAAATCGTAGGAAGCACCTCGATCAGGTCCTTGAATGTGGATCTGACACCTCAAGTTAAGCTCAGACTATGTGCTCATGGCTGTATATTCTCTTTTATTTTGCTTTTGCAACTTAAATACACTTAAAATCTTGCGGTTCACACAATATATTTTGACATACATACCTGTGAGCTCACCAGCGTTTCGCTGACCATTTTTAGCATGTATCACAGGTACTCAGCAGTAGGTTGGACTGCCCACACATGATACTTTAGCTCGAGTCATCATGCAAACAAACCAGAGATTTAGCTGCATTATTATATTTTGTATAAATTAATTATGTGTGTAAATCCCTCATATCAGAACACGAGCTAATGTAAAAAGTACTATTGATGTAAACTTTTATTATATCAATACATTTTATAAATCGACGCATATAGAATCGTTCATTATGCCTTTGTGTTGTGATTACCGTATTTGGTCGCGCCCTGATCCAAACCGCTTCCGCATCTTAAACTTGGGGGTGCGACACCCAGAGATGGTCTCCATTTGAGGTAACTGAAAATCCTCCTAACTGCTTTCTCATAAGAAGCTTTTGGCTTGGCTTGATATCTCAAACACAGGGATACGACGAACACAATATCCGGTCGCGATGCAGTAAGATACATCAAAGAACCTATCATAAAATGATAGTTCTTCTGATTCACATCATCTTCACTTTCAGTTGGTCCAAGTCTGGCACTCATGACAATGGGCGTTTCGTAGGTTTTACTGTCAAGCATATGATATTTGGTCAAGATGTCATTAACATAATTTAACTGAAGAATGTAAATACCCTTATCAGATTGCTCTACTTGCACACCCAAGAAAAATTTAAGTTCACCCATTGCACTTTCACCTTCACTTTCACCTCCCAGCACGTTAACATGCATTTTAAAAGCATGTTAATCAAATTACAAATTAATATGCATAAATATTCATTTATCATGAATATTAACTTATATATGTTAATTCTATTAATGAATTAATAAATATCATAATTTAACATTCAGTACTGTATAATAATATATATATTAGTTAAGATCCATCTTTAAAAATGTTATATCTTACTTTTTTGTAGTTTTTAAGATTCACTAGTAATGAATGTTAGCTTATATGTGCTTTTGATAATGATGAGCACTTTAACATTCATTTACAATGCATACTAGATAAAGCACCCGCCATAACGCGGGCTTTGAGATTTTTTTCTTTTAAATATTTTTTCCTAACTTTTTATATTGAACTATGATAATTTAACATTGTATTGTAAAATGAATTCACTGTTGTATTTGTGAAAATGTTTTTGGTTTCATTATTAAGAATAGTTAAGTTACTTTATTTTTGAATATAAAATGTGGAAGATATATTTAATGTAATATTATGGTAAATATCTCTTTTTCTAATTATCATTATCAACAAAAGTGCACTAAAAAAAATGTAATAGTCAAAAGGTGGAACCAACTATTATGAACTTGAAGGAGTAAATGTTTGATCATGGTCATCATCATCATCGTTGGCGGCGTTAGTATCATTTTAGTTGACCGCCATGTTACATAGACTATTTTTCCTCTCTTTCGTTCCCAAAACACCTAACAACTATCTTTGCGTATCAGACAATCTTAACATATATTCACCAACAAAAGTGCAATCTCGGAAAACTACGGCCCCAAACGTTATAACATTTTCTCCTAAACTTATAATCCTTACCAATACAAATTAATATGACGATACTTGTACCTCCTACGTATAAAAGGGGGTGTTGCCTAATCTAAGATACCATCATATTCTTAACTGTAATAAATTATAAGCATGGTACAATTAATACGTTCACATAAATTTTTCCCAAATGCCAACCATAGATCTCATGAACATGAATAAGATATGCATAAAGGAAGGTAAGTACTACATCATTGTTTTAAAACATAGGTATAGAGCGAAAACTAAAGTTCTTACACCATTAATCTCTAACCTCCAACATCAATAATCGCCACAACTGGTGAAGATCCTTGTAATGCATACCCCTATTGGAGATATTGAATCACCATACTTTTCTGCTAATTACAAAGCATATGATTAAAAACACATAACATATAAATCTAATATTGACTACCACAAATTTTGGCAATAAAAAAACGATGTTCTTACAATATTGCCGCTCCTAGCCATCCATTATCTACACATCAAAGTTAATTTCTGCATATCTGTCAATGATAAATAATGTTGGGAACGTAATCTCACTTATAATACATGATTTGTTGGGCAGCAGCAACATTCCGAAAATCAACATCATATATTGCTTGACTTGCTCCGGCAGCAGCCATATCAATGGTTTCTTGTTTAAGAAAGTGTTAGCCTTTCAGGGTGCATGCGAGCCATGTTTCTCATCATGATTAAGACAACCATGACCTTACGTAACTGCATTGATAAACAATAGCCAAAATTTAAATCATTATAAACTATTACATAATCAGAGTCAATAAGCAAACAGGAAAATCAAAGAAAACCACACACAAATCAAAACCATTCAAAATTATAAATTACAAATTTGTACAATCTTTTAAAGCAAGTGAAATAATTATTTCTTAAAGTCATATATGATATAATCAAAGGAATAAACGGTTGAACGTACCTTAACTTTTCTTCTTCATCCTCAATTTTAAAGATGATCACTTAACAAAACAAAAAAACCGTTTTCATCATTGTTTCCTGCAGATATTGAAATAAAATAAAAATAATAATCAGAAATCAAATTGGAAAAGAGATTAAAAATTTAGCATTTATCGAAATGCGTTGATAAAAATCTGTTGATGATATGAATATAAGGGGAAAAGGAAGACAGAAAAAGATTAATGATCGATGATAGACGGGGATGGGTTTATAAATAAAAGATTATAATGAATATATTTTAATTATTAATTAGATTTTGATAAGATGGATAATAGATAATAATAAAACTGGTTAAAAATGAAAATATATTGTAAAGGAGACGAGGTTGGCCGGTTATTATGCATGCTAATTAATCATAAAGATTGATGTAATATTTTTAAATATTATTATCCGATTGTATATTTAATTAATTAATTAATATTAAATTAATATTTGGGGTTTTAAGGGGTTAAGTGTAACTATTAAAAATTAATTAATATCGTTTGATCGATTTAGAAAAAACCAATTAAAGGTCACAATTGCCCTCAAGCTATTATGCTTTAAGTATAGTTTATTTATAGATTAAATAATACATGCATGGTATTATACACAATGATAATAATAACATTCATTTATGATGAACGTAACTAATATACATTATTATACACTAATGAATGTTATGTTATCACATTCAATTGTGTGTAATAGTATATATATACGTTCATATTCATCATGACAAAATGTTTAAAACTATGAAGTTGTAATTTTGTTAACATGCTTTTCAGACGAATGTTAACGTTCTGGGAATTTTTTTAGTTTGTGAAATTCGATTGTAATGACGACCATAATTCGATTAATTACTCGTTTATATGTTTTTTAAAAAGAAATTCGTTTAATTCTATTGTTTTTATCACCAAATCAAAAAAATTTCAAAAAAAACAAAAGTTACACCAAATTCATAATTTGGATAATCTGAATTATGACGAATTGAAGATGTGTATGAATGTGTTTGATGGATTCGAAGATTTACAATGTTTTTTATTGAAAAATCATTGAACTACATGTTTTAATTTTGGATTTTAGACAAAAATTGAGAAAATGGGTAGTGTAGAAGATGTGAGAAAATAAGTGATTCTGGTTTACTTCCCTCCCTCTCCTAATTTAAGAGCTTCTTTCTTGATTCTTTCTCTCTCTCTCTCTCTCTCTCTCTCTATATATATATATATATATATATATATATATATATATATAGTTGGGGATCTAAAAAGAAGATAAATTAGGTGGAGAAGAAGGAGAATCAATATGATTCAGTATTTTTATTACTATGATTCATTTTTTTATTATTATAATTCAAGTAAAAAAAAGTTGAATCATAGTAATAAAAATAATGAATTATATTGTTTCTTCATCTTCTCCACCTAAATTTCCTTCTCCATTGAACCGGATCCTCTCTCTCTCTATATATATAATGTAACATCTGTAGAAAATAATAATAATTAATAATAAATATAATATAATATGAGAAAATTTTCATTTAATTAAGTGTAAAATGTTTGATTTATAAATATATATAGACCTATGCCATTATGTACTAAGTACCAATACGATAAGTATTGTCTTAACTTTCTATGATCACAAAATATAATCGTAATTAATAAAGGGTGGGGTTCAGAGGATGAGGCCTTTATGAGGAGTAGGAAGAGCTACTTTTTTGACCAATCAAGACTGACGCGTGTCAGACACGTCCCCACCTGTCAGATCACCCAGGGACTATTTTGCAATTTCGAAAGTTTTGAGGACCTGCCAGAAAACGTGTCAAAAATTTATCAAAATTTTCAAACAAATAATTTATTCAAAAAACCTAATAATCTGTAAGGTTCCATACAAAAATTAAAATGCAGTGAAAAATATAAAATGCAGTAAACAACATAAAATGAACAAAAAAGCTGAAAAACGTAATATGCAGTAAAAAGATAAAAATTACAGTAAACAAAGTAAAAATAATGCATAAAAATATACAAAATATAAAATGCGGTAGATAAAATGTAAAATGCAACAGATTAAATTTAAAATGCAGTGAATGTTTTCATATCTAGAAAGTAGATCTTAAAAGTCTCTGAAACGTAAAATGCAGTAGCTTGAACATAAAATGCAGTGACTTTTTCCAGATCTATTTTTCAGATCTAGATCTGATAAAAATGTAAAATGCAGCAGATTAAATGTAAAATGCAGTGAATGTTTTCATATATAGAAAGTAGATCTTAGTAGTCACTGAAACGTAAAATGCAGTAGCTTGAACATAAAATGCAGTGACTTTTTCTCAAATCTACTTTTTTCAGATCTAGATCTGAAAAGTAGATCTACATCTAGATATTCAGATCTAGATGGTGAAGGTAGTGGTGAACGGTGACGGTAAAGGTATTGGAAAACGGTGATGGTGAAGATGACGATAAACGGTGACAATAAAGGTAAACGGTGAAGGTGATGGTGAATATGGACGGTGAAAATGAAGATGAAGGTGAACGTGGTGGTGGTGGTGGTGGTGGTGAAGTTTGACGGTGATGGTTAAGGTGTCGGTGAACGTGAACGGTGACGGTGAACATGAACGGTGGTGGCAAAGGTGGTAGTGGCAGTGAATGATGGTAACAGTGAACGTGAACAGTGACAGTGAAGTTGGTGGTGGCGGTGAATGATGGTGAGGTTGAAGGTGGTGGTGGTGGTGGTGAGCGGTTTGTGAGAGAGAGAGAAAGAGAGTGTGTCTGTGTAGAGAGAGAGTGTGTATGGGTGTTGTGTGTGTTTTTGATGAATGAGGAATGCACTGATCATAAGCTGCCAAACTTATGGCCTTTTCACCTCAATTCAATATAATTACGTTTAGGTCATTCCACCTAAATGAGTTTGCAAAATAAATCTCTAAGTGACATTTGATGATATTAACCGTTAGATCGTAAATAAATGATTGGGATGAGGCCGCTCCTTCTGCCCTCCAAAACCATCCTGCTCTTTTGATCCCTTTCTATTAATAAATATCTATTACATTATTATTACTATTTGTATTGTATATAGCTAACGAATAATAAACGACGTCTAGACGAAGCTTCTAGTAACAATATTACCAGTTTGCTAGGTTCTTAAAATCTATCCAAAACAATGACTAAGCAATTTATGATGAGTTGTCAAAATACTTGGATCGTAAGTTTTCATAGATGAATACCACCTCAAGAACTCAACTTGCATGATGATGATTACGTACTATACTAGCTTGTTAGTCACCTGCTTAAGTTTTAGTATAAATAGAGTTGTTGTTGTTCGGTTATGAATCATCCCATTCCTTTCTTTCTTAATCACATACACACATTCACATGAATATACTCCAAGTACGTACTAGCCTAGCTACTGCAAACATAAGGTAATAATTTACCATGTTTTCTCAATTATATTATCATTATTATAATTATATGTTATTTTAATGGTTTGTATTAAAATATTAATACATTGACTTAATTTGACCTACGGTCCGTTTCTTATGATAATCATCATGGTCATCATCATATCATAATGATCATAATAATAAACTAATATTAAAACAGTCTAGCAAAATATATTTACACTCATCATATCATATATTTATAAATAATACAATACAACTGTATTTATGTAATATGTTATAATAATTCAATTACGTACATGATGATCAATAGGTTGATCGGCAAAATAGAAATATCATAACCTAAGCTATTGAGGCGAGTTTCATGTTATTTTCAAATCTGAGATATATGCGATATACCACGTGATTACCCCATCTAAAACGGAAACAACGGAATGCAACCATGATAGGATCACAACACATCAATAATAAGAGATTACTAAATGAAATCAAACTAATGTGTTGTGATGTTATTAACACGAATGACGGTTCGTGTCATAGCATTCACACCAACAAAGAAACAATGTGTCACAAACAATAAATGTATGATAAGTCTTGCAACAATACTCAATGCAATCTATGTGGTCCACTAAGATTTCTTGTCCTCGCTCTTAGTCCCACTAGTACTTCCTGAAAAGATATGCTCAAAAGTGTTAACACAATGGTTGGTGAGTTCCGCAGGTTTATAAATGACACAAAATAAATATTTGTTGTGATTAAGATACGAGTTAGGACAATGCAATGAAAATGTACACATAAGTGAAATAATGTAAATGAAACACCTCAACTTAAAATGATTATAATATTTTTAAATAAAATATTTAACACTTTAAAAATACCTCAGTACAAATTTCAAGACTCAATTATTAATTTAACCTACGTTTCAAAAATCGACAAGTCAACCGAAATCAGGAACTGAAAAACTCAGAAATGACACTCGATCTTGTAAAATAGTTTTGACCGACTTATACTCAACATTTAGCCATGAAACCAATTCCATTTGAAAGTAGACTCAAAATAATTAATTTTAGACTCAAGATTCATTTAAAATCATTGTAAAGTGACCAAGTTACAATTCCCTAAACCCGACACAATAATCTGTCCAGATTAGGGTTTATGTTCCAATCCAATTCCTCGCATATCTACATGTCTAAATCGTTTATGTAATCACAAAAACTCATTACAACAAATGTTATACTAGTTTTACCAACCTCCAAATGATCAAAATGATGGGATACTAATAGAATGATTCGAAAGAACGATAATAAACGAAAGGATTGAATATACGTACAATGATCAAGATAGAGTGAAATATTATACCAACTAACGATCGAGTACGCGAGAAAACCTCCTTAGAATCTGTCAATACATGTGTTATAAGCCCCTTGATCACGTTTTAAAAGAAAGAAATCAGTAGATATAGGTGTTTGATATCGAAAACTTACTCACGAATACGAATAACGAAGGATTTCGGTTGCTAGATTGAATGAGGGGATCAAAACTTGAGTTCTTGGGGTTTGATTTTCGTAAATAGGGTTTAGGGAGTTTGAAATTTGTTTAGTAGGGTTTCCATTCGTTTTTGGGGTTAAAACATGTTTATATACGAACTTAAATTAACCAAAAGTTTCAGAAAATTCGTAATACACTGCAGCAGTTTACAAAACAATTTTTATAAAATAATATGGTTGGTTTTAGAGGCCGAAACCACACAAGCTTATGTAAAACATCGAGATCTACAACTTTTTAGTTTTGGTCGGATCCTTAAAACGACTACATATAGGTCAAAACGGCCTCTGAAGTTGACTGCGAAATTAAATCAGTTTTCGGTTTAGGTTTTTATTTATAGTTTTAGGGTTACTTGAGTTTAAATGGGTTTGGGTTTGGGTTTGGAAAAAGGGTTGGGCTGTCCAGATCCTCCAAATGGGAATTTAGGTCAGTTAATTGGGCCAAACAAGATGACACAAAAACTTAGGTCACACGGTTCAAAAATAATTGATACTCTTTGTTTGTTTTACATTTTGCTTCGTATCTACTTCGTTATACGTTCGTTTGTGATGATTGTTTTTGCGTTGGATTCGTTTTTCAAAAACGAAGACTTTGATGTAAATAAATCCACAAAAAATGAGTCTTACAAAAAAAATAAGTTTTTAAAGCTTGAATTACGATTACAGTTTGGTGACGGTTGTCACACTCATGAAGAGAGTATCAAAGCCATATATTGTTGAATTCGTAATAGTGTTCATTGAAGATACTTTGATCTAAAGGATCATGAATTTTATCTTAAAATTGTTCTAGAATTACTTCGAAAATTGAAACTATATGCCAATAATTGTGAGTTTTGGATTAGAGAAGTTTTGTTCTTGAGGCATGTAGTTAATTGACAAGGAATTAAGATAGATCCGTCAAACATAGATGCGGTAATTAAATGAAAATCTCCATAATCACCTAAGGAAGTTGTAGTTCAATTGTCTAGTTGGATGCAGCTGACGATTTAAAGAATAGTAAGCTTGAATGAAGTCTTGAGCATGATAATCTTTTCGGACACTAGGACAAAAGTTGAGTAATCACCAGTTTTGACACTGCACGAAGGCACTTACGATTTTGTTGTATACACTATCGACTCAAACCTAGGGTTGGGTGCGTACTAATGCAACGAGATAAAGTGATAGCATATGCATCAAGGAAATTAAGAGAACGTGATCAAAAGAAATAGCACTAGCAGTAGTAGTGTTTCCATTGAAGTATGGAGACATTAATTTATATAGAATTAAGTGTGTGATCTTTACATGTCATAAGAAATGGAGATACTTGTTTAAGTAAAAAGTGCTAAACATGAGACAACAATATTGGATCGAATTAGTAAGCGACTATGATTATATGAGCCTTTGGCATCAAGGAAAAGCAAATGTTAGAGAGAAATGAGCTAGCTAAAGTCAGGACTATGAAGATTGAATAGACTTAAGTTTTGAATTAGATGGTTAAAGAGGTGCAACAAGGAGTTGTTCAAAATGAAAGTTTGAACAAAATGAAAGGTCAATTGGAACTACTTGAAAATATGAAGATTGAATCAAAAGGTTCATATGAAGAATATAGATTCTTCGATGAGGAGATTATAGGGAAATGATTTTGAGTAAAGCTTATAAATCTAGATATTAGGTTCATCTTAGAAGTGTTAAGATGTATGAATATTAAATATATTAATGACCAAGAATGAAAAAGTCAACTAAATATTTGTTGAGACATGTCATACATGTATCAAAGTTGAACATCAAAAACCATGTAGTAGTTTCAATCCTTAGAAAATCCCATTTGAAGTGAGATCGCATTATAATGGACTATGTGATTAGACTACCCAAACTCAAAAGAGTCTTGATGCAATATGGGTCATCGTATATAGATTGACCAAATTAACATATTTCTTACACATAAGATAAGAATATACACGAGAGGTTAGCAACATTATATGTCAATGAGATAGTGAGTAAGCATGTATACCTATCTCCCTTGTAGAATGTTATTATGTTGGGATGGTGTTGAAAACCTTTAAATAATATTAAGAGAATATGGTTAGCCCACAAATTATACAACGAACAACCAATAAAGTTGTTCGAGATTTAATATAGAATCAAATTTGCACAAAATCGATAGAAATACGATGTAGATAAAAGAAGAAAACCTATTAAGTTCAATAAGGGTATAAAGTTATCATCTTGGAAAGGAATAACCACATATGAGAAATGAAGAGAATTTATTAAGTCCTCATTATATAGGACATTATAGTGTTATAAAATATGTAAAGTTGCCTATAAACTAATTCTTCTTTAAGAACTACAGTAGATAGTACTGAAGATTTCAAGTGTCAGACCTTAAAAAAAATTGTGTTATAGATGAACCGATAGTAATTCCCATAGAAGAATCAAAGTATTTATGAAATTCTTAGTTTTAAAGAATGATAAGAATTATATTAATCCTTAAAAAAAAAAAAAAAAAGGTAAACAACTTACAAAGATTTATATTCCATTGGTCAATTGCAATGACATTATTATTATGGTTCAACACTACTTGGGTATTTAATTGAGTAGTAAGATCAATATTATTTATTCACCTATTTGATTGACTGAATTTCGAGGATGAAATTCCTTTAAAGTGGAAGAATTTGTAACATTCATAGAAATTAATAATAAATATAATATAATATGAGAAAATTTTCATTTAATTAAGTGTAAAATGTTTGATTTATAAATATATATAGACCTATGCCATTATGTACTAAGTACCAATACGATAAGTATTGTCTTAACTTTCTATGACCACAAAATATAATCGTAATTAATAAATATCTATTACATTATTATTACTATTTGTATTGTATATAGCTAACGAATAATAAATGTTTTCTAGACGAAGCTTCTAGTAACAATATTACCAGTTTGCTAGGTTCTTATAATCTATCCAAAACAATGACTAAGCAATTTATGATGAGTTGTCGAAATACTTGGATCGTAAGTTTTCATAGATGAATGCCACCTCAAGAACTCAACTTATACTAGTTTGTTAGTCACCTGCTTAAGTTTTAGTATAAATAGAGTTGTTGTTCGGTTATGAATCATCTCATTCCTTTCCTTCTTAATCACATACACACATTCACATGAATATACTCCAAGTACGTACTAGCCTAGCTACTGCAAACATAAGGTAATAATTTACCATGTTTTCTCAATTATATTATCATTATTATAATTATATGTTATTTTAATGGTTTGTATTAAAATATTAATCCGTAGTACATTAAATTAATTTGACCTATGGTCTGTTTCTTATGATAATAATCGTGATCATCATCATATCATAATGATCATAATAATAAACTAATATTGAAACAGTCTAGCAAAATATATTTACACTCATCATCATCATATCATATATTTATATATAATACAATACAATTGTATTTATGTAATATGTTATAATAATTCAATTACCTGCATGATGATCAATAGGTTGATCGGAAAAACAGAAATAATATAACCTAAGCTATCGAGGTGAGTTTCATGTTATTTTCAAAACTGAGATATATACGATATACCACGTGATTACCTGATTACTTGATTATCTGTTTAAATTGCATTTAAGCATTAATGTTGATTTTTAGATATTACGTCACGTTAGTCGTCGGGTAACCAGGAGCTGAAACGTATGTATTTGAATGGATGAAACATGATGGTTGTTGGCTCACATATATATTGGTATGATTAGTACACAAGCAGCCACTTATTTGTACTAAATCAGTACTAGCAGATACCTGTCATTATCGAAAGTGCTGGTATAGATAGTCGTGACATTGATAGCACGCATTCTTATCAATGTCGGATGACGACTTGACATCTGGTTAATCTCACAGACACAGAGATCTCGCTATATTTTTTATATGTTACATTTTCACTTTACACGTCATCGTTGCATATTGTGTGTGATTTTTTGTACACAAACACACGAAATCACTAAGCCTTTAGGCTTATGCATGTACGTGTATATCTCAGGACACAACTAGTAGTCTCGTCGAGAAGGGAACTCGTAGGATCAGATGATACCTGAAGATGATGATGCTTATTTATAGTTATGTTTTAGATTAGATTAAACCTTGTATCGCTTCCGCGTGTGATGTAAAACTTTGATATATGAATAAGATTGCCATTTTGTTGGAATAAATCTCGGGCTTCATATATAAGAAGCACCCATGGCTTATAATTTTGACACATAAGCTTCTCAAAACTTGCCACATGTCCTAAAACAATTTAAAAATTAATAATTACTTTTTAAATTTTTTATTGTTCACTAATGAATAACAAAAATAATAAATAATTACTTCTTATAAATTGGAGTGTTCACATTTCGAATATAACTTGATTACTCAAATGATTTAACTGGATTAGAGCATTCGGATTGGACAACTTGTTTTTTTGGATTAGATCGGACAAAAATCAAATTAGTTATTTGGTTTTTGGATTAGTTTTGGTTACTATTATTAGAAACGGATTATCCAAATAAACCAGATAGTGATAATTATATATGTAATATTCTTGTTTATCTATGAAAGTGAATGTCAAATATTTGTTTGGTTATTTATTATACATACAACCTTAAAATATTATTGGTATTGTTGATATTTATCATTGAGCATAACTTAAAATCTTAATTTTGCATATAAAACACTAACTTTGCAGTTATATAAACCCTCAATGCAACATGATAATAGGTAACCGTTAATATCGCTCATGACATTATCCTTTTACGAGTCAAAATGATACATCATGCAGTCAATGTAAAACCAAACGGTTAAAACCGATCCATTCAAATAGTAATTTGGTTCGGTTCAGTTCAAATTCGATATTTGTTTAGATGGATCGGATTCATATTTTAAGAACCAAAATTCAAATAGATTTATATAAATGGATCGGATTTGATCCAATCTATTCAAACGAACATCCCCACTTATAAAGACTTTCTACATTATATTTTTTTTAAATCGCCAACACAACCTCCATAATATATATATATATATATATATATATATATATATATATATATATATATATACTTATATGATTTTTAATACTTTAATATTATAATATTTTTCATTTATACTAAGTTTTTTTATCTTAGTATGCATAGGGCAAACACATTTCAATAATTTAAAAATATTTTTTCTTAATATTTAAACAAAGCCACATTTCAATAATTTAAGTATCTATTTGCTTAATCCTTTATTGTATACACATACATTATTACATAAACAAGTAATAGTTAGTATCCTAATTTTTTAGAAAGAAATTTAAAAAAATTGTCTATTATTACATATTCAATTATGTAGATCAATCACATTTTTTAATTGTGGTAGCTTCATGCAAGATGAATAGAACATCTACGGAATAATATGAAAGCATAAATAATAACTAAATTGTTCATATGAAATTTATAGATTGTTAATAATATGATTTTTCATTGTTTTCATATGATTTTTTGTGTGTTCTAAATTTTTCATTGGGTTTTACGTCTAAATTTCACTCCACACAAACTATGATTCAAAGTGTATTGAACGACGCTCTAATCCAAGTGTTGACATTTGGCAATAATTAATGATATAAAAATGTTTTATTTTCAGTTTTAACTAACCTTAACAATCATATACATGTAACATCGCAGGAATTTACAACTTTTTTGAGCGTGGGTTGTGCTTCACACGACATAGATACTAACTAGTATATATATATATATATAGAGAGAGAGAGAGAGAGTATTTTGTTGGTTGCCCTTTAACAGGGTCGGATTTGAGCTTGTGCAAGTTGAGCAACTGCATAGGGCCCAAAATCCTTGAAGGGCCTATATTTTCTGCTTGATATATGTAAATCATATTGAGCCCACTTCTAATAAGCATTGGCCCAACTCCCCAGCCCATTATACATCAAAATTAGGCCTTTTAAACAATACTTAATTTTTTCTTTCGGAAGTAACCAATAACCATTACGGAGTACTATTTATTATGAGTACCTTTATTTTACAATATACTTTTTAAATAAGCCAACACCAAACAAGAACTGAAATTCCATCAGACACGAGGTGTGTTTCTTTACTCAATGAGTTATTGTTTTCCTCTTCTTATTACTATTTAGTTATAAATAGTTTATTAGTATAATCATCATTTTTATTTAAAATAGATACTCAAACTTAGAACAATTAGTAGTATGCAATCTGATTTTTAGTTCACACTCTAATAAGTTTTAGGAATTAGGATTTGACATTTTAAATATCAAATTTTAAGTTTTTTAATTTGCAACATAATACTTAAAGATGAAAATTGTATAATGTTTTTAAATGCGGTAACTAATATATAATTCAGTTCCACATAATTAATAATAAGAATATCAGTATTTCATTATAGACAACTTTGATTTATTAATTATTGATTAGATCGCTATTGTTATTTATACATTTGTGATATTTACACATAATGTATCATATAACAATTGTGATAGCGTAAGAATGCATCAAGTATTATATCGTATAGGGGGCCTATTTTGTAATGTGGCACAGGGACTAGAGAATCCACGGGACGGCCTACCCTTTAAACAATAATTGTATTTAAGTTCACCCCTTCCTATGTCAACCACACTTAGATGGTTACCTACGTCCACTATTATATTTTCTTTCACTTAATAGCTCGAAAATGAAACAAATTTTAAGGAAATGCAAAGGAAAAGAATGTGAGGATACACATTTTTATCGATTTTAAATTAATAGGAAAGGAAAAGAATGTATAGAAAATAAATCAAAGCGAATAAATTGAAAGGAAACAAATAAAATTGAAAGAAATAGAAAAAATAATTTAATGTATATTCTTGATATTGAACAAAATAAAGGAATGAAAAATTGATAGGTTTTCATGTTTTCGGTAGAAAGGAACGAAAACAATCAACAAACACCATGAAAACACACACAAAGAAAGCATTGCTCTAGCTTCGGTCGAAACCACCTATAGAGCAAACAATCCTACTTAAAATAAACAAATTCAACATCTTTTTTGGTAAGATAAAAAAAAATTCAAACATGAGGTGCCAGCATTCCTTAGACCACCACTTGTATTCTGGTATCCCAAGACGATCAACACCGCTTGCATTGTTAACCAAGTTTTCGATTTTTTCTTCCAATGTCAACCTCTTCACAAGATCATTCACCCTTGTTTTCACATCCAGTGAAAAATCACAAAATGCAAAGTTTTTCAAGCTTGGATTTTTATCAACATCGCACGCATAAACAGGCGAATTATGGCCTGCAACATTCATCCACCATGATTATAAAACCCAAAACAGAAAGAGTATAGCAAGAACACAAGAACTTGTTGCCATGGTTAAAATTGCTAATATTTTAAAGAGGGTTACAAATAATTACTTGAAGAAATAGTGTTTTGGATTTGGGTTTTAAAGAAAAAAATGTTTTGTAGCTTGCCCATATCACTTTTTTTTCTAAGTATGACTACATGTAAAGAATATTTGCTATTTAATGTTGATATATAACATGGTTTCTACACCTATCTTATTTGAAGTTCTTTTATCAATGAATCTTATAAATTATATATAGGAAACGTGTTTGTGACATCATCATTTAAATAAAAGTTCAATTAAATTATTAAGTCCCTATATTTTATTTAATTTATAATCTAAACCTAAATTATATCAAATAATCTATGTAATCATATAAATAATATTCAAGAAATATTTATTATAATTTAAAATTTTAATTATTTGGATATTTTTTATAACTCATGTATATTTCTTTATTTGGATATTTGTTGAGCCTATGCAATGCAAGATGATAATAAAAATAAAATTAATCATATATTTTTTAGATTTTCAACTATATCTTAATATTATTGAAAGTTTAAAATTTATTACTGAAATTCCATAATTATATATACTAAAATGTACAGAAAATAATCAATTTCAAATATCTTTATTAAAACTAATTTTATTAAAATATAGTAGTTAATGATGATAATATTTTTTAAATGCAATATATAAGATATGAATTGAAAAATGAATATTTTCTTTAATGTATGTAAAAATTGTTATATATTAAATATAATATAGGAATTTTAAAGGCTACTATAATATTAAATATAATATATATTAAGTATAATTGATAAATAATATTCTTACTAATTAATAATTAAGATTTTTAATAAAAATAATAATATGACGATGTTGCAAGTTAGAGGCTTTAAAGAAAGTGAAATGTTATGATGTGTGTCGCACCCCTAAATTCGGGTTGCGGAAGCGAATCGGGTCGGGGCGCAACAAATCAATAATCACAAGCACAAAGATATAATGAACGACCACTAAATGCGTCGTTTTACATTGTATTGATAAAACCAAAGTTTACATCAAAAATATTGTTTACATTAGCTCATTTCCTTGAAATTAAGAGATTTACATTACATAATTACTTTATAAAAAATATAATAATGCAACTAAATAGCTGATTGATTGAATGGAGACTCGAGCTAATGAAATCCTGATCGGGCAGCCAACCTACTGCTGAGTACCTGTGATACATGCTAAAATGGGTCAACGAAACGCTGGTGAGCTCGCAGGTTTGTATGTCAACACATATTTGTATGAACCGCAAGATTTAATTGAATTTAAAATGCAATTAAGCAAAATAAAAGTTATACAGTCATGTGCACATAGTCTGAGCTTAACTTGAGTGTCAGGTCCAATTAAGGAAACCCAACTGAGGTGCCTCCTACGAGTGCCTAATCTAAACTCGTCTTCCCAAATGCTAATACGTCCGTTTGACCAGTTAGTGCATGCTAACCCGGACGAGAATTGTCAATCATATATGATATCATATACTAACATTCACGCTACAGATGTATTACCAAACTATGTTGTGGAGGGCTTTGAAATAATTAGTGAAAACAACTCATGTAGTATTTGATTTGTATTGTACTTGCGGTCATATTGTAAAATAAAATGAGCAATGTAATCACACCCCTGATGAAAACCGTAAAATAGGGGCTATGAAACTCACCTTAGCCTTGAGTGATTATCGAAATTAACTTGAATTGATTAGCTGTGAATTGATGTCCGAAGACTTGTAACCTGAGGGTGTCCAAGACACGCGATGGTAATAAACATGAGTAGGTATCTCGAAGGACTACCTTTGTAGTTGTTCGTCCAACTAGAATGTCCAAATTACTACGATTTGGTTGATTGAATTGTCCAAATTACTACGATTTGGTTGATTTGATTATCCAAATTACTACGATTTGGTTGTTTAAATTGTCCAAGTTCTACGACTTGGTTGATTGGTTTGTGTTTTGAAAACGTGTACGGCCCGTTGGTGATTGGTTGTAATAATAATCTCATTATTATTATTATGATTTTGAGTGTTAATGTTCATAAACGTATTCCGATGTATTTAAAAAGTCATATCGTAAAAGTGTTTAAAGTTACATAAGTTTGACACTTAGTAAAAATCTATATTTCAAGTTACTGATTTATGCGACACGGTGTGCGACATACGGCTTTGTGTCGCTAAGTGCGACATAGTATGTTGTGTCGCAGATCATGACTGCGACATAAGGGCTCGTGTCGCTAAGTGCGACATCCGCAATTTAATGCGACATAGTGTTTTGTGTCGCTATATGCGACATTTGAAAGTATTGCGACATAGAGGCTTGTGTCGCTATATGCGACATAGGCCATGATTTGGCGACATAAGGCCTTGTGTCGCAGGTGGCCTGGAGCCTCTGCCCATAACGAGCTGTTGGCCGGAAAATGAGCCGAAAAGGTGTTTTCCGGTTTCCGTTTGACTTGAAACTTTTACCCAACCCATATTTGGACATTATAAGCTTAAATAACCCACAAACAAATAAAAATAGGTAAAATCAAAGGGTTTCGAGTTTTGTCAGAAAACTTACGACTTAGCGCCGGAGAAATCCGAAAAGAGAGAAATGTAGATCGTGACTCCGTGAATCTTTTCTTCCAAACGAGTGTAGATCGTGGTTGTAGTTACACTTGGAGCAGTATGGCCTGTCTCCAATGTATCCACGCTTGGGTTCAGAATTTGTGTTGTAAACTTGGATGGCATTTGATTTCTTGTTGGAGGAGGAGGATGTGTTGGATGTCTCACGGCTGACAACCATGGCCATGAGTTCATGTGCCAACCGGATTGCACTTTCCACGGTGGTTGGCTTTGATGAGGCGACATTCCCCTGGATATTCTCCGGGAGGCCGCGGATGTATCTCTTGATACACTTCTCCTCCAGATCAACCAAACCCGGGCATAACTAAGCGAATTGCTGGAATTTGGTGGTATATCCAGCAATGTCAGCTCCCTGTACTGTCAAGTGCCAGAACTCTTCCTCCAGACGGTGCAGTTCTTCTTCGGGACACTATTTTTCTCTAAGCTTTTTCTTCAGTTCAGCTCAAGGAAGTCGGTTTGCTATCTCAATGCCCACATAGTTTGCGTGGGTGTTCCACCACGTAAGTGCACCTTCCTGAAAGGTGTAGGCAGCAAACTTGACTTTGTTATCCTCAGTACAGTTGCAGAGGTTGAAGACGGATTCCATAGTTGCAGAGGTTGAAGACGGATTCCATACGTTCAATCAATCTGATAAGACCAACAGCACCTTCTGTGCCTTTGAAGTAGAGTGGTTTGCAGCTAAGAAAATCCTTGTAAGGGCAAGGTTTGATAACAGGGGTATTGAATGGGGTTTCGTCATTCCTTTGAGAGTTTCGAGGTGAATCCCGAGCAGCCAAAGCATCGGTCATTGCTCGAGATACAACAGCAGCAAGTTCGGCATCACTGTAACTTTTCCTCTTTTGCGGCATGATTCTTCAAGAGAGAAACAAGAGGCACATGAGAAGTTGTACCAGAATGATAGTTCGATAGATGTACATATATTAAAATGGTAATATACAACATCACAAAGTGAAAATTAACAATGTAGATAGTCAAGAGAAATTGTCGATTGATATTACGATGTTAAACAATTACAGACAATTTTAAGTTACGTGTCCCTAAAAGTTACAGGATTAGATTTTTAACAAACAGGTGCCGGGAATTGTTACATCCGGTCGAATTTACATAGGTCCTACGAAAGCATGATAAAGTACAGCTTTAGCCTAAGCTAATCCTGACGTAGATTGAGTTGTGGCAGCAGTTTGATGAGATGGTCTACAGATTCTGCAAGTCTGCTAACCATTCGAAGGGCGTCCTCGGTTTCTCTTAGACGTGTCTCGCACTGATTCAGCCTTGATTGTAGGACGGATATTTCGTTTCGGTTGCCAATCACTTGGTTGTGGACAACCTCCATAGTTTCGATGGTTTCACCCAGACGGTTGTCAAGGGTGTCCATGTGGCTGACAGTATTTTCGTGATTTTCGGAGACTTGATTGATACGTTCAAGTGATGTGAGTCTCCAGTTTTCGTTGGTTTCTTGAAGTTCAATATCCATTGTATCAAGTCGTTGCTCGTGTCGGTGTAGCCTAGTGGCTAAGTCCGAAAAAGTGAAGTGAGTGGGGTATGGGTCAGCTCGAGGCAACCTGGTGTTCCTCCTAGCCACCCTTGGGTTTCACGATCCATACAGATGAGAGTGTGACGAATTGGATGGTGTGTTTGCCATTCTGAGACAATGTGTTAGAAAGAATGAGGTCTATATCCATATAATACATATATAGTATAGCCTAATATATTAAGCGAGAGCGAGGCCTATCTATGTATATATACATATCACATAATATGAGTCCCGGTTCTCTCGAGGTTAGAGTCAATTAGTGTATCCTGTTCATTCATGACTCCATTCAGATCTCACATCATATTTTTTTAATTGTACATAGTTGATTAGGCTATTCTAAATTAAACCAATACAATGCAGTCACTGAACCTAATCATACTTAATAAGGAATACTACCTAACGGTCATAGTCTAGGCCCACTAAATGCAACCTAGTTCACTATAACCTTAGGCTCTGATACCAATCTGTCGCACCTCCAAATTCGGGTTGCGGAAGCGAATTGGTTCGGGGCGCGACTAATCAATAATCACAAGCACAAAGATATAATGAACGACCACTAAATGCGTCATTTTACATTGTATTGATAAAACCAAAGTTTACATCGAAAATATTGTTTACATTAGCTCATTTCCTTGAAATTGAGAGATTTACATTACATAATTACTTTATACAAAATATAATAATGCAACTAAATCTCTGATTGATTGAATGAAGACTCGAGCTAATGAAATCCTGATCGGGCAGCCAACCTACTGCTGAGTACCTGTGATACATGCTAAAATGGGTCAGCAAAATGCTGGTGAGCTCACAGGTTTGTATGTCAACACATATTTGTATGAACCGTAAGATTTAATTGAATTTAAATTGCAATTAAGCAAAATAAAAGTTATATAGCCATGAGCACATAGTCTGAGCTTAACTTGAGTGTCAGGTCCAATTAAGGAAACCCAACTGAGGTGCCTCCTACGAGTGCCTAATCTACACTCATCTTCCCAAATGCTAATACGTTCGTTTGACCAGTTAGTGCATGCTAACCTAGACGAGGATTGTCAATCCTATATGATATCATATACTAACATTCACGCTACAGATGTATTACCAAACTATGTTGTGGAGGGCTTTGAAATGATTAGTGAAAACAACTCATGTAGTATTTGATTTGTATTGTATTTGCGATCATATTGTAAAATAAAATGAGCAATGTAATCACACCCCTGGTGAAAACCGTAAAATAGGGGCTATGAGACTCACCTGAACCTTGAGTGTTTATCGAAATAAACTTGAATTGATTAGCTGTAAATTGATGTCCGAAGACTTGTAACCTCAGGGTGTCCAAGACACGCGATGGTTATAAACATGAGTAGGTATCTCGAAGGACTACCTTTGTAGTTGTTCGTCCAACTAGAATGTCCAAATTACTACGATTTGGTTGATTGAATTGTCCAAATTACTACGATTTGGTTGTTTAACTTGTCCAAGTTACTACGACTCGGTTGATTTGATTATCCAAATTACTACGATTTGGTTGTTTAAATTGTCCAAGTTACTACGACTCGGTTGATTGGTTTGTTGTTTGAAAACGTGTACGGCCCGTTGGGAATTGGTTGTAATAATAATCTCATTATTATTATTATGATTTCGAGTGTTCATGTTCATAAACGTATTCCGATGTGTTTAAAAAGTCGTATCGTAAAAGTGTTTGAAGTTACATAAGTTTGACACTTAGTAAAAATCTATATTTCAAGTTTCTGATTTATGCGACACAGTGTGCGACATAGGGTTTTGTGTCGCTAAGTGCGACATAGTCTGTTGTGTCGCAGATCATGACTGCGACATAAGGGCTCGTGTCGCTAAGAACGACATCCGCAATTTAATGTGACATAGTGTTTTGTGTCGCTATATGCGACATCTGAAAGTATTGCGACATAGAGGCTTGTGTCGCTATATGCGACATAGGCCATAATTTGGCGACATAAGGCCTTGTGTCGCAGGTGGCCTGAAGCCTCTGCCCATAACGAGGGTTGCATGAATTTGGAGTTTCCATGAAAGGTAATTAGTTGCATTGAGTTTGATATTGTTGAGATTGATGGCTATGAGTGGTTTATTTGGTTCATGTATATTTTTAACAAGTGTATTTTGTATATGTGATTCTGTGTCTATTGAAAGATAAGAAGAACCGGCCATGAGCAAAATAAGAATTAAAGGATGAAAAAGGGTTTACGTGAGAGAAGAAAGAGAGGATCCCAAGAGCTATAAAAGCTCTGATACCATATGATTGAAATTGTGAAAGTTTAAAGATACGGATGTGTATTTTCATTCTTCTAATTCTCTCTCTATATATATATATGCTAGGCTACAGCTAACGATTGATACTATTTAAATCATATACGTAAGTAAACCTCTATAAACTAGAAACTAAATAATTGATTGGAAGTGCTCATTTACTATCATTGATTTCCTTCTATACATAAGTACAAGTTTTTGGAAAGTATGGAAGAACTAATGGAAATGTTTCACATGTACAAAAGTCATTTACCCCCAACATTAATTATCTCATAAATGTCAAATCAAAAAATTATGAAAATTGCATCATAAAATTCAGCGTTTTCTCCTCTTCGATTTGCCGTCTGTTAAGGCATACTTTCGACGATTTTTTTTCTTCGTTTTTAGTTAGGTTTTATAAATTATTAACACATGTGTTATTGCTTGTTTGTACATTTAATTTATGATTAGGGTTTATGGTTTAATAGGATTTAGGGTTTAGGGTTTAAGGTTTAGTAGGGTTTAGGGTTTAGAAGGGTTTAGGGTTTAGAGTTTTGTAAAGCGTTTAGTGTTTGGGGTTTAGGGCTTAGGGTTTAGTGTTTGGGGTTTAGGGTTTTTGCCTAAACCATAAACCCTAAGCGATAAACCTAAACGCAACACTTTAGCACATATGTTAGTAAAATGTGAAACCTACCAAAAAAATACTCGGCGAATGTATGCCTTGAGAGACGACACATCAAAGAGGAGAAATTGCTGAATTTTATGGCGCGATTTTCATAATTTTTCGATTTGTCATTTGTGAGATAGTTGATGTTGGGGTAAATGAGTTTTGCATATGTGAAATATTTTTTTTCACATAACACAATATCATTAGTAGTATAATTCTTCATAAAATTTTGTATTCTAATGATTTCATCTATCCTTCTATAATATCAACCCCAACGTCTCCATGTAGCATTCCTGTATTTTTTTTATTCTCTTTTCTTTTGTAATTATATAACCGAAAAAAAGATAATGAAAATATCAAACTCGTTTATAATTTATAAATATTTGATATTGATAATACCCAAGCTAGGTTACCCAACCCGACTCGTTAGTCAGCCCATCAGTAATTTTGTTAATTCAATCAAACTAAACACACGTTAATATCATAAATTCGCGAAAATTTTTGGGTTATATATATAGGGGAAATTATATTATACTCCGTATTGTTTAATTTATATCCTATCCACACCACTTCACTTTTTTCTAAGTATTATATTGTATGTACAGAAGACTTCTATTAAAATATTTAAAGTTTATGCACGAATGAGAAAATGACGAAAACTGTGTTTCATGTGATGTTGTTTATGTATGTTGAAGCTAGTAACTTAAGTGCATTAATGATAGGGATCATCATATACATAAAAGATCTTATCAATCTTTTCAAAAGTATTTAAAGGCACCGCCCGGCCCGACTATAAAACATCCCGTTTATAAAACAACTTTCAGCCAAATTAAACTTGCCTTATTTTAGTGCCCAACTTACTTTGCTCACTTAGACTAGTCGTAACATCATAACGCCCTTTTTTCAGGTGCCACATCAGCATAACACCAGAATGTCCCTTTCACCTTCCTAACCATAACACCAGAACGCCCACTTTTACCCCCTCTGGGACCCACCCACTAACTAAACAAGCGAAAGAAAAGGAAAAAATGAAAAAGACAATTGAGTGGGTCCCACCACCACGCCTGTTTTCGCCCCGTTTTCTCACCCACGACAACGCCCCGCCGAGAACGCCCAACTAGGGGCGTTCTGGATGGTGAGAACGTGTGCCAGATCATAGCGTTACAAGTGGGGTCACATCTTAAACCACATAGAGTATTTTATTCATAATTATTGTTGCGAATGATACTTCAATTAAACACGCCTTTTAAAATGGTGGAGATTGGTAAGGCTTTATTTGTCAATGTACATGATCACTTTTTAAAGGCGTTCACATTATACGTAAACGTGCGTAAAAAAGATGTAGTCATAGAAAAATATTGTGGCTAATTTACTACTCATATTATATAGATCTCAATATAAGTTACCAACTCTAGCTCATAACCCAAAATTGGATTCAATCATGTGGCTAATTTACTACTCATACTTTTACCCCCTCTGGGACCCACCCACTAACTAAACAAGCGAAAGAAAAGGAAAAAATGAAAAAGACAATTGAGTGGGTCCCACCACCACGCCTGTTTTCGCCCCGTTTTCTCACCCACGACAACGCCCCGCCGAGAACGCCCAACTAGGGGCGTTCTGGATGGTGAGAACGTGTGCCAGATCATAGCGTTACAAGTGGGGTCACATCTTAAACCACATAGAGTATTTTATTCATAATTATTGTTGCGAATGATACTTCAATTAAACACGCCTTCTAAAATGGTGGAGATTGGTAAGGCTTTATTTGTCAATGTACATGATCACTTTTTAAAGACGTTCACATTATACGTAAACGTGCGTAAAAAAGATGTAGTCATAGAAAAATATTGTGGCTAATTTACTACTCATATTATATAGATCTCAATATAAGTTACCAACTCTAGCTCATAACCCAAAATTGGATTCAATCATGTGGCTAATTTACTACTCATACTTTTACCCCCTCTGGGACCCACCCACTAACTAAACAAGCGAAAGAAAAGGAAAAAATGAAAAAGACAATTGAGTGGGTCCCACCACCACGCCTGTTTTCGCCCCGTTTTCTCACCCACGACAACGCCCCGCCGAGAACGCCCAACTAGGGGCGTTCTGGATGGTGAGAACGTGTGCCAGATCATAGCGTTACAAGTGGGGTCACATCTTAAACCACATAGAGTATTTTATTCATAATTATTGTTGCGAATGATACTTCAATTAAACACGCCTTCTAAAATGGTAGAGATTGGTAAGGCTTTATTTGTCAATGTACATGATCACTTTTTAAAGGCGTTCACATTATACGTAAACGTGCGTAAAAAAGATGTAGTCATAGAAAAATATTGTGGCTAATTTACTACTCATATTATATAGATCTCAATATAAGTTACCAACTCTAGCTCATAACCCAAAATTGGATTCAATCATGTGGCTAATTTACTACTCATATTATATAGATCTCAATATAAGTTTCCAACTCTAGCTCATAACCCAAAATTGAATTCAATCATGTTACACTGCTTTGATAACATGAGTCTCGTTATTCATATTATAGTCAATTTGAAATTTGTTCAAAAGAAAAAAGAAATTGGACAATCTGATATTAATGCAAATGAAGTTTATGTTAAGTTAAATTTGCTTAACAATTTCTCTCCTTGTGCCAATATGTGATATATATATATATATATATATATATATATATATATATATAGTGATATTATGCATTTTTCAAATGAGATTATCGCATATAAAATATTGTTAACTATTTTTGTAACTGTAACATCTGTTTATATGAGTTTTGCAAAACCTAATTTGTTGATATTATATATGTGGTTCACAATTTCACAAGGGTTAATAGATTGATATAGTTAATAATAACAATAAGAAAATATTACTAAAGAGTATTGATTATAAAACTTTGATCAATGATCGATTTTCCTTTGAACAACACATGGAGAATATCACTCGTTAACAAAAAAATGAAATTTTCTACCATTGTTACTTTATCATATAATGATTTCATTACTTTAGTATATTAATAACAATTTTTGTAACATTAGTGTACTGGTTTATGTATATATAAGACCACAATCAACGAACGTTAGCTGGTTTGAAAAGTGGCACACATCGGTTCCACCGATGCTAAGGGCACTGGCCACCGCTTGGAGGCGTCAGTTGGGGGACGAAAGGGTGGGGCCACCAACATTTAAGAACCACTTTTTGTTATTGTTTTTTTATAAATAAAAGTATATTAGTAAACGTGAGTTAAAAAATTGAAGTGACTACATAACTGTTGACACCGTTATATCATCTTTGTATCAGTTTGGGGAAGTGTTAAAGGTGGTGTTGAGTTGGCACAATTGAGGGGAAAGTGACGGTATCAATGTTAAGAGTGGTCTAATTTGTTAAAGAAACTTATATGTTACTAAGAAACTTCGAGTGTAAGTGATGGGGAATTTCAAGGAATCTTCTTATATATTGACTTCTACCAACCATTAGTCCTGAGCTAGTTGAAGAGGTTGGTTAGAGAGGTGATAGATACAACAAAAAAATTGATTCAAACACCATATAATAACTTCCGGTTGGTTATATGTTGTTATCATATTACTCAAAAATAAAGTGATGTCAAAGAAATGGTTATCGTTTTCCATATTAACTAATTCCATAGTTTACCAATAAAACATTCGTTAACAGGTTAACAAGTTATATACTTATATATGGTTAACACTTTTAGTCACACCAAATGATCAAGTTTAGAGAAGTTCAATTATTTAATTTCATGTTATAAAATCAATAAAAAGAAAGCCCAAATGAAACACCTGAAACAAGAATCCAATACAAAACAGAAAGAAACGAAAACAGGAAACCAACGGGAAAAATATATATAAATAGAACCAAAATTAAACCTGCACAGACTTAAAAATTGCATTCCGAGGATTAGAAAACTAACGACGATGGTCCAAACTTCACTATGGCCTTAGAACATCTGCTATTGATCCAATGCAACGAGAGACCTAAATGCTCGAAAAGATATCCTCTGCTTTAATCTTTGAGAGCGAGACAGATACTGTGTGAACCTTCCTCCAATTTCAAGTACACCAGATAACAACATGATGAACACCATGAAAACTTTTATCCAAATTAAGTTTTATTCTCGGAAGTTAAGATAGGACCCAAAGTGAAATCTTTCATGCAAATCTCAATCAACATAGCGTTGTACGTTCATACTTCATGGCGTCGTAAGCCATGTGCATAGAGAAAGGGAACTTAGAAGACGATTGATTACTAGTCGTTATTTCATAATCTTTTAGCAAAATGAAAGTAAACAAAACATATAACAAAGTCATAAGACTAAAAACAATTGTAATATATTCAATATCTCTGTAAGTTACAAATACGGTCATTCTTGAATGGTTTATTAGATATCCAAAATTGACAATCGAGAATGTAAGACTATTAATTTTTCCTAATCTAAAGTCTAAACAAATAGATAATTTATAAAAACTCTACTATTTTATACTTACTGAATAATGACATGAAAGTCAATTCAATTAACCGAAAACAGTATCAACTAAAACAGCTCCACCGGCTTCACCTAGCCGATAAAAGTGGGTGATTTTCATGTTCACCTTTGCAAAGTGGACATCCATCCCACCTCCCGACATTATAACAAGAATCACTAGTCCTTTAGCTGCAAAGCAACTTCAGAGATAAGAAGGTTCTGCCGTCCAGGATGGATTATATCGGTTTTATCTAAATTTTCATCCTCGATAGAGATTCGAACCCATTACTAGAACCACCACATCAACCGTAGTTTCTTTGCCTCACCGAGTCGCATATTTTCAAATTTCACACCGATACAACCCAATTCATGCACGGTCTTAAGTGCGGTAGATAACCCTTGTAGAGAAGTTGTACATTGGCATTAATGCCCCATACATAGATAAAAGATATGTAGTTTCACTAAGATGTGTCAGCATTTCAAGTGTTTCATATTCAATTATCTTATTTCAATAAATCATTAAAGACATTACTCCATTCTATATTTCCATATCCAAATCATCGAGACCCTAGCTTCTTAAGTTGTAGCTTGTAAGTTGGCTTCCTTTGCTAAAATTGTCTGTGCCACATTATATATTGTGACTTTTAGTGGTTGAATGTTGAAAAAATGACCTTGACTTTAGCTCTTCAAGATACTCAAGCACAAAATTGTTGAGTAACTTATACAAAAACTCTTCTATCATCCATAGTAGGACTAATTCCCCCATCAAACACATAACCCTTAGGGAATAAAGAGTAATTGAGAAATATGTGCTTAAAAAGTATAGGAAGGTCATAGTAGCTTAATCTTAGAGCGGAAGAATCTCACCTTACAAGTGTAAATTCCATATTTCGCTATTCAACAACTCCTAACATCGACCACATTTCTTTACAATATCTTCACAATCCAATTTAAATGTCGGATGTGAATCAAAGTTTTATTTAAAACCATATGTTGAGCAAATAAACACATGACAATTTCATTTGATAAAACCTCGACGGATTCTATCGTGGATGTAATTGCAGTCTTCAAAGTCATCACGATTATTTTACTTCCGGATGCCCCTACAACAACAGGGCATCTAAAAGTTCCCAACCACTATGGTTTTCATTCCAGACATCATCTAAAACAACTACTCAAATTTTTGTTTGAAAGTTTTTTTTTCACAAGCAAATCAAGGCCGGCAAAATTTGCACTTCCCTTGCATACAGCTTGATAAATAGCCTTGCGAAAACTAAACGTTTCTAATTCATCAGAAACACAAACCCGTATCACGAGTTCAAAGTGTTTCTTCAATTTCTTGGTTTTGCCTACCCCACCCAGACCAACTATGGGCATGATACTTAACAATATTTTCTGCTCAACAAGATCACACAAAAATATGGCAACCTCATGGAGCTTAGAACTCATGTGACAACCATACATACTGTTATACAAAAGTGACATAAATATAAATACCTCATTAGAGCTAGTAGTAGCCAAATCATCTACATCGTAAGCCAGATTCTAAAGATCTGGCAGCCACACTTAAACAAGGTTTTGATTTATGAAGAAAAAATTAGGGTTTTTTTTAGATGAAAAACGGCGGATGAATATAAGGATCAGATACGTGTAGGTTTCCAATATCCATCAGCATCTATATATCGATGATGATTATTGAGTACACATGTGACCTGTGTTCCACTTCGGCCACTTGCAAATATTAAATATGTAGTTGGTTAAAGTGGTCCAGTCATAAGTCATTTGCTGTAAAATAAATAAATTTACTTTATAGCTCTAATCAACGAGAAAATATAATTTAAAAAAATGATGATAAATGAAAAAGGATAACCAGTAGTATTAAATATAACCTTTTAACATCTCAAAACTTTTTTTATAATTTTTCAAAGATATCATCTTTATTACTAGACAAAATAAAAGTAAATTCTGCCTATTATGGAGAAGATTAGATGTAAAAAAAATAGCAAATTAGTTTAATAATAATTTGTAGACCTAAATTGATAAGCCTAAAACTAGACCTACAAATTTGATTTATTAAAGTAAAAAATTGATTGATGGAAATTAGGAGAGAAAAAAATTCAAAAAATCAAAATTGTAATTAATTTTGATTAGAATCAAAAGATAATTGGTTCACGTGTAGACATGTTCTAGCAACCAAAAAAAACAGGTGATCACAAGTCCAGCCCAAATATATTGTGCAAGCCCAACTGCCCAAGTGACACTAATCTAAATTTTTGACACTTACGATGATTTAGGAGTAACAGAGGTTTCCTTGAGAATAATGATACAACAATTTGTTCATTTCTTCTTATCTCTGGGGTCTTTTGGCACAAAGACTTTTCGGGGACTTTTCGTTTTCTGTTGTACGGAGTATGTGTTATTCATGTACTTGTAAGTTGTAAACCTTTGGCCATTTTATTACTTAGTTTAATAGATTTATCAAAATATTTGATAAAACTATCGCCACCCATTAATAAAACTAAAGTTATCTAGAGTTCTACACTTTCTACATAAATATTTGTTTTCACCGGTCTAAGGTTTATACGTTACTGTTAATCTGTTATCCGTTACCGGTAGATAATATTGTGGGTTTATTTTATCTTAAATAAAAGCCCACGTTTTAATCGTAATGCCCAATACCCATATTAAACCAAAAGAAACTAAACACTCATATAATAAAACATGCAACTCATTTATTAAAAATCTTAGTCAAATGGGAAATAGAGAGAAAAAAATAACTAAATATTCAATCTTAATCATCATAAGAAGCTAACTCACTCATATTAAATCTTAAGATTAATAGAGTGTTTAAGATCTCCAACATGAAGAACATGTTTTCCCAGTGCAATCTTCTTATTACCATCTTCATCAACCACACTTAAATGATTGCACACATCCACCTTAAAACTAACCACTGTTTGCCGTCTTGAACCCAAGAACACCTTTTGAAAGTCCAATAACTGCTTCTGAGGTGCATTATGGATCATTGGGGGAGATGAGAACAATAACACAGTATGACTTCCCTCCATTTCACCCACATTCTCTACTCTAAGCACAACATCAAACACCAATTTCCTACATATGTGCTCTACTACATCGATCGACTTACAGTTAGATGACAAGCAAACATGAGCGTCGAATTGGTCTAAGGGGATTGACATGAAGTGAGGTGCTTTAACTAGATGGTGAACATGAGAAGAATAGCTTAGCCCAAACCCAAATGGATAAACCATTTCACCTTTGTAGAACCTGTAAGTGTAACCAGGGTGACCTGTAGCTTGATCAGGTCTCATGTTCATGTTAGTCATGGTCACCTTTTCAGCAAAAGATTGTGGGTACCATGTCATTGGTAGCCTTCCACCTATCAACATAAGCAAAAGCTCTAACTATTGAACAAAAAGTTATTTATGCCTGTAATTAATTCCTAAATTTAATAATGCATACAGAAGTTAACTTTAAAGAAGCAAGTAGCTACAAATTTTGAGCAAACAACCCAGCAATTCACTCTGCTTCCCTATGGTTTGTACAGTTTATACTTTATAAAAGTGAAAACTGTCAAAACAATTTATTTTGGACCCCGAAAACCAATTTTAACTCAGTTGTAAAATTTTCGTCGCTTAGGTACTTATCATGGCAGTCCTATATTTTATTGACAAATGGAAAGGTGATGAGGTCATACTTGGATTAAATCGGCCGAAAACAATATCAGCTAAAGCAGCCCCACCAGCTTCACCAGGGAACCCGACCCATAAAATGCTGGTAATTTTTGGGTTCTCCTTTGCAAATCCGATATCCATCCCACCTCCCGACATTATAACAAGAATCACAGGTCCTTTAGATACGGATGCAACTTCAGATATAAGAAGGTTTTGCTGTCCAGGAAGGCTTATATCAGTTCTATCAAGACCCTCATCCTCTATAGAGAGATCTGAACCCATTACTAGAACCACCGCATCAGCTGCAGCTGCTACATTCTTGGCCTCATCGAGTCGCACATTTTCACATTTCACGCCGAGACAACCTTGTTCGTGTACAGTTTTAACTGTGGCAGATAACCCTTGTAGAGCAGTTGTATATTGGCATGGAGTCCCTGTATATAAAAATCAACATTCTATAGCCTTAGTAGAAAAGACACAAAATCTTACTAAAATAGTTTTAAAAAATCATATTAAGTCCAGATAACTGAAAATACTAGAAAAAGAACCCTCAATTTGGGACTGACGGAGTAATATTTTGTAAACAATTACATACCACATGTTATACTTGACGTTTATATTTTAGTCGCTCAATATACCTGCGTAGTTTCCAATCATGGTTGCTGTGGCATTAGAATTGGGTCCGATTACCGCTAGAGACTTGACGTTTGCTGGAACGATTGGCAATGATCCAGGCTCGTTTTTAAGCAATACAATTCCTTGTCTTGCAGCTTCACGAGCCAGCTCTTGGTTAGCCGCGGTGCAGACATCCTGTGGACCTAGATTCCCATACATTTGTTTCCTTGGGTCACCATCAAAGAACCCGAGTCTCATAAGCATCTTAAAGTTGTTCGACACAGCTCTATCGACCACTGACTCGTTTACTAGTCCTTTTCTAATAGCACCTCCTGTGTAGGACCTTAGTGAATCCCCACAGTTGAGATCTAATCCTGCAAAGTTTTCTCAATACATTTGGCACATTACATACGCGTATAAAGAAATATGTAAATAATAATGAATTTGGTATGCTTTCTTTTTACATCAAGATCTATTGAAATATGTGAACTTTTTATATCTTATATATACTTGGAAAGTTAAAAAATGTCAAAAGTGTTGTATTCATAACTGTGAAAATAATATTAAGTGATATGAAATTATAAGACTGTTACAGGAAATGTTTTCAAACGCTTGTCATACTATTAAAAGATTTATAGCTCATTTGTTCCAAAATATATGTCCATATTTTTCTAAAATCTAAAAGGCATAGACCAAAATGTCACAACCAATTTATTTAGTCTGGCGTGTGAAATGTGGAAAACAGAGTAGGTATTTGGCTAAATTGCAACATTACAGTACTGTCATTACCTGCATTTAGTGCATCTGCCGCGACTTCCTCCAGTGTGTTCTTCCAATGATGCGAGTTCAACATGAAATATAGTGAATCACAATCAGAACTTATATATCTGCAAACCCAGATATTAATATGTTCTGTTAATGGCTCATTAAAAGCTCAAAGCATCTTTAAGATATATACAATCGGAATGAACGTTTACCCATTTAATCTCCACTGTACGCGAATAACTCCCTTCAAAAGATTGGGATCACCACAAGTTGGCTTTCCATTAACTTTATTATAAGAACACATGATACTTGCAACATTTGCATCAAGTACACAGCTTTTGAATGGTGGTTGAAATGTATCCTCCATATCTTGTTTTGTAACCTTTAAGTCAAAAATAAACAAAGCCCATAATATAACTTGCTCAATAGAATATGCTTTATACTTTATTGTAAGGTTTTATTTTCAAATTTTTATACCCCAGCATCGAAATGGAATCGGTCAACCCCTTTCCAGTTATCGATATCATAAGCAGTGTAATGTTTACAACAAGCTCCAACTTTGAGTCGATTTGTATCTCCATCTTCTCTTTCTTGTAAACCTCTAACATAAGCCACTGCATATTTGATCGTTAGTGTTGGGTCTTCTCCTGGTGTTTCTTGCCCTCTTCCCCATCTTGGATCTCTAAAAATGTTTACATTTGGTGACCAGAACGTTAATCCTGCTAAACCTACATTGTGCATTGCTCGAGCTTCAGTCGAAACCACCTAAAAAGCAAACAATTATAATTAAGATAAAAAAATCAACATCTTGTTAATTAGAGATATGAATTGTACTGCTAGCAGTACACATTATGTGTATTGTTTACATGTTGACATACATGTGCTGTTTGCAGTCCAACATGTAACAATATGCGTACAACTAGCAGAGTAAAATCATTAGCTATTTAATTTCGTTGGACAAAATGTGAATCTTTCCACTAGCAACCCATAGTTTAGGCAGTATATATCAGTTGTGTCCCATCAATTAAAGGTTGCAGGTTCAAATCTTAAGTCGTGTATGTGAGAGTTAATTTTATGTATTGAAAAATTGCACCTTTCCTATGGTTTTGAACAAAGTTTCATTGAACGATGCTGCAGTGAGGATGACTTGAGGGAAGCTGGTGGCTCCAGGAACCAAATCAGAGAAATGAGTTTCCGGTCCAGCCACACCATGCAAAGCCTCGGACCACCACTTGTATTCTGGTATCCCTAGACGATCAACGCCACTTGCATTGTTAACCAAGTTTCCGATTTTTTCTTCCAGTGTCAACCTCTTCACAAGATCATTCACCCTTGTTTTCACATCCAATGAAGAATCACAAAATGCAAAGTTCTTCAAGTTTGAATTTAAATCAACATCGCACGCATAAACAGGCATATTATGGCCTGCAACATTCATCCACCGTGATGATAAAACCAAAAACAGAAAGAGCATAGCAAGAACACAAGAACTTGATGCCATGGTTAGAAATGCTAATACTTTAAAGAGGGATTAAATGATTACTTGAAATAAATGGTGTTTTGGATTTGGGTTTTATAGAAAAAAACTATTGTGTAGCTTTGCCCATATCACTTTTTTTTCCCAAAGTATGACTACATGTATAGAATATTTTCTATTTAAAGTTGATATGTAACATAATTTCTACACCTAATTTGTTTAAAGTTCTTTTGTAAATGAACACATATATATGTCACGGATCACATGATTACTATAACTTTTTGATCGCATTAAATTTTAATGACTATATTTAGTAACAAAAAGCATTATTTGTTCACTCACAAGATTATTATTGGCTTCAATGACACGAATAGCTTGTATTTGCATGCCATCTCAATTTATCTCATGCCAATTCTATTAAATACAAAGTTCAAAATGAAGAATATGTGTTTCATGTGATGTTGTTTATGCATCTTCAAGTAACTTATTTACGTTTATGATCGTGGTCATAAAAACATGTTGTCAAGCATTACAAAAGGGAAAGTGATTTGTTGGTCGCTAATTTAGTTGTACACCATCATATGTTTTTATAATGTTGTATAGTTCAACATTGTAAAACACATTTGTTGATTGACAGTTAAAATAATAGTAGTGTATGAATTATCACCCTTACAAAAATATATTAAAGAGACGAGTGTATGAATTATCACCCTTACAAAAATGTATTAAAGAGACGACACAAGACTATAAAAACATCAAATCATATCTTTCATACCAAAAATTTAGCCAAAATGACCTTATTGAAGTGACTAAAGTACTTTTCTTTTTTTAAGAACCTTAAAAAATCACACATAATAAACCACATACATAATATAACGCTAGACCAAAGTCCCATTACTTTATTACTTATAATCTAATCTAATTTGAATATACATATAACTTTGGGTTTAAAAGTAGACGGTCAAAAAATAAGAACGAAATACTTTGGATATGGGCCTTCAACTGGATCAAATGCGAGATGGGTGTCGCCTCACGAAATAGAGCCCAATCACCTAGCTAGCTGTTAACGGGCATCTTTTTTAGTATATAAATGATAAATGATAATATAAAAAAATATCAATTTAAAAGCAAAAATGCAAAGAGTTGAACCCATGGCCACACAAATGTTTCGGAGAGGCTTTACCATTAAACTATAGAATTTGAATTAATGAATTTTACCACTTTAAATAATATAAGATGATAGATTAGTTAAGAAAATTACTATTCATAATTGTATACCAATTGATATTAGGGGATAATGATGATTACATCACATCTCACATAAAAATAAAATAGAAAATAAAGGTATGGAAATAATTCATTTGCATGTTAAATGGGTGAATGCTAAGTTTTCTCATTAAAAGGTTACAAACAATGAAAAGGTCGATGTAGTAACCAAATTTAACACCTTTTAGTTGATAAAATTGAACTTTCACTCATTCATAAAAACACAATTGAATTTATAATCTTTTTAACGTGCAAATGAACTTAGTTTCGCCTTAGTTAACATTTTTGGAACAATCAATACCATTTTAATAAATAAAAATTCCAATAAAATATAATGAATCTTGTTACTCATTGTTTGCTTTTGTTTGAGAGATTTAATTTTCTTTACTCAAGTTAAATCTAATACATCAATGATCCGGATCTCAATTCAATCGGACTAAGGGCGGATCTATAAAGGGGTGAGAAAGAACAACTACATCCTCAAATTACTTTTAAGAAATTAATGTATTAACAATTTTTAAAACCTTTTTCCATCTTAAAAGTGTAAAAGACACAAATAATAAAATAAAAAATTAACAGAAAAAGCCTCCCTTGATTAAAGTATAAAGTATATATCATGTCTTCCTCCTCTGTGTTCATGCATGATATATAATATGATATGGTAAAGCATGTTTAGTACTTTGGATCGAAATATAAACTTCGTTGAGCAATGCTATACTTATACAAAGTTTACATAAAATAGTTTAAATAATGAAGTTGACCAATCATGTAATGAAAGAGAATCAAAAGAAAGAGATAAATGAGTTATTTGATTGGTTAAACACTAGTGTCATATCGTTATGTATACTATTTTATGTAAAATTTATGTAAGTTTATCATTTTTCAAGTTCATTAACAGTGTATTTTAACACGTAGATAGTACTAGCTAGGTGCCAATTATGATCACGTGACATCTTTGGTATTATATTGATTTAGATTTAGATTTTAACAGTGATGGATAATGTGTTAAACATGGTCTGTTTGTTTATAGCGATTACTTTTTTTCTAAACACATGGCAACTTACAAAATACATCTCGTGCAAACCTAGCTTTTTAAAGTTAAGAAGTACTAACACGGTTAGAATTTGGTTCAATATATTAATATTAATACTAATACTAATAATAATATAATAATAGGGTGGTGATATTTCCACTAAGGATATTGATAAATTCACTATAAATGTGCATCATTTATTTACACAATACAGTACAAACTGTGAATGTAGTTATGTGGTGGATTTATCAAAATCATTAGTGAAAATATCACCGCCCATAATAATAATTACTAATATTATATTCACAATAACTAATCAAATACTACGTAATAATTTTAGGTGTGGTACTAGATTAGCATGTGAACGCATAAGAAAGGACGACATGCGCGTTTCATCAGATTATATTAATATTAAATAAAAATTATAAAATAATTAATTTTCACAATACAAGCAAGGGTAAAACAACAATAAAAAAGCAAAAAACCACATTACCTTTTTTAATCCGGAGAATATATATATGAATCAATCACTTGGATAAATCACGAGTAATTGCACATACAAAAATATCAGGTCCTTGACACGTATAGACCATGTTAGGAATTGACTAATTAATTAGTGGTGGATCCGTGATTTTTAGTGACCCGTAGTAACATTATCTCAATTTTCCTAAACTCGTAGCACAAATAAGAAATGCACCTAAAAATGCTATTTCTTGATAGAAATTACATTGCGTATTGATAATGGACTCGTAGCTACTGCTACCCCTACCTTCTACATAGCTCCGCCCCTATACTTAATAACTAATTAATTATTACTTATCTACTTATTGCATATTTTTACTTATTGCTTATTACAATCGTCGAACTATTAGAATCTTCTAATACTACATGAGACCCGTCGATTTATTATTATTTTTCTAATCTTCATAGCTCATACATTGACCATTGTACTCCGTATTCCTCACCACGTCATATATAGGTATACGAAGAATATGCATGTGTATATTAACACCATAATTTACCGCATAGCTGGTAACTCCTTATCGATATATATACAATGATAGTTCATGAGCCCCACTAGATCTACTATAGAGGATACACTATAGTTTGTTATAAACGGACTATGTAATTTATATATTTCCCATTTCTCCAAAGTCCAAATTATTTACCCACCACAGTAAATTTTAGCAGTTATTTATATTAAAATTTTCTATATATAAAAAATTTAAGAGAAATTATATATCCCTAAAAGTCCGAGGGTCAGTGATAGGGGAATTTCCAGGAATCTTCATATATAGAGTGTGTTTTTGGCACCGCATATTCTACCAACCATTAGTGAACAAAATAATAATACTCCTATCATCATCATCATATTTAAATTTAATCAGCATATTAGTCCTGAGCTAGTTGAAGGCTTTAATTATAACTGTTAATCATCATAATTCATAATTATTTTGTAATTTAGTAACTAAAACATTTGTAAATAAAGTAAATCAGTCAGTTTTACATATAGACGATAGTTAGTCAATAAGTTAACAGAAACACAATATAGAATATAATTTGAAATACATTGTCGATGTATTATTATATATGACTATTTGTTACATTAACTAAATATAAATTAAACGACTTTAAATTTATGTTTAGAAAAAGATGTGCTACTCGTTTAATTATAACTAGCAAGTGAAGGAAATCACATCTACAACGTAATGGGTATGACACCATAAAGTCAAGATAGTGAAGCAATTTGACCCGGAAAGTAAATGCACCGTTGAGTCGTTGACTAACATATTCTTAACTTTCCATCCATACCCTCCGTCGGCCCTACACCTATACGGCTATATATATATATATATATATATACTACGGTGTAAATGAGCCGAGTTGCTCGTAGATTATTTGAAGCTTGTTTCAAACTGAGTTTAAATGAGCTTAAGTACGTGTAAAAACATTTCAAAGATTGTTTAGTAAAGATTTCAACTAACTTTCTATTGGGATTGACCTCACTCTCATACAACTTGTTGGGATCGATTACCATCGCAACAAATCACATAACCATGTATAAGTCAATATTTAAATCGCACAAAACTGAAAAACAATACTCAAACATTTTTTGCGTGAAAAACCTCTTAGGGGAGAGTAAAAACCACGGAATCAGCGGCCACTTAAATTCTACTACATACGAACAATATTACAAGAATGGACGCTCCTCTCAACACTCTTGAATACTATCACGTATCTCACATCACTCTCACGGTAGATTACAATAACGGAATTCACACCGTCGTTATTGAATCACCGAAACCACCACACGGGACGGAGGGAAACGACTCTCATAAACTCTTTCTTTTATCTAAACCTCCTAACTAAAACCCTAACTCAAAAACTCCTATATAAATAGGCAAATCGAATCTTGCTCACCAAGTTAGCTAGCTTTCTCTCTAAGTTAACTTGATTGGCAAATCTCACTAATTTAGGAAATAAGAATCAAACACCAACACCTTCTTATAGAAAGCTTGAACAAGTTCATGTGCTCGATCAACAAGACTTTAATGTATGTATACGCATGGGCGAAACCATGTAAAAGGTAGAGGTAGCAGTTGCTACGAGTCTATATCCAATACGTTGTGTAATTTTTATAGAAAAATAAAAAATTTAGTTGCGTTTCTTATTGATGCTATGGGTTCAGAATAATTGAGTGAATCCGTCATTGTATATACGTACACTAAATTGTTTTTAAGATAGTGTATATATACAATACGGAGTTATACCAAAAACACCATTTATAAAATACTTTTAAAAATAAACTTAATCAATAGTACAAAAAGGTAAATTTTGTTAACCGTTTTAACAACAAACTTTGAGAAAGAAATGAGAGAAGGGCAATATCGTCATTTGATAATTCCCGCGTCAAACCCATTGGCGTCTTCCACGCAAATCAAACAAAAGCTGCTTCCCCAACTTTCAAAACCCATCATAAACACTCACGAACCACCCTCGAAACTTCCCTTTTCTATATCTACTTACACATCCATCCATATCTATATTCTATATAATTATATATATAGAAGATACACATAATATATATCAGTCTCTCTCTAAACCGCCGTTAGTTAACAATTCAAACAGAACTAACAAAATGTCCGATTCTCCATCCAATAACCACCAGTGGCCGGACGACGATCGGCAACAACTTGCCACCTCAAAAAGCTACGCACTCAGCGGAAAAATCATGTTAACGTCTATTATTGTCCTTTTCGTCGTCGTCATTTTCCTAGTCATCATCCATCTCTACGCCCGGTGTTACCTCCGCCGTCTCCACCGTCGTAGCGAGACTCGGCGCCGCAACCGTCACAATCGATCCACTCGTATCGTATTCTACGTCGATAATAACACAGTATCACCTTCTGCTTCCGGTGGACTTGATTCGAATGTATTGAAGTCGCTGCCGGTGTTCTTATACTCGTCGGGAAATGCAACGCACACGCCGGAATGTGCAGTGTGTTTGTCGGAATTTGAAGACGGTGAGAAAGGCAGGGTTTTACCGAAATGTAAACATAGTTTTCATACGGAATGTATCGATATGTGGTTTTTTAGTAATTCAACTTGTCCGCTTTGCCGGGCACCGGTCGAGCCGGTTATCGAACCGGGTTCAAGTGCTTCGATGGACGAAACGACGTCGGTTGCGGATAGAAGGAAAGGATTGATCGATATTAGAATAGATGTTCCGAGTCGGAACGAGTCGGTGAGGGAGAACGAGTTCCGGTTGGACCGGTTGACGTCACCGAGTCAGGGGTTTAGGTCACCCGGAAGTCGATTAATGTCGTTCACGAGGATGCTAACGATGAGTAGGAAATCACCGTCTGGTGTAGGACCTAGTGGTGTACCGGTGGCTACTGAGTCAGATATCGAGTCAGTTGACGAGTCAACGCAGTCTAATGTTAAGTAAAAATGGTCGTTTTGGGGATTATGGCGGCTAGTAAAAAATGGTTGAAGTCGTGGAATTAGATTCGTAGGCACGTGGCGTGATCTAAAAATGGATGCGGTTGCGAGGGGATATTTTATTTTTTATTTTGTTTATTGTCTGAAGAATATTCACTTTGTAGATATTTATGGATTTATATATTCTTTGAACACGTTAAATAGTCGTTCTTCATCGATTATAATTTGATACTCCGTATATGATAAAATTGTACACCAGTAATTCGGTAAACCTTTTCGTGGCAAGTTTGATCAAGGGTATCATCATCATCATATATGTGTAGATACATACGCAGAGAAGCGTGAAAGGAAAAAAATATTTATATGAGAGAGCGTTAATATTCTATCACAAATTATTTTACATTTACTAATTAAACTCTTAATAAATAAAAAATTTACCTGTAAATATCAATCAAAATTGATAATTTAAATAATATATTTACGAATGAATTTCATTTTCAAATCATAACATTGAACATCATAGATGAAACTAAATTAGTTAACATTTATGATGATAAATGTTAAAACTCTTATATTTTAATTCATAAATATTACTTCTTTCCTCTCAAATTTATAATCTATCTTTTCATTTTGGGGTGTTTATAACTTTCAACGAATAAAACATTTGTATAAGCTAAAAGATAAAATCTTATTGACTGTATAATACAACAAATATATATAACTTTTTTAAACTGTGCATTCTCTCGTGAATAATACAGTTGGGACGAAGTGACTACATAACATGCATGTTAAATAACATTCACATCGATTAACATTAACGATTTTGAATCCAATGTTTATCAACTAATATTATAACCTACACAAACAATTCATCAAAAAAAGTTAACATTCATAACATTGATTTTCATCAACACTAACGGTGTAATGTTTCATCCTTCCTAAAAAAAGTGTTTCCTCGTTCTGAATAATCCTTATATACATATATAATCAATAATCAAATTTAACAAATGTGTGAAACATGAGGTATTAGCAAAAAATTAATTAAAGTAGTAGTACAACGGTATCTATTGATGATATAAAAGCTGAAAATCGTACTTATTCGTTTTTAATACACATACGTATAATTTAGGTTGCTACTCTTTATACCACTTACTTTTTTAAAATTAACTTTTCTGTAGTTTTTTTATATTTTAACACATCATTTTTTCTTACATTCTGTACTTTATTTCATAACTCTTTCTTATATTCTGAACTTTATTCCATCATAATACTGATCTGTATTAAAAGGGGTATGATGAGTAATATTTGTGGTATGGAGAGACATGACCCATAATTTACCTTTTTCGTAAGCATGCTCACCGGCACGACATAAAAGTCCCCATGACATTATTTTATTACGAGTATATATATTTTTCTATTTTCTACTGAGTAATAAAATATAGGTGTCCACATTGACATAATATTCCGTGAGTTTCATAATTTGCTTTCTTGTTTTTATCAATGTACGTGTATTTTATTTGTTAAACTACAAATTAAGCTCGTTTTTTGGTTACTAGGGTAAGTTAAAACAATTTTAGATGATTATATCATTTGAATAAAAAAAACCATAATATCTCATTTTAATCTTTATACTCGGATTTCATATAGACTCAAACTGTTCGGAATCCAACCAGAGGGTCAGGGAATTTGAATGGAGGGGGCGAATTTTTTTTCCCCTTATTTTTTCTCTTGGTTCGGGGGTGAAAATTTTAAAATGTTATTAATACCTTAGAATATATTTTTTATGTAATTTACAATATCATGTGAGGACGGGTGCCTACGCTACCTCCGCTCTGTCTCCACCCCTGAATCCAACACCTTTATTGCGCAAATCAAAGATATTCCCATGATTCTTGTCACAACCATATATATGTTGAGCATTTGAGATAATAATTGAAAAGCCAATGGCAAATATGATGAAGAGTTGAAGACAGTGTTGACACACTTCAATATATTTACAATTGTAAGGAGTTTTATTAGTTTGTGGATCGAGTTTACCAGCAAGCAAAAGTATATAACAATCACCTTCATGACATTTCAATGGGTATTGTTCATTTATTCGTTACCATATCCTAGAGGTGTCAATTTTAGACTCATTGGTTAACTATGAGTCAATTTGGTTAATATTTAGAAGGGGATGAGTTTGTTGGGTCTCTTCCCCATTTTTTGAATGAGTCTAAATGGGTTTTTCAATACAACATTCAATTGTCTAACAATTAATCAACGGGTTTAAACGGGTCTAGCGGATAACTTTTTTTTCACCTCATTTCATTTTTTTCATTTTTCACTCAAATTAAAAAAAAAATTGACGAAAACCCCACCCGACCCGAGTTCCATTTAACCATGACCCGTTTAAACTCATCCTTCTAATTGACTCATTTAAACCCTGAACTCATTTAGACCAAAATACATCTAGACTCGTGACCCGATCTGACCCATTTATTTTGCCACTTATACCATATCTTTATATACAAATAAAATTTTACAAATTTACCAACTCACAATGACCTGGTGACCATGATTAACAGATTTTGTTTCACCCATAAACATCCCCATGTGCTTCAGTTGAAAGTTTATTTGTTGTGGCTGAAGAACTTTTAGTTGATAAAACGTTTCACAAATTGTTCGATACTGTTCAAATATTCTTGGGAGTCAAGTCAAATCAAATCAAATAATTTATAGTAATTTTAACAAAATCACAAATGGTTCGTTTCTTAGTCAGGATCTGATGTCTAACATGCATTTATGCTCAGCTGGCTAGTTTCTTTCTTTTCTTCTTTTTTTCCTTTTTCTTGTATAAGTGTTACCGAAATTACAATTATCACTATATACAATTAATTATAGAATTAGATACAAAATCAATTAAATATAGCTCAAGTGGTACCGACATCCTAAACGTACAATCTCCCATGTGCCTCATCACATATGAGTAATTTGTAAATATGTGATTTTCTCAACATTGATACTCCTTACAGGTTGGGCGAACCATACCATTGAAATATGGTACATGGATCACGGTACCCACCATTTTTATTTTATATGTTTTTAGATGCGTCGTATTTTAAGATCTAAATGTAATAATTTAAATTCAAAAAGGTCATAATTAATATGATTCTTTAAACCAACTAATTTTTGTCTTAGCCAATCAATCAACTTCTGAATGATAAAAACAAGATATGATATGCCCTCGTGTTGCGACGGGATATATATATATCATCGCTAATTTATACTTGTAAGTCGTATGTACGTATGTTAAAGAGATGATGATGATGATAATAGGTTATTTCATCGTCCGTGTTTACTATCGAGAAATATCAATCTTTTATATCGGATGTATTTAGTTTTTTTTTAACAATGTACATGCATGTTAGCTTATACTCCGTAGTAACCGTACATTCATAAAAACTTATAATGATATACTCCGTATATGTTAAGAAACAAAAGTTTGTTTAATGATTAACAATTTTTTATAACAAAAAGTCAATTAAATCCTATTGGACTAAAAATCTAAAATACGCAATCATTTACATATAAGTTTTCAAAGTAAAGAAATAATTGTCAACTTCAAGTTTTTTGAGACAATAAGCAATATATGTTATTATTCAAAGAAATACCAAATAATAAAAGGCTAATTAATAGTATCTTAAGTTTGTTTTATATGTTTAAAATGTAAGAATTTAGTACCATTTGGTACAAACATACATTATTGAATTAGTATTATATGTGATTGATCAATGCATACATACATAAGTAATTTAATATTTGAAGCTTAAAAAATTTAGTATGAACATGCGTTGCTAGTTGAATTAGTGTAATATTTAAATTAATAATAATGATGATAATAAAATACTACATCAAAGTTTATTATAATAAATGTAAAGTTCTATAATCTAATCTATTATTTTTAAAGGTTGAGATTCACGAAGAAAAAAAATATAAACATATATAGTTGACGGTGAGTTAGGACTTGAACAAATTAGAAACAACCCAACCACCAATATCATCCTTTAGTTTTTATTTTTTATTACAATAATATACTTAATGTAATATTTTCAACTTACTTCCACTAAATTCAAACAACATTGAAATATGAAGCGGCTTCAGTTATTTAAAAAGTGATATTAAGTGATAATATATATATATATATATATATATATATATATATATATATATATATTAAGGACTAAATAAATATGGGTCAAATCTAGCCATCAGAGTTAAACTCCAACGTTTTTGGTCATATAACGTATAACAATTTTTAGAGATTAATGTATTTTGAAAAAAAAAAGTTATTCAAAACTCTTGTAAGATAAATAACAAAAATATAATTAATCAATATTTATAAGGGAATAGATGTAGACACCAAGAAAATAGGAATAGATCATTGGTCAATTATAGCCACCAAACTTACCGTTCAACTTTTTTACCATCATCCAACTATAATCTTTGTTATAAAATTCATTAAAAAGGTATCATTAATACTAAAAAAAATTAATCACAAAAGGCCAAAGAACATATTATTCATAATTTTTGTTTTATCATTAATTTAAAAACTAATTTAACATTAATACTAATTTTTTCTTAAATCACAAAAGGTGTTATTCATAGTAGGTGAAAATTAATAATTTTGATTTTATCATTCATTTAAAAACTATTTATCATTAATATTAATTTTTTCTTAAATCACAAAAGAATATGCTAAAAAAAACTAACTAAATCACTAAATGACAAAATAATTTAAAAACTAATTTATTATTAATATTAATTTTTTATTAAATCACAAAAGGATAAGCTAAAAAAAATAAATCACAAAAGGACAAACTAACTACTATTTATAGCAAGGTAAAGTTGATATTAGTAGTAATAGTAATAGTAATTACCTAGTAAGCTACTATTTAGAGGCTATATAATCTGACTATATATTCTCTTTGTACATTTAAGTAATTAAGAAGATCTACTTATGTAGATTCGTAGGTATGATTAGAAAACTAACAGCTTACCCACTTTATGTGGCGGTAAATTATTCAAAAATTGATATTTAAAATAGTAATTAATTATTGTTAAAGTGTGTATGTTGCCGTATCTCAAACAAACATATAATATGTTGATATATCTTTATATCATTATAGAAGTTTATATAATGTTACTAATTAAATAAAACAAATTATAATTGACATATTTGATAGTAAAATCATAAAAAGACTCGACCTTTATAATTGATATCTCTTCTAATGTTTAAAGTTTAATATTAGAGTCCTTATGAGTTGTATAATTTATGTATATAAATTTTAAGTATTTAAGAAAGAGAATGTAATATGCTTAATAAGGAGTAGAGATATTGATAATAAACTAATACGAGTAATAACTAGATGATCATGCTCACGCGTTACGATGGTATTTTTTAAAAAAAACCTCAACCTGGATATGAAGCATCGAATGATCACATATGTTACTATTTGATTTCTAATCTTTGTACAATACATTTCTTCGTTATTACTCGTGCATTAATATAATATGTGTGCCATCCGTGCACTTCGCATCGAGTGAAGCTATAATGCACTTTACAATTAATTTATTTAATCTTACAGTTATATTCATTCGTCACTTCGAAAATTCAACATAACTTTTAAAAACTCGTTTGATTGATTCGTGTAGTAAGGGTTCGATGAAACTTTTTTTAACTTGCCGAATTTTTATAATTTCAAGTTATGATATATTTGTCAAATCTTAACCACCTCGCAATCCAAAATAATAATAAAAATGTTAGAGCTATCTTATTCTAAATTTGATTATCAATTAATTCTATTTCTCTAGTTAACCAATATAAACTTAACTAATGATAACAATTTATATCGAGAATAACTGTAATAGTTTATTTTATAACAATAAAATTTACCAAAACTGAAAGCTACAAACATAACTGTAGCACAATTAATAAGTTTAATTATACTACAACTTAAGTGAATTTCAAATTGTCTTGTATAATTAGTCTTTATCAAATTAATAATCTTATAAGTCATGTTTGATATTTACATTTTGAATAAATTTATATTTATATTTTATTAATGTACATATGCATTGGCTTTATAAATAGCTTTCAATATAAAGGGGAAAAAAGGTAGTGGAAAGGATCGAACATATGACATACCAGACACCTAACATGCAGCTTTTAACCACTAAGCTATACTTATTAGTTTTTAGCTCATTAATATATTTATTGTATCTGGTTGGTGTTGGGTTAGCCCTTCGGCCGTAGTTTCCTCCTCTCCTTCTCTTTCTGGACTCAAAAATAGTTGAGAATAAAAGACAAAACACTTACTATTGTCATTAATACTAAATTTTTTGAAATTATAAAAAGATAAAAAAATACTATTCATAATAGCTCTCAATTGATATTATACAAGCTTCATTATGCCCATGCTTTACGATGAGAACGTATAATTTGATTCATCGTATTTATTTTGTATTTTATTTATCCGTTAATTGTTTCAATGAGTTCATCTTTTAGTTACGATCATTTACAATTGATTTGTTGTTGAAATAGAGAACTGAAAAATGCTAAAGAAGGAGAAAATAAAGTGAATTGAAATTGTTGATGTTTTTGAGGAAAAAAACTTATCTCATAACGTAGACTTTTAATCACGGTTGTCTACTTATATTGTAAAACATATGATTTTTATATTTTAAGTTGTACAATTTAAAATTTCATTTAGTGATATACAACTAAATCTACTTCATAAACATATCATTTAAATATCATAAAAATCAAAATTAATATGTAATAGTATAATGTGTTATACATAATTTTTTCGGTATGACAATTATTTATAACGATTGTCTAACATTTTTTTAGCTAGTAGAATATAGTTTAGAAAAGATAAAATATATTAAAGTGATCATAGATAGAAGGTAAAAAAAAGAAAAAAAATAACTAACATTCACCATGTTTTGAGCTTGGGTCAAACACATAAATCATGATTGGAACCCACCTATTTACCACTACTTTAAAATAACTTTGTTGTTTATATATCACTTAATCAGTAATTTATTAGATCACATAAAGTTAAATTTATAATAAAACAAACAACTTACTATTCATAAAGTTTGCTAATTGATATTATACGCGGATTTTCTTACCCATGCTTTGCGGCGGGGTTAAAAAGTACATTCTTAAACTCCAATATGAATTCATAAAAAAGTTTAAGTTGACGAAGGTATGATCTCTTTATGGGTTTTTTTTATTAGGGGGGAATATGTATGTATAGTTGAAAAAATGTAAATTAATACAAATTTGATAGAATACTACATAAAAATATTAAGTTAAATTATCGTTTGCAATTATTTGTATAATCTTGTCGTAATAAAATTAGTATAAAACTTTGTTGTAAGTAAAGGGGGAAAAATGTATAAACTATTAGTAAAAAAAAGGGGGAATTAAATCTAAAATGTAAAGGGGAGAAATTGGAAATATTAAAACCTAAAGGGTATATAATGCAGAAGTGATAAAAGTTCAGACGAAGAAAATGGAAAGTAGTTAAAATTTAAAAGGGGGAAAGTGAAAAATCACTAAAAGTTAAGGGGTGAAGTTTTTAAAATTAAAGAGTAAAAGATGAAAAAATACTAAAAGTTAAAGGGTAAAAATTAGATATTCGTTAAGACATAAAGGGTAGTAAATTTAAAAGTGCTAAAACTTTAAGGGTTAAAAATAAAAAATTTAAAGTTACTATACATAGTTGTCTCTTAGTTGATAAGCGGGAAGAATTATAATAAGTGAAGGTGAAAACTTGTTGTCATGTACATGCAGTTATCATTATTATCATTATTATTATTATTATTCATTTTTTGACAAAAGCTTTATAATAAATAAAATTTATTATATATTCAATTTTCAACTTAATAAAGTTGAAGTTTTTTTTTGAGATTTTTTTTTTTTTAATGAAAATGAACTTGAGTTTGACAAACTCGAATGCATGTCGTCTTTACAAGACTCTAAACGTAAATATCTTCCGACTTCGAGGATGGTGAAATAATTTCATATGAAGCTTCTAGAATCTTGTTTAAATCAATAATACTGAACTTCACCATTTTTTTTTTTTAGTAAAATCAATATTTAGTGAAATATATCATCAAAAATGAAGATCATATCATATCATAGATTGGAAATTGGTCTGGGAACCATGAATATGATTCACGTCGTTACATCAAACTCGAATATGGAACAAGTTCGCGATGCTATATATTCTTTATGATCATAACTATTTAAAAACGATTATCAAAGTGCTGTCGTTGCATCGAAGCCCATTGCTTGGCAATTCAAGGTACTCGATCGATAACCATGCTTGCAGGTCGAAAAAATCATTAGGTTTTATTACTATACCATCAAATCTTAATAGATCAAAGTGCAAATAATAAGTGAACACATGTTGTAACCTTTATTATGTCAATTAGATATACATAGTTTGGATGCTATTTTGCAGAAAACATTATCTAAAGGAATCAATACTATTTGTATGCTTGGAACCTTTTATAAACCTTTATTCCTCCTCCAATGGAGTATATATTTTGTTATCAAGTATTAGGGCCACCCTTTTCTCCCTGTATAAATTGCTTATATTCTCAAACTCTCATACCTAAAAGATCAATTAACACAGCAACTTCATTTCCAAAGGTCTTCACAAATGGCACCAAATGTGCACTTTGTTGTTAAACCACTTCCACAACAGTCATGCCAATATAAATACCTACCGCAACGGCCTGTAGTTCTTCAGGTGGCTCCCACAAAAGAGGCGGCTGCGTTGGTCAACTTGAAGCCACTGAATCTTGTGGTATTTTAGTCAAGCTAATGGGGTGGTTTCTTGATAACTACTATCTCAATTAGCTAGCTAGCTAGTATATATGGTTGTCATGGTATGCTAATTACTAACTTGATGATCATGATTATTTGTAAACAGAGTTTGTACTAGAGTTTTGTATTTCAAGACCAGTTTGTACGGAGGTTAATGGTACAAATTGATCTTGTGTACGGATAAAAAAATGTTCTTGATCTTTTGGCGATTTTTGCATCAGAGTTGGTCTTAACTACATATAAAGACGGCTATTAACACCGTTTATTAGCTACGCCTAGTTCGAATTGTACCTAAATGTATAGGTTAACCGTTAACATTGCACTTAACAGCATCATTGGTGAAACCATTAGTCATGTCATTTAGTCAAGGTTAAAACAACTATTTTAACTTTTTCATAAATAGTGTCTGCTTGTATTTATAACATACCAAATAAATTGAAATAAATTTCATATACAACTCAATGAAAACTTATAAGTAGTTCATTCTTTGTTGCGCACCCACACTGTAATTAAAGGATAAGCGACTTAAATGCATATATAGGCATAACCAGATAACCTTCTAATCAGTTACTATCAACGACTAAGTAAAACTATAATGCAAATTTTATCGATCAATAGTTCATTCCAACATGAAACATATGTGATAGCAAAATAGACGCTCGAATACCATAGCACTAGCTAGCTAGTGTCTTATTTATCGAACATTAATCTTTCTGTTCAGCTTTTTACTAATTTTACAAACATAAGCTTGGTTTCTGCTTCAATTTCATAAGATAAACATCACAACAATATGTCATACACAATCTCTTAATCTTACAGCACTAATTAAATTGTTCAGTTTTTACTAATTAGGACGATCCCTCAAGCATTTTTTGCATGAAAAGTGGTTAAAAGAATAGTATCTTTCAAGTGTCGTGAATACATAGATGGAGATTACTTTTTCCGCGTATATATTTCCAGCATTTGCATTAGCTTACGTCATCGTATATGTTCCATCTGTCACGAATCAGCAATCTCAGTGATTCGATTTAACATGGCCTTCATCAAGTTGTTCCACCTACTCAGAGTAGTCAAATTAATCGGTCTTGTGGGAGTTTGGTTGGTATATTTTGACAAGGACCTTTTGCAACTGTAGCATATATTTTCTTTTACATATTTAGAAGAAAGAAGAAGAATTATACGGAGTATTATGTTAGCATGTGTTATCTTAGGATAACATGAAACTTTCGTAGCCTCGTAACTGAAGCTAATCAAAAGCTAGTATAAGATTCAAATATAACTTTTTGATCATGCAGAATAAGTTCCAGGTAGCCAATCGATAAATGGTCACTAGTCACATCCATTCACACTCGAATCCTATGATACAACAGATCGAAAATGGCTGTTAATCATATGGTAGATTAAAACTGCAAGCAATTGTGTGTCGAGAATATGGAATTTTTAAGGTCGAATTTGTTCTTGTTCTAAATCGCTAATCACACATTTTTCCGTATAAGTGATAAATTACATAATTAATTACAAAATAATACCTAAATTAGCAATTCCTGTTCAAAAAATATTACATGGCTAACTAAAGATTCAACTCTACAGTAGTGTTAAGTTATACTCCATAACTTTTAACTTTTTACTCAACAGCAGATGACTGATTGTAACCCCAAATTTTCAAATTTAACTAAAAATAATCAAGTATAAAACCTACGGATAAGTCAAATCTTGAGTTACTATCACCAGTGTATTCAAGTAAATGGTTTTTTTAGAAAAGCAGCAATATATTACACAACCAACCCCAAATAGGGAGGAACAAGAGATACAAATAAGCTACTAGATCTCGAAGAAGGAGAAACAACGCAGCCGGAAAAAAAGCAAAAAATGAACATCCACATAAAAGAACATCACCTAAGAAAAGGATCAAACAAACTACTACCCTGAGACCCCGCCAACTAGCCAAATTCGATATCTGCAGAATTCATATTCCAATTTGCCCAAGAGAAACCCATTTTCGAGCATAGAGATCCAAAGGAGACTCGTAGACTGGATCTGGGGAAAAATATTTTCATTGAAACATTATGCCGTTTATTAACAACCGTGTGAACAAAAAGATTCCTCCAAAACGGTCCTTCCTTCCCGATCATTTATAAATGAACAACCAGAAAATCACCTGTTCAATCTTGTTATTTTACTGATGCCTTGTGTTGGAGCTGCGAATTATCAAACCATGTAAAAGCTTAGCATATCCAAGAAAGTTGAGTTTCCCATCTGTACTTCTTATCCAATCCTTCAATATTGAGTGCTGATCAGTGCTCCCTTGACCCGACTTACATTTCCTGCATCAGCGGTAGTTAAGATATAAAAAACAGAATTATATCAAACTATTAAACGTACTGATCCGGTTATGTCTTATTCTTAACAAGTAACAGGTAAAAAATAAATAAATAATAAAAAAGGAAGAAACAGAAAAAGCTAAAATAGATACGACGATCAGCTAAACAGGTCGAAAGTTGCCCAACCTGAATATAACCTACTAGATAAATTGAGTAATGCTATATAGACAAAAAGTTTAAGCTTAAAAACGGACCTAACCCATTCACCGTCTAACCCATCATAAAGCACATTTATCTCTCCTTTTCCTTGCCATTGATTTTTTCGCGTGTACTATACCAATCATATCGTTAGGGCTAGTTTTATGTCCAAGTTTTAGGCCTATCAATCATTTACTATTAATTTGTTTCTCAATTGTACTTTTATACTTACGGATAGTGTTTCACGTCAAACTAACTCATTACCTAGCCCCACCCCAACCCAGACCCAATTCTGTCACCCCTAGCCGAGAATTTAAAAAATGGACAACTACATGTGCTAATGCGTCTACTGAAATGACTCGGTTTCCTTCTAGTTCAAAAAATTCAATAGCTGTACTGGCAATGGTCTCCCATCCTTCAAGAGCCTCAAGTTGATGCGGGCTAATTGCAGCGGTCCAGAACTCTTTGAATGGCATCTAAGTATAAGTAAGAGGTATCATCTTGAATCATACAATGAAAAACCAAAACTGTTACCAGGAGTTACACGTGTTGACACAAAACTAATACATTAAGAAATTAAAAAAAAATCTTACAGCGTCCAAAATATCAAGAACCCCTGATTCTTTCATGGCCGCTGTGGATTGCTTCACAAGAGCATACAAGTTTCATGTGTATGAGGTTTGAATGTTTTATGGCCTATACCGGATGAAAAGTGAGACGAGTCTGACTATGTTTGAAGTTAGTTAAATATTTGGTGAGTATACATAATATAGTAACCTCATAAAGGTCATGTTACATTTTTATGGCTTAAGATATGTCCCTGTTTGGTGGACTTGGCTTGAGCTAGCTAGTTCACTGAAGGATCTTTATATTTTTAATCTTTTTTCTAGATCTTGTTCCAACATCTTGATTGTGTTTTAAAGTTTGCCTAGGATGTCGATCGAAGTAGAGGATGACCCAGAAGATGACTCCAACTTCACATTATTTACGGTTCTTCCTTCCTAACAACTCAAATTGAATGAAAAGAAAATTTACATTGTTTGAAAACAAACTTCAAGTTAAGATTATATTATACTGGAATTTGATATAGAAAGTGACTAATAGAACGGCATACTTGTTAGTCAAGTGCAGTTTCAAGCTTGCTCACGATTGAACCCATTGACGAACGCTTTTGCCTATCCCTTTGCAAACACTGATAAGCCATACTTGTAAATGTATCAAAACAAGCTGGTGTGATTTGCTGTCGTAAACTATCATTGATAATCATATCCAGTTTTTGTTGTTGGTAATAGTTTTTAACCAGTGTCGGTAGAACTCGGTGGTGTTCATCACAATCATAATCAATACAAGGCCTTGAACACAAAACTTCAAATAAAACGACACCAAATGAATAGACATCTGATTCTTTTGTCAACAACATCGTTTCAGCATACATGGGGTCGCAATACCCTATGGTGCCTACAGCATGGGACAAAAGAAAAGTATATTGTTGGTTAGCAGGATCAAGTCTAGAAAGCCCAAAATCTGCAACTTTGGCATTCCAGTTCTCATCCAATAAGATGTTGCCACTTTTGATATGATGGTGTAGGACTCGTTGTTGGGTCCCTCTGGGATTATGAAGGTATTGTAGGCCACGAGCCGCCCCAACACATATCTTGAGGCGTTGGATCCAAGTGCGATCAGAGCTACGTAGATAAAGGTCAAAACTTTTATTAGATGCATAGTCGTAAACAAGTATCTTCTCATTATTCTCATCACAAAAGCCTAAAAGTCAGATGATATTTTCATTTCTGTAACTAGAAAGTAACATGATCTCCTTCCAGAACTCAACATCTCCTTGCCCAAGTACACGATCCAAGCGTTTTAGAGCAACAACTACCGGACCCTTAGAGAGGGATATTTCCCTTTATAGACATTTCCAAATCCACCTCTTCCAAGGTAGTTATCATTACCAAAGTTCTTGGTTACCTGTTTTATGACTTCAAGTGAAATTCTTAGGTGTTCAAACTCTTTCATGAAATTGGACATTGAATTGGTTGTCACCAAAGTGCTTCCAACAATTACAATTAGGTGTTAAGAAAAACTATTGTTTCTTTCTTTATGTTCAGATTGAAGAAGAAGACTTTAATGAATTGACTTGTCTCTTGTCTCTTGTCTCTTAGAGCTACTTAATAATACCAAACTGAAACTAATTAATAGCTAGCTCATTGGTCTTTGGTTGAATTATTCATTTTTAGTTTTTATATTGGCATGAGGCGTTATAATATGTGGATAGCTCAAATGCTACCTAGTAGTTATGATCGGTAGGTTTAAATATATATAATCAAATATAAATATAAAAATATGATTGGTACATTTGAAAAATTGATGAAATGAGATTAAGAGAGAGAAAAGAATTCCACTAATCAAAATATTAGGCTTACTTATAGAAATAAGTAAGTGGGAAGTGAGTCTATTTAGCAAGGTTAATAATGGTTTAATCCTTAAAGTTTCATTTTTTTTTTTCGTTTTAACCACTCAAGTTTTTTTATATGATTTAATTCTTGAAGTTTCAAAATTTTGTTGGTTTAACCATTCAAGTTTATTCTACTGCAAAAATTTGATGGTTTAACCCCTATAATTTATATTTTATAATGATTTCGCTCTTTAAAGTTTTTTTTAGTTTAATCATCTAACTTTCAAATTTTTAACGGTTTAACCCTTCAAAGGGTTAAACCATAAAAAATTGCAAACTTAAATGATTAAATCCTTAGAAAAAAAATTGAGTGGTTAAAACGAAAAAAATTAAAACTTTGAGGATTAAACCATTATTAACCCCTATTTATAATTACTCATATATTATAATTGAAATTTAACATGGAATATTGGACTACTACTATATGATATGAATAGATAAATATACAAAGTATGTTACAATCTTTTATCTAATAGTAGTGCCTAATAATGTATATCTAATATGTCTCATATTTTTAACTTTTGACACATGAATTTTACTCATCATAACTATTTATATTTACCACTAACTATAACATCATTTTCAATAAACATACATTGTTAGATACATGTATCATTTTGGTTTATCGATATTACATAATGTATGCTTATCGCATCTATGATCAATCACACCTGGTTTTGACAAAAAGCGGTACACCATCAAATTTGATGCATGAACCATAAATTATGAATTGAATTGTTATACTTGATAGTATGAACTATAAAGTTAATGGTGTAAATCAGTTGAGTTTTTATTGACTAATGAGCTCGACTTCAACTTTGAGCTTATTCATGTCAAGCTTTTATTGATTTCGAGTTCAAAGTTAACATAAAAAAATTAACTTTTTAAGAGCTCGGTGAGGTGTACCGAGTTTTAACATTTTTAGGAGACACTTGCAATGCCGCTCATTGGCTCAATAACAAAAGCCTATGATAAATACACCAAACTTTTTCATACGTACACCAAAATGTATGCAGTACAGTACTGTACAGTACACATTATAATGCATAAAGTCGGTGTATGTATAAAAAATGAATGGTATCAACTTCCATAACAAAACCCTTGACACTGTAAATTTTTAAACATAGTTACTTTCTGTCGAAAAAAGCTCCGGCGAGCTATGGCGATTTCCACCACCAGACGAACCCTAACATCTCTCTTCTCTCGCATACTATCATCATCGTCCTCCTCAATTTCTTCTCGTTCACGATTTGCTCTGCCACTGCTGGACCACAACCACCAATCTCCCCAGCTCGTTCCACACCGTCTCTCTATCCGACTCAAAACATCCGGGTCGGGTTATTCTCCGTTGAACGATCCGTCGCCGAATTGGAGCAATCGTCCCCCAAAAGAAACGATCCTACTTGATGGATGTGATTACGAGCATTGGCTGATTGTTATGGAGTTCCCTACCGACCCTAAGCCCTCTGAAGATGAAATGATTAATTCTTATGTCAAAACCCTAGCTACCGTTCTCGAAAGGTATTATTCATCATTAGTAATCATCTATGTATACATAATTACATTCATCTATATGTATATGCTCCGTACTGTTTTGATTAAATTGTTAAACCCTAATTTATCTTATACTAATTTTTAGATGTTTATGTTAGTGATTGATTTAGTATTAGGAATGGAGTGGATATGCAATATTGTAATGTGATTGTAAGTGTGATTATGTTTGGTGGTTTTCAGTGAGGAGGAAGCAAAGAAGAAGATATACTCTGTTTCAACGACAACTTATACCGGATTTGGTGCTTTGATATCTGAGGAGTTATCCTACAAAGTCAAAGGTATGCTAAATGTTGATACGTTAAGGGGTAATCGGTCCAGCCTATATGAAATTACTCTTTTATGTACGCTTTTGTTATCTTTATGCTATCTATGGATTCATTTATGTAACATAGAAAATTATAACTTAGATGGAATAAGCTCCCAATTGAGGATTGAGATTAGAAATGAAATCCCTATCAAGGCATGTGTATTATTTCGTACCTATACGAAAGAAAGTTAGTTACTCTACCACAGTCTTTTAGAAGTGCCCCGTGAAACATACAAGCAAGGTTTTCTTTATGTTCGGATGGTTCTGTTAGTTTCATCGCATGTTACTTGTTGCTTTGTGGTAAACTGCAGAACTCTGTTATGTTGCACAACGTATTGTGTACTAAGTTATTTTCATACCTAGTACCTACTGTTAACAAAATAACAAGTTTGTTTTAGCTTTGGCAACTTGTTAGTTCTTATCCTTGATGAGCTTGCAGATTTCTACCAAACTAATACATGTATAATGCTAACCAGCAATATTGCATAAAGAGGTTGGGTGGATAGTACATGATGACTGCTTCAATAGTATTTTATACGTATAAATTATGAACACTCTGTGTGTCTTTTATAGTAAGAATGATGTTGGAAATTATAATTACTTCTCGTTTGAACTTTAGACCCAAAACAGTGGCGTTTGTAACTCCAATGATACTCCGTATCAGTTAGAAGCCTGGGATAAAGCTATTGTGATCAGATTCTAAGGTTGTGGGTGAGAAGTACATGGATTTCATAAATTTTATTTTGTAAATATATTTTACCAATACTACATTAATCAAGATAAGTTAGGTAACAGATCAAGATAGAGTGGATTAAAGTATTGGTTAACAATTGACTCGTGATCAACCATCACAAGATAGCCTAGTGGTTGGCGTCCTGTTATCCTCATAAGAGGTCTCAGGTTCGAACCTCGCTAGAAGCATATCTTGTGATGGCCAGGGAAAGGGTCGGAAACGGTCATGGGATAACCCGGTTAGGCCGCGTACATCTGCGTAAAAATACTCGCCCTCCCCGGGTAAGCTGAACAGGGAAAACCTCCCCCGTTTACCGTTTAATTGACTCGTGATCACTAAATATAAATCAAGTTAATGCATATTCGTATTATTGTGTCGAACTTTACCCTTCTTTTATGAAATATTATGTTCCTGATATCGGTTTGACAAAAGAATCCATAATTCTGCTTGCTTGATTAATTGAAGCACACATGTGTTGGGCTTTGTTCTCTTACTTCCAATTCTTAACAAAACTGCTTCAGTGAAAAGAAATAACAACTTTTCTTTTTGAGCAGGTCTGCCTGGTGTTCTTTGGGTTTTGCCTGATTCATATCTTGATGTTCCCAACAAAGATTATGGAGGTTTGTAACAACTGCAAATGACTTCTAGTTACAGCTTCATTATTTTATTCTTTTAATTTGCTTACAAATATGTCAAACATATGTTTTTATTTTCATGTTTGTAGGAGATTTGTTTATTGATGGTAAAGTCATCCCTCGGCCTCAGTACAGGTTCACTGACAGGCAGCAAAACACTAGACCACGTCCAAGACCTCGATATGACAAGCGTCGTGAGACAATGCAGACCATACGTAGAGAGCCAATTCAGAGAGATGGTTGGGCCCAACCCCGACCAACGACAGACCAGACACCCACTCAAAATGCTAATGGAGGGTTTCCTCAAAACCAAGGTGGGTCTGAAGGGTCCAGCAGCTGATGCCTTAATGAGCCACCTACATTTTGTTAGTATTTAGATTAGTTCAGCAAGTGAACTCTTTTTAAGTGGCATCACTTGTTTAGCATATTATGTTTTGTCGGTACTTGGTACGGAATCAGTATTATAGAACATTTTGTGTAAACGTTAATTTATGTCATTGCATGATTTCATAATCACTCTTCAAGTTTTATGTGCTTCGCCTATATAGACATACTTGTTTATCATATGTATCTTTCACGTTGACGTAAATTGTAACATTTTATGCAGAAAGTTCTCAAATTTAAGATTACCTTCTCATTCTCTTGCTAGATATAACAAAGTGTCAGTTTTCTACCAATTAACAGAACTGCAGAAGTTTCAAGATGGCTGACCAAAAGATTTAAAATGCTTAAAGCTTATTCATCACACTATGTGGCCACCCCAATGTCTCAATACAATATTCTCAACAGACAACTTGAATATAATGTATGATAGAATTAATTTAAATAAGGTCTAGCAGTGGGAGGAGCTCTGCAACCAAGAGGTTGTGGGTTCAAGCCTCATGATAGGCATGTATATATTCGTGTGATATTATGTGTGGTATGTTAAATTATAGGATTGTCTTTCTTAAACAAAATAATAAAATAATAATAATATTAGAATATAAATAAAGTTTCAAGAATGTATTTATATTTTAAAAAACATCAATATACATTCTTGAATATTCTTTACTTGACGTTGACTTTGATAGTCCCCTACGACCAACATGTAATTTGCAAAATCTAAGGGGGTGAACTGATCCTTAAAATAACACAGGGGCTATTTATGTAATAATATAAACTCTTTCGTATTCGTTCAGACCAAAACGCTACTTTCGCAAACAGTGAATCTAATATCCATCTGTTCAAATCTTAATTAGCTGACCTCCGGCGATCAATCAACTCTAATTCCGTCATAACGGCGATAGAGACGGCGTCAATCATTACTTCATAAGGTACTCCTTGCATCGATCCAGATCTCATTCATTTTTCTCTGATCTGTTTATTTATTTAAATTCCTGTAAATTTCATATCATTGAAAAAATAAACGGAAAATTTTAGAAATGAATTCGAACTACGGAAGATCAAATCAATCCGGATCTTTAAACAGCTTCGATTTCGATCTCGGAATCAATTCGAATCGTTCAAAGCCTCTTAATGCACAAAAAAACAATTCATACACGCAACCAAACCCTAACACAACGACGTCGTCTTGGCAACCGAATAAACCGTCGTGGACACACCAACCGGCAGCTCCTACGCCGTCAGGTGGGCCGTTAAATGGACCTACGTCTATGGTTGGAGATATTACTGGCAGGAGCTGGGCTTCGTCAGCACCGTCTACGAATATTGGAATTGCAAATAAGAACGCGAACTTGTTTGGTGATTTGCTCGGATCGAATTTAGGTGCTGGGAAGGGGAATAGTAGTAATGTTCCTTTGAAGAATGTTGGGTCGGGTTCGTCGGGAATGGGTGGTAGGAATGCCTATTCGATGGGAGGCATGGCTGATTCATTACCGAAAACTGGTAATGGTGTGAACAGTGGTGGCGGTAGTAGCTGGGGTTCGTCTCAAGGTTTTGGGAATTATAATACTAGTGGTTATGGTAGTGGTAAGAGTCAAAATATTGGAGCTCCAATGATGAAAGGTTCAAGTGGTGGTATTGGTGGTGGCGTGAGTTCAAGTAAGGATCCGTTTGGTTCGTTGGTTGATTTTAGCTCTAAGCCAGCTACTGGGATGAAAGCAGGAAGTAAAACAACTGCACCTAAAACATCAGGGGATGATGCGTTTGGTGGCTTTCAAAATGCATCGAAAGGTAGCACAAATGCTTTCTCTGGTAACACTAGTTTTACAAGTTCAGGCGCTGGTTCTCCATCGAAATTTGACGATTTTGGTTTTGGTGGTATGTCAAGTCAGCCATCTCCAACTATTCAATCATCAAGAGGCAATGTTGGTTCTATGGGTTCTCAATCGAAGATGGATGATTTTGGTTTTGGGGGTATGCAAAGTCAGCCTCCGGTTCAATCATCTGGCGGGAATGATTTTGATGTGCTTTTCACTTCACCTTCAACTGCCACTGGTAATGCTTCAAAGGGTTCGGACAATATTGTAAACCAGCAATTCGCAGGGGCTGAGGATTGGGGTTTTGAATCTGATATTGGCGGCAGTGGTGATGTGGGTGGAACGACTGAGCTTGAAGGGCTTCCTCCGCCACCAGCTGGTGTGACATCTTCATCTGCAAAGAGCAAAGGAATGGATAATTACAAAGCTGGGCAGTATCCTGATGCCATTAAATGGCTGTCTTGGGCTGTAATCCTTTTGGAAAAATCTGGTGATAATGCTGGCACTATGGAAGTTTTGTCATCAAGAGCTTCGTGTTACAAAGAAGTAGGGGAATACAAGAAGGCAGTTGCTGACTGCTCTAAGGTACTATTCTAGTTATTTCTTTGTGTTTTAAATAGTTTGTTATTTTTAATTGTTAATAAATTCTGTTTAGTTGTATGCACCAAATGTATCATGTGTGATTGAGTTATCAGCCTGAGGTTTAAAGTCTTATCTAAGAGAGCACTTTTAGTAGTGGGCCTTTACACTTCGTTTATCGATACAAGGTTCTTTAATAGTTGGCCTTTACTACTCATGTAGGTGTTAAGTCCGATGATTCTATGTTTTTTTGCTTGAGCTTACCATTTATCTTATAATATATCTAGGTAGGCTTAAAATGAATTTAACATAGATAAACCTCCTAGGTCTTCAAAACATGAGTATGAAGAACTTATGGCATTTAAATTCTTCTCAGTTTGTATAGAACTGTAAATGTATGGTACTCTTCCTGTCTTCCATCCCTTGCTGGGAAGTCAACTCTCACCTACTTTCGTTTTTCCAAAGTTTCCTTCAAATTTAATAATCTACTCTTTTATTTTGGTGTGTATTTACACCAAGGTATTTTAGTCAACATCAAACATGTCACACTATTAGACAAAGTCATATTTATTTTCACCAAGCGACCAAGTAGTAGTAATTCTTTACTTTAAAATGCACTTCAAGGGCGTAAGCTGTTAACAACTTATATGGAGTATACTGACCTCATAAGACTTTTCATTCTTGGGGCCATTTTATCCAGATTCCTCTTTTTCCTATATCTATTCTTCTCATTTTTATGTTTCATTTTCATGTTATTCGTATTTGATCTGGTACATATTTGATGCTCTGCAAGTCCAACATTGATCCTGGAAATTAAGACTATCATAAATAATGCAAATTAAGTCTTATAGTTATAAACCCTTCTCTTTAAAACATTTGAATATTATTCTGAACGGAATTCCTTTTAGAAATGGCTTTATAAGGATCCAGATATCATGACATCTATTGTGTTGTGTAGGTGCTTGAGCAAGATGGTAAAAACGTCTCAGTTCTTGTACAACGTGCACTGTTGTATGAGAGCATGGAGAAATACAAGCTTGGAGCCGAAGACCTCAGAACTGTCATGAACATTGATCCTGCAAACAGGGTTGCAAGAAGTACAATTCACCGTCTCACCAAATTGGCTTGCTGAGCAAGGATCTAAAACGAGTATTTACAGTTTGTCACATACCCTTTCTTGTATTTCATTCACGAGTTTAAATATTATACTACATCAAATATCAAATTTGGGCAATAATCATTAAAATCATATAAATTGTTTTTTATGCCGTTGGTTTTTAGAAAATGACAAAGAGTGTTGTATTCCATATTGCATTAGAGTTTGTTTTATTCTCTTCTTTCCTTGCTTGTAAAACTGACATGTTCATTCAGCTTGTTCTTTTGACTAATGCATCCTTATTTTGCCTTAATGAATCTCTTTTCGCATTAGTAGCTTTGATTTCACGGTCTGATTTGACTATTTGAACAGTCTATATATACGATGAGCAAACTTTATCTAACGAGTAGTGTTTCCCGTGTTAGATACTATACATATTATGAAACACAGCTTAGCTAGTTAAACAGGTTAATTAAATTTGTTGTGATATATTTCCTATCAGGAGTGTGTAAAATTCACAGTCAATGTGCAACAAAGAGTGTTGCATCTTGTTCAGTTTTAGATTATTCTTCAAACATCGTTTTCTGGGCCAGTTTGCTGTGTCAGATTTTGGACCAGATAACTCGGAAACCGTTTTGGTTATTCGAAGCTACTGTCTTTTTAGTCACCGGTTTCTGGGTCCAGACAGTTTACAACAGAAAATTTTGATCAAGAAATACTGGTTCAATATTAGAGATGTAGAGTTCGTATGATGGACATGCCAAAAATATGTCATGTTGGTTAGCCTAATCCCGTGGCTCCCACTATTGGGTGTCATCATCTATGTGTCATCTGATTGGTTTACTGGTTCGTTCTAGAATGATGTATAAAAATCAACCTAACAGTAATACTAATCGCTAAATTTCACAACCTATGTGATTTATACCAATTCTAGAAATACTTTTGCTTTTATACATGATTAGTTTTAAACCGTGTATATACACACAAGTTATTTGTGTAATTATACGAATGCGAATAATTATGCGGGTCCTGTGTACAAACGGGAATAAAGCTGGAGAAGTAATAAAAGGGTACTATTTCCTATTAGAATAAAATAAAATGATTAAATTGATACTCGTATGTACAGATAACGAGATACCAAAATATTTAACATAATCATTCAAATTTTTAGTTACCTTATAAGTAATTCAATCTTATTACATTATTAATTATTTTTCTATGACATCACGATGTCCTAAATTTTAACTAGTTAGATGAAATTAAAGAATTTGATTAGTTAATTGAATTTTTTATAATGTCATACCCGTTTCCTATATTATATTTAAGATGAGATGTTACTTTCGACTTAATCTTGATGTTGTGCTCTTATTAGAGAAATAACAACTACGATCAGTCTTGATTCTATAAAATTAAAAATGTGTGAATTTTGAGTTTATTTATTTAAGAAGTAGTTCGAATAACTAGGGTGTGTTTAGTTACGTAAAACTTTTTACATTTTTCTTTTTCGGTTTTTCTAGAGAATGAATAGTGTTTTACTTTTCTAGAATAGCAATGAAAGTTTAGAAAATGCATACAAATGTGAGAGTTCAATTTTTTCGTTTAACTAGAGAAATATAAAAAGTAGTTCTCAACTTCAGTTATATTAAAAAGAAAAAATCAAAACTAAAATTTGAACATGTTTTCTAAATTTTTAGTTAAAAAAAAAAAAATCCAACAAACACCTTTAATTTTTAAGAGTATCTATTTACGTCCATCAATATTAATTATCAATTGATTTTTAGGACCCAACTATACGCTATTACTGATAATTTGTAAACGTTTGCAAACATTCAAGGGTTAAGTTTAGGACTTTTTTTGCAGATTATCATAATCATAATGACAAATTTGGCATCTTCCAAATGAAACGATTAGTGTCTTTTTCCTTTTGATTAGTTTCTGCTCCTTATCATATATATGTATTTGACGTGTGGCATTTTAATTATCATAACAATTTTACAAATATATATAACTTGTTGATTTACATTATCATAAACTAATGATTAAGAAGACTCGTTACTTACACACTTTGTTCGCTCTTTCTGCATACTTCCATAGTGATAATAATAGTCCATATATCTACACGGAATTATCCAATGATATTTTTTGCTTAATTTTTAATCGTTTTACATGATTTTAAAACGAGTAACTTTTACATGATTTTAAAACGAGTAACTGTGTGAGTTGGAATACGACTATAATATGGCATAGAACTAGCAAGTTGCATAAAAGATGTGTTCGTGTGGCACAAATTGAGCGGCACTTTGTGTATATGGAACCTATATTTGTTGGGACGGACCCAAAAATTTAGTTACGAGGGAGCGAATTTAAGCCCTATTTTCTAAAAGGCAAATATGAAAATTTCTTTGAAATATATAAAAAGTTTTTATTTTTAAAGGGACGAATATGAAACTATTTAACCCTTAATAATACAAATATTTGCCTCATACACTGCTTCATTCTGTCTTTGCCCATGTGTAATTTTACCATACGCTAACGTTAACTTAAAGAAGTAAAAGGGTTTATATAAGTTTGAAGGCTAAATTATACGAATAGATCTATCTTTGTAGATTTAAAACTTATTATTCACTATATTGTATTGTATATGAGAAATACGAATCAATTATTAAAACTATATACTGTATTTGATCCTCTATAATATCCGAGTATAATATAGTAGTAACATGTATAGGTAGCTAATTAAATATTACTCGTAGTCGAGTACATGTACGTACTGTAAATTTAACTATAAAAAACAGGTACTCTGTATTTTGAGATTTACGTTGTATTAATTGTGTCTCCATTATAAAAATAGTACGAACGTCTTGAATTATTATATATTATATTTAGTCACAAAACCAAATTCCATACGTACTCTTATATATATATATCTATTTCCTCTTTCTTATTTGTTTGTGTTAAGTTATTTTTTCCTCACTATATAGCAATACCAATAGCAATCTAATTTCAACAGCAACAACAAAATGTGTGGTGGAGCTGTAATCTCTGATGCTGATCCGATGGTGCAACGAAGCCGGAAAGTGACCACAAATGATCTCTGGAACGAGTTCGACCTCTTTGGTTGGGATATCAAGCCGCCATCTCCACTCCAAACCACCACCAACGACAGCAACCTCCATGAATCTACTTCAAAAGCAGGTGACCGAATATTTATTTTTACCCATGAAATCTATCTATATATATATACAGATTACGACGTATAATTGTTTTTCAATTTATATACATACCACATACGTGTACGCGATGTATAAACTTGTGAAGTATTGTCTAGATATATGATAAAAAGTAAATGTTATTATAGATGTGATTTTTGTTTCTGTTTTCTACGCAGGATATTACGTACGAATTGAATCATACATGGTAGACGTTTATATATGTTTTGAGCTTATTGTTTTTCCAAACGCTAAGGGTGTGTTTATTTACGGAATTTTTTTTCAATCTTTTCATTTTTCGTTTTTCTATAGAGTGGAGAGTGTTTTACCTCTTTAGAAATGCAATGAAAATTTAAAAAGTTCGTTCAAATGTGAGAGGTGGATCGAGTTTTCTTTTTCCCGTAAAAAATATATATGGAAACTTAAAGATCAATGAAAAAAAATTTAGTTATAAGAAGGAAAATGAAAATTTTCCATTTCTTATACTAGTTTTTTGGAAAACTTGGATTTGAAATTTTTTCAAATTTTCTAGTTTTCTTAGATCGAAAAGTGTTATGAAAAATGAAGAAATTTTCTGTAACCAAACGCGGCTTAAATATTCATTAAGTTAATCATCATTTCCGGTTGCAGTATAGTAGTGAATTATTTGCGTAAATATGGGTGAACTGCAAAAGATTTTGAACATTTTTGCTTTCTAAGCAACTTTTATTTAGCTCTGGTCACAAGATTAACGACGATAATTTCTACTTCTGTGTTTCGTATAATAAGATTTGACTGCAAAGATTTTTAATACTTATTATTAATTATTACTAGTTGTATATGCACATATATATACACACCGATTATATTTAGGATTTAGAATATGATAATTATGAAATTAATGGCTTTTTACATTCATATCTAAGTATTTATGATGTCAATATATTATTAGTTTTAACTATTAGAATGATGACATTATAGGTAGGTAGGTGTTTTCTATATATAATTTAGGATATTATTATTTTTATTATTGGAGTAATCATGTTGGATAAATTCATATATATGTAGACTTTATCAATCATTCAATCAATTATCTTAGAATAAATATTAGTCTCAAATATGGATTTGTACTTAAAACAATTATATGATTTTGCGAATCAGAACATTTTGCTTTAAAGATTATATTCGTCAAATAAGTTGATAGCCAACAACGATATACTGCTTTAGAAGTTGAACTAATTTAGATTCCAAATTCTTTAGTTTCTTAATTAAAATTAAAGATCAAATATCTTAGAGATTAGCACTTTAGCCGCATCAAATATATATGTTGTTAATCTATCGAGTAAATTTTCAGGTCGCAACAAGAATGAGGCTCAGGAATCGATCGATAAAAAGAGCAAGCCACGAAAGAACCTCTACAGAGGAATCCGACGACGACCGTGGGGCAAATGGGCCGCTGAAATCCGTGACCCACAGCAAGGAGTTCGTGTATGGCTTGGAACATACAACACTCCTGAAGAAGCTGCCAAAGCCTATGATGAAGCTGCAACACGTATTCGAGGCAATAAGGCAAAACTCAACTTCCCACAGTCATCAAACAAGAAGCTATGTGTCGAGACCGCCACCGAGTCATCAAGTGATAAACCAACAATGGACTATGATAGTCTACACAACAACTCGACAACTGATCAGTTGGAATTTAAGGAACAAATTACCAACTTGGAGACTTTCTTGGGTCTAGAACACGAGTCGACTCAGTTAGATGGGCTCGGGTTCGAGTCTAATGATATTTGGGCACCGTTTGAAGTTTGAACGATAAATTATTGACCATGAACGTGTTCAAGTATTATTATAATTATCGAGCATGCGGCTTATGATGAAGATATATACTCGTATAGTATATTAAGTTCTGCCACTACTCATTTTGTATGCATGGTATGCACGTAAAAATACGTATACATATGAGATATTGCAGTAATTGTGCATGCATTATATGGACTTAGTATTGTTGTAGGAAACGTGTGATCGTGTGCTTACGTATTTGTTTACGCATGTAAATATATATAATACATGGTTTTTGAGTTTGTGTATATCGTGCATTTGTACTAGCTTGTAACTTGTAAACAATGTTTTGAAAACAGAAAACCGAATCTGACCGGTGAGGGGTCTGGTTCCGGTCGAACCGGTCCGACCCAAAACCGATCCAAAACGCAATTATTTAAAAAAAATAATTCAAAAACCGATCAAACTGGTCCGATTTCCGGTCAAACCGTCCGTGTTTGACCGGTTCGTTAACTGGTCAACTATTGGTCAAAACCGGTTTTACCCGGCTCGGAAACCTCAAAATTCCCGGTTGAACCGATTGGACCGGCCGGTTCGAACCGGTTTTTAAAACATTGCTTGTAAGCAATGTTTTGAAAACCGGTTGACTCGGACCGGTCCGGCCGGATTTTTTGTGATTTCCAGTCGGTTAAAAACCGATTTTGTCCATGGTTTGACCAGTCAACGACCCGGGCGATTTTCCGGTCTAACCCGGTTGAACCGGTTTCCGGACCCGGATTGAACCGCATTTTTATATATATATTTTTATTTTTCAATTTTAATAAAATTAAAATGATAATAATAATATTATTGAACTCAAAAATTCCAATAGATTAGTTGAAGCAAATCTCCCTTGTTTTTTTTTCCTTTAGATATCGATAAAATCACTCAAACTTCTGAAATAGAAATCCCAATCACTCAAAACCCTTAATCGTATTAAGTGTTCACACAAAGAATGAAAAAAGGGGAAGATTCGTCATCTCCAAACCTTCTGCGAACAACCAAAATCAAAGCCCCCAATCTTCTCTCGCGATTATGATATATAAGGGGACCATGATGAGCGCGATGATGATAGCCGTTATAATCGAGACGATGATGATGACCACGATAATGATAATAGATAGACGAGTGAGATGATGGCCGAAAAATGCTACCGGAGTTATTCCCGTTTATATGAATGGTCAGGAAGAAATATGATAAGCCGTAATTTACAAAAGTTTAAAAATAATTAGGTTTATTGATTATTTATATCGTAGTCTCACTAGAAACCCTTATGGGTTTATGGGCCTAAAGTTCATGAATATTCGTTGAGCCCTAAATAGTTGTAGTAAAGAACGGTTATATGTGTAAACAGTTAAACCGCCGGTCAAACCGGTCCGACCGATCCAACCGGATCCGGAGACGTTTTCGATTTGATCTGGTTTTCGGTTTTAAAAACATTGCTTGTAAGACGACTAGTTGTCGTCGTGAAAGGAAGTGGCGAAATTAAATAAACAGCCGTCAAGATGTAAATTTAATTTAATGCATCTTTTTTCAGTTTTAACCTTTTGTGACCATATTATTTTTAACTTAAGTTGTGTTTAATATTCACACGAGACAACCATCATTAATAAGTCATCATTATCATATATTCGTTACATCATATCACTACTTATATTGAATTAAAAACCCCCAATAAGCGGAGAATCCAAGGTTGGACTATTTGAATTAAATTAAATATAATTTAGTAAAGATCAGATGCAATGAATGGTATTACTAACATCTTAATCATTCTAACGTGTCCCCACTTACTTGAACAAGAATCTTGAAAATCATATGACATGTCTCAATCAAACTTTTTGTTATCAAATTGCCAAGTGCCTAAACTTTTTCAAGAATTTTTTTAACATCACACCTCCAAAATCATATCATACTACTCCCTCCGTCCCATTTAAAATGACCATATTATTATTTTGAAATGATCCATTATAAGTGCACTTTGATATTTAACCAATTGAAAAAGAATTTAACGGGTAGATTTTATATTTGATTAATGAAAAGTATAGTTAGTGAAGAATCTTAAAACTACGTGCAAAGTTAAAGTGAACATTTTAAATGAGACGGATGTAGTAATTGATATCGTATCTTTCTTATATTATGGCACTTTTGAATTAGAACAAAAAGTTAATTCGTAAGTTTAATATCGGTACGTTACAATGGGTTTGAATGTTTGTGTGTTTGAGTGTATATCTCAACTTATACCGATATATAACTCATGTCATTGCATATTTCTAATAATATAATACTAGTTTACGACCTGCAAAATTTACGGGTTGACTTTATGATATATCTTATATGGATGTGTTATATAGATTTAATAAGTGTTTTGGTGGTGGTGTACGGTACATCAGTTTGTATTGTTTTAGTTTTAAACGGAAAATGTATTAAGGATTTGAATTGTGATAGATTTTGGATTGATGAGTCCAAATTAATAAATTAATTAATAGGGATAATATTGTGTATAATATCACTTTGTTATTTGTATTGATTTGATATATAATAATACCATAGTATTTAAAATCGTACGGATATGATTTTCCAAATAAGCAATTTTATCGGTTCATCAGGTAAATACTATTTTGTACTTAAAAAAATAACGCTCTTTTCAGTGCATTGGTGGTTTTCATCCATCTAAGTTACTCTTTGTAATTTAAATCAACAACCTATAATGCATTACTTTGTCTTTTTAACTTTGACGAAAAATGACAAAACATGACAACTCAAATGCAGACTCTACTAACCCGAATGACATTAACACAACCTTAGAAGATTAAATGGTAAATTATTTTAGGGATGTAAATCGAGATATAGAGAAATTAGTGGGCATATGAGTAAATTAATTAATCAATTATTGATAATATTGTACATGATACCACTTCATTTTTTGTATTTGTATTGTTCTTTAATAATAATACTATATTATGTACAGAAACTTGAATTCGTTAATTAAAAAGTTAAACTGTTAGCTTTAAGATTTCAAATCTTGTAATTCGATATCTTTTTTTTTTGTTTCAATTTTGCGTCGTATTTTCAGTAACTAATTTTACATACATGAGGATAACCGAAACCCGCGAATAAATATGAAAAACCGATGGGTAATACTAATTGGGTACCCAATGGGTATTGAGCCGGGTATCAGTATAAATATTCTAAACCAGTATGTGTACGGATACACTAAAACCTGTTGGAAACCGATCCATTGGCATCCATAATTCAGACATTGTAATTTAGAAATTGATAAAAAATTAAATAAATGCAGTAGTTTTGGTACAAATACATTAAAATCCACCGGAACCTGGCACGTTAGCATCCATGATCCAAGAATTGTAAATTAGAAATTGATAAAATGATTCAAAATAGTAGGTCGTATAAGAATTTAAATCATTGAGCGATGAAATGAAGTTATGAATTTTTTAGAATTGAAAGTAACATTTTTTTTTTGGGGGGGGGGGTGGTTTAGAAAAAATAAAATAAATAAGATTGTGGAAGAGTTTGAATTATAGTAGAAATAATAAATTATAAAATATTTGTAGGATAATTAAATGAAAAATAGATGATTTATATTGTAAATATTGAAGGGTATATTAGTCTTTTAGTCACATAATAATTGGATTAATGATGTCATTAAATAAATTAAGGGTTAGATGTTAATTATTGATCTCCATCTAATGGTCCTTATTCTCTCGATATTTTTCTTTTAATATATAAGATAGATTGATTATAGACTCGTTTTGTATATAGTTGTAAAATGGAAAGATTCTATAAAGGGTGGTAATATGTGGCAATTTATTGTAAACCGCTTTTTGGATGTTGAGTAGCCCTTGATGATGTGATTTGTTTTCTAAGAGCATACATAGTGGGGAGTTTTTGTCGCCGTTCCTAACCGAAAACATTGTCAGACAGCATTCTCCCACTCCGCGATAACGTTCTAAAACGGAATCAACGCTGTTAATTTTTATTTTTTTTCTTTTCTAATTTTTTTCCCACACTCAATGATTTAAGAATTCAAAAATAAATTTTGAAAACACTATATATAAACTCAATATCTCCACTCTTTTTCACCTTTTTAGCCTCGAGTACTCTGTAATATATCACCACTCTCTATGCTCCAAGCCATTCAACTTAAATGTGTAGAAAAGGTGTTCAAACAAATTAAGCCCAAAAACAAAACCTCAAACTAACCGGTCAACAAAATGGGACTGTGATATAAAAAAGTTCGACATGACTAGGTTTTAGCGAGTCTACCAGAACTAATCAGGCCCAATTTACGACCAGCTCAGTAGGCATGAACAAAAAAACCAAAACCGGTTCGATTTTTTCAAAAACCGGCAGTTTGGAACCGGTTTTGATTATAGACGTTAGAAACCGGTTTGACCCGAACCGGTTAGAAAAACCGGTTTGAAACCGATTTTTGGAGCTGAACGAAAAGTAGCCATTTTTTGCCCCTTTTTGACCTTCCTGAGTCGGATTTTCCGGTTTTTTTTTTTTTTACCATTTTGTCATTCTAAAATTAGTATAAATAGATACTTTGGGTATGGTTTAGTCACAACACTCAAACTTGCTCATTCTACTCTTAAAACACTCAAAACGCTTACGATTCGCATACAAAACTCTCAAAACGCTCTCAAAACTCTCAAAATGGCAACTCAATATTCTTCAACTTCCGCCGGTGTTGGTTCTTCAAATGCACCAACTATTGTTCAAGTTTTGGAAATCAAACGAAATCCGGAGATTTGGTGTAATTACAACAAAGTGTTGTTGTTAATTGTTACGACTAAGGCACATTGTAAACGTTGCGATAAATTTTTTATATGCAACATGGTATTGTGATGGAGTCAAAACTAATCCGGAGGAGGGTTAAGCAACCAAGTCATGGGATGGTGGTATTTTTACATACGAAGCGGAGCAGTGTCGAGAAGCATTTGCAAGCTCTGTGATTTAAGAAAGTTTGCCTTCAACTACTTCGACAACTCTCGGCTTACTAGGATGATTCAAAATACTCTTCACCCGAGAATATATACATGTAAGTCGTATTACCCTTAGACGTGATACACTTAGTGGAAAAATGCTAAAATGCAACTAAAAACCAGTTTTGAAAACTTAAATACAAATGTATCATTAACAACCGATGTGATGTTTAGTCAACTTCTCATGGTTTGCCCGGTTCGTATCTTTGTGTTACTGCATATTGGATCGATCCCGTAACTTAGCAAATGATGAAACGTACCACTGCTTTTAAAAACTTTGACTATCCTCATACGGGTTAAAATTTATGGCTATGATGATGTACTTTGTATGTGTTTCTAAACATAAAATATAATTGTATTTGTCAAGTCTTAATTATTAATGCATTCTTTTTTTTATAATTAGCATGAGCTGTAAAAAAATTTCCCTTGAAGAGAGATTCGTTGATGTGAGTCTTAAAACACTTCCATCAGACTTGGAGGTTTTGATTTTTGTATGGATGTATTTATATTTAGTTTGTTCAAATCTGATTACTTTTGAGTTCTATGGTTCTATGTTAGATTGTAGATACAAGGCAAAAAATTATATTTGCACAATCATTGTATAACATTGTATTGTATAAGACTCCTCCCAACCCTAAAACAAACTGACTAAAACTAACAAAGTCACCTCAACGCCACGTTAGTTTTTTCAAAAACTGACTGAAACTAACGTTACTTTTTTCTGAAACTGACGTCAGTTTTTTAAAAAACTGACCGAAAATGACTGACCATTCTCATCCCTGCTCCGTCACTTTAATTTTTGAGTCCCGCATTTACCAAATTACCTTTCATTTTATACATACAAAAGGAAAAGGAAAAAAAGAAAAAAAAACGACGGGACTTCGGTTTACCGAAGCTCAAAACCGACAGGGGCAACCGACAAGGTGGTGCCATCCCCGTCGGTTCGTCACTCTTCGTCAGTTTCAAATCGAAGCAAATCAACTATGTGTGTTGGGAAGAGTCTAAAATAGCGTCATCTACCTTTAAACACTACTAATTACTTGGAATTATTGAATGTAAAATGATGTAAGATAATCGAAAGAGATATTGCTAGAAAGTAATTTGATCGGTTCATTTTTAAAACCTCATCCATTTTATTATTATTATGAAATAAAGATTACTTAACATTATTTATGTGATACGCATGTATAATAAGATAAATCAAGTAATACTCTATTATTGATGACCTCATTTTTTGTCTTTATAGGACTATAATTATTTTGCATAAGAAAATACAATTTGTTGATATGCTCTTTTATCTTAAAAGATTCAAATTTGTAATTGAAAAATTTACAAAGTCAAATGTCGTCGTCCACGTTATCACGGATCTACAACTAGTTGTAATTAAAAACTAACTAATTGGTTATTGATTGGAAACACAATTTATGCAGGTAATCGAGCGTTTGCTATAGCCGTTAATCACTCCTGAAAACTTTCCTGTTGTAAAGTTTCATGAAGCATGCCAGAAGATGGACTGAAACCAAAAGCAAAAGACATGTGGAGTAAAACAGGGGAGGTTGAAATCCATATTGATGATGAGTTAATTGGAAGAGGGAGATACAAGTTGAAGAAGATGATAGCAGTGAACAGAGCAGCAGCTGACGCATACAATAAGCTTGTTGAAAAGTTTGGTTTAATGATGGTGTTAATGGGGGCTAATTAACTTGGATTTAAGTAAGCAATGCCACTTTCTTTGTATCAAATTAAATGAGTTTTTGCCTTTGTAATATACAATTGGAAAAGCTCATTTATTTTGGAACGAAGTGATCTATATGATCGCTTTCTATTTTCGTTCTTGTTAGACTGGATTGTGTTAACATCTGTAATGGGTTTTCATCAAATTGTGGAACTGACCCTTTGGTCTTACTTTCTTGTGACTTGGCATACTTGGAATAAACGCTACATGTATGTGCTTTTCTTAAACACTTGTGAACTTATTCCTAAGCACCTAGTTCACACACACCTAGGTTTTGTTATGGATTTAGAGCTAATTGGTCTAGCAGATAAAGGCATAGGACCTGATCGTCATAGTTCGCAATTTCAAATTCCATAGGTTGTATCGACTTTGTATGATCATGTACATTAATCGGAAAGATCTAAAGTGTGGAAACTTCAAGTGAGGTGGTCATTTTGTATGGTTTGTGTGAAGTAATTGCGCTGAAGTTGCTAAAGATCACGAGAAAAGGCAATTGGACATTAGACACAATAAGTAAACCAAGATTCAGAATATGTTTAAGTTTAACTAGTGAGTTATAGTAAATGGGTTGACATACATATAACACAGGGCTTGTGCACAAGCTAATTTTTTACATTGGATTAACTGTACTAAAAGCTGGAGGTTTCTGAATACCCGAACCAACCATGACAGCCCTCAGCGAGGAAACATGGTCCCACTTCTCCGCTTCAGCATATATACTCGATAAAAGTATATACTGCCCACAATGATGTGGTTGTAATTTGAGAAGATTTTTTGCCACCTCATTTCCTAGTTCAACATCTCCATGCAATTTACACGCGCTCAAAAGAGCCCCCAAAACAGATGCATCGGGCTTAAACGGCATCCTTTTGATAAAATCTTTTGCTTCTATTAATAACCCTGCTCTACCCAATAAATCAACCACACATCCGTAATGCTCCATTATTGGAACAACCCTGTACTGAGGCAACATGTATAAATATTTCTAAACCCAGTTTCACTAGACTGGCACGAGCACAAGCTGTTAAAACCGCAACAAAAGTAACCTCATTTGGAGGCCACCCTCTCAATTTCATTATGTCAAACATGTCTAACGCCTGCTTTTCTTTTCCATTTAAAGCAAGACTACAGATCATTGCATTCCATGTACATACTTCCCATGCTTTCAAACACTTTAACTGCATACTCCAGTTCACCCATTTTCCCATATAAAGATATCAATGCTGTCCCAACAAAAGCACTTATTCGATCGTCGTTCATGATAATGTATCCATGTATCTGTTTACCACTCAACAAACCTTGAATCCCAGCACATTCAGCACAAGCAGAAAGTACACTAACATATGTAGCTTCGTTCGGCTTCACTTCACAATCACCCAAACAACATTCTATAATCATCCGTTTAAAAAACGTAATCGCGTTCTCCTGACACCCTACTTTCTCATATCCATTAACAACACTAGTCCACGAATAAACGTCCTTCACTGGCATCCATTTAAAAAACAAAACAGCATCATCCATATCCCCATTCTTACAAAATCCATCAAGCATCGCATTACAAGCAACAACACACGGGTCATGCATTTCATCAAACACCTTACGTGCATACAATAAACACCCACATTGCGCATACATGTTAATAAACGAGGTTCGTACAAATGGATCGGCTAATACACCGCACTTCAGGGCTTGTGTGTAAAGGGGTTTGTCAATGAGGGAAGGGGTTGTTACATAAGAAGCAATGGATACAACAGCTTTGATAAGTGAAGGGAAAGTGTGGGAGTTTGGAGGGATGTTGTGGGAAAGCATATGGGTAAAAAGGAGCAATGTGGTATGTGGTATATGGATATTGAGGTAAGCTCTGATCAGAGTGTTGTAAAGTAATGTGGTGGTCCATGGGTTTGGGGTAGTTTTAAGGTAATTGGTTGTGATTAAAAGTGAATGAATTTGTTTAATTTTGATTGGGTTTTTGATGAAATGTTGAAGGTGTTGGAGTAATGATTCTGGTGGGAAATGCATCAAAGCTAGTATCTTGTACGGTGACTTTATAGTTTACAACAAGGCTGTTTAGCAATACTTCTTTTCTCATCGAGCCCACCTGGAGTCTCTGTTATTACTTGTATTTTTCTAAGGTTATCAAATGTATATCTCCAATTTAATTCCAAGTACAATTAAGAAGATTATTGTTACTGCTTTTTCTTCTTAAAAGCATATAATTATATTATTTTAGAAAACATGAACACTTCGTTAACTTCGTCGGATGTTGCAATAAGAACTGTTAATTGTAAAATGGCTTTTCAACTTGTGGCTGCTATTTTGCTGTATATTTACTTATATTACTTTACTATATATTTTGGTACAAGGATGTAATTATTATGGTAAAGTGATATTGAGCTCGGGACAAAGATTTAGATATTGGGGCACTGGGCCTCTGAAGAAAACCAATAATGAATGATCCAGATAATAACACTTAATTCATCCTACAATTCCATGAAATTATGCGGATGATCAAAAATCCCAAATCCTCAAGCTGCAGCTAAAAGCATACTCCTCAAACCATACATAAATAATCAAGACGAATCTACAATATGTTTGCTATTAAACAGCAATACATATTAATATCGCAGATGATAAACACTGAGTGCACAGTTCACACCTTATATCAAAAGTGGTAATTTGTACATCTCCGAAAATTAATCATACACTGCTAATTATTCTTCAACGTGTTGTACATTGTGGCTTACAATGGTGTAATGCATAATTAGTAGCGTACGACTAATTGTTGGTCGTTTACAAATCAGCGCCTTGTATCAAACTCTAGACTAATAACTATGACTCAACTCATCTGTATGGGTATGACTTGTATCTACTGAAATACTGTGTGACTTTGTTCAAACGTCCCGTCTCATTTTTACACAAATCTTCAAGTGTACCCAGATATTGCAGGTCAAGCTCTAATGCTCTACACATCAAGAAGGCTTTGACTTGATTTTCTATGTTCTTATGCTTACCTACTTATCCTCTTTGGTTGTTTTATTGCACATCGCCTTCATTTGTAAAGTCTTGTACCTATCAACTCTATAACTTCTAACGGTACAAGAAAATTGATCAAACTAAGCATCCTAATTCACACGACACTTAAAAGCATAATTCACCATTCCGTGATACTAAGTTCGTCCACCTTCATTCTGCACATCGTGGAATAATGCTTACACCTAACTAATCAAATTCTTGTAACTTATATACATTGCGCATCATAACAACAATGAGTATCAGCAAAGATATCAAACCAAAATATATACAAATACGCCAGCACACTACATAAATATGAGAAAACGATGCGTACTTCTAGCACTACGCAAGTTTCGAGCACATATATCCTTCTAGCAGCACATATGCTATTTATTCCCATTATATATACATACATAAACTTCATCTTAACCTTCTATCACCAGTATCAGCAGCACCATCAACAACTATCCTCACTACACGTTTAAATGCAAAATGTAAACAATTCGATAAAACGAACCAGCTAAGTGCTGCGTAGACAAAATCGAAAGCTGGATCCGACGGCCACGGCGACGATTCGTCCCAATTAAATCCGTCAAAATTACCACCGCCGCCACCACCACTGCCACTAAAATTACCGTCGCCGCCACCGAATAATCCGCCGCCGGCACCCCCTTCGTCGGCGGAATATCCGCTAGTTTTCCGTTTCCTTTTAACACGAGAACGTTTCCTAGTGTGCGTTTTAGGTATCGTGCTAGGTTTCACCGGCGGTCGAGCGACGGCGTCAATCGGTAAAATTTGGGAACGGATTTTAGTGAAATTGAGCTGACGAGTGACGGAACTAGTAAACCCTAAGGTACGGGTGTGATTTGTGTCGATCGTTGTTACGTTATCCAGAATTACTGTAATGTCCATTGTTTGTTTACAGGGAATCGAGAAAGTATGCAGTGTTTGAACTGATTGATTGATTGCGTTGGTGAATCAAAATTGGGGGAAAATATCAGTCGTAAAAGTTAAGGCGCGAATCGAAACCTGTTACTGCCTTGCTGGGAAATTTTATGTAGGTTGAGGGGTTGTTTGGACATGAGGATTGGTTTATCCTATTCTCAACACAATATACTAAAGGGGCGTTTGGTCGGAGGATTTAATATGCATACGACATTTTGAAAGGCAATGATATTTCCACCACACAAAAAAAGATAAATCCACCATTAAATATAAATATTTATGCATATTAAACAACTGCTTGTTGCACAGTTTTGGTGGAACTATCATTTTTGTTGGTAGAAATATCACTCGCCATTTTAAAATCCACGGGGTGGGATTTTTTAAAGTTTAAACCTCTAACAAATGGTAAGATTTTAAAATCCAGTATACAAGGAAGCTTTGGAATTTGATAAAAAAATACCTCTTCTCATCTTTTCCAAAATCAGTATTTTTTTCATTTCATTTCTTCTCGATACATATATATTTCCCCATCTTAATTGAATTGCTATGCTATTGTTCACTTTCATAGTTTGATTACACATGTAAGATTATATGATTTGGTCTATTTCATTTTTATATTTCTATATAAAAATCTAGTACAAATTTCTTCTTGAGCTTCTATTTTCTATTTCGGAGTTTCAATTTTGATGATACGCTTCCTTTACAAAAAATTTCTACAAAACTGCTTCATAATGATACAAATGATTTTCAAATCTCACCTGAACATATTTAGATTCAAAGTTCCATAAATTTTTATTTTTTTATTATCTTCTTCTTTGATGTTTGCAGTAAATATGTTTTAGGGTTTAGTTGAAGGGTTAAGTGTATGAAAATGTATAAAATTTTGTCAAAATCTCTATTGTATGTATCAAGCTTCAAAACCTCTATTGTAATTATCCAACTTTTGATTTAAGCTAATTAATTTTTCTACGTGGCACTTATGTGAATGCCACGTGGGTGTGTTATATGGATGACATAGCAGTTTGATTGCGTACAATTAGTAATAATCAAAAGTTGGATACATACGATAGATGTTTTGAAAGTTGATACATACAATAGAGATTTTGATAAAATTTGATACATTTTCAGACACTTAACTCTTAGTTGAAATTTGAATCCTAAATTCTGATTTCATCCATCAAGGATAATTGCCAGGTTTTAATATATAGATAATGGATGACGTTAACTAAATTTTGATAACACACTGTTTTGGACCTGATAATTAAATAGAAGAAGCATTTATCATGTTACTCATATTTCTTCTTCTACAAATTGATTTTTTCTCTGTATATATTAAATATAATGTTGTCATCATAAAGAAATTTTTAACATGTGAAAGATGATGATGAGAATTTATTTCAATAGAAATGAGTGTTATTTTTGGAGTAAAGATCAATGATGTTGGATGAGGATGAACAATTGTGGTATTTAACATGTAGTGAGATTCCAAATCCTTTGCAGAAAAATGTTAACCAAACATCTACTAGGATTTCAAATGACATGATTCTAAATCCCCCATCAGATGCTATGGTATTTGAAATTCTGGATTTCAAGCCTCCTACCAAACGCACCCTAATGGAATTGTGGAGTAGGGGTGGCAATTTGGGTCGGGTCGAGTTGACCCGTTTGGATTATCAGGTTGGCGGGTCAGAAGTAGTTGACCCAGACCCGACCTGACTTGCTAATCGGGTTGAATTTTTCAATCGAACCCTGACCCAACCCAGTTGACCCAATTTTTTAACGAGATCAACATATTTTCAGATCATTTTGTGTTAATAGGTCAATTTTGGGTTAAATAAATTACATGGGCCACTCTCTAAATTTATAATTCGTCATTAATAAAGATAAAAGTGTATATCAAATCCCTAAACAATCATATTAGCTAGTATGTTCATCAAAATCTAGTAAAAAAATCACTTGATTCGTTAAATTAAAATAAAAATTTTAACCACTTTTTTAATTTATTCTTGTCGGTTCATGTCGAATTTCAGGTCGTATTGTAAATTTCCAGCCCTAATATGGTTTATGGACAAAAAAAAGTTCAATTTTTTTATTTAAAAATAAAAGTATAAATATTTATAATTATAAATTATAATATTTTTTATTTTCGGTTCATCGGGTTGACCTGATGACCCATCAGGTTATCCGAACCCGACCTGGAAAAAAATCAGGTTATCAGGTTTCGGGTTGGTGGGTCAACGGGTCAAAAAATATGACCCAACCCGCTTATTTTCGAGTCGATCTCGAGTCGTGTCGGAAATTGTCAGCCCTATTGTGGAGTTATGGTCTATGGGTATCTCGAAATTGGGAATTGTGATTATAAAGTGAAGTATGAGTAATTGACAAATAGGTTTTGAAGGTTTACACAATATTGACTATTTAGTATGGACATAGCTAGAATGGAGGCAATGAGAGCAGTCGTCTCTACAAAATTTTACAAATTCTGTAAAAAAAATAAAAAAATATAGGTATTACTGATATATTGTATATTTTGCCCCTTCAAAGATTAAAAAAATTATATATTTGTCCCCTCAACCAATAAATCCTAGCTCCGCCCGTGTTATTTAGTAATTAGTAATATTATTAAGAAAATATTAAACTTACAAAACTTCTAAAATTTTTTTATACAAAATGAGTTGACATGATGTGTGGACCAATCACTCTTAGGGGGTGGGGGACGAGGAGATACTAGTGGTTGGTGGGTACACATAGTAAGTTACTCCGTGCAGGGTACTACGGTAACAAAGTTGTCATTCTAGTTGAGAAGGATTATGTGACGTACGTCGTGACCATATAGGATAAAGTGTTAGGTGCCAATGTGATACATAAGACTCCCTCGTAATTCTAGTTAAGCAGGTAAAATGTCCACTGTTGTTGATTGGTTGTTTCATTCTTAAATGTAAGTTAGTATATAAAATGTGGTACACGTGAATTTGGGCGATCATTGCAAAAATGGTCATAATTATATATGGTAGTCAGGGCAGTCTCTAAGTTTTTGGAGGTCCTGGGCAAAACTTCGAATGATTGTCAAAATGAGGCCCTATCTCGAGCTATAAAATGTTTTCTATATCGAGCTAATGTTTTATGATTCATTTTGTTGCGGCTCAATTAACTTTGAAACAATTAAAATATATTTTTCTTTTTACAATTAACAATCAAATTATATATGTATATACACAAACACACATATTTTGAGGCCCCTTATAATTCGAATGCCCTGAACGGTCGACCACTTCGCTCAACTTCGAAGACGGCCTGATGGTAGCCTATAATTAAAATTGGACCCCAAATTAAAGATGATAAATGACATGTTGGCTTTTAGTGTAAATGAGTATCTCTACTTTGAAGTTCACGTATAATCAACTATATAGCTTGTGTGCATGGCCTACCCTCGATTAATTCTAATTTGCACCTAGCCGGCCACCTACTTCTATTTCTTAACAAAATGCCGGTAACCTTTATGCACGAAGATCATTTTATTTTATAATAATATAGAATACTAAATACAGCAATTCATCAATGCGACAATGCATGTCTTCTTCAAATGTTGGTGACATCAACTAACCAAGAAACAACCCATAAGTGCACTGATCATGGGTACCGACTGTACGAAGTATTATCATCCTCAATGTAGTAGCTTTTAACATCGAGAGTAAAAGATGACTAATAAACGGGTTAGCCAAGTTAGGATACCAATCAAAGAACGTACCTTCTGCTCAGTTTTTTTATTACACAACTAGAAGCTAGTATAACGAGTATTAAATAACAATGTTAATAAGGAGACGATCTCTGTTTCTGAAAACCTTTAACACAAAATTATAAATATTTAATATTGCACGATCAATTAAGTCATGTACGTGGTCAATTTTGTTTTCAACTTATTCTTATAGTTATAGTTATATATATCATTTGAACAAATAATATATACTAGCACATTACCCGCGTAATGCGGCGGTAACAACTATTTTTTGTATTTTTGTTACGTAAAATAGTAAGTTCGTTAAATAAAATACGAAGTATCATATTTGAATAGTTGTATAACATGTTAAATGCGTCACAAATAAGTATAGAATGTTCTTACCGATTATATACGAGTAATTTTCATTATCATTTAAGTATTAAGATTCAACAACGTGAACATGTTTTATATGTATTTATAGATTTATAGATTATAGATTATAACTGTGAATAGTTTCCATAAATGTAATTTTGATAACTGTGATTTTCTTCTGGAAAATGATGAATGTTAGCTGTTGTGTGTAATTAATTATGATAGCTATTTACTAAATTAAAGTATAGTAGGAGTAATTAATTGTATTGAATATGATTTGGGTTTTTTTATATATAAAAAGTATCGTAGTTGTTTATTAATGTAGTAGGAGTATTTTGGGAATATTAATTTTTTAAGACTTTTAAGTATGAACATGATTTATAAGTAATTATAAATAGTTTAATTTAATTAAGTCTTGCGTGTTTAGAGAAGGACCAACTGAGCTGGAGGCGGCCTTTGACCGTTTAAGAACTTCTAGTAGTAGTATGGTGGTTGATTGGGTCAGACCGTCAGACTAGTCGAGGGTACGTGACCACATGCATTGATGTGCGTTAGATTTTTGAGTAATTTGTTTTCTGTAAAAAAAAAACAGTTTGAAAACTACAAATTTAATTAATTTAGTGACGACATAATATTTGATTTGTCAAATAAAAAAAGAATGATCAGTATGGTGTTTTATATATACGTTTTCAACCCGACATTTAAAGAAGGGATAAATGTCTGAAAATCTGAATAAAGTTTATTGTGTGTATTCAATTTAATTTAATATTATTTTATTATGTGTATTGACCATTGTAACACCCTCAAATTTAACGATTCGCGGAAGCATACTTTGGGTGTTACTAATCAATAATCAAAGCACACAGATATATAGTAAACGACTCTATATGCGTCGTTTTAACAAAATATATTAATATTAAAAGGTTTACAACAGTTTGAACTCATACATAGCTCGTGTTCATAATATGAGAGATTTAAGTACATAATTAGTTATACAAAATCTAATAATGCAATGAAATCTCTGAAGTTTGCATGAAGACTCGAGCTAAAATGCATCCTGATGGGCAGTCCAAATCTACTGCTGAGTACCTGTGATATATGCTAAAATGGGTCAGCTAACGCTGGTGAGCTCACAGGTTTAAGTATCAAATAATATTCTATGAACCGCAAGATTTAAGTATTGATTTGCATCCAGCAAATGAAGTTACAGATAACGTATACAACCATGAGCGCATAGTCTGAGCTTAACTCGAGGGTCGGGTCCCATATAGAGAATTCCGAGCGAGGTGCCTCCACGAGAGCCTAATCTACTCTCGTCTTCCCAAATATTAGTACGTCCGTTACCTGGTTAGTGCTTGCTAACCCGGACGAGGAGGGTCAATCCTATATGGTACCATATACTAATATTCACGCTACTTTCGTATTACCAGACTATACTGACGGAGGACTTTGGTTTGATTAGTTGAAAATAACTCATGTAGTATATGGAAATATGTACTCGCGTTCACGTGTTAAAAATAGAGCAATGTATCACACCCCTAGTAAAACAGTAAAAAGAGGGGCCATGAGACTCACCTGAGCCTGAAGAGTTTATCTAAATAAACTGAGATTGATTAGCCAAGAATCGAAATCCAAAGACTTGTAACCTGAGGGTGTCCACGACACGCGATGGTTATAAACATATGAAGGCATCTCATAAGACTACCTTGTAGTTGTTTGTCCAACTAGAATGTCCAAATGATTACAATTTGGTTGATTGTTTAAGTGTTTGAAAATGTGTACGGCCCGTTGGTGATTGTTGGTAATAATAATATTATCATTATTCTTGAAAAACGTGTTCCAAAGTGTTTTAGAAGTCATGTCGCATTCGTATTTGATGTTATACAAGTTTAACACTTTGTGTGAAAGTTTAGATGTAACACTGTTACTCGTGACCCTAGGGTAAGGGCGAAGCCCGTTAATGACGGGGGTCCGGGGGCAGCGCCCCTGGTAGCGGGGTCCAAGGGGCGGCAGCCCCTGGCGGGGTCCAAGGGGCAGAGCCCCTGGCTGGGGTCGAATTTGGATGAAAAATTTTTATTTCTACTATATTGCTTTGGTGAAAAACGCATCTGGACTCGAATTTGGATGAAATTGGGCGTCAAATTTGGGTCTCAAAACTTAGTGTAAAATTAGTTAAAACTTTCTGTTTATGCGTCACTTATAGCGTCACTTAGGGGCTGGGCGTCACTTACGGCGTCACTTATGGAAGTGTCGCTAGAAGTGTCGGGTATGGGTCTAGGCGTCACTTAGGAAGTGTCGCTAGAAGTGTCGGGTATGGGTCTAGGCGTCACTTAGGAAGTGTCGCTATAAGTGTCGGTTAACGTTGTTGTGCGTCACTAGTCAAGTGACGGTAGAAGTGTCGAGAAAAAGGGGCTTTATGCGGCACTTAGGCAAAATTAGGGTTTCATGCGACACTCAATGCGTCACTTAAGTGACGCATGAAGTGACGCTATACTGATCGTCTTTGCGATACTTAGGTCTGTTTGACGGATTTTCGAGCTAAAATGAGTTTTCCGGCCATATCTTGGCCTGATTCTTTTACCCAACCCTTATAAGGACATTCTAAGCTTATATAAACAACTACTTGCTAAAAACACTCGAAAATCTAAAGGTTTCGGGATTTGTCGGAAACTTACAAAGCGATGAATCGGGAATCCGGAAAGATAGAAGTGTAGATCCTTGCGAGATGCTTCTTTTTCTCCAAACGAGTTATGCGAAATATTGAAGTATGCTAGTGTTATTTGAAGGTTTAATGGTGATGGTGGTTTGGTGTGGTTGAGAGGAAAAAGAAAGAGAGAGAGAATAGAAGGAAGATGAAAGTGAGAAGTGGGGTGGGGAGGTGGTGACCTCACCCCCTTGTGGCAGATTTTTGGGTGGGGGCCCACCCATGTGTGGGTCTCCACTTTTAGCTCCGTGTATTCGCGCTCCATGTGGTGTTCGATTTCCCGATCGTTTAACCGTTTAAATAATTATTTCGCGCGTTACACACCCGTTTTAAGGCACGAATAATTACCCAATATTTTTACTTAAAATATTTCACCAATTACTTTAATAATTGAGTTATAAAGTATAACTTAACATTGTTTGCGCGTTTAACATTCTAATCGCGTAGGCTTTTAATTGTACGATACGAAACATGTATGAATTATCATCAAAATACTATTTTAGATATAATAGCGATATTAAATAATGTTATCTTATTTAATAATTTTGTTCACCAACGTCCGTATAAAATTGAATCGAATTACATTCGATTTAAATTGCGTACGATTTAATCAAATCGCAAAATTGTATATATTCATCAATATAAAATCCGATACATTAATTAGCCTAACACAAAACTAATTACATGTATTAACAGTTGATTAGGCACTAATCACTAGTCCTAATTTGGCGGGTGTTACAACCATCTCTATTGCATGTAATTTTAAAAGCTTTCGTACACCCAAGATTTTGCAAAACATTGATAACCGGCAACGCTGACCGGCCTACACACCTCGTCCCGAGGACAATATGTGAAAGGCAATGCTGAGTATACGCTCCAGACTGACCCAGCAGCCCACTCAGGAGGTTTGTACACACAATATACCAAAACAAAACTCATTAAAAATATGATACCAATACAATTCGACTTAACTTATAATCGAAAGAACTAGTGACCTTTGTTCCGTATTATAATTTCTTTTACAAATTATCGAAGAGAAAAGGGATCAAAATAATTTAATCTAAGGAGTTATCAAAACTCATGAAAGTTAGACCATTCCCAATGGTGACTAAAACTGACTGAAACCGACTGAGTCATGTCAGCTTCAAGTCAGCTTTTTCCAAAAACATACTGAAACTGACCGATCGCTTTCATCAGTGCTCTGTCACTTCATTTTTCTAAGAGCCACTAACTAATTAATTAAAATAATTACAACATAATAATTAAAATAAAACACATTTCATTAAAATAAAAAGATTACATTTTATTTTTTAAAAAGTTACATTTATTGGAAGAAAAACACGATTACATTAATTAACGAGTACGAAAATTTGGTGGAAGTTGTGAAGGAGGGTGTGTATTTATAGTTGGAAAAAATGGTTTATTTTTTTTTTTAAAAAAAACAACGACTATATAACCGTTTGATTCTTTTTCCAACGGTCGAAAACAAAAAAAAAACTATGGGCCCCACATCCAACCCAATCTCTCTCGTCGGATAACCGACCGAACCAACCGAAGGCTCGGTGCCATCGACGTCGGTTTCGTCGGTTGGAACCGACGTGCAACTGACGCACCAGATGGGCGTACTCTTATATCTTGATCTACCAAATAAAACTGATAACGTGTCAACGTGATCAAATTATTTGTTAGTTGAATAACATGAAGATGGGTTCAACCATTTAGAGCATACGAAGCGTTAACACAGACTTTTAGCATTTTCGAGCATTTAACACCGGAAAGTTACTTCCGGTCAAAGTAAAAACTTAATGATTGCCTAACGGTGGATTAAACTTAATGGTCTGAAGTATTCGTGTGGATATTCTATCACACTTAATTGAATACTAATTCACTCCCTCAAAATCAAACCTTAGCGTGAACTAATTAATATCGCTCACACTCTATGTAATATAAATCGATATCTCAACTTTAAACTATTTTCTAAAATGTATCATACTCGTATATTCGCATTTGCTTCTGACTTCAAAGTTTCGATTTTAAAAATAACTACATTACGGTTTGAGATTGTAATAAGTTGCTACTTAAAGTTTTAAGCACGTGGAAAAAAACCAGTTCCATATTTTGGGCTTTTGGCCATAACCCTCGCGCATAAAATCAATGAACAACTAAACCCGACCCGACTATTTGCTCTAGAAATCAAAAATACCGAAATTGAAGTTCGCTGACAATTAATGCGCATAAATGTAACAAACTACAATATGATATTCGTATTATATAACGAATTTGCTATTTATTTACATTTTGATCGTTAACGGTTTGAAGGGACGTCTCACGTTAAAATTTAAAGAAATTTACATTACCTACCAAATCTTCCGTCTTCTCTCTCCTCAAACAATTGAAAATAAATTCATCTTCTTCTTCGATCCTTTTTAGACATCAACTGATACACGTATATACAACATAACGTACACGTACATAAAATTCATTCATTATTATAATTAATCATAGAATTTTTTTTTGATCGGAGTTGAAGAGAGTATGGCATCGGAGCAGTTAATGTCCGGCGTAGGTACTGGATCTCACTACGTTCAAATGCAATCTGAGCCGTCCAGATTATTATCATCTTTCTTCTCGTTTCATCAACATCCGCCGGAAACAACTCGAATTTTCGATGAGTTGCCTAAGGCCACAATTGTACAGGTTTCTCGTCCAGACGCCGGTGATATAAGCCCCATGCTTCTTTCTTATACCATTGATTTCCAGTACAAACAGGTATATATAATATATGACTTTAACCCTAGCTTGTACTGATAAATGAATTGATTCCATATCTGATTTCATAAGCCATGTAATTATTAAATGTAAAATTAATTCATGCACTTGTTATTAGCTTTGCTGTAAATTTGAATAGTTTGATTAGGAAAAAGTATGTATCAGTTTTAGGTTTGATCGCACATACAAGTTAGAGTGAGATTCAAGATACTGAAAATTAGATAGCAGCACTTTGTGTAACAAACAAGTTATGACAATTGATAAGCTTTCTATAACAAACTACTGCTTTTTGTATTTTAATTAATGTAGGTTAGTGAATGATATCTTAAATATTGGTGTGGTATCGTTTACTTAACTTAATGATGATTGAGAGTTGAAAACTTGAAGTATAGTTTAATGTTGAACAGTAACTAAATAGTTGAATAAGTAAATAATTTTGGTTTGTGGAATGAATGTTAAAGTAAAATAAATGTGAACAGGTTTGATAGAAGATGTTTACCTGTGGAGATTATAAATGAGCAAGTAGATAAAGATTTATAACTGTTTGTTTCCTTAATTTGTGTGGTATTGATTCGTGAGATATCAAAAGGAAATATGTTTGTATAATATGGAGAACCTCAATTCAAACATCTGTGGGACTTCCTTTTTTGCCGGAGTTACCAAAAGTACTTTTATTTCGTATCTTGAATGACACGATAAGAGTATCTTTACCCAGGATGTGTACTAGTTAGTCGTTTGCATTTTGAATGTCTGAACATGTAGGAATGTACAGAAGTTGGTCTTGTTTTTTGATTTACAACTTGTAGGTAGTAGCTTCATCATTGGGCCTTCCAAAGTAACTAAACTGGATGATATGAAATGCCAATTGCTCAGAATTATGTTGTCAATCACTTCAGTCTAATTTTCCAACAGATAAACCTATTTTTGCATAAATTGCATTTAATTCTCGTTAGATGTTAATTAGTCCTATCATTTGAAATTTCAAAGTATTGGAAAGGTTGAGGACCAGGATTTGCAACCAGAACAATATTTTGATTTTCTTGCTTCTTTCTGTACTCTAGTATTGCAGGTGTATGAGCTCATTAACAATTTTAGTTTTCACTGATTTACCGTGTTTGCGCACTGCAGTTCAAGTGGCGGTTAGTGAAGAAAGCTTCACATGTATTTTATTTACATTTTGCATTGAAGAAACGCGCCATTATTGAAGAAATTCATGAGAAACAAGAACAGGTTTGTATATCTTTCCATCAGCTTAGTCATAGATGGGTGTCCTTGATTGTATTATTGTGACTGTCAGTCTTTCTTATGTAGGTTAAAGAATGGCTTCAAAACCTAGGAATAGGAGACCACCCAGCAGTTGTGCATGATGATGATGATGAACCTGATGACAATGTAGTGACACCAAATAATGAGGGAAGTGTTAGGAACAGGTGAATACTATGTATCTATCTTCTTAAGAATCGATGGGAATGTTGGTTCATCGATATAATGATCATAGTTCTTACAGGTGATTTTTTGTTCAGAGATGTTCCATCAAGTGCAGCCCTGCCAATGATACGCCCGGCACTTGGAAGGCAACAATCTATTTCAGATCGAGCAAAGACTGCAATGCAAGAATACTTGAATCATTTTCTTGGGAATCTGGACATTGTGAATTCCAGAGAGGTACAGTTGTAGCTAAATTGACTAAGTCTCACAGTCCTCTTAACTTCTTGCTAGTGGTGGCATAATGACAGGTGGGCGGGTTGATTAGCAGGTCAAAAACAGGTTTTTGTCACACTTTGCTTGACTTTCAATCCGGTAACGTATGACCCGAATAAACCCACATATATATATGGGTTGAAATGACAACTTTTAGGTCTTGTGCTTGTAAAATCCAGCCTACATATATCATTTTTTTTGGATTGATTAGCCTTTAACTTTTTTATGTATGTCTTTATGCTTGTTTTAAGTATTGGGCAGATGAAATATGTTACTCAATGGTGGTAAATTCTTTTAATCACCTTCTTACGAAACATATAAATATTCTTCAAAGCAGGTCTGCAAGTTTATGGGGGCTTCTAAGTTATCCTTCTGTCCAGAGTATGGCTCCAAGCTAAAAGAAGAATATGTATTAGTGAAGCACTTGGCTAAAATTCCCAATGAAGAAGACGACAGAAAGTGTTCCGCTTGTCTTTGGTTCAATTGCTGTAATGACAATTGGCAAAAGGTATCACTGCCTCATAGTAGATTCGATTATTCGTTTGTTCTTTCTCTACATTTTTGGGTACCTAATTAACGGTTTTGGAGGTTTAATAAATGCACCTGCATCTTTTGCTTATGTAGTATAAAACCAAGGGTCACAATTTTCTTCTTAAGATCTAATAGATGCATTCCATCATGCGAGGGAAAGTAACCATATATGTTTTCTAAAAAATAATTCTTTAGCAAGTGATGAAATGATGCATGAAGCACAATTAAATGGTAGTTTTCATATTTGTTTTCTACATTCTATTTTCCTTTCAATTCTAATTAGCATTTCATTATCTTTAATACCGTTGGGATGAGAATTTTATTTAGTAAACACGTTTATGTATTCTTCCATATACTTCTGTTCTGTTGATACCTGTTTATCTATTGGAATTTTGTGTCTTTATTAGGGTTGATGTATTTAACGTTGATTAAGTGATCTTGGTATCTAGACCACTTAACAAGTTCAGTAGTTTATCAAAATTTCAACCATGGGGCCAAGTTATCTATCTGTTTCATCACGGTGTTCTCTAAATGTATGCAGGTGTGGGCTGTATTGAAACCTGGATTCATAGCCCTTCTAAAAGATCCATATGATGCTGAGCCATTAGACATAATTGTTTTTGATGTTCTGCCTCCTTCAGATGGGAATGGAGAAGGTCGAGTATCATTAGCGAAAGAAATCAACGAACATAATCCCTTACGGCATTCATTTCTGGCAAGTATAGCATGACTTGTTAATATACATTGGCAGGGTATCTAACAGAAAATTTTTAAATTTTATTTTTAATGGACTTATCTAGTAGGCGTGCTTACTCTTCTACTAGTATACCAATTCTCTGTTCATGTTTCAATATCATAGCTACATAAAGTGTCGTCTGTCAACTTTGTTATATCTAACTTATTTTTTTCCAATAGTTTTGGGCCTCGAAAGATCTTTAATTGAACATTTGCAATCTGTGTTAAGCAGCCAATTTCTTATATTACCAAACATTTATATGAATGATGAAGTATCTGTCTACAATTCTGAAATATTTACTGAAATTTGGAAATTAGTCTAAACTCTGGATCTGTTGGAAATTAGCTCAATTAATATGACTGAAACTGTCTTTGTGACCATGGAATTGACAATAGGTTTCATGTGGAAGCCGAAGCATAACAATAAGAAGTAGAAATAAAACTAAAGTTAGGGACTGGGTTGCTGCAATTAATGATGCTGGACTCCGACCTCCCGAGGGTTGGTGTTATCCTCATCGTTTTGGTTCGTTTGCTCCACCCCGTGGTCTGACTGATGATGGTAGCCAGGCTCAGTGGTTTGTTGATGGTCGAGCAGCATTTGAAGCAATTGCTTTGGCAATTGAAGGGGCAAAATCAGAGGTTTGTTTTTCATTCTAATTGGTTAATCAATGCTGATTCTTTATGATTTGTTATTCAGTCTAAAATAATACGGGATGGTTACATGTTTCCTGCAGATATTTGTTTGTGGGTGGTGGCTGTGTCCAGAACTGTACTTGCGAAGACCTTTTCAAGCTCATGCGTCCTCTCGCCTTGATGCTTTACTGGAGGCAAAAGCCAAGGAAGGTGTTCAGGTAAACTGTACCTTGGCTTTAAGATCATTTAATATAAATAAAATAAGTCTCATTGTGCTAGTTACTTTTGTAGGACTGTTATAGTGTATAAGAAGTTTCTGAGTATGGGTTCAATAGATATAGTGTGGATAATTATGATGGAGAACTTTGTGTAAGTAGTAGTTTGCAGGCTGAAAATATAACTTCAATGAAACCTGATATGACCCAAATACTACTATTGAGATGATAAAGTTATTTTATTTATTTATTTAGTAGATAAGTATTTTGTAATATAGCAACTAGGGCTGTTAACGAACCGAATCGAGTCGAATATCAGAATGTTCGAGTTCGACTCGTTTGCTAATTATCCGGTTCGAGCTCGACTCGAGTTCGAGTAAGTTTTAAAAATTTTGTTCGAGCTCGAGTTTGAATTATTTGTTGTTGTTCGAGCTCGAGTTCGATGCTCGTTTATTTGATTGAAAAGTGTCTTTATGAATCAAAATTCCAAGCGCAATTTTGCTTGTTTATGAGCTCGGGATCGCTAAACTCATTCCATAACTCGAAATCAAGCTCGAGTAAGCTCATTTATACTTGATGTCTTAGGTTTAAATATATTAGTTACATACATTTAAAGTTTCAAATAGACAAATTTATTATATAAACTCGATTCGTTCGACTCGAATAGCTCGTTTGACTCGAAACTAAACGAGTTTTCAAACGAGCCGAGTTGAACATCAATTTTTTATGCTCGGCTCGTGAAATTAATCGAGTAGTATTTTTCGTTCGAGCTCGACTCGTGTTCGAATATTATCAAACTCGAATTCGAGTTAAACGAGCTCGAACTCGAGTAGCTCGTTAAATGCTCGACTCGTTAACACCCCTAATAGCAACTAGTTAACCAAGGTACTTGATGTAAAACATATATTAGTTAATTATATATTAACCGCTCTTTAGCAAAATGATACTCCCTCCGTCCCAAATCTATTGCCCCTAGACAAAAAACACGTTGTTTAAGAAAACACAATCATCTCTCTTACTTTTTAGTTAGATGACAGTTTTACCCTCTACTTTTTACCTACTTTTTTTGTCTTGCATATATACACTAGGGGTAAAAAAGAACATTATCTCATTATTCTTGATGAATAAATTTTTATTAGTAAATAATAATCAAAATTGATGATATAAATGATATATTAACTAATGAAATTCATTTTTAAGTCATAATACTTGTTTATGAATATCTATTTAATAAATTGTTAACATTCATCGTAATGAATGTTAACTTAACATTCTTCATGATTAATGTTAAAAAATTAACATTTTCACAAATTTAACATTCATCATGATAAATTTTAACTAACATTCACCTCGGTGAAAATTAACAAGTTTGGATGTAATATTCATTAGTTGATGTTATAAACTACAAAAAGAATATATTATATATCAAGGAAGCTTAACATTCATAGCATCGATTCTGATCAACATTTATTAATTTTCACTTTTTATTTTTTTGACATTTGTATTGGCGAAAATTAAAATGCATCGTGATGAATATTACACTTCCCCCCTTCCCCCCAAAAAAGTGTTTCCCCCGGATCCTCCCACTTTATAGTGAAAATTAATAAACGTTGATGAGAACCGATGCTATGTATGTTAAGCTTCATTGATAATTTCTTTTTGTAGTTTATAACATCAATTAATGAATATTATATCCTAAATCGTTAATATTCACTAATGTGAGTGTTAGTTAACATTTATAACAATGTATGTTAATTGTTTGAAAATGTTAACTTTTTTAACATTAATCGTGAAGAATGTTAAGTTAACATTCATTACGATGAATGTTAACAATTTATTAAATAAATATTCATAAACAAATATTATGACTTAAAAATGAATTTCATCGGTTATTATATCATTTATATCATCAATTTTGATTATTATTTACTAATAACATTAATTCTTTTTATAAAATTTGTAGTGACAAAGTAAAGATGCTCTGTGATAGATATCACACTCCCCCCTCCCAAAAAAAAGAATAGTGCCTCCTCTTGAACCCTCCCTTATATATTACTCTAGTATTATGGGAAGTCTAGGATATCTTTAGTCTGAAAAGGGCTTTATGATTTAGGGTTGTAACTTATTATTTTTAATAAAGATGATTTTCGTATCATCGGGAGAGCGACTTACCTCTAGGAAGTGAGTCAACTGGGAGAGGCGGCCGACAAACGTCAACTTTTCTATCTTGTTATATTAAATCTTTCATTTGTTTTTATTTAATTGTCCGAGTGGTTCTTATAAAACCCTGAATAGGAATATATCATTAGAACCTAGCAGAGAAACTAGATGCTTCAAAGGTGCAAGCATGATCTGGCTGAGAGCTCGGCATGTAAATATAGTTGGGATTTCAACTCATCTTCAGTATTCTTGATTTATAATTGAAAGCATTGGTGTGAGAGATCAGTGACAGAACTGAGTGAGAGCTCTGTGCTCGTAGCTTATGTTAATCTGCATTGTTTTCCTGAAACTACTTTTTTACTTGTAACATATGTACCAGTGACTTACACTACCTAACATGTTCCGTTGGTATTTATTTGACTGCAGATTTACATTCTCATGTACAAAGAGCTTGCTCTTGCGCTTAAAATTAATAGTGTCTATAGTAAGAAAAAGCTTGTTGCTATCCATGAGAATGTTAGAGTTTTACGTTTTCCAGACCATTTTTCTAGTGGTGTGTATCTATGGTAAGCTGTCTATGTTGCAACATGTTTTCACTTTTCCTTGGTTTCAACATTTGTCACCTTTTCTCCCTCTCTTTTCCTGTTTATTTCTAATTTCTTGATTCTTAATCTCTTATAATAATATTTACTACGAATATCAGTTCTTTCTCATTTCTTTCAATTTTTTTAATATGTAGGTCCCACCATGAAAAATTGGTCATTGTTGATAATGATGTCTGCTTCATTGGCGGGCTTGATCTTTGCTTTGGTCGTTATGACTCATGTGAGCACAAAGTGGGTGATGATCCTGCTATGTTTTGGCCTGGAAAAGACTACTATAACCCCCGGTAATTCGTTGTTAACCATTGTGGTATTGTGTTTTGGTAGTTATAGTATTTTGTCCTTTTCTTGGTAAGTCTGATATGTATAAATAATCAATAAAAAGTATAAATATAAGCAACTCAAAAAACGATGACATGCGGAACCACTCAGATAAATTACATGTTATATTCACTGACCTTTTGCATTAAGCTTTTTCAATTAGCTAACAGACTAAATTCTGTTCCCAATGCTGCAGTGAATCTGAACCAAATTCATGGGAAGATACAATGAAGGATGAGCTTGATCGTAAACTGTATCCTCGTATGCCATGGCATGATGTTCATTGTGCCTTATGGGGACCACCATGTCGTGATGTTGCTCGACACTTTGTTCAACGTTGGAATTATGCAAAGGTTTCTGTTGTTTACCTCAAATTTTCAGCTTTATTATTAGAATAAATAATAGCGTGATCTTATATATTTGTATCATTATTTCAGAGAAATAAAGCTCCCAACGAGCAAGCTTTTCCACTACTTATGCCTCAGCAGCACATGGTGATCCCACATTACATGGGCAACAATAGAGAAATAGAGGCTGAAAATTCAGCAGTTGTTGACACCCATCAAGTAATCAACAGAGAGAATTTATCTTCCTCTGCATCTTCTGAAGACATCCCATTGCTAATACCTCAAGAGGCTGATGGGGTGGATGCTTCTAATGGTCAACTGAAAATGAATGGGTCAAATGATTTTCATGGTCAACCAAGTAGGCCTTCTAGGGTTTCCTTTTCTTTCCGGAAATCCAAAGTTGAACCGTTAGTTCCGGATATGCCGATGAGAGGTTTTGTGGATGAACGACATACCTTAAATCATGAGCAAGAATTGTTCTCTGATGTAGTGACACGTTCGGGTATGAAAGCTTCTGATAAAGAATGGTGGGAGACTCAGGAGCGAGGTAGCCTAGTTGTTTCTGCAGATGAATCTGGACAAGTTGGTCCTCGTGTTGCATGTCGCTGTCAGGTAAGCTTACGCTCTTGATATTGCTAGCCTCTTTCTTATTACGTATGTTGAGTAGCTCCGGTACAATTCATTACTTTTTCTTTCACATGTGTGTTTTACCTAATGGAAATATTCAACATATCAATTATGAAATCACTAATTGACTTCCAGTCTTGGTAGAATTGCTTTTAAAAGTATACTAATCGATAAATGTATCTATATCAATGTGCCTCTGTGATAAGAAATTCCTTTTAACTAGACAATTGACATGCTTATATGTGTATGTTGTGATTATCCTTTTCTTACTGCGTTTTTCTTTCCTTCCCGAAGGTTCAGTTGTATAGAATTGTAGTATTTCAGATTGTTGTAAGAAAGTTTACTGCCTTAATTCTTTATCTTTAGGACCATAATGTGTCCTGGATTTGCAACCTACTGAAAGTTTAAGTTACTTTGTTTTTTATCTAAGACCATGAATGCCCCCATATTTTAGGTTCTTAGGAGTGTCAGCCAATGGTCAGCTGGGACAAGTCAAGTTGAAGAGAGCATTCACAAAGCTTACTGTTCCCTTATTGAAAAAGCTGAACACTTTGTCTACATTGAGGTACATCATAGACTCATTCATCTTGTATAACCAAATTATTTGCATCAATTAATCTTTGTAAATTCAGAAACAAGAATTATTTTCTCAGGGGATTTTCTTCTCATGCTTTTTGTTTAACATTATCTGTATTAATGAATACAATTTTGTTTCCAGAACCAATTCTTTATTTCAGGTCTCTCTGGAGATGAGATCATACGAAATCGTGTGTTAGAGTCCTTACACAGGCGTATTATGAAAGCATATCATGAAAAACAATATTTTAGGGTTATTATTGTCATACCACTCTTACCTGGCTTCCAGGTGAGTAAACTTCTGTTTATAAGATATATTCTGATCTCTGCACTTTTAGGTTTTCACATTATAAAATTTTACAGGGTGGCCTGGATGATGTTGGAGCAGCATCTGTAAGAGCAATTATGCATTGGCAGTATCGAACAATATCACGAGGAAACAGTTCTATATTGCACAATCTATCTGATCTTCTTGGCCCTAAAGTTCATGATTACATATCTTTCTACGGCCTCCGGGCTTATGGTAGACTTTCTGATGATGGTCTTGTTGCCTCCAGTCCGGTATGTTCTGATACCTATTTTCATTTCTCCTTGCAATTATTAGACTTTTAGCTTGTTCAATGATTTTCTATACTTCAGGTGTATGTTCATAGCAAGGTTATGATAGTTGATGACAACACTGTCTTGGTTGGATCAGCTAATATTAATGATAGAAGTTTGCTTGGATTACGTGATTCTGAGGTAATCAATCATACTGGCTACAGCTTCATGCAACATTTTATTTTAATTTGCACATTGAATTGATATTAAACTATTGTTCCCTAGATTGGAGTGCTAATTGAAGACAAGGAAGTAGTTGAATCTTCTATGGGAGGCAAACCATGGAAGGCCGGTAAATTTGCCTTGAGTCTTCGCCTTTCACTATGGTCCGAGCACCTTGGTCTCCAAAGTACAGAGGTTTGTTCATCACACACATCTTATATGTGCATTTTTAAATTGGAAGGTAGTTATATTATTAATCATATGCATATATTTCAATTTGCAGATTCAAAAAATTGCTGACCCTGTAATTGATTCTACCTACAAAGATATATGGATGGCAACTGCAAAGGTAAGACCAGTTCCTGATAATTCAATCGAAATTGAAATAAGAATTGATGATAAGCGAACAATTGTTACATCTAATCATCATGCATCGAATTCGTTATTGACAGACAAACACCATGATCTATCAAGATGTCTTCTCTTGCATCCCTAATGATCTTATTCATTCCAGGTAGAATTTTAAACCCATTTGTGTAAATTGTTGTAGTGGTCTTAAAGAGGGAGTAACATATTAAATTGTAAAACCAACATGCATTGCAGAGCATCTTTAAGGCAATGTGTGAGTGAGAGAAAGGGAAAGCTGGGGCATACTACAATTGATCTAGGAATTGCCCCGAAGAATCTTGAATCATATGAAGATGGAAATGTGAAAGGGGTTGATCCAATGGATAGATTAGCAGCAGTGAAGGGACATCTGGTTTCATTCCCTACAGACTTCATGCTGAAGGAAGACTTAAGGCCCATGTTTAAAGAAAGTGAGTATTACGCATCACCTCAAGTTTTTCACTGAGTGTGATGAATATCATATAGACCAGCAATGGTGTGTTTCACCCTTCTAGGTCAAAAACGTAAATAGTTACCTCAGAAAATGCCCTATTTTCCCTTATTGTTTTGAGTTCTAGGGACGAGGCACTAATAGAACCTAAGAACCACACAAATTCTAAATTTGTATTAAAATCGGAGATACTGTAAAAAGATCAATTGTATATCTCACATATTAATGCTGGAGTGCGCTTACAAACTGCACTGACAAAACTTTATCAATGTAAGCTGTCTTGTATTCTCATAATTTAGGTGGTGTAAATGACATCCTTTAATTGCAGATGGTACTTCATTTTTTTTGATTAGTTGAACATATCTGCTTTAGTTCTTATTTGATGAATTGATTTGATTTATGCTTATCTGGTAGGGTTGTAGTCGTAAATTGATCTACTTCAATGTGGACTGTTTACCTGTTTAGGTAACGTTGCACATTGCAGTACATTAATTCACAATTACATAATAAAAGGTACTCAATTTTATGTTACTTCAATAACGAGATTTAACAAAAGTGCGATCACGTTTCTTGTTATGAACCTATATAACATTTAATGGGCTGTCAAGTCCATCTCAACAGTATCTTTGACACATCGAATATAGCCTGAATAGTTATCTTCATACTACCTCCGTCCCAAAATTATTGTCCATCTTTCCTTTTTGGAACGTCCCAAAATAATTGTCCACTTCCCATTTCAACCAATAAGAAGAGAGTTTAGTGGGTGCAGATTCTATTTGAGTGGTTGAAAACTGTTGCCCCACTTTTATTAAACTGTGTGTTTTTTGTTGGTGGACAATAATTTTAAGACGAAGGGAGTATTATTCTTAGAACGGAAAGTGTGAGCCTTGATGATACATAGATTAACGATTATGAGATAAGAGTCTAAAATGGTGAGTTGGCACCGTATCATGGATTGAAAGATATCAGTGAAAATTGAATTCGTCATTTTAGTAACAAGCCCAGGGTTCTAAAAAAAAGGTGGAAAATATATTTTCTCAGGTGATGGTTTTTTAATGGTAATTCCTCTTTTCAGAACGGTTTTACGCCACTAATCTTGACATGGAATTGAATGAATATGTGGCATTTAAGAAAATAGATAGTATTTGAGATTTTCTCTCCATATTTACTCTTAATTGATGTTTTTAGGTTTTAATGTGAGATTGAGGACAAGATGATTTTGAACTATCATCATGATTCTATTTATAAGAGGATATGTGTAATTTGATGTGTGAATCACGTGACTAAATATTCTTTTATAGTAAGGCATGAACCGTAGAGAATATATTTGTAGAGAATATTCACTAATATCTGTTATTATTGAAAATTACATATACATCCAACTTAAGTTGAATTAATCATATTTACTCAAAACACAAGTATTTAATATATGATGTACAATACATTTTAAGCATGTTTGGGGAAATATGTAATTTACCAACTTAAATTGGGAAAAAATTCTTTTCGATTGTAATATCTGTAATATTATTCTTGATAACTAAATATTCACTGCAGATTGTTATAGTCGAATATTATTCATGATTAGTAATATTCCCTACAAATTATAATAGTCGAATATAATTCATGATTATAATCATTTACAATCTTTAATCATTATGAATACTATTCCAGGTATACACTCAATTATTCGAATACCCTATTTAGCCTATTGGTGTTACCGGTTACAATATATTGCAAAACAATTAGGGGGTGTTTGTTTGGTGTGTTTTGGAGTAGGGAATGAGATGGAAAGTGATTGATGGGTTAGGAATGAAATCTATGATATTGATACATCATCGTATTGGAAGGTTACTCAAATTTATGTGAAATTCACATTTTGTTCTCTCTCTTCTATTTTATCTTATCTTAATTATAATAAAGTAAAGTTTTTAAAATATAAAACATTATAATCTTTTTACATAATTATACATATTCTATTCTAAGTATCTATTATTGTAACATTCTCATTACTGGTCTGGTAATTCCTTTATTTAAATTGGTTATTTAATTATTTTTAGGAATTACTTGATATTAATTGTTTGCTTGTGAAACTTAAGTAAATAAGCCTCAGGACTTATTGTGAATAGTAAAATATAAAATGTTTTAAATTATTAAAGATGACGGTAAAATAAAATAATTTTCTCGCAAATGGTTTCTAGGTTCCAGACAAGAAATTTAGGACGGGTATAAAATTATAGCAATTGGATATCAAAGTCGGTTGTGAGCCGACCTTAATATCCTTATGTTCTAATTGTTTCCTCACTTTCTTTCCTTTGAAGAACCAACAAAATCAAGAAACCATAACCAAGTTTCACCAATTCGTTTATGTGATTTTGGTTCTACAACATCAGAACTATTAACATCAACATCTTAAACATCATCATCTTCTCCATCTTGCTCACTTTCATTTTCTTTAAAAGTGAGTTTGATTTTGAGTGATTAAATCAAATTGAAGCTTGATTTTGTTGTTATTAGGTGTTATTTGATGTTAGTGAAGTATTAGAAACCTTAGAATTGAGTTTTTCAGAGTTTTAGTGAGTTTTGATTCGGAAAAAAATTCGTAACAGCAGCGAAGTTCGCAGTTCTCAGTTCGTCTTGCGAGCTGAGTTTATGTTGCGAAGCGAGTTGAGGTTCTGCGAAGCGACCCGAGATCTTGCGAACTGAGATTTTGGTGTTGCGAACCGAGTCGCTGCGATGCGAGTTGAACTTGCAAAGCGAGTTGAAACGCTATGCGAATTGACATTTTGCGAAGCGAACTGAAATGTTGCGAACCGAGTTGACTGTGCGAGTCGAGATCACTGCGAACCGAGATTTTTAAACTTTTTGTTTTGCAAATCAGGTAATCCCGGATAAGTGACAATTTCATTAACTCGGTTTGGGTTAAAATTCGCATGGTCACTCGGAAACGGCCTAATAATCCCGGCTCTATTCTAAGAGTCCAGGCAGTTTTTGGCCATTCGGGGTCATCTAGGGGCTGAAAATGGCATTTTTCAGTTTTTAAACGTCATTTCGGGATTTTCTAATCTTATTTATGATTGACTTTTTGTTTGCTTAGACTTCAGGGATTACCTGATTGAATAAATATGCTAGAATGATGATTGTGGAACAAGTTACTAACTTGTGTATTATGTGGTGTTTCAGATACTCCAAAGACTCAGTAATATAAGATTGCTGAGTGTCAATTCTGCAGAGGTATCGGTGAGTGGATTTGAAACTCAACTTTTAATTTAGTTGTAACTGTTTGGTTACAACAAGTGAACGTAGATGTATTGTTGAGTTAATTAATATGAGTTATTATTTGTACATCTATGTGCTATATGGCTTTCGGGTATCAGCTGTTATTGAGGTCAACGCGTTAGTTGGGCTATTTGGTTATTGTGTGAATTACACAGGGTCTTGATTCATTCGTTGTGTGTAGAACCTGTGTTTGAGTATAATAACCGTTAGCTATCCGTCTATTCCGTATTGGCTTTACAGATTGTTGGATAAGTGTTCTTAAGAGCCACCGCGACAGTAGGGTTTCTCAAGAGCCACCGATCCTCATTGTTGAACTGTTGTACTGTGTAATACATGTTTACGATTATTTGATGTAAACAGGTGGTTAAGCTAAGTTGAATTGTGGGTGACGAATTCATTCACTTAGCTTCGTGCTAATCCCTTATTTTACTTCCTGCATGTTATATTTTGGGAAGTAGGTAGCAGGAAGATGATGCTCTAGAAGTAGGGAATGTTTGACAAACTGTGCTACTCTGATATGTTTTGATAAACTCTGTTTAGAATTATATAACACCTCGGTTGTGTAATATCAGTTTTTATGGATTTTAATAACTCTTAAATGTGATATAATAATTATGTAAACAGTTTATGTAATTATCTTGAATGTACAGTAATGAAATATGTTTATAACCTACGCTTCCAAGATAAATAATATTATATCCATGTATTGAACGAGGGGTGTTATAATTATCTATACTAATAATTTAGATTTTACTATTTTGCCTATAACATTATTACTGATATTTAAAAAAGCTATATGAAATTACCAACATACTCCTACATATATTAAAATCTAAATAATACTATAATTATTAAACATTAAAGTAACAAATATACGACATTAAATACTAATGAATTAATTCTATTATATGTCTACTACTTATATTTTAAGCATTTTTAGGTGTTTTTATTAAAGGAAATTACTACTTTACCCTTAACGTTAATATGAGTCTTTGAGAAACTATTTGAACACACCCTTGCATATACTAAATTCTCATTTTTACTACATCACTAAAGCTCTAACAAATAAACATGACATAACTTTTTAACCGTAATGAGATGAACATGTTAGCATACTGCCGAAGACAGTTTGTCCACAGTTTGAAGTCTAGTTCGGCCATTAATGCCTTCAAAATCAACTTTTCCTAAATTTGCGCGTTTTTAGTGTTTTGAAAATTAGAATGAACTATTTGATGTCTTTTTGTATCATATTATATATTTACAGGTTTATTCACATTCCTCATTTTGTTTGATGTCGTCAATTTCTATAATTTAGAGTTCCAATTTTTTAATCAAATTTTGGGTTACAATTTCACGAACATAATGTTTAGCATTAAAATACTAAGAAAACAAAACCAGCCAATGACTCAGCACCTCCAACTTGACAGCTGGCTATTAGAGATGCGCAACCCGACTATCGAGTTCACAACGACATTTTAGGTATATACATATTTTATTTACGCATTTTTATCAATTTTTTTAAAAGGTCAAAAATGTTTTTTTTTTCCTTTTAAAAACAACATATCTTAGTGTATCATCATAAAAATTTAATATTGATTTAATAAATTATAACGAATAAATGTGAAGCTAATAATTGTTTATCCGTGCATCGTGCGAGTATTTTGGTAGTTATACATTTTGCTAGTTATACATGATACATGATAAAGTTATACATTAATCTAAATCCCCAAGTCTTTTTATGGTCCTTTCCGTCGGAGTCATAGGGCCGGGTCGGGTTTAGCAGTCGATGATGAGTTACGGGTATTTCTGTGTCTCTATCATACCGTCACTTGACAAAACTTAAAAACGGTCTACCGGAGGAAACTTTGCCCTAGCTCAATCGCCGGTGAGTATCTCTCTCATTCAGACTTTCTCGCGTTGAAACAATTTGTTATTAGAATATACATACATTTGCCTTCATATTTCAATAAATAATAGGTAGTTTTCATGATAGTGTTTTGTATTTTGCTTATTTGCTGTACATATAAGTCGTAAGCAGATACACTTAGATATCTAATACTACCGGATACTTAAAAATTACTGTGCTTTCTGTGAATTGTTAGTGAAAAAATGTCATCAGCTGATGTACCCTCTGGTGCCTTGGTGATTTTACAAGAACTTAACTCCTCTTCACCATATTTCAAGCAGGGGGCATCACTTCGTGTTACCGGAAAGTGAGTCGAATCTTTTGATTTAAGTCCATCAACATTATGCACTTCTAAGCTAAAATGTTTATATATATGCACGTTTAGTTGTTCGTTTAACGGAAAACGTATAAGGTATAATAATCACGAAAGGTCCCATGATTAAAGGTTCAATCTTTCAAAAGCGCCCGCGTGTTACAATAACTGAATTAAATTGAATACATTTTTTTATCTCTTATAGATGACCTGAAAGGAACGTTTTCTTATGAGAAGTAATTTGGCTTAACCGTTGTTTAAATTTTCCCTTTGCATACATAGTGTTTTCCCCCCCCACAAATCACATGTCAGCTTGAAGAATGAAGACTTGTTCTTATTCTATATCGTTTTGTTATTATAGGTTACAAGAGTTTAATGTAGAGACGGCCATTGCTGTTATTGCTGATGGAGGTGCCACCCTGGCAATTGACACTCAGCATTTAAGACTTAATCTTCGAGTAGGCTCACTCTACCAGTTCATTGGAGAACTTTCAATTCAACCATGTAATGAGGTAAGTAAGCCTATGTGTATTGATATAATAATCCTAATTTCTAAAATAAACTAATGTTTAGGTAAGTGGGGTAATACCCTTTTCATGTGTTCTTCTGATGTTCTCATAATATGGGAGGTTGACTATCTGCCTATATGGTTAGAACTATAATTTTTGATATGTGCTACCAAAAAGTGAAGAAGTTAAAGTAGAGAAATTTATGTGTAATATAGTAACTTACCTAGTGAATTTGTGTATATGTTTCAAATACAAAGGTGTGACCGTAACTATAGCACTTTGTCATAGCATTGTGTGTTAAAAATTCAGTTTTTCCTGTTGAAGGTACATATAATCAAATAATTACCAGTGTTAAAAAAGATTTATGAACTCTGTAGTTATATCACAGAAAATGGTACACTTAACGCTGGAACGTTCATATAAGTAATCAAATCATATAACAAGCAGTAGGGTAATTGCTCTTTTATCTAATCTATTTCTCAGATAATACGTTGATTATTCGCTGTGGTTGTTGACTTGTTATCATGACGGTGAGGATATATGGAGATGAAATATAAAGGAAATCTATATTTACGTGTTAGTTCTTAAGATGGAAACTGATAGCAGTTTTTTACCTTGATACTAGCTAGAAATGTACTCGTGTGTGTGTGTGTTTGTGTTTGTGTGCATGAAATGAACTGTCAAGCACTTAAGATCCAAATTGGCTTGTTTCTAGGTGGTATATCCTGAACCAAAGTTAGTGGCTCATAGGCGATTAAAGCATTTTGATGTGACTTTGTTGGATAGCAGAATACTAAAATAACCTGAAGAGAATGACATCAGTTTACAGCTTCGATTTGCATGTTTGTTAGTACATATTTAGAAACTGCATCTTTAATTGTTTTCCTTATTGCAGGGGATATTGAAAGCAAGAGTGGGTAGAAATGTAGATGGTATGGACCTTAATTTGTATCAACAGTCTCTAAAGCTTCTAAGAGAATTTCAATCTGATCAAGTCAGGCAGTTGGAGCAGTTGCATTCAGCAAATCACTAATAACGATGGTAATCTATCATTTCCGTGAAGCTATATATATGTTTTAAAGTCAAATATTACAATTGTTTATGAGATAATGGCTATTATAAATGGGAAATTAATGCCAGTATTGAATTTTAAATGGTGTTTTTAGACATATATACTTGAACAGTGTTAACTGTGTCAAATATTGACTTTTAGTATCATTTGGGTGTTTATTGACTTTTAGTAGTTTACTCTATTTTGATTTTATATTCATATGTATTTATATATGCAAAAAATCTTGGATATTTATTTAATTATACCCTACACACAATTATACTTCTTCAAGCCATCTCATTCAGTCGACCACTAATATTCTTTTCTATCCCCTTGTACTTTTCATTTTCTTCTATTCTTTCAATACCATAACTAAAGTTTGACCAACTAAGTTTATGAAATTGAAGCACACCATGTTAGGGAATATCGACATACCTTTATATCTATCTGGTGTTCGATTAAAAAAGTTTGTTTTTTAGATCCTAGAATATTACTACGTATTATTTTTAGTGGACCGTGGTGTCGACATCTTGACATTGTCACGCGTGTTTGTGCATATGCAAGTGTATTATTGGCGTGGACCATGGTGTCGACATCTTGGATTCCTAAATCTGCAGGGTTTATGCATATCATCTGCTCCACTTAGATTGGCCTAATCTCCAGTTTTGTACGTTGCGTGAGGTGGGTGTGGTTTGTGGTTCATGGACTTGGACCGTCCGTGAAATGCGATACATCGTGGGCCCTACTGTGAATTCGGAAATAGTAATGATTTTCGAGTACTTGAAGTAATGATATTATTATCCAAATTCAAACCAAAATGCAAATATGTGGAAGTGGACATTAGAGACAAGTATATTGCTTTAAGAAACGTCATTCAGTGACAACTAATATTTGCCTTAAAAACTCAGGGCCTTTTCCTTGACATGACCAAGCAACTTGTATGGTACTTAAAGTTGAGTCTTGTTGATAGGGCATATTCATTTAAAAAAAATTAAAGAATGTATCGTTGTTTTGATTTTTTTTGTTCAACTATGATTTTTGTTACTAGCGTAGATTCCAAAGTTTTTCTAAGAAGAAATTATATCAAAAAATGATAAAAGAAACACAGAAAAAGAAGAAAAAAGAGAGTCATGTGAAAAATGTTTAGTATACAACCTAAATTCATGCTTAAATTTTTTGTTAGTTGAAATAGGAAAATGTGTGTGCAACTGTATATGCTTTAGACATGGATTTAGTTAGACATTTGTTTTCGAATTGCATACTTCTCATAAGTATTCGTATGTTTAATATGACGAGTTTACGAAATGTAAGTTATATGTTACTGGTTGCGTATTAATCAATTTTTGTATCGTAGAAATCACCTCCTATGAATAAAATTTGACCTATCTCGTCTAATAATAATCCGATTACATATGCGATATATTAAGTTAAGTCGTCTAATTCATAATAAGGTAGAACATTTGAACACTCATTTGGTCACAAGTTAAAAGTCATTTGGTCTGGGGCAATCACTTTTTTGATCGTGGCTTGTAATCCAGGAGCCTTTTCCTTAACTTTTAGCTACTCGAAGTTATATATCACTATCAAGCGTTTTGTTAAACTCTGTAAATTTTGTTACTTGATTTTGTGAAGCAAAATGTATCAAGTTCATGAAGACTCGCAACCATAGAAATTTTAGATCATGATTCAATTACATAAAACAAAATTAAAAGATTAAAATCCTCGCCTTACTTTTACAATTTCAAAGTGTCTCGTCATCATATTTTAATAACCACGTACCTAATTAATTTTTTAATCTAGATATCATACATGATGTATTCATGTTTATTTTATCAAGATAAGCCAATTATTTATATTATATATATTAATTGTACGCGTATTATTTTATTTAATAATTTAGTAATATCACCAAAACTGTTGAATCGAATATTATATCAACGTCGTAATCGTTAACAATGATGACACAATTTAGTAGTAGGCCAACCAAATTTCGACATTTTTTAAAGCAATTATTTAATACAAAAGTACTGTCATTGATGATCAATCTTGGATTTATTTAATTATTAATCATCACGGGAATTAAATAATTAATCCTTCTTATGGCAGCATCGTTCTAAGCCATTAAGATATTTTAACTTATTTAACCTTTTGAGACGTTTACTATTTTTTATCACCGACTTACTTTGGGTTTATAAATTTAATCATTAATTTATGATTAAAGAGAAATGCTTGGCTCAAATTTGCTTTGAAATCCAAAGGGTGTCCCTTTTATCTAACAAACCTTACCGTAATCTTTAATAGATTGAATGATATTACTAAATCGTCATACAAAACAACGTTTTCATCAATATTTGTGTATAACTTTTAACTTTCTTTAGTATATGATGATTATGACTATATTTTAGAACGTTATACATCATACCACGTCTATTATATACAATCATATACGTTTATATATACAAATTGTCTCAAATGAGATTGGAACTCGCAATATACTGATCGATGCATAAATATGTGTTTCAATCTTAATGTTTAAATTTATATTTAGACATACATATTAAGTTTAAGTATAGTTTTTCTTAATTCATTTTTTTTGTCAATTACTCTCTATGATATTAGAAAAAGAAAAGCAAAGTATATGTTCGCGTATTATTGATTTTTAAGACAAAATGTAAAAACCTTGTGAAAACTATATATGTCGACATTCAAGATATTAGTTGATCCAAACATAATCATGAAACAATCATCTCTAAAATGACTTATTGACAATGTGATGTGAGTTATGAATGTCTCATAACCAATCCATATTAAATCTCGCAAAATAACATTTTGAGATGACAAATGAGAAAGCTTGGTAACGAGAATATGTATACATATGCAAGAAGGCTTGACTTTCCTTGAATAGGCATTCTGAATATAGATCTCTTTTCGATTACCCGTTTATCTAGATACATGAAATGTTTTTAAAAAGGAGATATGTTACACTCACATAAAATTTACAAAAATAAATTCACAAAATGACGTGGAGGATGTGTTGGACCAATCACAAGAACTTTTTTGTTTCTCTATTTATTCTCTATCTTTATATCATTGGGCTACCTCATTTTGTGAATTATATTTTGTAAAATTTTGATGAACATATCATTTCTCTTTAGAAAAGTTGACTTGTGACTTTAGGTTGTATGAAATAAAAGTCGTTATTACTTATCAAGAGGATATATAATTGCATATGAAAGAACCATAAGGACTACAACTGAATATAACTATAACTTTAAGGAGTATAGTATAATACCATTATATATTTACACTAAAAAGGTAGTTATTATCCCATAAATCTAAAGCATGATTATGCATATAGGGACCCGGTATAACACATGCCCTTCAGCTACATATATCATCCACCCACTTACCATTTCTTGATCCTTGTGGAGCTTTGATATGCACACAATCTGTATCTCTATAACTTTATTATTTTTCCAAAGTGACTTGACCCAACTTTATTAAGAAACAGATGGAGTGGAAGTTACCTGAAGCTTCAAACTTTGCATATACTTGTTCTTCTTTCTGGGATTCTGCCACTTTTTGTAACCTTTCAGTCAACTTCTGGGCTGCTTTCTAAATCTTATTGGACCATCAAGATCCTTCATTAAAACAAAGCTGGCTAAAAAACAAGGTTCTTTTAGCTTTCTTGATTTAGTTTTTTGGTTATTCATGAAGCTTTATTATTATGTAGTATGAATTTTGTTTGTTTGTTTGTTAGTTTGATGTTTGTTTCTTTGATTTATGCTAAATACAGAGGTTTAAGGTGAGTTTAGTAAGTTGGGTTAAATTTATGATCCAGGAATCAAAAGAACAAGAATTTGTTGGGTTAAGAGGTTTGTGTTGATCTGTCTAAGAAAGTTTAATCATTTCTAAATTTGAGTCTACTTATTGTGATTTAGCCCCTGTCTGAAATCTATATATCTATATTATTACTTTCTAATGCTAAAAGTTAACCTATTGGTTTGGAATAAAATAATTTAGTAGATAGATCAAGCAATGTAATCCAGGTGGATTGAAGACATATACTTGCCAAAAATAATTTTGTAGGTGTTCTGTATTAACATAAAAAGTAGAAATAATATATGATTTAACATCGACTAAGTACAACATGATTAGAATATTACTCCTGATAAAATCAATATAGATAAAAAAAAAAAAATTAGATTGTGCATATGATTCTGATAAAAAGTCAATCTTGGATCACCCTTTCACCACAAAATCTCAGGGAACCTTTTTGTATATTTGATATTTTTTTTCAACATCAAATGATCATCTAATACCCACTTTGCACATGTTAAGACTTAAGAGCATCAAAAGGTTCCTTTTTGGGGAGTATGTTTGCATATGTTAAGATTATATACTTAGTCAAACTACTGTCTCAAAAGTTAAGTATCATTTGATGTAAATAACTAATACTACGTACTACTTAAAGGAAGCTCAAGGGATTGTGTTAAAAAGGGTGGTCTTACAGTGGTCCATGCAGGCAGTTGATAATTGATATGGTCCAAGATGACCATGAACCACAGGACACCATTTGTTACCTGCTATTTTGTTCTTTTTAGTACATATGGTCCAAGAAAGAGACTCGATTGACCCATTTGGGTCATACCTAATTAAGTTCCAAATGAAAATTTGATCACGAGTTCTATTTTAATGCCTTTTCAACAACTTTTGTTATATAGTTTAGCTATCAATTATAAATTGTTTTCTATCCCAATGAAAAATCTTTCTTTTGATTCCTAAAAGTTTCAACTGTTTCTTTTTTTCCGTAACATAAATTTGATGGTGGACAGCGTTTGAAGTCAAATTTTTATGTTATTAACGTAAGTGTGGATTTATCGGGTGATTGATGTTGACTAGTTTGAAAAAGTTGAATCGTTCCGTAATATCCTAAGTAGTCTAACATAGTAACATGTATCCAAATATAAGATCAAACCTTATAGTCTGACAATTGTGAATTACTTCATTACATTAATTGGTAAGTCATCATTATCAAGCATACGCAATACGTTCTGTTCATCTTTTTTTTTTTGATATTGAGGTGTATTTAGATTCTGAAAAGAGCAAATTCCTTATGTTCAATATGATAAATTTGTGTGTATCAATTGATTGTAGAAAAGATGGTGCAATTTTCGTCTTTTTTGAGTGGATTAACAAAACAAAAAAATGGCAACCGTAGAATTAATCTTGGAAGAGAAGCTACAGAAGCTTTGGCGAAAGAAGCCAGAAAAAATGGTTTACTATTAACGTCTCCTGGTAACGTAAGTGCTAAATGGTCTAGTAATTATGCATCAGCTTATTCTAAGGGAGGCAATAAAGGGATAAATCAAGATAGTTTCATCGTATGGGAGGTACATACTTTCATTAAGCTAATGTTCTTCCTTTTTTCTTTCCATACATGCGTAAAGATTACTAATAACAAACTTTATGAGTTCATATATATTAATTCAGATGTTGATTGATTGTCAGGCATTTGGAGGGAAGGAAGATGTGATGTTTTGTGGAGTGTTTGATGGGCATGGTCCATGGGGTCATCTTGTAGGAAAAAGAGTGAAGAAGGTAATGCCAGCTTATTTGCTACATTATTGGCAGGACGCTGTGGCTCAAAGTTCAACCTTGATGAACGGGGACTCGTTAAAAAGTACAGTATTTGATCATTTCAGTATGTGGAAGAAATCTTTTATGAAGGCTTGTTCTACAGTTGACTATGATCTTGAAATTCATCCTGTTATCGATACCTTTTACAGTGGTACAGCTGCTATAACAATAATACGGGAGGTACACAAACATTTCTTGAAATTTTATAATTAATATCAACTTTATACTTGAAATACATATGATGGAAATAGTTGGTTTTACCATATAAGTCAAAGAGTAAAAAAATTTCATGATCATGAAATTCAGGGGGATCTTATTGTGTTAGCAAACGTGGGAGATTCTCGGGCTGTTCTTGGAACAACTTCGGACGATGGTCATTTGGTAGCCGTTCAGCTTACTGTTGACTTTAAACCGAGTTTACCTGGTAAAATGCCTTCTTTTTACCAATTCATATGAATGTTCAGTGTAAACTAGAGGTAATTAAATAAATGGGCAGGAGAAAAGGGTCAAAGCAGATAATCTTTGGTACGGGTCAGGTTGACCCGAAACTCTATTTGTCCATAAAACATACTTTTTAACGTGAAATCAGAGTGTCAAATATTACTAACAATATACACTTTTTGCGACTTTTATCCTGTTTGACCCCTTTTCCTCTTAACCAATTCCTTTCTGTTGTTATGTTAACCTATCTCAACTGGTAAAAATAATTCATAACCTGAACCGACCCATTCTAAGTCAATACGTCAAAGTTACCACTTCTAGTGTAAATATATGTTTCTCACTTACAATTTGATCCTTCATACAGAGGAAACCGATAGGATACATAAATCAGGAGGGATTGTGTGTGAATCGGATGATGAACCAGGAGTGTCAAGAATTCGTGCTTCAAATGAAGAGATACCTGAAGGTCCAGGACTTGCACTCTCGAGGGCTTTTGGTGACTTTTTTGTTAAGGATTTTGGTCTTATTTCCGAGCCAGACGTGATACAAAGAACCATAAGCACACATGATCGCTTTGTCATTTTGGCAACCGATGGGGTATTACATTTTTCTGTTAACTGTTGTATTTTATACATATACCATGGCCTTCTTAATCTCATATGCTTTCACATGAACTAAAAAGAAAAAAAGAAAAAGTAAAAAAAGTTACGATGGCGCAATAAAGTTTTGTAATTTTATATTTTAAATTTCGTGTAACTTATCTAACTTGGCTTATTTTGACTCTATACTCAGGTATGGGATGTTGTAACGAATGAAAAGGCGGTCGAGATTGTTTCATCAGCTTCTGAAAGGGACGAAGCAGCAAAACGACTTGTTGAGTATGCAGCCGGTCAATGGAAACGTCTGCGACCAGGCTTCGCTGCAGATGATATCTCAGTTGTCTGCCTATTTTTCCACAATTCATCATCATCTCAACAGGTAGAGTCTGAGACATAAATGTTTAATATGATGAGCAATGTCTCATTGCCGTTGCTTTTTCTAGTCAAATTAATCCCTCAAGTATGTGTAAGTAATGTAATTGTAATCAAATGGACTAGTCCTTATATGTTTGTCATGTATAACTTCATGGCCCAATAACTTGAGCCCAGAATTTAACACGTCAAAGATATGTCATTGTTATTGGGCAATGGGCTCACTCCCAGGTTTCATCATCATTTTTTATTTTCTTCTTCTTCTTCTTGGGAAAAGTAAAAAAATTATTTTAAACCCATTTCGAAAGAGGAAAAAAGGCAAACGAATACAAGCTCGGAGAGGGCTATAAGGGCATCTCCAACGTATGCACTAAACACTACACCAAATTTGGTGTAATAAAGCAATCTTTCAGGAATATACTTGCACCAAATGTGTTTCATCTCCAACGTATGCACTAAATTTCTGCACTAAAACTACTTTTAGCATTTACACATTGGCCCATAAACTATTTTTACATTATACTTTACGTGAGTTCATTATTTTTATGATCAATTAACTTTCCAAACTATTAACTTAAATGTTAAGTTTATTTATTTATTTTCGTAAAACTTCAATTACATAAGTTCTTTGCATAAATCAATGTTTAAATTACCATAATTTGTTTGAAAATTATATCTTATTGTTTCAATAATCATATTATATAATCTAAACTATATGGTATTTAAAATAATCATACAAATAAATAAGTTTCTTCAAGTTTTGTACTTACATAATAACAATAGTTCACATATAGGGTCTAAAACGAAACATTATAAATTTGGAGCAAAGTTTAGTGTTGCACCAAATATAGTACAAAATCTTCAAAAATTTAGTGTACACTAAATTCTGCACTAAATTTGGTGAGTTGGTTGGAGAGGGTTTTTTACACTAAAACACCAAATTTGGTGCAAAACTACCTACATTGGAGATGGCCTAAGAAAAAGAGACCACTCAACAAAACTCCAAAAGTGACCAAATGAGAATACACAAAATACATCAGTTCTAAAAGAGGACACCAAACAACTCAAAACATGTACACCCTCATAGAAGATCCAGGATTGAAGAGCCAATTCGCCTTGAAAAATGCAAGTTTGGTGCATCGATTGGAAATCCGCAGATCGATGAGAGGAACTCCGAATCTTTAAAATAGGTCTTGGCATGAACATACCTCTTACGCCAGTTACAAATGTGCGATAAAAATAAACATGTATATGACCGTCCAACTCTCTGATGATTACTCGTTAACTTGATTTGAATTTGTAATAAATATTAAGCAGAAGTTCAAACGAGTGGGTTTTCGGCTTAAGAATTATAAGCTGTCTGAGTGTGACCCTCATCGTTTCAACTATTGTCTGCAGTCACAAAACAAGTAGTCCCATCTCAATTCTCAATTCAGAATATAAGGATATTAAAAGAGAGGATTCTTTTACTTGACATGAAATGTAACAAAACACGATTAAACATCATCTTCATTCCTTCTGACGTCACACGTACACATTTCTCTTTACATAGATTATTTACATGTTTGTATAAACCAATAGCCATTTTTTACCAATGTTAACGAGTTTACATAGAGCCTCTTTCATAAGAACAAATCAAATATCCAACCTTCTACCAACAGATTTAGCCTTTGTAGATATATAGTTGCAATAACAATATAATTTCTTAGTGAACGACAATGTACATACTGACACCGAGATCATGATATTTAATGTTTGGTTCTAATCTGGAATATAAATAATATATCCAAGTGTAGCTCGTTTGTTGCATAATTCTCCATAAATATATGTATACTTCTAGCTAGCCTAGGTTAAACGCAAGTACGTTACAACTTGCAACCCATAAGGTGTAAACTCAATGAATCTGCATTTGTCGACAACCCACACCATACTCAACACAACGAAACACGTACATTGAAGTTGTTTACACCACAAGCACCTCTCAACGACCAAAATAAAAGCCACGCGACTTGGCCTAAAAACTTCACGTGCTGACCTGGCCCTTTAACAATCCCCTATATAAAAAATAACCCCAACCCACCCTCCAATAAAACACTCACTCAAACACTACCATCAAATCATTCACTAGTCGCTACCTACTTACAACATCCTCGTACTTTTTTAATTCCGGCATGCATGTCCACGTCATCAGTCTTCACATCAGCCCCATTGACACGTCTCACTAATTCATCTTCCCAATTATGTCTAAAAAACCCAACAACCTTTTAACCATTGGATGCATGTCCGTACCACAAGAAGATGCTACAACCGATGGTACTAAACCATCATCAGCCATCCCAACGCCACCACCTCAGCGTGCGCCGAAGGCCAGTACTAAGTTCTCCGATGTGTTGGCGTTCAGTGGGCCAGCACATGAGAGGATCAACGCCTCAACGGGAGGTTGGCGATGATAGGATCTGTGTCAGCTTTGGCTGTGGAACTCAGCAGCGGTCAAGATGTGTTGACTCAGATTTCAAACGGTGGGTTAACTGTGTTTGTCGGGACCAGCGTGGTGTTGAGTGTTGACATTAGCATCGTTGGTGCCGTTGTTTAAAGGTGTGCCTGCACAGTCAAATCGAGTGGCATGATGACATCAGATGCTGAGATGTGGAATGGACGGGCTGCCATGCTTGGTTTGTTAGCAAGAGGCGGAGCGATGTAGAAGGTAGAGGTAGCAGTTGCTACGGGTTCATTTTCAATCGAAACTGTAATTTCTATTGATAAATAGCATTTTTAGCTGTATTTCTGGAATGCGCTACGAGTTTAGAAAAATTGGAATACCATTGCTATTGGTAATTCAAAATCCTGAATCCGCCACTATTTGTTAGCTTTGGCTTTTACCAATTTGTTACAGGCAGTGCTCTCGTGTAATTACATGACTTAACGTATCATAATTACTATACTTGTACTAAAGAAGTTACATTAAAGTAGTAAAAATGACATTTTCTACTACCCCCTGCTGTTTTGATTTAACGATTTTATACTCTCTTTTTTTATGTATTAACATGAATTAAAGACAATAAACATATATAAACTGACTTCCAAAGTGCATTACTAATTAAACTGACTTCCACATGAAAGCATTCAGTAGCAAAGTAGTTGAAATCGATCTAATCACTCGAGCTATTGATGAATCAAACAATAAGATCAGAGATGAAAAATTGATACAAAGCGGCTATGATATTGCAGTAAGTGTTGGAGAAAAGTTTAGCCAGAAGATTAATGATGTTTAGGGTTGTTAGAATTATGAATACTCTAACCAGTAACCATCTTACATAATATAATACCAAAATACCCTTAAACAAGTTACAAGGAATTAAGTGCATATCCCCTTCCCCACCCCACCCCACCCCCCCCCCCCCCCCCCCCCCCCCCCCAATCAGGATTTAGCATAGATATCAACACGTATTTGATATTGTCTTCAAGTATGAGATATCTTGAATCTTGAATGCTTTGAATTTTTAGTAAGCTAGACAACGTTGAAGGGCACTTTACTTTGATGACATCTCAACTTTGATCTATAAATTGATTCTTGATGCATTCTTGAAGACTAATCCTCTAATTTTCATCAATGGCAACTCTTTTGCTTAAAGGAATATTGAAATAATTATCTTTGACATTCGTATTCCGAAAGCATACTACAAATGAACTTTATCTTGAAAGTATATTCCAAAAATGTTGTTGTCGCTGAAAACATCTTTTAACACTTTGTAAGCACGCTCCTCCTCAAACTATTATTTCATCTTTAAGAGCTTGATCAATTTTCACCTTTTCTCCCCCTCAAACTAATACTCTTCTTCTGGAGTTGATCAGTTTTCTTTATATTCCTTTGAATATGCTCCCTCGCAAACCAGTAACTTTCTTGTAGTCTCTTGTAGGAAGATAATACTGTTGAGTCACTGGTCGCTGATCTCAACTCATTAGTCGCTGATGTAAAGTCACTGATACTCTCTCTGAAAGATTGTTTGGAAATGATCGTAGTTGAAGCTGCTGTTGCAAAAGTTTTAGTCTCTGATTCTATCTCTCCAGCTAGAAGATAAAGAACCTATTAAGATAAAAGACTCAACTTTGTGTGTCGCTGATACTCATCTACCAGCGAGAGTCTCCAAGTCTTTTTCAGTTATTTCTTCTGCTGAATAAAAGAAGTCACTCAAGTACTGTAGCTCAAGTTACTCTTCAAGAGCTCGTTAGTTCGCAGTGAGTAAGGAGAGCCTCTATTACTTCAATGACTGCAGCATTAAATGTTGCATTAATAAGGAGTTGACATATTCTACGTTATTACGGAGCCACGCGTGCTCCTCGTGACTTGGTCCAACATAGAAACTAACGTGGCAACAAGTGATTGGTTTCAAGGTAAAAGGTGATCTTTCCCCATACCAGAATGTTGGAACAATGATATGTCACATCATTGTTCCTAACCAATCAAGCAGCAACACGTGTTTATACCGGAATGTTGGAACAATGATATATCACATCATTTGTTCCAGACCAATCAAGCAGCGACGCGTGTTTTTCTTTATCCAGAATTCAAGGGACTCAATGTCTATAAATAGCGTAATATGTTGTACTTCATTCTTGTCGATTGTTCGTATTTTCGCTTGTTTGTCATTGACTAGTTTGTCTAAAATACGATCATCACCAGCGAGTAAACAGTAGCGTGTTTGTCCACTACTTGCTTATCTCAGTCTGTAATAGCTGTATTGTTTGATTTAGATTAGCCTTGACTAATCTATTCCGCAATCAACAATAGATAGATTTTATGAATAATAGAATTTATCTTTCAGCAAGATATGCCTCAGTGATTGATCTGCCCGTTAAGTTTTATACATTTGTTCAGTTGCTTGTTATATTATCATAATTAAAACTTTTCCAATTAGTTTACACATTTCAAAAAGAAAAAGTTTTAATTGTATTCAACCCCCCCTTCTACAATTAAACAACTGTTAGCGATTCATAATCACTAACTAAATAGTGATTAGGGACTCACAATTGGTATCAGAGCATAGTTGGTTTAAATATAATTAAACCAGATCTGCAATAGAATCGGTTAGATACAGTTGTGTTGATTCTGAGTACCAGAAGGGAAATGGCTCCACTACTAAACCACCAGCTTTTGACCCATCTAGAATTGAAACCTGGATGTCTAGGATGATGATGTTCTTAGATCTTGTCGATGATCGTCTTTGCTCAATAATTATTGATGGTCCATACACCCCAACTACTATTGTTCCTGCAGTTGCAGCTACTGCAACCACTCCTGCTATACCTGAAATGGTTATGCCTAAAAGGGAGGAACAATGGTTAGATGAGGATAAGCGTATGGTAAGGCTAGACAAACAAGCTAAAATTTACATAAGCATGACACTTCCTGATGAAGTGTTTGAGTCTATTAGATTGTGCACAACAGCGAAACATATGTGGGATACTCTTAGAAACATCTATATTGGAACTCCTGACATAATTCGCTGTAGAGAAGTAAATCTAACTCGTCAATATGAGTTGTTTGCTATGGAACCCAATGAGTCACTGGCATCTACCTACACTAGATATCAAGCTTTAATTAATAAAATGAAAAAGGCTAATATAGGAAAGGACCAGAGATTCATTGTTGAAAAGTTTCTAGAGTTACTACCTAGGAAAATTTGGGGAACCATTGCAACATGCATAAGACAAAGAAATGATTATAATTTTCTCAATCTAACTCAAGTTTATGGAATTTTACTAAATTGGGAACAATCTGAGAAGCTAGCTGATCAAAGTGAGCACATTCGTGCTGCACTAGGAGGACAAAAAAATTCGAATGCCCTTGTAGCTGAGCTTGATGAAGTTGATCAAAAGCAGAAAGCAAAGCTCACCAAGTTGAGCTCAAAGTCGCTGATTGCAGAAGAAGAAAGTAGTGTCGCTGAAGACCAGTCAGAAGCAAGCTATGATGAAGGACAAGAGAAGTTGGAAAGAGATATGGCCATGATGGTTGCAAACTTCAGAAAGAACAGCAGATTCAACAGATTTGCTGGTGCATCATCAAATGATGATTCTAAACCAAAAGGTGAGTGCTACAAATGTGGCAAGCCTGGCCATTTTGCAACTGAATGCCGGTCCAAAGCTGTCAACTCTTTCGCTGATCAAAAACCCAGCTTCAGAAATGACAAGTACAACAAGTACAAAACAAAGTACAAGAAGCTGAAGGAAATGTCCAAGTCAAAGAAAAGGAATAAAGGATTTATTGCTGAAAAAGGATCTGTCAGTGACTCTGACTCAACTTCATCATCTGATGAGGAAGAAGCTATGATCAGTTTAGACAAGGATTACTGCCTGATGGCTGACGATGCTGCTTTCCATGAAGACATCAAAGAAGTAGCTCAGAAATGTTCAACATCTGGTTGGGATCTAGAAACTCTCTACAAGGTACATTGTTTTAAGTTAGCATCAGCGACTGAAAAAGATTTAATCTTTGAGACTTTGATAGTTGACTTATCAAATGATCATGACATTCAGAAAAGACAAGAATGTATGATCAGTAACTTAACATCTAAACTTCAACTTCAAGAAGAAAATTTGTTAAAAATAAAAAATCTTGGATCTTGATGCACAAATACATGCAAATCAAATATGCATTCAAGAAAAAGTAAAGTTTGAAACTAAATTTTCACAACTCAATGAAGTGATGAAGTCATGGTGTAGATCTGCATTAAAAATGAATCAGTGCATTAGTAATCAAATCCCAAAACAAGTTAAAGCTATTCTGGGAGGAGATTATGAAACTGTTGCTGCTCTCGCTGATGCAACCAAAGTTGATCAAATATTCAATCCTGATGAAACATTCTCAGAATTTGTCTTTGAACCAATGTCAGTTTTCAGTGAGCCTAAACCAAATTACTTTGTGAGAAGTTCACTGGTTACTAATAGTTATGATATTGCTGCAAGTATTAATGAACTAAAGAAATTAGAAATTAATGAATCAACAACTTGCACAGCTCTTATCAAAACTATCGCTGATGATCAAGAATCTATCAGCGACCTCATTTCCGACACTTCAGTCACTGATGATCTTATCATCAGTGACTTGAAGTCAAAGAAACAAAATGAGGTAGTAAGTCTGAGAACTTCTAAGTCCTCATCAGGTCTGAACAATAAGTCAAAGAAATCTAAATCCACAAATAAAAAATCTACAAATGTGGAAGTAGACATCACGTGTCATCAGATTGTTCATCATCACAAGTTTCATTTAACCAACCATCATTAGTGTGTCAGCAGTTGGCATCTGAATGTTCAGCTACATCATCTTCAAAACCACAAATAATCAGTGAGCATTCAGATACTATTGATGCAAACCAGTGGAAGCCTGAACCAAAGCCTGGCCACCATGAACCCATCTCAGGATGGGTTCATTAATTGAACTAATTGTTTGTGTATGATGCAGGGCATTCTTAGAGAGACTATCTGGTATCTGGACAGTGGTTGTTCCAGACATATGACCGGATGTAAGTCCCTGCTCAGTGACTACCAGGATGAAAAAGGTCCTGATGTAGTGTTTGGTGATAACAAGGTTGGAAAGACAAAGGGTTATGGTGTCCTATCAAATGGGAATGTGATGTTTAAGCGAGTAGCTTATGTTGAAGGGTTAAAGCATAACTTGCTCAGCATCAGTCAGTTCTGTGATGCCAAGAATAAAGTGCTATTTGATCGTAAAGCTGGAGTTGTTTACAACAAGAATGGTAGTGTTGTCCTGGGTGCTCAAAGAAAAGGCAATACTTATGTAGTCAACATGGACTCAGCAAAATCAGGGACATGCTGTTATTCCAAAACCGTTTCAGAAGAAAAATGGTTATGGCATAAGCGACTTTCTCATCTGAACTTCAAGGCTATCAGCAAGCTCAACAAGTATGGCCTGGTCAATGGTCTGCCAAGGTTATCCTATGAGAAAGACAAGCTATGTTCAGTATGTGAGAAGGGAAAGCATCACAGCTCTTCATTCAAAAGTAAACAAACATCTTCAGTGACTGAATATTTTCATCTGCTTCATATGGATCTATTTGGTCCAGTGAGTTCTCCCAGCCTTGGTGGTAAAAGGTATTGCTTGGTAATTGTGGATGGATACTCCAGATACACTTGGGTATTTTTTCTCAAAGCCAAAAAATGAAGCAGCACAGGAAATCATATCTTTTATTAAAAAGATGGAGAACTTAAATGATTGTTCAGTGAAACACTTGAGAAGTGATAATGGCACAGAATTTCGAAATGTTGATCTGGAGAGCTTTTGTGATTCTAAAGGCATCTCTCAAAATTTCTCTGCTCCTAGAACACCTCAACAAAATGGTGTTGCTGAGAGGAGAAATAGAACTCTGATTGAATCAGCTCGGTCAATGCTCATAGATGCTGGTCTTAAGACCTACTTCTGGGCTGAAGCAGTGAGCACTGCCTACTATACTCAGAATAGGTCACTGATTGTCAAAAGACATGATAAGACAGCCTATGAAATATTAAGGGGGAGAAAACCTGACATAAGTTTTCTTCATGTTTTTGGCAGCACATGCTTTGTCTTAAACAAAAGAGATCACCTAGGAAAGTTTGATCCAAAAGCTGATGAAGGAATATTGGTTGGTTATTCAACCATCTCAAAAGCTTTCAGAGTTTACAATAAAAGGAGAGAATGCATTGAAGAATCTATGGATGTTACATTTTATGAATCTTATGATGAATCACTCACTGTTCCAAAAGACTATGAAGATCTCATGTTTAATACAATCAGTGATGACAAGCATGAAGTTCATTCATCAGATTCAGAAAAGGAAGATAATGTTGCTGATATCAATCTTGGATCTACATCAACAGTGAATACATTAGCAACATCATCTCACTCTTCTCAATCTCCATCAACATCATCTCATCATCAGAGTCAAGATATTCAAAATGATGACTCTCACATTTCTAATCCTGACTCATCATTTATGCCATCAACAAGTACACAAGCTACTGATGCACCTTAACATATGACAAAGTGGACATAACACATTGATAATCAACTGATTATTGGTAATCCACATTCAAGGGTTCAGACCAGATCAGCTACTTCTAATTTCTGTCTATTTGTTAGCTTTGTCTCAATAATGGAGCCCAAAAAGATTGATGAAGCACTCACTGATCATCACTGGGTAGCTGCCATGCAAGAGGAGCTATCTCAATTTGAAAGAAACAAGGTCTGGAAACTTGTTCCTCAGGTAGCTGGAAAGTCAGTGATTGGAACAAGGTGGGTGTTCAGAAACAAGATGGACGCTGATTGTGTGGTAATAAGGAACAAGGCCAGATTGGTTGCACAAGGATACTGTCAACAAGAAGGAATTGACTACGATGAAACCTTTGCACCAGTTGCTAGACTTGAAGCAATCAGGTTGTTCTTAGCATATGCAGCTCACAAGAAATTAAAGGTATACCAAATGGATGTAAAAAGTGCCTTCTTGAATGGAAAGCTGCAGGAGGAAGTGTATGTTAAGCAACCACCTGGATTCACTGATCCCAAGCATCCAGGTTATATCTATAAGTTGGAAAAAGCTTTATATGGACTAAAACAAGCTCCTAGAGCTTGGTATGACACTCTCTCTACTTTCTTAACTAAATGTGGGTATGTCAGAGGCAAAATTGACAGTACCCTATTTATAAAAAGAGATAAGAGAGATGTCATATTGGTCCAAATTTATGTTGATGATATTATATTTGGGTCTACTAACAATGACTTGTGCAAGGAATTCTCTGACCTCATGACTAAAAGTTATGAAATGAGCATGATGGGTGAACTAACATTTTTCCTTGGTCTGCAAATAAAGCAAACCAAGACTGGTATTTTTATAAATCAAGGAAAGTATGTTAAAGATTTATTAAAGAAATTTGAATTCACTAACTGCTCATTTTTTGCTACACCAATGTCATTTGAAGTAAAATTACATGCTGACCCTGATGGTAAATCTGTAAACATCACTGCTTACAGAGGAATGATCGGGTCACTGCTGTATTTAACTGCTAGTAGACCAGACATTATGTTTGCTACATGTCTATGCTAGGTATCAAGCTGATCCAAAGGAATCTCATTTGCTCGCTGTCAAAAGAATATTTAGATATCTGAAGGGTACACCAAATCTTGGTCTCTGGTACCCATCTGGTTCAGATTTCTCGCTGAAGGGATATTCAGATTCTGATCATGCTGGATGCAAGATGGACAGAAAGAGTACCTCTGGTAGCTGTCAGTTTCTTGGAGAAAAGCTTGTAAGCTGGTCAAGCAAGAAACAAAATTCAGTCTCAACTTCTACTGCTGAGGCTGGATATGTCGCTGCTGGAGCTTGCACTGCTCAAATTCTGTGGATAAAGAATCAGCTCGCTGACTATGGTTTTGACTTTGGCAATATTCCAATTTATTGTGACAGCCAAAGTGCTATTGCCATAGCAAATAATCCTGTGATGCACTCAAGGACAAAGCACATTGATGTCAGATATCATTTCATCAGGGACCACGTCATGAAAGGTGACATTGAACTGCATTTCATTCCAACTGATTACCAACTCGCTGATATCTTTACAAAACCTTTGGATGAGAAAAGATTTACCTTTCTTATCAGCGAGTTGGGGATGCTGAACTTAAATGATTAAATATATGTTCAAAAGTTGTCTCGCTGATCATCTGTAAAAAAAAATTTTTATCTGTTTTTCACATAAACTAAGCTAGTATTATATCTCACATTTCATCTAGCTGATTGAGTTAGTATTCTAAGTTGTAACTTAATCAGCGAAATCAAATGTGAAGCATAATACTTATCTTACTTTATGATCTACCTTATGTATTCAATTTTTCTATGCATGTTTTTGTCTTTTATTTCTTTAATATGACATTTATATCGACATATATTTCGATACATTAAATACATTCTGTATTCAATGTGTAACGATTTATATTCCTTAAAAAGTGTTTTATTAATATCCGTAAAAGTTACCTTTTTCTCTGACATAGGACACTTTTACGGCGCGTCATTTCCATCGTATTTAATGCCGCCCCATTAAACCATCATTGCCCTATTTGTCTACCTCTCACCACCACCATTGACCACGCAACTTTAATTTCAACTACACGATTCATATTCCTTCAAACCTATTTAAACAGCGAGTCGACGTTTCATTTTCCTCTTTACGCTTACTTGATTTTCAAAACTTCATCTTCTTCTCCAAAATTCTCTCATTTTCTTAAAAAAACCTAAAACAATTAAGCGTAAATTGTCTCATGGCTCGTTCAAAGTTTTTCAACAACTCTTACACACCGACCACAGAGATTAAAGCTCTTCGAGCCTCTGCGGTCAGTGAGACACTAATAGTCTCAGTTCCCAAATCTAACTATTTGGGAAATGTTTCTTGTGTGAAACCTGAGTATGCGGAGGTGATAAAATTTTTAAACAACCACTTCATCCTCCCTGCTCTAACATTATCACCTAGAGATATGAACCCTGAATAGCTCAGTGAGTTCTGGTTTACCTGCACTCACTCTGTTGTGAATGGTGTTTCACAACTCCAGGGTTTCATCGATAATGGAACCCAACCAATCTTCATCACCACCAACACCATTCGTGCAGTTTTAAAACTCCCTGCACACGATACTTACGAACCACTCCCTGAGAGTGACGTTGCCAAAGGAGGCATAGTCGATCTCACTGGGATCGAGTGTAAATTCACTCTTGATGGGAGTGGTGCTCGTAAGTATTCAACTGTGCACAAATCCCATATGGATGGTGTTTGGAATGCCATTTTTACAAACTTTATTCAATCTTTGGGCACAAAAACTGGGAGCTTTGATCAATTTAACTCCCTGGAAGCCCAGATCAGCTGGTCATTAATCAACTTTTTACAAGTTGATTATGCAAGTGTGATCTTTTCTGAGCTGGTCAACCGAGTCGCTGAGCCTTCTAGGGCTAAATATGTGCCATATCCTAGGTTTCTGTCACCGATCTTTTGAGATCAGTTTGCGGCCTATGATAGGGTATCTTTTGAAGGCTTTGCGCCAACCCTAGTAGGATCTCAAATCTTTTCAAAACCAGCGACTGCGGTTTTGCCAAATTTTATGAAACATCAGGGGATACTTGCACCCCAGCCTGTAACTATGGTACCATCGTCCGATCCTGCTATACCATCGACCACGTCACTGATCCCACCCCCAGTGACTACTAGTGGTCAACCACCAGTTAAGAAACCACCTACTACTCCCAAGAAAAAAATCCAAATTAGGGTCCCTGACATTAAAGGATCAGGGACATAGTCAAAAGAAGGGTGAAACAGTGACTGAACGTTCAGCTCCTGCAGGCACCCTTAATAAACCCAAACCTTCCACTGCTTCGCTGGACTCCCGAAAGTCCAGTGATTCTAAAAAGAGTAACCAACAGACAGCTGCAGTGGCTCAAACCACTGTTAGCAGTGATTCGGGTGCACCCCACACCCTTCTATCGAGTCAACCCATCAGCCACTTGTCATCCTCCCGAAAGGATGACATTTTAGAAAAAGGGCTAGTGACATCAGTGGGTGATAACACACTCATTGCTGATGTCACACCACTGGCTACAGACTCAGGCCAACCTCTATCTATCACTGCACCGGCCGTCAATGTCTCACCACTGTCACATGGTGAGATACAGCTCGCCTCTTCTGTTTCCAATGATCCACCAGCTAGAACACAAGCTGATGGTGAGGAAGCCACAGCCATGGACACCTCTGATGATACCATACCTGCTCCACCAACTCACCAAATCAACATCGCCACCTCACCCATCAGGGAGATTTCCCCCACTTCCTTCTCCAGTCGACCTACATCTCCACCACACCAATCAACTCACACTTCACCACCACCTCATACCTCCACCTCCAATCAACTACTGATGGAGTACATTGCCACATCCCAAACCCAGATTAAGATGCTCACTGACGACCGTGAGGCACTTATTAGCACTGTCTCCACACTCACCAAAGCTGTCACCTCTCTCACTGACGTCTACAACTCATTTGAACCATGGAGCTCCTCAGTCAGTGAGAAGGTGCAAACCCTAACCACTACACTCAGTGAGCTTGCCTCCACCTCTATCATTCATGACACAGCCATTACCCACCTAACCACCAGCCAACAAGCCTTAACTACATCTGTATCCAACTACCTATAACACACTGACAAAGTTGTCAAGGTGCTTCCACAGCTGGTTTCTCACCTTGCATCTACAAGAGCTGAGGTCACTACCCTACGAGAAGAGACTGCTGAGTATTTCCAAGAGATCAACAGGGCAGTGGATCAGTTTGTGCAGACCAGTCAGGGGGAGAGTGAAGATGAAGAAGAAATTACTATTGCTGACCCTGACATGCCTATTGCTATGATTGATTCGCTTACAAACAAAGCTCACAAGGAAATAGTGCTGCAGGGATATGTTCTTCGCCCAATCCCTGAGAATCCTGACTTGGAAGCCCTTGCACTTGCTGAACTGTCATGGGTGGATATGGATGTAATTGATGGTGATGAAGTTGCTGAAGTTGATAGGTTTCCTGAGTTCTGTGCTGAAGAACTCAGGAATCATAATATATTGATAAATCAATGGGCTGTGGATGATGAAGCCAAGGTGGAGGGCACCTCAGTGAGTTTTGAACTTGCTCGCTGAGAGTGGATGAACAGAGAGATAAATGATGATGAGGAAGATGATACCATCATGCATGATGCTGATGATGATGATAATAATGATGATGATGGTCAGGGAGGTGGTCATGGAAATGGTCAGGGAGAAAGCTCAGATGATGAAGATGGAGATAATGATACAAACATGGAGGATCAGCAACCCATATCTCTCATCTTAAAAAGAAAAAGGACCAGTGACACCTCTCCTGCATCTGAACCTAAATCAAAGAAAACCACTCCAGCAGCAATTACACCAGCAGCAACCACTCCAACTCAAACCCCAACTACCACCACTACTTTACCAATCCTCCCTGCTCCTCTCTCCATCACGTCCTCAGCTGACTCCTCTCCTATCACCATTTTGTCCACTGACTCAACCTCAGAAAGTCTCTCTCCCAAAATGTTATTGAAATTAAGACTTGAGGATGAGTTAAGAGAGGAAGAAAGAAAAAGACGTCTGAAAGAGCAATCAGATGCTGATAGAGCTTACCAGTTGCAATTAAGTACTGAAGATGCCAAAGAAAGATCAAGAAGAGACATATGCAATGATTGCTAAGGCACTTGCTGAAGAAGAAGATAGTGAGCTAGAGCAAAGAAAGAAATCAGCTAGCAAAAGTGCAATAAGGATAGGGGGAGTGAGCAAGCCTTCAGTGGACAGAAAATGGGATGAGATAGACAGAAAAAGATTTGCAGCTCGAATGACAGGGAGATCAAATCCTGCACCTATTACCAAGGTTAGTTTAAAGAAGTCAAAGAATCAATCTCAACCTCAGTACCTAATCTACAGAGGTACAGACACTCAGGCTATGCTACTTGATCAAGTATGTAAGCTGCACAGAGAGGAATGGAATGAAATCAGGCTTGCTATCAGCCACTCTACAAGTGCAGCTAAAGCAAATGTTCTGAAGGAGATAGATCGACTTTTTCAAAAGATGGTGTCACTGCAACTTCTCAGGCCAGAAGATATTGTCATACATGGTAAAGAGATTGTTCAGTCATCAAACCCAAGGTATAGGTTAGGCACTAGCAATGTCTATCGAATCCCCAGCACTTCAAGGCTAAATCTATCTATCCCTGTTGGTGTGCCTAGAGTTGAAGAACATGAAGTCACTGAGGGGGAGAAGGGTCTGGTATACAGGGATTTAAATGGTGTTCTAAGGTTTCAGAGAAAAGCTGAGCTTGAGAAGGTTGATCAGAATCAACTCATTCACCTAATCAGGTCAGCAAGCATACTTCTAAAGAACTCAAAGATCAGAAAAGCTATTCTCGATGAAGTCTTGGCAAGAAAAGTCAGATACCTGCCCTCTAAAGAAAAATATGAGCTTGAAGCTGAACTTCAAACTGTGAAGGAGGAGGAAAAGTGGAGAGATAAGTAGTATAGATTACCTTGTAATAGATAGCATTTGTAAAACTTGATATATATAATGCTCTCTTTTGATAATTTCCTTGTTAAAAAAGATTACAAGTGTAAGTCTCTGAACGACCAAAATAACTATCAGACAACTGAAACCTCTCTGCAACAAATGCCACTCAAGAATTTTCAGAGCTTCAATCACAATCATTTAGGGGGAGATTGTTGAGTCACTGGTCGCTGATCTCAACTTATTAGTCGCTGATGTAAAGTCACTGATACTCTCTCTGAAAGACTGCTTGGAAATGATCGTAGTTGAAGCTGCTGTTGCAAAAGTTTTAGTCTCTGATTCTATCTCTCCAGCTAGAAGATAAAGAACCTATTAAGATAAAAGACTCAACTTTGTGTGTCGCTGATACTCATCTACCAGCGAGAGTCTCCAAGTCTTTTTCAGTTATTTCTTCTGCTGAATAAAAGAAGTCACTCAAGTACTGTAGCTCAAGTTACTCTTCAAGAGCACGTTAGTTCGCAGTGAGTAAGGAGAGCCTCTATTACTTCAGTGACTGCAGCATTAAATGTTGCATTAATAAGGAGTTGACATATTCTACGTTATTACGGCGCCACGCGTGCTTCTCGTGACTTGGTCCAACATAGAAACTAACGTGGCAGCAAGTGATTGGTTTCAAGGTAAAAGGTGATCTTTCCCCATACCAGAATGTTGGAACAATGATATGTCACATCATTGTTCCTAACCAATCAAGCAGCAACACGTGTTTATACCGGAATGTTGGAACAATGATATATCACATCATTTGTTCCAGACCAATCAAGCAGCGACGCGTGTTTTTCTTTATCCAGAATTCAAGGGACTCAATATCTATAAATAGCGTAATATGTTGTACTTCATTCTTGTCGATTGTTCGTATTGTCGCTTGTTTGTCAGTGACTAGTTTGTCTAAAATACGATCATCACCAGCGAGTAAACAGTAGCGTGTTTGTCCACTACTTGCTTATCTCAGTCTGTAATAGCTGTATTGTTTGATTTAGATTAGCCTTGACTAATCTATTCCGCAATCAACAATAGATAGATTTTATGAATAATAGAATTTATCTTTCAGCAAGATATGCCTCAGTGATTGATCTGCCCGTTAAGTTTTATACATTTGTTCAGTTGCTTGTTATATTATCATAATTAAAACTTGTCCAATTAGTTAACACATTTCAAAAAGAAAATTTTTTAATTGTATTCAACCCCCCCCCCCTTTTTCTACAATTAAACAACTGTTAGCAATTCATAATCACTAACTAAATAGTGATTAGGGACTCACAAATACAAATCGGCATTAAAGCTTGATCTTCCTTTAAACACTTGAGAACATTTGTTGAGCATATTTAATCGATCCTCTTACTTCCTTAATCAATCATGTCTCTCCTACTGAAACCTCAGGATTTAATCAATCACGTCTCCCATCATGAAACCTCAGGCTTTTCAGCTGTCATTGATTAAATCTTGATATCCATTTGATCTTTCTTTTTATCACTCTTACTCAAACTCGAATTTCTTTTCATTCAATCTTTTCAAACTCTTATTCAATCTTTTAAGCTCTCCTCTTTCAGCACACTTTAGTTGCTAACCTTTTTTAACCTTTACCTTTTTCTTTCCGACTATCTTTAAACAATATATTAATTCTCTCCCCTTCACGATGTTTATGATTTTATCATGAGCATCATGAATCTCAGGTGGTAACTATCGTTCCACTTTGAACAATTTAATCTTCAATAAGCGCCAATTTTCACAATCAAATAATTATCCCTTGATAATGATGCGGAAGATGATTATAAAACAAAGTAACCGTGTAAGACAACAATTCACTTGAGTAAACAACGACAAGTTGTTTGTCATTTTCAAAAAAATAAATAAATTGGAAATTACTATCTCCCGGATCATATAGATTACCAGTTTACACATATGTTGAATCATGAAATGAAACAATTAAGTGACCTACTTTCATTGTAGGCATTGATGATAGCGTTAGTAGGATTTCCATTCAATCATCGTGGAATATCTATTTTGGACATCACTATGAAAACACCGGCTAAGTCACAAAGACATGTATAGTGTACAAGAACACTTGTGTCCTAGAGATGTATGTGTTATAAAACACATTAGGATCTAGACTCTATAAGTGCAAGAAATGAAGTCGAGGACTGGAGCTGACTGTCCTCCTATTTCAATATCCACATTCTCCAAATGAGAAGTCGTAGATTATGTGTTAAATCTCCGTGATATTGGAAACAAGCACATTTTAATAAGTACTTGAGTGGTTAGGAGGTTAATGTGTATTCCATCACTGGGTCTAGACGTCTCTTTCAATACCAGAAATCGATGTATGAAATCCGACAGATTATGTGGCAACTCGGCATTTTAGACGTTTAGGAAAAAGGATTTTCTTCTTGTTGTCAAACCCCGTCACACACTCCTCACTCAACCTCACATATTTTTCAGCTCTTCCCTCATTTAAGTCATTGGTGATCTTGTAACACAATATTTTGGGATTTTGATGTTAATGATGATCTGCACCTCATTCTCCATCACCCGTCTCATAATTTTATCTCATTTCACTCCCCGATTAAAATCCCCCGATACTTGGTCCTACTCATCTAGACCTATAAGACCCTCGAATCCTAATTAGTGATAGGTGGCTCTTAGGGTAAATCCAACCGGCTCTGGTGGATTGTAGGAGATTTTTTATACTATAACACTCGGTGCAGACTATTAGCATTTGCCAAATATGGATTATTACATTTTGATGTTGTGATGAAATTTCTCAGGTTAGATGCCTTCGGTAAGATTTCACCAAGATGATAACCAAAATTCATTTGTAAAACATCTTAAATGTTTGAATAGATCAAAGATTTGAACACTCGAAAGTTTAGTCTTGCAAAACAATACTCTCCCTTAACATATGCATAAGAATATATGAAGGTGAGTTTTATTATCCTTTCGAAAATTGTACGAGCTCCCCCTCAAAGATATCATGCTATTTCTTCAAAAGAGTAATGATGGGAGCTCGACTTGGAACATTGAAATCCGTTTTCAAAACATGAAACTTTCCATTGAAAAGTTTAATTTTTTGTGTGAGCTCATTCATTAAAGAGCGAGTTTTACTCTGATTGAGCAAAAGCCAACACTTTTAAGAACTGGTTTTGCACTGAGATGTACAAAAGCCATTGCTTTTAAGAACGATTTTTACTCTAATGTAAGTAAATTAAAAACAATTACTTTTGAAACGAGATCACAACTTTGGGAACCTATTTAAGCTCGGTGCCAATGGGTTTTGAAAACCATTTGTAAATTGTGTCTATTTGAAGTACTGATGTTGAACTCCACTTTGATTTGAAACTCGGTGTTTTGTTTTGAAATAAATTTCGTGGAGTCATCGGTGATTGAAATCGTTTGGGCACTAAGGTTACAAAATCATTTCATCTTTGCACCGGATAAGAAGCATTTTGTGGTGCAAATTCAAACATTTTTTATCTCGAATATTTGAAAGATTTAGTTTAAGGAGATTTCCCATAAAAACTTTGCTTCGGTTTCCAAACTTTTTTTTTTTTGAAATCGTGAAACCGAGTCCTTTGAAACATTTGAACCATGTGCATCCGGAAGATCAACATTCTTTTTGTTGGAATAGTGTCCAATATAATAACTAATTGGTAAGTACATCATTAAAAGTGGAGTCCTTTTTGGGTCGTCCTCAATGAACAGTAAGATAAATAAATAAGAGAAATAATATTAATTGGAATTAATATTATATTTAGTTTATTAATAGGAAATTAATTAGAAACTAAAAGAAAAGGGAAAATCTGAAAACTTCATCCATCCGCCGTATGGAATTTTTCATACGCCGTATGGATGCTAGGGTTTGTAAGGCGGTGGAATCACCATCCATACGCCGTATGGAAAAATCCATACGCCGTACGGATGTCTGTCCCACATCGGCTAGGTGACAAAACCCTAGGCCTTCCTCTCCCCTATAAATAGGGACCTACCCCTTAGTTTTCAGGTTGCACTTTCTTTAGAGTTGAATAGTTTTCGATTCTAGTTTTCTCTTTCTTATTCTTGCTCCTTTTAAGAGTTTTGCGATCTAGAATCGTGACCTTAGGAGACTTGGAAATTCTCTTAGTTCTTTTGAGTGTGAGCCATTAGAGGTGTTCTAGTTTGGACACTTGCCTCCAAGCAAGAAGGTTTTGCTTGTTCGTCTACGAGTGAGAAATTGGTTTTCTCAAAGGTTAGTAATTTCTTATTTATCTTATTTATTGTATTGCTTTTATTTATTCAAGTTAAGATCCCTTAGGGTTTAGTTTCCTAATTGCCTTAGATTAATTATTTTGTTATAATTCTGCTTCGCATATTAATCTAGTTAGGGAACAGAAAACCCAACAATTTTCAGGTGTGAATGTACCATTTGATTGTTATTTATAAAAATACCTCTTATTCTTTTGCAAAGAATAATTAGTAAATTGAAAAATCTTTTTCGAAAATGGTTTACAAGATTTATCCGTGTAAATATTCCTTGTAATATCACATGTGATTTGACTGCTTTTGCCACTTGAGGTTTATCAGAGGTTGACAAATTATCAAACCTTTTGATCCTTTTGAGATGTAGGCTTGGATTTAAAAACATTCGGTTTAAACTTGTAAATCAAATCTGCATCAAGAGATACCTCTGAATCCATAGCTTTATCAAAATCTAGTTCCAATTGGGATTTTGACACCGGGTGCGATTGAGAAGATGAGGAGGTACTCTTGAGTTGTTCAATAATACTTAAAGATTAGCTCGTTCTTTTTCAAAATCATTTACTTGAGTGGTCATTTTTTTTTCCTTAATCAATGATTTTATTTTTCATAAGCAAGTTTGGAATGTAAACCTCAGAAGTTACCACTCGTTGAATAACTTCATTTGAAGAAACATTATCTTTTAAATCAAGTTTAGGTTTTGAATAACTTGGGAATATTTTTTTGAAAAGTGGGATTTTACGATCACCATAACTCATTTAACTTGTCGTAGTTAAATGAAAATTGAGCTTTATTTTCTTTTGCCCTATTGAACATCTTAATTTCTTCTTCCTCATTTGTTATTTTCAGTAGATTCATTTGTATAACCCCACCCATATATTCTTCAGCATACATCGATGATATCTTAGAAATTGCTTTATGTAGATAGCAAGGATTATCTAGGATTATAATTCTTGATATCATTTGGTTTGTTAAGAAAGATTGTTTGATCATTTTGACACCTTTTAAATTACTTTCTTCAAATTCTTTGATTCGAACATAAAATTTTGCAATTTCAGTTAAAATGCAAGTTGTTTTTCAAATTGCACATTCTTTGTACACGTTCTGATTCCTCAAATTTCTTATTTACCTCATAAATTTGATTTGTCAATTTTTCATTTTCAGAAATAAACAAATTATGTTGCTCTTTATAATATATAAGTTGATTTTCTTGGACAACCTTTTCCGTGATCATAATTTCTAGAACCCTAATGTTATTAGCAACCTCTTTTTCGAGTCTAGCAACATTTGATTTTTCAAAGTCAATCTTGTCCCGATATGAGTTCATTTTATTTTGCATGCGAACTAACCGATCTTCATTTAAAGCAAAGACCTCAGGTTCAGACGTAGATTCAGATTGAATTGAACACGCTTCACAAGACATCATTAAGCCATTGTAAGATTTACCCTTAGCACAAATCTAATAATTTTGTACTTGGATTACTTCACTACATGGTGTAATGCACTATATGGTGTAATAGTCTAACTGGTGTAAAGTCTCAATAATGGTGTAATAGCTCAAAATGTTTAGTGGAAAACACTGTGATTGAAATTGTGTAATACACTATTATTAGTACTTAGCGGAAAGATAATGTTTGAAGTGGTATAATGCATTATACTTAGTTGTTAGCAAAAAATAGTGTTTGGAATGGTGTAATACAATATTCTTAGTACTTAGCAAATAAACAATATTTTAAATGGTGTAATACATTATAGGTGGTTTCATACACTATTCTTAATAATAAAATACTATTCAAAATGGTTTAATACACTATAGATGGTGTAATATACCATGGATGGTGTAATAAACTATAAATGGTATAATACACTATAGATGGTGTAATACACTGAGTGAGCATATGATATTTGCTAGCGAACCTAAAGTCGATCAAAATTTGATCGGAAATCAAACTCAACGAAAATGTATGATATTAATATCAAAAGATTCGTGCTTTTGAGGAGACCAATCCATACAAATGAATTTTACAAACGCTTTCTCGATCGAGAGTAATCGAACAAAAACTTCAAAAACCCTAATTACTCAGAAACACAAATTAATGATCAATCTGCAAAAAAAATTCAATCGTTAGATAGATTCACATCAATAGTCGATAACCTTGCTCTGATACCAATTGAAATCGATCTAATCAAGCTATTGATGAATCAAATAATAAGATCATAGATGAAAACCTAATACAAAGCGGCTATGATGGTTACGGTTTACATACTTATTTATACCCTAACCATCTTACATAATAAAATACCAAAACCCCTTAAACAAGTTACAAGGATTTAAGTGCATAGTACAAGTCATCTATGCAAATCCAAAAATAATAATTCTACCAGTAGTCAAAAGCAAAACATATGAAGGGTATAAATTTCTTCTAATCAAATCAATATAGCTCATCATTCTCTTCATCATCCACTTCAAATGGTTTGTCAAAAGATGATCCAATTCCATATTTGTTGAATTTAAATGGGGGTTGATACATATTCGCAATTCTTTACGACTTCCTCCTTCTTTCAAGTGGCATATCATACTCCTGATGAACATCCAGAAATTCAGCATAATTCTGTTCATATTCATCTGCTTCACTTTCTTCAATTTCCTGACTTATATCCTCTACAATCGGATCCACTTTATGAGAAGGAGCAATAATTGAACCCACATACCGTTTAATTTCCAAGTAAAGTACATAGTTATGAACAACTAATCATTAATTAATACTCGTAAAGGGATAATATGACCCATTACCTCTACATCATCTTCTCTTGGACCACCTAGTTTGCCTCTACCATTACCACGTACTTTAACCACTAGGAAAAAACATGTACATCTAAAATTTATAAATTAGAAACTTATTTGACCAAGCTGCTGACATGGGGGAGTTTGTTGGTGCATTCTGTGTGTTAGTCACTTGATCAACGTTTGTACTTGTCAGAGTCAATTAGTCTTAGTATGTGAAGTGTTTAGTTTGTATATTCAAGTTTATAAACGAAATGTAATTGTAGAATATACATAGAATATTGTTAATGCGACACATAGCTTGTGTCGCAAAAGCGACATAAAGTCTATGTCGCAAGGGTCACAATAGAAACACAATGCTTGTGTCGCTAATAGCACATAACGTGATTATAAGTAGAAGTGTAAGGTTTCATTTGAGGGTTGATCAAACCCTAGAGTGTGTGAGGCGTGGAGGCAGAGAGAGAGAGAGAGAGGAGAGACTGAGTTTGTGTTTGTAAAGCTTCGTTAATCAATTTTTAATACATACAAAAGCTTATATTAATTGTGTGTTCGATTTGTTAAACGTTCAATACTCGTTTGTTTGGATTCCGCACTTTCAATCGAGTTAACAATCTGATTAGGTCCGTACCGGGAACCTACATGTGGTATCAGAGTCGTGAATCAGTTATTCAACGGTTTCAGATCGTGATTTGAATGTTTTCGGTTTGATTCGCGAAGGTTATATTGATTAATCTTCGTTTCTGGGTTAGTTTGCTTGAAGATTTCGTTTTCTAAAGAGTTTTCTGGGTTTATTCGTCGTTCGTTCTTCGTAAATCGTTAAGGTTTCAAAAAATTTCGATTTTAGGGTTTTGGAATCTGCCCAGCGCCATTCTACGACACAAGCTGCGACATAAGCTTTGTGTCGCTAATTAGGGTTTTCAAAGTGCGACACAAGTTCGCGACATACATTTGCGACATAAGCTTTTGATTAGGCGACATAAGCTGTGACACAAGTATTTGTGTCGCTAATTTGGAAGTTTTGAACTGCGACACAACCTTTGTGTCACTAATCCTCTTGCCAAGTAAAAAAAAGTAACGCAATTATCTATTGTATATTTTTGAGCAATGGCGGATTAGTGCACACGGAATAGGTCATGTGGAATGCATATCCAGTTAAGTTACTAATTACATGGCTCAACCAAAATTACGGGGGTCAAGGGGGCCGCGCCCCCTTGTGGGGTTTAGGGGCAATGCCCCTAGCGAAGTCCAAGGGGCAGAGCCCGGAATCGTGACCAGATACAATGAACCCAGCAAAACAGTTTGGAAAATACTATCTCTAACTTCCGTTTTTTGGAGGATATTTGCATATGAACATAGACATACCAGACACATTAACATACTACGATTTGATTTTGTGCCAAAAACAAGTTGATTCTCTGGTTTTATCCCAAAGTGAATTTCGTGAACCCAGACTCGTTAGGGTTGAAATATCTCTTTTGGAGAGTGATCACACGACTCACAAAGAATATCAGGTCGAAATCATAACCCTGTTACACAAATTATCCAACATAATCAGCCCTGCCCAATTTCTTTAATTTCATTTTTGAACATAAATATAGTTTAATTGTGATCGGATGGATCTAATTATTGTTATTTTGTGATGGTGATGTTTCAGTTGGCAGATTTATGCAATTCGTACATTCTAGAAGCACGGTGGTGTCGACATACACTCACACTCGAAGAATACTTGAAGAACTCATACGTATCAATATCAGGCCCTATAATACTAATGCATGTTAACTTTTTAACATCAGTTATTTCGAGCGAAGAAATTTTGGAATACAAGGGAAGAGCTGACAATATAGTTCACTATTCATCGCTAATATTCCGACTTGCTAACGACTTGGGGACTACCTCGGTATATTTATTTTGATAGTATGTATAATGTGAAACTAACTATATATATCCCGATATTGTGTGTGTATTTGTGTAAAATAAGATGTCATAGCATCCCCAAATTCTGTATTAGAAAGTTAGTCTGGAACAAATAATGTAATTTTGATCTTTAACACTTTTAGTATATATCATGCATATAATGATAATGATTGTGTTACATTAATTTGTTAATTACACAAGGGCACTACCAGTAACAAATTCAGTGAAAGCCAAAGCTACCAAACCCAACATGGCAGCCCGTCCGTTCCACAGCTCAGCATCTGACGTCATCAACCCACTGGATTTGGACTGTACAGTCACACCTTTAAACAACGGCACTAACGACGCTAACGTCAACACCACACTGGTCCCAACGAAGACCGTTAGCCCACCGTTGGAAATCTGAGTCAGCACATCTTGACCACTGCTCAGTTCCACAGCCAATGCCGACACAAACCCTATCATGGCTAACCTCCCGTTGATCCTCTCGGGTGCCGGCCCACTGAACGCCAACACGTCGGAAAATTTGGTACTTACCTTGGGCGCACGTGGAGGAGGTGGGGTGGCAGACACCGGTGGTGGCGTTGGGATGGCAGATGATGGTGGTGATGGTTTGGTAGCATCGTTTGAACTGTCATCTTGTGGTACGGACATGCATTTGATGGTTAAGGATGTTGGTTTTTTGAGAAATAAATGGGAAGCGGATGGAGCGGAGTTAATGGTGAAACGTGTAATGGGGGTTGTTGTGAAGACTGATGACGTGGCCATGTCGGAATCTATAAAAAGTACGAGGAGGGTAGTACGATCAACGATGTAGTGATTATTGTTGTTGTGATGATGATTATTGTGTTATAGAAGAGTGGTTATATAGTGGGAGGGGGTGAACTTGAGTACGTGGATTGTTGGAGGGCCACGTTAGTGAAGTTTGGGAGTGGAGTCACGTGGCTTTAGAATGAGCCGTTGAGAGGTGCTTGTGGTGATAACACCGTAAATGTGTTTCATGTATGTGGGTTGTGGTAATGGTAAATTGGTAATGGTATGGGTCGTGGACAATGGAAATTTCTAGGTACGTCTTTTGTGTCTCAATCAAATACATATACATGCAGTGAGTTTGAATCACGATCCTAACTGAACGACACTTGTTTTAATTTGTCATATCAACTAATGGAATAAGCGTAATAAAGTTTAAGCTAAGCCAAACATCATGTATAGTTGTCGATCCTCGGTCTTGCGTTTCACACTTGAATGCACAAAATTCAGTCGACACATTCACCACTAAGAGACGTCTTTATTTAGGACTTATAGATAATAAAGATTGGTTGTCTTTTGGATAATAAACATTGGTTGTCTTTGTGTTGAGTGTTCACTTGAACACCGAAAAGAACTTTAATGATCGAATATAAGTAGCATTGAAGAACACACGGATTTCAGTATTCAGTTTAATTTATTATTTATAATTATTTGAGTTTTCAGGGCATTGTAGCAACGTTTAAAGTGCGGTTGGAACTTTCTATTTCTTCTCTAGTAATTGTAACTTTGTTATGTACTTCGACGTCCTCGTCAGTTATAGGCGAATCGGAGTCACTCATTTTTGTTGATGTATTTTTGACTGAGAAAGAAAGAAACATTGAGGTGTGAATATATTTTGCGAATTGTATGTGTATTTATATAATTGAGACAAAGGTACCCGGTGAATGTGTTAAAATGAACAATCTAATTATGTTATATTTGTTACTTTGTAAATGTTCTCATTAAGGATGGTTAGTGCAGATTACATGTGTAGTAGTCAAATTATAAAGAATACAAGTTGTTGCTGTTGTCAAAGAAGATGGTGTCAAGTTTCTGAATAAAAGAAGTTCCGGGGCTATTCTGCAAATAGTTAATTCTTCAGTATTATATAAGTCGTTTATTTTTCTTTTTCATTATTCTGTATTATTATCATTGTCAAATTAGGGTTTCTCTCAAAATCGTTTCCTCTGTACTGTATCATCTTGATACTTGTTCTGAGAGTGTTTGTGTGAATGATCTACACCTATTGGTGTATAATTCATTGAGAGTGTTTTCTTGTAAGTGTGAGGAAGAGTCTTTTGGTCTTGTTTTTTGCTTCTAAGCCGGTTTGGTTAATATTGGTTAGTTCTTGAAATAATCAAGTGTTGGTGGTTGATAATTTGTGGTTCTTGTTCTTATTTACACTTTTGTTCATGTATAAAAGAAATTAATTAATAATTTTTTTATTGAAACTAGCCGTTGGAAATTAAAAAGAAAAATCATTGAATGTGGCGTTCAACCAAAACTGTCATTGAACATCAGACCTGAACGTCAGTCCGGTATGGTGTACGTCGGAATTCGGCGTTCAAGTTGTTGAACGCTGACGCCTTCGATCTCCCACTCCATGTGTTCTTAGAGTATTATGGTGAGCTTATTCGAATTAGATTTTTCAAATGTTTGGGGTCAAAGAATGGATAGCAAAACTGACCATCCGTATAATTTAAAAGATAAAATAAAAAAATCGGTAACATATATGTGAACATTCAAAGTAAAAGCCTCACTGGCTCACAACATCCCACAAAATCTCAACCTAAACCTAATCCCGAATCTACAAAATACAAGAACTAATAGAAGATTCGGAATGTATCAATGTATACAAACTCTTAGCGGGTAAAAATAGAGACCAAAAACATTAAAGGATATTACAATATTTACAAAAATGAATAATAATGAAAATAAAATACAAAAAGATATTCCATATAACTATCAAAATGGGCGCATACATAATTGTTTTTTATCCTTTCACCACTAAATATGTTTTATAGTAGAACACTAGTTTAGTGGTGACACTTTTAATCCCAACATTTGCTAAAGTTCAAGAAATCAACCACAACAGCATATATCACTTAGCTGCTGGCATACCAAACTTTTTCTTTTTCCAAATATATCAGCACAAGAAAAACGAATATTTTAAAAAAGTATACTATTTTTAGAAAAATTATGAGAAATATGGTGAAAAATTTATGTTTCAAAAAATCGAAACGGTGAAAGATCTTTCTAAAATTTATGAGAAATATGGTGAAAGTTCTTAACTTTTTTTTCACCTAACTTGAAAAGTTCGTTACTTAACTCGAAACATAATTTGAAAGTTCATTATCGACCTGTATAATAAATTGAGTTCATACCCTAACTCGACAAAATGAGGAAAGATTGTTGTCGATCTGCACCATTTACCCTTCATCTAAACTTGCATACTTGTGCAAAAAAAAATGGTTTCCTAAATTGAGAACTTTCACCGATATGTGTTCTTGTTAAAGTTGAGAGCGTTTTAACGCTTATTTATGTTTAAGACATTAGACTATGCTATGCAATTTGGAAGGAGAATTTTCAAAACCTCGAATAAACTCTTCAAATCACCTCCTTCACATTTATCAACTTGTATATAGATTTTGAGGGTTTAGTTGGAACTTGTAATCATGCAAGGATGTGAGATGATCGTGAAGTTCCGTATGGAGATTCTTGCTAAAGCAAATATCTCTTGATTTCGTTTTTTTATTTTGCGTAGATTATGAGAGGTTATCACCGCCGTACGTATCTATATCTATCGTTCGTCCGATTAATTACTTACAAACACTTCACTGAGAATCAACACATGTCTCAACATGATAAACAAAGATCATCAACTGAAGAGTAATATTCAATTTGAGTAAAATATATATGCTTTAATCCACGCCTAATCCACCCTCACTTTTTCTCTACCGCCCAAATGTAGTCCTAATCTTATCGCCCAAATTTAGACCTAATTTTTATGCCTGAGAATCATTTTTCTTAATTGAATATCCGAATCAATGGAAATGAAATCAAGATTGTACAAACACTAGATCAAGCCATAACAAAGCAGTATATATAACCCATCAGGAACGACTTTTCATCAAATTAACTCCGTGACAAAAAAAAAGATATAATCTTACTTTACATTATCTCAAATGCATATCGAAAATATATTACATTCCACTACCTTTCTAATTTCCCCAATTCAATCTTTTAAAACATCTATGTTTTAACAAATTAATACTCCACTCTAGCTTACACAAGAGCACTGCCAGTAACAAATTCAGTAAAAGCCAAAGCTACCAAACCCAACATGGCAGCCCGTCCGTTCCACAGCTCAGCATCTGACGTCATCAACCCACTGGATTTGGACTGTACAGTCACACCTTTAAACAACGGCACTAACGACGCTAACGTCAACACCACACTGGTCCCAACAAACACCGTTAGCCCACCGTTGGAAATCTGAGTCAACACATCTTGACCGCTGCTGAGTTCCACAGCCAAAGCTGACACAAACCCTATCATCGCCAACCTCCCGTTGATCCGCTCGGGTGCCGGCCCACTGAACGCCAACACGTCGGAGAATTTGGTGCTCACCTTGGGCGCACGCGGGGGCGGTGGGGTGGCAGACACCGGTGGCGGCGTTGGGGTGGCGGCTGACGGTGGTGTTGGCTTAGTGGCATCGTTGGAGTTATTATCTTGTGGAGTGGACATGCATTTGATGGTTAAAGATGTTGGCTTTCTGAGGAATGATTGGGAAGATGGTGTGGTGGTGGCGAAACGTGAGACTGGGGTTGCTGCGAAGACTGATGAAGTTGCCATGTTGTTGGAGGTGGTGGTGGTTTGCGGTGGTTTGAGATGGGAAGAGGGAGGAGGGTTGGGTTTTATATAGGGGTTTGGGGGGAGAGAGTGAGGACAAAGGAGTGGATACTTATTGGGCCACGATAGTGTACTTTTGGGGGATCATCACGTGGCATTAGAAGGAGCCAATGAGATGATATTTGTGGTGAAAACAGCCTCTATGTGTTCATTTATTGAGTTTGGTGGACGGAACTTTCTAGGCTCTTTGTGCAAACTTAATATTCTATTCTTAACTAGGATTGTAGAATTTGTTTGTTGGTGGTAATAATGGATTAGTATATGATTTATGAATTTATAGTACATAATCACATAATGATAAATAAACATCATTTAATGCAAGTATGAATGATGATGGGGTGAATTTGGTGCGGGGTGTCAGCCCTAATGAAACATCCTGAAAATCTGGACTTTTTTTTACTCTGAAATACTCTAAACTCTGTTCTATAACTTATTCATTTATTTATTAGGTCCCTGTAAAAACTTATACACTTAAAATTTGACTAAATTCATAAACCCATGAAACTTGCCTCTACCCGTCGGGTGGAAGCATTACCCGCCAGGTCTTTAAGTCTAGCCGTCGGGTCCTAAACCCATCAACCGAGTGATTTAAAATTTGGGTAACAAAAGTAAGTATAGCAGCCGGCTAAGCTAACTAGCAGCCGGGTCAAATCACTACCCGCCGGGTAGGGATGTTACCCGTTGGGTACTCCCTTCCTGTTGCAGGTATGTCTATGTTAGTGCAAAATTACGAAACTAAAATTCGCATAACTTTTTACTCGATTAGAGTTAGATTCTGAAATTTTGCAGGCATTACTATGCTAAAATAAAACTTTTCTTTTTTACCCTTTTGCAAAATACGCGTTAATTTCATATATGGACAGTAATTCAATTTATACCTATTTCGACACTTTTTCTTGACATTGTCAAAATACAAACCACATGATATCTTACTTTCATATTTTACCAACATTTTCTACTATACATTTGACACTTAAGGCAATAGCAACAAGTATCATATCTATACCATGGCTTGTTTTGTCTCTTTGACCCAAAAATGTGCCCATTTGGACACTTTTGACTAGGGATGTTGTTCGGATAAATAGTTCGGGTTTCGGGTTGTTCGGATCGGATTATTCGGATTTTGCAAGTTTATAATTTATCCGTAATCCAATCCGAATAAGATTCGGATTATTCGGTTTTGGATTATTCGGATTGGATTGGTTCAGATTCGGATATTACGTTTTTATCCAAATAAGATAATATCTTAAACTTTCACTTCTTTAACATAATTTAAACTTCACAAAATAACACTAAAAACTTTACATAAATCATTATAAGTGAGTATATGTTGACTGTATATAAATATACTCGTATAAATCATAAATAACATATTTATAAAATTATATTTCTAAATTTAGTAACTTATCCGGGTTATTCGGATTAACCGAATTCAAAATTATTTATCCCTTATCCAATCCAAATAAGATTCGGATTACTCGGATTCGGGTTATTTGAATTCGATTAACCGAATAATCCAATCTGTTTTACCCAAATCCGATTAAAGTCGGATTGGATTTTCGGATTCGGATATTTTCAACACCCCTACTTTTGACCCGTTTCTTCTTTCAAGACTATTCTAACTCTTTCACTTACATCTTTCACTCACCTTTGACCATTTTAATATAGTTGACTATGGGTCAACATTAAAATCAACCCAAACACATTTTCAATACTTTACACTATTCCAAATCTTTACCATTTATGACACATATATGGTTACTAATCATTTCTTCTTTTCTTTCCACTTTGACTTTGCTAAGTCAAAGACTTACATAACACGTGTCATAAAACTCTTTTTGGGCGACTTACACAATGGTTAATCATAACGATGATTTAAAAGAATAAGAAGCTTAACTAACAATAAAGTAAGCTTCTTATCCACTCTATCTTCTTGCAAGCCACATCTATACTTCTATTCATTTGGCTCAACCGAACCAAGTATCTACAACATGAAACACTGAACTGATAAGCATAAAGCTTAGTGAGTACATAAGCAATTAAATAAATGATTTCTAAATTAATCAACATGTAGCAATTATTAATACTATATATATATTTGCATAAAATACTATTACTGAACAATTCTTGCTCTGCTCAAATCTGCTTTCATCTTTCTGTTGACAACCTGTTCTGCAACATCTAATAAATTAGTCACAATTGTAGCTAAATTAAATTAGCTACACTAATCACACTAGCTAACCTCGGTTAGCTAGTCTAGTCACATTGGCTAACATGAGTTAGCTAATTCTAATCACATAGCTAACCTTGGTTAGCTAATCTATTCGTTGCAGCTGCTAACACAAGTTAGCAAATCTAATCATCTATTATCACTGAACCACTACTGCCTTTCTACTTCTTTCAACTAATCATCATAATTTGTAATTATTACAATTAAGCAACAAATGAATAATTTAATCTAATCATGATCATTACTGTCATACACTAACTGTTATAATCACATTTAATCTTTACTATTCTCGATTCACCTCTTTCCATACTAATCAATAATTTACTAATCAATTTAATCACAACTAGAAATATTGATTAATAGTCATCATTAAACAAAGTATAACTAATCAAGCTCATTGACTATGTAAACTCATTGCATTTGTGTAATTTGGAGTACACAATCAATAACCATTTAATCCATATGTAACTCACCTGTATCTTTCAAGAATTGAAGCACTTATGACTTGATTATGAAATCACCTCTTTGAACACCTATCACAAAACACATAACATAACAATATGTTTAATAACTACTAAACATCATAATCACTAATCAATTCATTAGCCCATCTTTCATTTGGGTTAACTAAACTAAATTTTTAATCAACTAATCATTCTTTCATCATGCTATAAAGCTTTCTCAATTACTAATCATTTGAATTATTACTAACTCGAGGTTTAATCATCTAACTTTCTACTTCAGTTCTTGCTATATCATCAAAATCATACTCTATTAACACCATTACTAACATCTTTAAGCTTGTTACCTAATTTCTCAATGATTTAACATAACCCTTGAAATTACTCAAGAACACTAATCATGAATTCATCACTTTCATTATGTAATATGGTTACTAATGATCATAAAAACATTAACTAACATCAAACTAATCAATTACTAATCTCAATTTCGGATTAAAACTCACTAATCAACTAAAACCCATAAAAACCTATTTTCTAGGTTAAATTCATGGAAACTATCACTTACAAGGATCGAAGGAGATGATGAAGATGATTAATTGGAACTTATGAGCTTGAATCAAAGATTAATTTGATGATGATGAAAGTCCTTGTGTTTTTCTTCTTCTCTCTTGCGATCTCTCTCTCTCTCTTTCTGGAATGTTTATAAGATGTGTATGATACGTACACATGTGTAGGGATAGATAAATATATGTGTTAATGTATTCCCCGTAATTATTATTGTCTAGAACTTTAAAACCGCTTACAATTATTATTATTTTACTCTACTAAAAATAATAATAATTTAAAATAATATTTCTTACAATACTTTAAATTTTGGGGTGTTACACCTAACCTCAAATCCAATGTTTTAAGAATCGGTTGAACCGGTCCGGTTTGACCGGTTCAACCGGATCCGGAAAATATTACGAGTCAGTTTTGACCGGTTCTTGACTATTTTCTCAATCGGTTCAAGTCGTTGACTTTCCCGGTTGAACCGGAAACCGGCAACCGGGTTCAACCGGGTTCATGTTTTTTTTGTTTTGTTTTGTTTTTTTTCACTTTTTTTATTATTATTTTTTATGGGTTATTTTGCTGGTTCTTTTTGAAAACAAGACAAACACTCAGAACCCTTCCCACTGCCAAACAGAAACACGCAGAACCTTCTCACCTCAAGTCGAAACCCTAACCCTATATATACAACCGAATCCGGCACCGTCCGTCCATCTCCGCAACCTTTTATTGTTTGTGATTTAGTTGTTGGTTTGTTAAAATGATGATGTGTGTTGAGTGTGAATTATTCAAGATGTAAATGGTGGTGTAGTTGTGTATTGGGTTGCTTGAGTTGCTGTAGAATTATTTAAATGGTGGTGTAGTGGTGTTTCACTGTTTTGGATTGAGTTGGTGTAGAGTTATTATGGGGGTGGTGATTGACTTTTCTACTAGTATCTTTTTGAAATCAATATCAATATGTATGTATATATTCGTATATAATGAAATAGTAGAGGTGTGCTTTGGAAAGTGTTATCTACTTTTCTGAGTTTGTACTATCTTAACATTGGGAATATATACTATTAATAAAATGAATGGGCAAAAACTCTTTTTTAGACAACTTTTTGTCAGACTACTTGGAGTAGTCAAGTCAATTAGTAGCCATGGTCAAACAATTCGGTTTGATCGTCCGATTGAACCGGTTAAACCGGTTGAACCGGAATCGGAAGTCTTTCCGATTTAACTGAAAAATCGGTTTTTAAAACATTGCTCAAATCTATTATTCTAAGGAGAGTTTGTTTCACAAGGTTTTATTGGGGCGCTCCATTAGTTGCATGACTTATCTCAAACCTAATCCAAATTTCAACGGGATCTTATCAAGGTACCTTGTTAAGAACATTAAGAGTTACACATGTACACTATCAATAAATAATAAGTAAATAGTTATACGTAGATAAATATATTTATTGATGATATTACTTATTTGTAAATATACATAACATATACCGTAATTATATATGTGTGTGTTGGGCGGAGTAGGGTGTGTATGATAGTATCCACCTCCAACCCAAACCTGATAAGAGTCCCCATTTACCGCCCATCCCAATAACTCATCCCCAACCTAATCCAAGAAGAAAAAAGAATTTCGTAGAAGAAAAGAGATTAATACGGTTCAACTATTCGATATAATAAATCGTGTTTTCAAGACACGATAAAAATCTTTTTATTATATAAATATTGGTCCAAGAGTGACATTCTTCATTTGGTTGAGCCTGATCTTTGTTTGTTTTCGTACAAAGTAAAAATAACTCTACTAATCTTCGTATAAATGAAACCCATGCCATACAGATTTAACGAACGGAATGAATTGTTTTATAGAGAACAATTTCCATTCTAGTGGTCTTTTAAAACCAACACCCTTTAACCACCATACCGAACCTTGAGCAGCTCTGGAGGCTCTTCTTCCATGATACCAGAGCCTGCCGTTGCCAAGTATTTGCGAAGGGTTGTTCTTCGGTCTGCGATATATGTATGATCCAAGAAGTTATCGTATGCTTCACTGCCAAGATTCTTTGCTGCTAACACGCTACAGAAAATATAATAAAAATAAATTCATCCATCCTCAGAGTGAGTGATCAACTTTTCAAAGTAGTAGAATGTATTTGGTTGTTGCAAATAAACCATCTTTTTTGCAAAATGGTTACACAGAATTAAATTTGTGCGGTTCAACCAATTATGGAAATAGGAATGCAAAAAGAAGCGTCCATTGTTGTCTAAAAGCACTCAGGTTGTAAAACGAGGTGTTTCTTTTAATAATTCATATTAAACTAACAAATGGCTCATGAAAAGGGTGATTACAGAAACAGTAGAATCAAAATTTCTGAAAGCAAAAAAGTGATAGATAAGTAGAGGTTGCAAAATGGCGGATTCGGCTCGTTGGCTAACAAGTCAAATCAGGTAACTTTTTGTATGGGTCAGACGAGTTGGCCAAATAAACAAAAATGTGAAACTTTTAATAGATAATTAGAGTGTCATCTTTTTTTTATTTTGTAAAATTCTTTAAAAGAAATGATCTAGGAGGTTTTATACTTCTATTGACCAAGAATACATGTAGGATGACTTTTGACCCATCAGACCCTTTTCCTTGTAAGATAGCTCTTTCTTATACCAGTCTTACCCATTATATACAAAATACCACCTGAATTGACCCATTCATAGATAAATGGGTTGAAATCGCCACCTCTAAAATCTATAGTCGTGTAACTAAAACTTACCAATGCCGACAATAAACACGACAAGGCAACACATCATCTCTCCAGATCTTGTCAATACCAAATCGTCCATACCGCTCATGATAGATCTCTTGGCTTCCTGCATCATGTTCGGACAGATATTAGACGCTTTATGCGATTTATAAAGCAATCGAGACAGCGGAAAATTTTAAAAGCATTTCAGAGTCAAATATATGTTGATTAATATTTAAAGCATCCACATTTCAAGAAACTCAAATAATAATAAAAAATATTTGATTTCTACTAACATAAACGGATATGAAGTCGGATATTTTTAATATATATGAACACACTATACCTTCGGTAATTGTGCATAACATTATATTATGAATCATCTTTCTAACTCATTAGAATAATCATAAGTAAACATGTAACAGAAACTTAAAAAGTTACTGTGATTATACAATTTGGTTCAAAGGCACAGTACCTTTGCATCTATTCTTAAAATACTCCTCGTCACTATAACGTGCACAGAGCACCTGTATCAATAACCAAAAAGATTATCAGTCATCTTACAAGCAGATCAAAGATATAAATTTCATTAATTAGTTAGTCAAGTGTCACTCACAGCGGGAGTAACATACTGGCTGCCTTCTAATGTTTCAGGTTGAACCTTTAAAACCAACATACATTTGTTAGGACAGACCACGATTCTGGATAACTGGGGAGGGATTTTTATGCAGCAATTGCTTAGTAACTTACAGCTAAAAATCGGAATTCATGCTCCCTCTCAATGTAGGATGGGATCTGATCACATTAATAAGTAGAGTTTATTGCTAAATTCTTGTACCAACACAATGATCTTCAAAGAAATTTCTGATACATACCTCCGATTTCTTAATCTCAAAAACAGTAACTATAAGCGATTCAGCTTCACACGGCTCCACACTCAAGCTTGAAATTTCCTGAGCACATACAAAAGTATCATCTCATCATAGCATGCAAGTTATCTATTTTTCCATCTCAAACAATAAATTTTGAAAACTTGGTGCAAGGATTGAACAATAATCGTGCATACAAATATATGTAATACCTTAGTCTCGGGCTTAGCAATTCCACGCTCGAAGAAAATTGGAGCAACATGAGCGAAAACACGTCTAAATCCATTTAATTTTGCAACTCTGAAGTTAATTAGATCGGGAAAAGTAGTCCTAGCACTTCGCTCTATTCACTCATTAAAAGTAATCATACAATTAGCAAATTTTAGTGAACTAATATCAAATGCTCGCCTAAAAACTATATAAACAGCACTAAATTATAGTATGTCTTCTATTTAAAAAACTTGCAATTGTAAGTATCCTATTTTAAAACTAGACATTGTATGCATTGAACTTCCAATGATTGTGTCATGACACTTAAACCTGTGTCATGACACCGTTTTTATGACATTATAGATGATGTGGCAACTTACATGATTGCAACCGTTAGCAGGAGTACCATTAACAACAACATACATACGGTAGCAATAAGTTTGATAGGTAAAGTAGCAATAAAAGTTCCACACATACAATAGCAGGCTTCGAAGTACAATACACAAAATAGATTTTTAGTACACTTAGATGCAATTAGAAACACCTAACCTTTAATTCTGTTCTACACTTAATTTTCACGTAATACTGAAATCAAACTTACTAAAGGTACGTATCGATTATCACATACCGTAAATGAGTAAGACTGAAATTGAGAAGTTATCCGATTAAAATTGTAGAAAAGGAGTTATTATAACCGAGAGTAATGTGTGAAGTATACCTGAGAGTAAGGAACCGAAGCCACAGATGGATAGAGTGCCATCTGGAGATACAATTTGTTCGAAATCGGATTCGGCTGTGAGTTCGATGTGGTGGCGGAGATTCGGTGGCAGGATGTCGCCGGAAGTCGACATCGTTGAGTGGCGGAGAAGGAGATTCCGGCGGTTGCGATGTTTGAGTAGAAATTGAAGTTGCAAATGAGCAAATGAAAATGGAAGGGAGAGTGAGGAAGGATGGGGGACTGTGTGATACGGCGTCGTGTTACGCCATTGAGGGCTTGTGGGTCGTGAAATCGGAGGTTTCAGTGAAATGGTGGTATTCATGGAGGTTGCAAGAGCTAGTGAGCAGTGAAGTTGAACATCATGTGCGAAATCAAATCAGCACTCTCAAGTAGCTTATTTTATCAAAGTTTAATTTTTTTAAGTGCCAATTATGAGGTAAAAACCATTTCTTTACAGTGAATAAGACGAGTTCAACAGAACCGTTGGTTCGGTCCATCTTTCACCTGCCACGAAAAGACGTCATTGGCATGGTTACATCTGTGGTTTCGTCTTTGGTGTTGCATCGTGGAGGAGACGGAAATGTGTGGGCTGTGTTTTTATCTGTTTTATGTTTTGGATGTATAATAAAGGTAATACTTTCAGTTTACCTCATCTTTGAGAGGGGTCTAAGAAAGCAGGACTAAGAATAACAGAAAGTACAATACAAAAATTGCAACTAGTAAACTGATATTATAATTTGTTAATTTCATTCAATTCCAAAATCAGAAATCAGCTCTGATATTGGTCTCAAAACAATTTTCACATACATACAAATAAAACAAGCGGTTAGTCAAGTCTGTTTGTTTGTTCAGAACTAAAGAATGATCAATAACCATTCATCATACAATTACAACATTTCGATATAGATATATGCGTATATACCAACTACTACTAATATATTAGATCTGTTTTTCTAGCTCCACCAGTAATTTCTCCATCATCTTCTTATACATTGGCATGTAATGATCATTGATCATTGTTCTTGACAGCCTCAACTTACCATAAAGATCCCGGGGCGTCTCGTAAATACCCACATGTTCATGTTCGTCTTCTTCATGTTCTTCAATGGCGGTATCGTGATGATCATGGTCTTGATCTTGATCAACTGGGTTATTTGAAATGATTGAAACAATATGCATTATTCTTCCGGGAGGATACAGATGGTAATTCTCTGTAACGTCTGATGATGAAATGGGCTGTTCGCCATCAACTGCATCTGCTATAACTTTTTCCTCTTCTCTAATTTCTTCGGCTACCGCCTCTTCTTCTTCTTGGGCTTGAATGTGGGCCTCGTTTTCTTGCCTTTGAAGTTCTTTTTCAAGTTCGTATAATAGTTCGCCTTCAGTTATGTGATCAGATTTGGATGTAACGTGGTCCACGGGAAGTAATAGCTCCTCTTCATCTGTGTCATCATGATCCGACCCAGACCTGCAACTGGAAGACTCTATATTGTTTGAGTCACGGTCAGGATTGGTCGTGTCAGTTGTAAGAGAATCAGAATCCTTTTCGAGTATGAGGGAGGTTTCAGAGAATTTTTCAGTCGGTAGAGTGCCAACAGGACGGCGACGTGCACCCATGCATGACCATGCGGATAGGGTTGAACGGGTTCTAACCACAGCCTGTGCAACGTTTTGAGCACGTCTCATCACAACCTACAATTTACAAAACATGATTTACATAAGCCTCCCTTGATCAGCTCTGAGTAAGTACAACTTTGAAGTGACAAAATGAATGAGTTGGGTGATCGGTCAAAAGTAATAAGTAACATTGGTGTTGATCAGGACTGGTCATTTCACCTGAAATGCTTTCTCCAAGCTTTATCTATATTAATATATAAAGCATCTCCATGTTTTATATTTAGAAACTTTTAAGAGTAAGACTCAACACTTCTATAATTAACATTTTTTATTTATCCCAAATTTTTTTACAATTTTGTTATTATCATGACATTTTACTCTTCACTACTATACTGATTTGTCGATGAATAACATGATTTTGTATTCCACTGCATTGCGCGGGTATTACGCTAGTCATCAATAATTAGCGACTCAAACATCACTGCAAATATTATATTATTTGATTTATTTTTTTATACTAATTGTATGACAACTAAAATGATTAAGGAGGCTTTAGGCATTAAGACACATATGACGAATTTTTGACCTGTTCATTCTGTTGAACCCGTTTAATCTATTAGAAATAGTACTGTAAAACAAAGCTCATATTGGCCCATCCTTATAGTATATGGGTCAAAATCACCATCTCTAGTAGAACTGAGAGATTGCATAGCACTGACGTAAGTATAATAGAAATGAGTTAAGTTTCTACCTGAGTACTGCTAGATACAGGACGAAGCATAGCACCTGCACCAGCAACCTTGGCTCTTGCGTTAGCAATTGACGGGAGATGAGATCCCAAAGCAGTAGCAGAACGAAATACGACATTCAAGACTCTAGTTTGCTCAACTTGATCACGTAGATCATTTAACCATGAGGACGCAGTAACCTGTACAAAAAAACCCTGGTTAGATATAATTTTGCAAGGTAAATAGCGTTGAACCGATCATAATCTACTAACAAGATCCAGTTTTTAAGACCATACAACTTTCAGGAACATTTGTTCCATAAATACCCAATAGGCCATAGCTTATCAGCACGCACACATCTGGTAGATAAGTCATAAATCACTACACTATAAAATCCTCTAAACAGGAACCTGGACAATACTCCCATCTCTGAAATTTTATCTTTCTGTTATACTTGGGTGGGGTTCAGTTATGTGTAAAATTTCTCATGACAGAAGCAATATCATTACTTCATGGGAATACAGAACAGAATTGCGGGACATTTCATTTCAAGAACAAACAAAATGGTATTAGTACCTCAGTACGAAGATCATCTATAGAAGCAGTTGAGAACGTCGGCACCAGATCCGAGCCGTTGATTATTGTGGTGATGAAGTGCTTACCAGACTCTGCCAATTCCCAAGTCATACATGCAGCTGCAGAAGATGAAAATTAGTATCTTGAATCAAAACTTAGGCCTCCGTCAAAAGCAGAAGCTTTATATATACACCTCGGTCTGAGCTAATTACAGTCAAAATATATAAGCAAAAGAACCATCGCCTTTTTTCCCTCCCTCTCTGGTGACTATTATAAATATTCCTTAAACTGTGAATTTTTAAGAAACTTGCTCTTTTACAAATGATAACTTATGTTATTAATTTTCTGTGTATTGCATACTTGCATCATCTGGATGAACACCCCTAGACTTAGTGAGATGTCATACCACATGATCATTGTGAAATAACTGACGAATGATTCACTATCAAGCTTAATGTAGCTCCCTTGTTTTGTGCTGCCTTGGTCTGCCTTGGTCCAATAAATTATCCTAGAAGGCTAAACTGCCTCTTATCACCAAAAGAGATGAGATGATGATAATATGTTATCCTCTAGACAGTCAGCACCATGTGGCTTAATACCATGAACCTACGCAGGTACAAGTCAGAGTCGCCGCATATAATTATTAGCAACTAGGGTCTGTTCCGTCTGGCACGAGCTTTTTGTGATAACAAAGTAGTTGTTTTTCTGTTATAGTTGCAAGGTGCATAGGAATATAGGAATCAAGGTAAAAGAGCTAATCAAAACTTTGCTGATTAACGTAGTGACAACTGACGAAGAACAAGTGAAATCAGTAAAATAGAAAAGGAAAAGGCTGTACTTTCTTATCAGATAGCTTCGGACCTTCGGTTTTGTTAAAACTAAATACGTACCAAGGGGGATACCTAGATATGATCAGGTACTACTGACACTTATAGTTGACCATGGTGCTGCTGATACTTTATTTCTAGACATTGGTAAAATAAATAAAAATTTAAAAAGAGATAGAGTCATGAAGCATATGAACAGCGCATGCCTGGTGCAAATGTGATGCATGAAATAGAAGACAAGTCTTTATGTTCTCGAAGAATGTATGTTAAGAGTGCAGCAGTACCACCACCAAGAGAATGACCAACAATCTGGGAAAATAAATGCAAAAGCCCATCAGAACACCAATATAAGTAGTGGTGGAGTGAGATGGAACTTGCAAACCCATTACTCATATAGGCAAAAAGCTGGTGAATTTTAAAACAAAAAGTAGTTGCATTAAACACATTAAGCTTACTATAGAAATGTAGTACCAATATGTCATTCTTAAGAGGGTAGCAGTCTTTTTTACTACGAAGATTATGATACCTAAATAACAAACAAAGATCTCTCTCTCTGTCCCAGAATATGTGCAGCAGTTTCCATTTTGGGTTGCCCTAAAAATGCGAGATTTGATTTTATGTTGATTTTTTTAATCATATACTTTTAGGCGCTAGTAATCTATACTAATAAGTGACTTTGAACTTGGTCCATAAGCATTTTTTTCTGTCATTATAATAGAGAATTATAGGCATTTGATTATTAGTCAAAGATTTTAATTAACATTTATGCAAAATCAAGAGTTGCACTTTTTCATGGGACAAAGGGATACATTATTATGACTTTTTCTTAGATAATTTTATGTTTTAATGTAAGCAATTGAGTAGCTCCGGATGTCTGGTGTTTAAAAATCATATGTAACTAACAATAATTGAGAAATATGGCTATATAATAGTAAGATGTGGATAGCTTTCTTTTACTGTTACCTATGTAATACACAAAGACAGCTCTAGCACTTAGAAATGAATAATGCAGAGAGTAAATCATGAAAATACATACTAAGCTCACCTCAAATCCTTAAGTAGATTAAAAAAAATTACGGAGTATGCTGATACTTGAGTACATATATTATATATAGAAAAAAGATATTTGATATATCAAAGAGAGCTGGATTGTCATATTTTACTATCAAATATTGCATGATTCCTAAATGCCAGTTCAATTTCTATTATGTTGCATGTAAGGATGATATTTTGTAATGACACGTGCAGCAATAAAACTTATATGACTTCTGCATCCAAAAGATATCAGGAAAGAAATTCAAGCCAGAAGAAAGATCTACCTTTACTTCATAACCAGGATTTTCCTTTAGGGCTTCAAGCAGAAAAGGGATACTAAGCTTCGCAATCCATCGAGCAGCAGCAACCATTCCACAATGTGCATAACCTAAAATAAGATTGCTTATCCCACCATCATGTAAAACCGAATGGTGAAAAGGGACGACAGCACCGGTTGCAGCTGTCAGTGTATCCTTAATACTATGTGTGCCTCTAATTAATAGAAAGAAGCATTTCAAGTTTTTATCACGTATAATTGTGAACGCGGGCTTCAAAAGCTGCATTCACAAATAAACAGAAACTTGGTTATTCATTAACTAAAGCTTCAATTCTACTACATCATTGTAACGGTTCCCATACCCCTGCTTTCGGCTTCTGCAATAGAACATCTGCTTCTGAATAACCAGCAGACTCCAAAAACACTGGGAAAGGTTTCTTTGAGAAAAGTATACAGTTCGTCAACAACCGCAAATAGGTTTTTAACTCCACAACAATTCCAGGTCCTTTAAGCTGTCTACTATTTTCTCCAGCATATACACTAGCTACTTGTACATTACCCTGAATCAACATTTACCACATTAACCCATTTAAAGAGAGGTTCAAATGAGAACCACAACAAGATTAAGAATTGTTAAAACTATGAAATTACGTGTTGATTCACCGTCATCAAGTTCATGCGGATGTGAAAATTGATGGATTTCAAATGACAATTACAAATACTAAGTTATTTGATCCGTTAACCGGATCATCAAATCACATTTTAATCAGCAAGGTAAAATATTAGTTAAACCTCCACTAATTTTCACAGGTAAATGAACTGAATCACATATGAATTATAATAATAATATAAACAGAATAATATAAGGAAGAAAAGGGCGTTATACCTGCCTTCGCAACAAATAATTAATACCAAAAGCTAAATCACCAATAGGCCATTTTCCTAGGGTTTCAGAGTAGGTAAACCTAAGCGTTTCAGATAAAGTTGAAATCGTTTCAAGCCACGTGGCAGGCGCCTGAGCTGGTCTCCGTTGCGCGATCTTCCTTTTCGATTTACTTGATTTCAAATACTCACGTCCTTCATCATCGTCATCAGCTTTCGTATCAGCTGACGTCATTCTCCGAGCTAATACGTAGTATAATAGCACCACCGCTCCGGCGGCCGTCGCCATTGTCGTCGCCGCCATGAGATCAGCGCAGTAAGAGGATTGGTGTACGGATTGTTAGGGTTTAATTAAGTGGGGATTGGATCAATGATTATTGCTGGAGATTAGGGGAGCTGATTTACATGGAATCTAGAGAGAGAAAGAAAGATGTGAACAGCGGAACAAAGCAACGGGGAAGAAGATGTGTGAGAGAGACTTGAGACGAGATGTTGAAATTACTATTTTGACCTTTTATGTATGTTTGATAGGAAAACCATTTCGATTATTTTATCGTATTTTTTTAATAAATTTAAATCTACATTCTGACGAAATATTATCTTTAGATTACTGTAAGTCTATAACAGTATAACAGACAAATAATTAAAATTTCGTTACTCCGATATTATTTATTATGAGGGGCAACTTCATTTCGAGGGAAAAAAATAATTGATTTTTGTGATCAACGTTTCATATTTCTTACATATTAATAATAGTTCATTTTACGTATAATGCAGTGTTGCGAATCGGGGTCGTGGATCAAAAAAATCAAAAGCTGAGATCGTCTATTAATTCTTCCCTCAAAATGTAGTTGACCTTTAATCCTACACCTTTTCTTTTTTCGGCATATCTTTTGCTGATAATAACGAGTTTACATAATATGATTATTATTTTTATATAATTATTTCATTTTATTTATATTTACTTTTTTATTTATGTTTAGTAAATGTGTTGTAATATATATTTATGTTTATATTTATATTATTATAATTATATATAACAAAATTTAAAAAAAAATTGTTGAGAGTTCTGAAAGATAAAAGAGAAAGGTAAAATATTGTTGATATTTTTCTCAACTATGTAAATTTGTCGTAATATAATATTGCTGTCGATTGCACAAGCTTTAATGCTCATTGATGATGAGATTTATAATTTTTAATATATGTAATAACATATATAGTTATATATACCTTAATATAAGTGTTGTTAACGTGTTTCACGGAACGCACATTAAGGTGAATTTAATGAATTCATAATTTTGTGATATATATTTATGAAAATAATAAGGGTATGAGTGTAATGTTGTAGAAGCACATTCGGGTAGAAGGAAGCAAGAAGCCAAGAAAGAAAGACCATTTATGAGGTGTTTTATAAGTAATCATTCCGTTTCAAAATAAGTGTTTGATATCAATTTTTACGAATTATAATAAATTCATTGTCTGCTAATGAAGATGACATTTTTATCCTTTCTTTTTGAAAGTTTGACAATTACTTGGAACAAATTAAAATGAGAAGTTACACATATAATAATTATTATGAGAGGAAGTGAGTATTAAACATCCCAACAGTTTGCCGCATGGGTAGCGGGGCCAACGTATGTCCACGTACAAAACAATAGGTTTCTCAACTCAAAGATTCTTTACGACAAGTGGTTGAACCATTAATGTCGTAGTTTCATTAAGTCAGCTTTCAATATCTTTTAACAATTATTCAATTATATTTTGTTTATGTGTATGTGTTTGAAACGAACCAATCGGACATTGTCCAGTTAACGCTCGTAAATAGGGATGTTCAATATTTGGTTTAAAACCGTTTAATCTGAAAATCGAACAGAATTAAAACCGAAAAAAAGGGAACCGAATTCAAAGTCGGTTTTCAGTTCGGTTTTGGTTTTTGAATTCGGTTTTCGGTTTTGAATTTTTGAATTCGGTTTAACCGAAAACCGAATTCAATTTAATAATTTATACAATTATTTATATATGTAGTATATGTGTGATATTTAGAATTTCTAAACAAGTATATTGACATAAAAACCTTAAATTAACTTCACGTCTTTATTTTCAACTCTAGTTAAACCCTAACATACGAAAAATTACGAGTCGAAATCGATTAACTATTTAAATATATATATATATATATATTCGGTTTTTTGGTTTAAACCGAAACCGAACCGAATTCGAATTCGGTTTTCAAATGTGAATTCAGTTTTCGGTTCGGTTTTATTCAAAAAAAATTAAAACCGAACAACCCGAACCGAATAAATCGAGAAAACCAAAAACCGAACCGATGAACACCCTTACTCGTAAACAAGTAGACCTTACATGTGTGACTAATAAGTTATGGGTTCAACTCAATACATTACTATATGTAAATAATTTGTGACCATATGCCTTGTTCGCCATTCATGATGCTTACGGGTAGAACAAATGCATACCATTAACTTATGGTAAGGAGAGATGTGATGTAACCTCCAAATTTCCCATTTATATGTTTTTAACAAAAGTTGCGATGGAATGAATATTAGGACACAGTTGTCATTAACAACTTACTTTTTTTTAAGTCTTTCGTTTATAATTTTGACCCTTAAAATTTTGTATTTATACGATATAATACTTGATGCAAAATATATGAATGAATTGAATTTAAAATGTATTTTCATTGATATAATTTTCATCAGGTAATTATATAACACAAACAAAAATATTTAAGGTTAAAATTAAAAAAGAATACTTCAAACAGCCAAAAATAACTTACTGAACAACGAAGTAACTGGTCTTTGACCAACAAGTAGGATAAATGATCAAAGTTAGATTCAAACAGAATTTTACTTGAAGATGCAACTACCTGTTTTAATTGTAAAAACAAACAAAATTTTGTAACCATGTTTGTAACAAAGGTAGTGATATAAAACAAAATTTTGGATTACACAATGAAGAAAAAAAGCAATTGATTACTAATGAAAACTACAACTCTTCATGTGTTTACTCATCTAATATTAGCACATAGTTTAGATGCAACATAGTTATGGGCTCATCTGGCTTGGTTGTTTACTCAGCTTTTCTTGGTTGTTTACTCGGCTTTTCTTGTTGACTCTGCTCGGGTAATTTAAGTACACCTTTGTCTAGTAATGGCTGCAATTCTTTCTTTGCTAGTTTTAGCACCTTTGAATCCGAGGTTTCCAAATATGCACAAACCACCTTCGCGCTGCAAAATGGTTTTACGTTAGTACACAGATTAAGTAAATAAATCAAGGTTCTCCATAGAAAGTAGTCAAATATGTGGGTCAGATAGGTTTGGGTAGCGGGTCTCAACTTATGTATGCATCAATGCAGTTCAGGACTTCAGGTTTAGTTGACACACGTTTTCGTCCAAATTAAATGTAAACATCACGTGTCATATACGATTGCAAAAGTTATAACCATTTCAAATTTTCATTTAAAATATTGTTTTTTTATAAAATTAATTAAAGGCTCTGTACATTAACAATAAACATTCGGCGACTTTCAAAACTCAACTTCTTTTATTATACCCATTTGATTAATAAATAAAACAGAAGGCAAATCAACCAATTGAAAAGTAAATTGATCAAAATTTTCAAATCCCTAGTTCTCCTAATGCACCAAGCTACAGTCACAAATTTATCTCGATTTTAACTCATTTTTGTTGGATTGACAAATTTAAAACATGAATACTTTTTTGTTAACCAAAAGGAAGTAAATCACTGAGTAATAAATGGTGTTAGGTTACCTGTGACCTTGGGCCCAAGTCTTACACTTCCCTTTGAAAGCTTTTTCCCACAGAGTGGATGCAAAGGCAGGAGACTCTAGTATCAACTTTCTTATTGTCCTGCTGGAATGAAAATTCTCTAAAAGGTGCTCCTCTTCTTGCCCTTCTTCTTTAGGGACTGCTACCTGAGATGCTATTGCTTCATGTAAAGAGCCCAACTTTTCATCCAAACGTGGGTGGAGAATGCCGTCTGCACCGCCAGAAGCAACCTACATTTAGAAATAAAATAAAGAAACTTCAGTATACCGAGTCCAGCAAAAGGGTCAACAATACTATAACCATAAAGTTCAGCTAGCAATTTTGCTACATTATGATGATTAAATGCTTAAGTACAGTCATGAATAATCAATAATGCACATAAAATACTCTCACATGATAGGGAACTGTAAAATGGAAAGACAAATTGAAAAATATGTATTAGTTGGTTGCCAATATCATCACCTCAAACAAGACCTCTTTTCCATGATTTGATCTAAGTAACTCCTCTGTACTCTCGGAACATGCATCAATGAGACTCTGTAAAGATAAGCACAAGTTAACATTAGCTTTTATGTGAACATAAGTGATTGGCTCCCTGTTTCCAAAACGCTAATCTAAACACCGTGTTACAATAATCAGATATACAATTCCAATATAAATATGCAAACACCGTGAGCAAGACAAACCTCGGCAAGTCCACTATCAACCAACAACTCTCGTCTCCTTACAATGGGATCCTTTTTTCCACCAGCTACTGATTTTACATTTTCATCAGCATCGCTCATGTCCTCGTCACCTTCAATTTCTGAAGATTTGACTTCGCTTTCTGGTTCTGAGTCACCCTGATGCTCAAAACGAAATAAACTATAGTAATCCAATCTCACTTTATATTAAATAATGCTCAGATAAGGTATTAAAGTTACCTTCACAAGTAAAGAGGGAATAGACGAATCTAATAAAGACAAATCATCTGGACTGAGATAACGTGAACAATTTGGATGTAGAAGTTGCAATAAAGGACGTCTTCCATTCTGAGATCACATTAAGACGAGAATTAGTAATGTTTCTCTGATTACATATTTCCCGGAAGAAATCATATATTAACATGAGAGAAGCACCTTATCCAAGATCAGATCTTTTAGTACTGGTTGTAGTTCACGAATTATAATCTGTTATTCAAAGGAGGACAATTAGTTAATGACATTCTACACATGGAGCTTATGACATCAGCAAGTTCTTATGACCAACCTTTTTTATCAACTGTGTATCATCAACAACAGATAGAATACACGCGAGCACCTAAAAGGGAAAAAAGAGAGAAAAGAGGATTGAATAAGAAACAAAAAAGGAAACCATAACGGGCATCATATCAACTAGAAGAGCACATACGATGATTGAAGATGATAGATAAATATGATATATTTGAGCCATCTACTTACAGACGGGTCATTTTAGGTTATACCTTACATCTCAATTGAATGAAACAATTTAAAAAGAAAATAAAGATTAGTGAGAATTCATCCTCACCATGCTTCCAAATCTATCTAGAGCTATCTTACTAACGTGACCCTTCATTCCTTTTATGATTTTCTTTCTCTCCTGCAAAGATATAGCAAAGCCTTTACAATTTACACTAATCAAGCTGGATAAATAAGTCAAAGCGGTTGACCAAAATTACACAGATTCACAAACCTGGGCACTGCCATGCTTAATACAGAGAATCCCAATTTTGGACCCATCCTTTGTATGTATCATCCGCACTAGGAGAGCACTTGATAGATGTTGAATAACATCTGCAGCAGAGGTCTATCCATACACTTGTTTTAACAAAATGACTAACGAATTTAAATATATAAGGTTTGGTTTTATCTGGATGCACAGTAAACATACCTTGTCAGCAATTGTGAAGTACTCCACAAGTGCCTTGTGCAAGATAGAGTGATCAACAATCCCTTTCTCGAGGATTGGTTGAAACACAGCAGACATATGCCTCACCACTGCTGATTTTTGCAAATTCAGCTTCGCAATTATATCCACTAACCTGTTAGCAAAGCAAAATTACCGAGAATTTGACCTATATTTGGGGGTTTTTTTGTCAAGAGATGAGCATAAACCATGAATGTACTTCGTAAAAGAAGGTTCATAGTACATAAAAGTATATACATGTAAGTCAAAATTGACAGTAAATATATACAATTATGCATACGTAAGGGCTACCATACGATGTTGCTTTATTTAGCATGATGCATTTACCTGCGTTCTTTTACTAATGATAGATCCTTGAACAACTGAAGCTCGGTAGAGTATAATTCCATGAGAAGAGATTGTTTTTGAGTGGCATTTGCCAGATGATAAGCATGTTCAACAACTACAAAGAAACAACATTAGCACATTACTTTCGATAATATAGTCTTAGAAAATCAAAAAGGCATTAAGAGAAAAGAATATAAGAGCATATAAATAACGGGACTATAACCAATTTCAAATGAGTGCAATGTGCCATACCAACTGAACCAACCATATGCCGTAAAAGAGAAGCAACATGACCATGAAGAGATGAAATAAAGTCAGCCAACTGTTCCTTTGACGCTGCAAAGGTGAAATGAGAAGCATAAAAAAATAAGCAAATGGTCTTATTCCATCTATTATGATGTCTAAAAAACCAATCACTTGCCATTATCCAACAACTTTGTAATGAGATGCACCGCATATGTGTTGCAAGCTAAGGTGAGAAAATGTGGCCGAAGCTCCTCGAATACAGCGTTTCTTTCATCTTGTGTACAATACTTAGCACATGTCTAAAGCAAAAGCATACAAAAAATGCATAACTATTTGTCGTAAAGAAAGGCACTTTCACATCACGAACTATAAATTTCGAAAATTACCTGAAGTACACGGCATGAAACATGGGAACCTGCAATTTCATGAATTTTGCCTTTCATTTTCCTTAAGGCCTCACTCACCAATCTTGAAACACATTACAATTTAAAATCAAAATGAAGTTTGCTAATACAAATCATAACATAATGACAGAATGTACCACTATACAACGTATATATATACAAGCATATACATACTTAGATCTATCTTCTTTCCCAATATTACGACGCCTCATCTTTTCCCAAAGTAATGCGAGCTCCTAAATTCCAACAAAAAAATAACAATTTAAAGAGTTACATTCTTTATCAGATATAACTACTCTAATAATGAGTACATACTTGCTCAAGTGTATAGTGAGGCTTTCTCTTTTTCTTCCTAGCTTCCGCAAGTTCCTACAATACAACATAAAAATCTTGTTAAAGATGTAAACTTTATAAGGTTGGCATCACTTTTACATGTTATACCAAATACCCTTTATATCATAGATACAGTATAATATATGTAACAAATGAAGATTAAAAAAAAAACCTTGGATTGAATACGGAGTTCCCGTTTAGTTTTGGGGGCATCTTGCGGTGTGTCTGATTTACTGAATTTAGGTTTAGAGGAATTAAAAGGTTTCTTGTTGAAAGGTTTATTGGGTTGTTGGGTGGTGTTTGATGGTGTTTTGAGTTTCTTATTTTTGGGACTGAATTTGCCACCATCACCGGGACCTTTTGATATCTTTCGTTTGTTGTTTGCTGAATCTTGCTTCTTGAACCCCATTGATGATGGTGGTCTGGTGATGAAGCACGAGAAGCTGATATATGAGAGTAGGGTTTTGTGAGGGGTTTAGGGTTGGATGAGGGAGGCGTGAATTTGGTGGAATGGTTTTAGGGCATTTTTAGCCGAAATGGTCAGCAAGAAAAACCGATTTTTTGTTTTATTTTATTTAAAAATAGTTTACACTTTATAAGAGCTGATGAACACCATTTAGCAAGAGGATGTGATAAAAGGGAAACGTGTAATACTAAAAAGTTGATAAGTAATACAAGGTGATGTTGCACAGTAAATAAGTTGCATGTTGTATTGGTTATAAAAATATCATAAAAATGATCCGTCACAACAATATTATGATTTTGTTAACGAACCATACACTCATATTTAAAATATATACTAACATTTCATATTTTCTTAACAAAAGTTAAAAATGCAACTCTTTTTTTGTGCAACGGCATTTTACGTTTTTATTATTGAGTTAATTGGTATATTTAAATTATTTTTTCTTTTTCGAAAAAGTTGTCATTAAAATTTAGATTGTTGTGATAATAAGCCTAGTCGCATATAATAACAAAGTTCAAAAATCACAAAAAAATATAAAAAGAAAAAAAAAACTTTACATGTGTTAAATCCAAAGACTAAAATGCAATATCACATTATTATATTAAATCCAAACAAGCGACAAAATAAACAAGTAACAAAATTTTAGTTAATGATGATAATAATAATAATAATAATATAATAATAGTAGTAATATAAGTATAAATAAATATTGTAAACAAAGAGCTGAAACGCCTAATTTTTTATATGTATATACTGCTTCACACTTGATTATCGTCCCATTCGCATATTATATTCGTTAAAAGTGCAAGACTTATGTTAAAATAAAGAATCTTGAAAAATGCAACCTTCGCGTTGCGATTGGGTAGGATCGCTCCGCGATCCTATCTTATCCGCCGGGTACGGATCCAGCTATACCAATTATCCGCGAGGTAAAATGTATATCCACCGGGTAACACGAAGAGCCTCAACTACTGACCCAATTTACACTAGGATTATCCGGTTGGGGTTGGATACCCGCCGGATACCCTGGCCGGATCATTGTACAATTGCGCCGCAAACCTCCACGACCGCGCCACAAAATGATGAAATCACGCCGCGACTTGAAGTAATCATTTCCGCAATCCCCTCATGTACAATCCTGCACATATCAGCTTAAAACTTGAGTTTTGTACGCACATAACTTTTGTCTCGTAAACATTCAAAACATCAAGTTTTGCAGATTTCTACTTTTTATCATTCTAAACTAAAATCAATAGATGTTTTGGCTAAATTCATCAACAAAAAGGTATATTTGGACTGGTCCAAATCACCATTTCAAGACATCAAAATGATACAAATGTAACCAAATGTCATACCTTTAAAAATCCGGGTATTATCCAACATCACCATATCAATTCTTAATATATTTATAGCAATATTATGACCAAACTACATGATTAACCAAATTCCTCCACAAAACGGTTTGGTGACAATTTCTACCCATTTTAACACCAATTCATACAATCCAACAACTTAATTACTTATTCTCCATCATACACACATATTCATCATCAAACTTGTCAACACCACTTTGCTACCTATTTTACCCAAAAGTGACAAAACGGGTGATTTTCTCCATTTGGTAACATAACGACAATTTAAAAGAAAAGATGCTTACAAACTCACTAGTAACAAACTTGCGATCCACGCTAATCTCTTGCCAATGCTTTACCCTCGCGGTGGTCACTCTTTACTTGGAGCCAATTAGTACCTACAATCATTATCCATAAAAGGGTAAACAATTTGCTTAGTGAGTAATATAAGTGATCAAATGTGCAATACTCAATAATCATACAACAAGTAGAAACTAAGCCATCATTATTAATCAAAAGATCATTAAGAAGGTATAGAAGTTGCCACAACAAAGTCGATTCCACATTTAACCTTTCACTAACACAAGTGTAATATCAAGCACCATAGTAATATCCAACAACTAGTGCAATATCAAGCACTATTAATCATAACATATCAAGTGCAATGTGAACAACAATTAAATTAAATGCAATGTCAAACACTCTACATGAAACAACGAGTAAAGTGCAATATCAAGCACTATAGATAACCATTGGATCAAGTACAATATTAAGCACTTTAATTCACCACGCACCAAGTGCATTGTCAAGCATTATGCACAACACTTATTCACAATTAACAATAAACTCAACTAACAATCATATTAGTAATAAATATGCAATATGAAAGACTAAAAATAATTCCACTTGGTTATGTGGATCTTTTACACATATGCAATCTAATTCACATAACTATTACCCAAATGACCCCCATATCACTCACCTTTCAAGTTTAAGCAAATTTAGTAACTCAATGACCACTCAGGCTCATCACACTTTTGGCACCTAGCAAGCATCATGATACAATACACAGCGAGTTTAACATTCAATCATCACCAAATTCTACTCATAAACAAGATTATTCCATTTCTCTCCTTAGTAAATCAGTTTGACTTTTAAAGTCAAACTAACCACTTTTCACCAATTTAAACTACAACTAACTTTATGGTTTACACATGTTACACACTTTGATTTTGTTTTAAACATCATAATAACAATATAATTACTCTTTCAACTACAATTTAAATAAAATACTCATCAATTCATAAGTGTTAAACATAACCCAACTTGGTTAGAAAGAATACTTATCAAAATTTCACCAATTTAATGATAACCACCTAAACATCATCAAACAATTATCATATTACATTTAATCATCTCTTTCAACTAACAATTAGGTTAATTATCACTCATATACTAACATTCAATACAACCCATCATGAACCCTAATAATATATTCATCTTATAGGTTGAATCGAAGCTAATCACAACTCAGTTACTTAATAATCATTAATTGGGCATAATCTTCCCTAATTCTTTTTTTTACATGAACCTTAGATCACAATCCTTATAAAAAAACAAATTTCAGGTGAAAGGGTTGAAGAACAAAACTCACCTAATGATAGAGATGATCAAGATATAGTAATTTCAACTTATGTGGATTCAATTTAGTGATTTGAAATGTATTTGAATCTCTCCTAGTATGCTTTGCGATTTTTCTTCTTCTACTAGCTAGTTTTGGAAGTTTGTTTTATTTGTGTATATGGTATATGTATGTATACACGCAAATATCTAGAAGTTAAAACTCTTCACAACTTATATAATAATACTTCATAAATAATATATTATATCAATTAAATAATATCTTAAACTTTAGGAGTTTAGGGTGCTACAAGAGCATAGGGTGTGAATATTTTGTTTTAACACTAGCGAGAATATTATTGCTAGAAAAGTGGTTGTGAGACACTGTTTCTCAAAATTTATTTTTGTTTTTTTATTAGTATGTGTGGGGAAAAAATAAAATGAAAAGCAACGTCTCGTGTGGGCAGAACACTAGTTTTAAGAGATTTTTTTTAGGTATAGTGTATTTTTTGAAAACTTTACATAAATGGTGTTTTCTCGTTGGAGGATGTGATGGAATTGCGAACCTTAAATTTACACTATATGGTTGTCAAGTTTGCTTTGTGTACTACCAATAAAAAGTCAATAAATTAGATGGTTCTCAGCAGACCATAACATAAGGTCCGCAATTTCATTTTGCGTGAGACCCGTTATTACACACTTGAACGAGAACACACCATTTCCGTAAAGGTTTTCAAAAAATACATTACTTTAAAAAAAAATGTTTTTAAGATGGGGAATGCCGTTGAGGACGGCTCACACCCAACCTTCGTACAAAAGAAAAAGAAATAATTATTATAGGGTTCGTTATCGATAAAAACAGAACACAAGGGGGCAAAACTGTAGAAAAAAATAGTAAGAGGGTTTATTTTTCGAACCATCCCATTCCCATAAGCACAACTAGCAGAAAAAGGCGCCGCTTGCTCCCTGGTTCCCGAGTAGTAACAAGAAGCAACACCACCACCGTTTCACCGGCGCCGCCACTTTCCTATCACTTCCATCATTCTGCACCTTTTATTGCACAGGTATTTCTAATTCTCCGAGCCATCGCTTTAATTCATATATCTGTTGACCTTTTTCTCCAGTTTAAATTTATTTCAACTCTTATGCATATATGTATTTAGGGTTTGTTATGGAGTCAACAAACATCAGAGACGTATTGACCTCCTTCAGTCCGTCATTGGAGTTTCTAGCTATCAGCTCCGGTGATGGTCGAATTAAGGTATTATTATTCACTACATTTTATTTCTATTATCTTAATTATAATTATTTATCATAATAGTTTGGCAGTTCATTAAATTTCCACGCTATTTGTTGTTAATTTTGAGACATATTTGATTGTGCACTTCAGATTTGGGACACAATTAAGGGCCACATACAGACAGACTTTGCGAATATTGCATCGACAGATGAAACAGACTTTTTTGCTAAACCAGAAGGTGGACACTTGTCGGTTGATTATACTTGTATGAAATGGTTGAGCTTGGAGAAGAAGGTTTACTTTTATATTTTATGTCATTATTATAAACGAAATGGTTTATTTGCTACGGAAAAGTAAGGTATCGTTGATTTGTTATTGATTAACTGGAGTGTATTTGATTAGAAAAAAAGGAAGCTGCGAAATTCGTTGCTGATATTAGGAACCGGAGGTGGTGATGTATTAGCTTTGGATGTTTCTGCTGGTCAATCAAAGTGGAGGGTTAGTGATTGCCATCCTGGGTGAGTCTCAATTTCATCCTTCTGCGGATATCATGTTATGATGCTTTGTGTTGTCGGTTTGTCTTAATCAATTGTCCATGTGAACCAAAGTAATGCAACATTGCTTGTCAATTATGATTTCTTCAAAGCATATACACTAATTATATATTTTTAAAAGTAAGTTCACTTGAGTGAATTGGATTCAAGGATTTGAAAATGTGATAGCGAAACTTAGTGTGTGATAAAGATGATATTTGTATTTTTAATCCTGATGGGGGATCAATATTTTGCAATTTAAAGTATCTCGTTGTGATTTTTTTAGCATAAAAATGCAGGGGTGTCACTGCCATTTCATCTCCTGCAGTTGGATCTTGTGTGTATACTGCTGGTGCTGATGGGATGGTGTGTGAACTTGATTCCATGACAGGGAACTTGTTGCGCAAGTTTAAAGCCTCTTTAAAAGCCATATCTTCGATGTCTGTTTCATCTGGTATACATCTTTTATAATCTTGACATTACATAATATCAAATCACGTTTTCTACCCACTCCAAATCTTTAGGAGAGTTTGTGTTTAATTTAGGGTTAATCTTGTATGCGCTTAAAAGTTTCATTTATAATGGTTTCTGCGACTTGCTAGTTTTTTTTTTTTTTTATAAACATTTTATAATGGCTAATCCTTAACCTCAGATGGGAAGCTTATAGCAACTGCAGCTGCTCAATTGAAGATTTTCAACTGTTCAGACTTTAAAAAGATGCAAAAATTCTCTGGACATCCTGTAAGTTCATGTAGTTCTATCTCTCCCTTATTAAGATTAGAATTAGAATAAATAAATAATTGCATTTCTGCTTTTTGATTTTTCTTCATCACACATTTTTTTGACAGGGGGCTGTTCGATGTATGGCATTCTCTGATGATGGTAAATATGTACTTTCATCTGCTGTTGGCGAACGATATGTTGCAGTATGGGAAGTAGACGGTAGCAAAAAGAAGTCAGCGAGTTGTGTACTTGCGATGGACCATCCTGCCATCTTTATTGATAGCAAGTTCTACGGTGTAGATAATTCAGGTCTATCTGTACTCACCATTTCAGAGATGGGTGTTTGTTACTTCTGGAGTGGAAAAAATATTGAGGAATTACACAAGTCCAAGTCAACAAAAGCCATGGTATCTGTAGAGGACGATTTATCCAAGAATTATAAGGGTGCAGTCCCTACCATATTTTCTGCAAAATTACAAAATTTCTCAAAACCTGCAACCGGGCATGTTTTCCTTGCCCATGGTCTACTAGTAAAACCAGCCTTTGAGAAAATCTCAATACAGTGTGGTACGGATGTAAAGCTAACAAGCTCCATGGATGGGATTCTCTTACCTTTGACCCAATCTCTCAAGTCAAAGAAAGGGTTAGAAAAGCAGAATCACGGTAAGTGGCTGTTTTCATTAGCTTAGAACCTCGTGCTGCTCTTCGCTACCTCAATTCTTGTCATCTTATAACAAACTTTTTATTTACTTACGACAGTCACAGCTTTAAACCGTGCAAATACTGAAGGCGCGTTACTTCCAGTTCCCAGTACCTTTAATGTTTCTGATGCCAAAAGCCGAGATATGGCTTCAATTAATGGTATCATATATATTCTTTTTGTAAATGATGTTTGTAGCTGTAATAAGAGTGTATATAGTTATATATTTTAAATTTGTTGATCAGATGATTTAGAAGTGGATAAAATAACCTTATTCCTGGAAGACCGGCTGAGAGCTGAAGGCATCCTGGCAAGTGATAAGGATCTTACGTCAAACACAATTTTGTTATCCAAACTTTTGAAGGGTGTCAATATTGAAGCTAATGTACCACAAAAACAGGTATTTTATTCGTTCACATATTTGGATTCCATTTCTTTCTTTCACGTAGCCGCTTTTTCATATTTGTATTTTGATTAAATTGATAAAAACAGATGAGAGCGGCAGTTTCATCTATGACACCAGATGATGCCTCTACACTGTTGAAGTTATTGCTGGCCATGTGGCAATCAAGGTGTGTTCCTCATATTCTTCTGCTATATATATTTTTTACGGTTGCAATTTTTAATTCATTGGTTCGGTTTTTGCTTTAACTCTATTTGGTCAAGCGGGTAACATAAATAAAGAAGTAGCTAAAAAGGAAACGGGTCAAAAGTAACCTGAAGGAAATTTATAATGCATTAAATCTCTTAAATCACGTTACTTAACAAATTGGATTTGTCAAAATAATTTAATTTATAATTGTAGTTGATCTACTAATTTAAAATAATTAATATTAATATTACATTTATACTAGTAAGTTTTGGACTAAAATTACCCTGAGCCTGTTTTGACACATTTGGCCCATTTTGCCAGCTCTTTTTTTTTCTTTTTCTTTCCACCTCTCTTGGAACCGCAATGAATAGTTAAATTTTAAATAATTGAACAGTATTCTAATCTCTGACACATTCGTCCCAGATCAATAAATGGAGAATACATTCTTCCATGGGTTTGCTGCTTATTAGTGCATCATGGCAACTACGTCAAATCTGGAGAACAAGCATCACAACTGCTGGATTCATTGTATAAGGTACAGTTATATTGATCCCTTGTTACTATATGTTGCTCCTAGCAATATGTCATTTCAATGGAATTTATTTGGCCTAACAAATATATTTAATCCTCTGCAGCTTACAAAGTTAAAAGGAGATGGTATTCAGTCTTTATTGCAGTTGTCAGGACGCTTGCAACTTATCGCCGCACAGGTTTCTCTCTTTAAATGTAAGATATAAAATTTCTGTGTAATATGTTCTTATGTTATATATTCGTTTGCTATCAAATTCTGTGCAGTTCAATAAGGCTGCTGACAAAAGTCAAATTTCAAAACATGAAGAGGAAGAAAGTGAAGATGAGGATGAAGAAGATATACTCTATGACGAAGAAGACGAATCATCTGAAAATACTAGTGACGACAATAACTAGGTCAGTTTTGAACAAAACAGCATTGGTTCTGTTCATTAGATATCATTCTCCTCATATAGAAATGATATTTTTGTGGGGTATAATTAGTAATTTAGGAACCTTCCCGTCATTATTAAACATCAAATCAGGCTCTTAATGTCCTGCAAATCCAATTTTGCCTTAAGAATTTGCAAGTTTGGTGTCCTATAGTTTTCGTGTCATGGTTGAGATAGTAGAGACTATAGATGTGTGTATTGACAGTTTGTAAGCTATATTTACTGAAAATCAGAAAAATCATTGTCATTGTGTTATCTTTTATTGCAATTATAAATTGCGCTGGAGCTCATTTAGAGGTGATGATTTTGACCCATTTACTAAGTATGGGTTGATTTGGATCTAAAATGAATGCACACAACCTCCTAATTCATATGTATTGAATGATGAAAGCGTTTATTGTAATTATCGTTGCTATAATCATAGTTGACACATTAGTTATGTAATTAAATGGACAAAGAAGTGTTATTGAACGAAAGTGTACCGGTTCGTTTTGACCTGTAATACAAAGTGACTGTTTTGAGGCCTAGATGCATATCGGATGTTTTTTACACAACATTTGATGTGTGTATTGATCTGTTTTTTATGGAAGGACTAGTGTGGTCCATCTTAGTTCTATATTTTTGCAGCTACTGGAGCGTACCAATTTAAGAAAAGACTAGTTGGCATTGATACCATCAATAGAGGTTTCCCTAAGAAAGGTCCCTGTTTTAGGTTCCAGGCCTCTTTTGGCTGATTATTACTTGTGACAATCAGCTTAGTTGACACATATGACATAATCCTTTAAAATGTCCACGTGAATTACTTTTTTGCCCGTCGTGATCAGTTACATCATATTCCACAATTCGCGTGCTACCATACAAGGTATTGAAGCTTTTGACCAATAATTAAACATTCTTTACAGTCTTGAAATTCTGTCTTTTAGGTACTTGCCAGTTGCCACCTTATTATTTTGGCAGCAAGTTAGGTCCATTTGAGAATCACACATGACATCTAGAAAATGAAACTAAAGTAAAGATGGAGCCCTATACGATGTCAACTGTCAAGTTTGACTAACCGAGAGAAGATAATATATATTATACATAATCAGGGAAAACTTTACGTTTAATACTCGTATTCATATTAATGTACTAAGATAGTATTTGTGATAATGACCTCATACTCAACGCGAATGAGAAGAACATATTCTTCATGCACTCACAAGCTAAGAATCTTGTTCTTCACCATCATCATCACATGTCTCAGTGGGAATATTATACTTTTGTATGGTGTTAGTTAATTGACGGGTTATTCTCCATTGGAGCAAAAGATACCGTTTTCCATAGAATCATATGTTTAGACGATTGTACATCCGTTAGGATCTTCATCCCCAAAAGGTGATGTTATGCCATCATTTATGGTGCTATTGTGATAATTATCATTGTAGTGTATATACTCTAGTGGTTCTGGTCTGCTGTAGTATGTGTGCAGCTGTGATGGCTCTGGTCTACTGTGTTGCGTGTATTGCTGTGTTGGTTCTAGGTGGCTGTAATGTGTGTACTGCTGTGGTGGCTCAGCGCGACTGTAATGTGTATATTGTCGTGGTGACTCTGGCTGCTTGTAACTTTGTGTTGGATATGTGTGACTTTGTTGTCTTGGCGGTTCTCGCCGGCTGTAAGGTTGTGGTAACGGTTCTGGCCGGCTGTAAGGTTGTGGTGATGGTTCTGGTCGGCTGTAAGGTTGGATTCGCGGCTCTGTTTGGCTGTAAGGCTGTGGTGGCGGCTCTTGTCTGCTGTAAGGTTGTGGCGACGGTTCTGGTCGGATGTAAGGATGTGGTGATGGTTCTGGTCGGCTGTAAGGTTGTGGTGGCGGATCAGGTTGAGTAATATGTGGCGGTGGTGACTCGGGACGGCTATGATGTTGCCTTTTTGTGGGCTCTTGAAGGTTGTAAGGCTGTGATGGTGGCTCTGGACGGCTGTAATGCTGTGGTAGTGGCTCTGCACGGCTGTAATATTTGTATTGCTGTTGTGATGGCTCTGAATGACTATAATGCTTGTACTGTTGTGGTGGCTCGGGCCAGGTGTAAGAGATGTATCGTGGTGGTGGCTCTGGTCTACTGTAAGATGCATATTGTGGTGGTTGACGGATATTTTCATATTCAGTGACATAAGGTGTGGGTTTGTATGTGTGGTAACTATGGTTGACATGGATAGGAGGTGGTGATGGCTCATGTTTAAATCCTGGACCATATTGACTACTGGGATAATGATCCACATGCCCACTGTAAACACGGACATTATCTTGATGGTTTGGTGGATAATGGTAGACAACATGAACCTCTTCCACCTCTTTTGGTTGAGGAGATTGTGGCGGTTGGTTTGGTGTAGCTTCTGTAAATTGAGGTCCTCCTGCCACCCCATCTAGTGGAGGGTCGTCTGGTACGGGTGGTGGTTCTGTTGGCAGTGTTTGCTCTGGTGGTGGAGCATCTTCTCCTGGGGGATGGTTTGCAGCGTCTGAAGGCGGCGGTTCACCTTCTAAAGGTGGCTCCGATTCCATTGGTGCTGTATGTGAACATATGGTAGCGGTTTTCCTAGTTTTCTTAATAGCTTTTACGATTTTCTCAGGGTCTGCCCAGCCGATAATAGTCAATTTCTGTTGAGGAATGTCGATATAGATATCATATATACCTGCAAACCATAACCGATCATGAAATTTTACAAATAGAAAGATTGATTACATATAAATTATTGGAAGGTCCTTTGAACCTACCATTGATGCCGTGTAGAGCTTTCTTGATCTTTTGAACACACCCGTTACAGTCCATGCGAACTTGTATCTCAGTGACTTTCGGTTTCTGCATATAAATCCTAGAATTTAGAACATGTAATGTAGAAAAAAGAGTTGACATATTCTGAGGTGGAGCTTGAGATAATACCTCTACTTCTGGAACCATGGTGATGGTGAAATTCAGAAGCCTGTAGAGGATTGGAAATTTGGAATGGAAGAATCATAAAAATGTGACATTTATTTGAGAGCATGAAGAGGGAATATATACAAAAGGCAATGGGTGTGGGACACCTAAAGAATCTAGCTTTGTGTTTGTGTATGGGAAAAGGAGTTTATTTTATTCCTTTTTCCCTTTTATATCTTTTTACTATCTCCATATTTATTTATTATGGTATGTATATATAAAATATAGTTTGTGAATAATCAGTAGTAGTAATTTATAAAAGTTATATAAAATAGTATAAACTCTTTTGAAAATGAATCTCACTCAGGGATACCCATAAATCTTAAGAGTAATGTTAGATAGAACTAAAAGATAAATCAAAAACTAAAACTAATCATACGGTTATAATATATGAATCTCATATATTCTCTCGATTATATTGACCAATCATTTTTACATATACAATAATCAAACTTTTAGACTTGGCTTTAGATGTATATGATATGATTAGCCATTTAAACTGTTTTTCTAACTCTTTTGGTGGATGTTTACCTAAAATAAATTATTATCCCTTAAACGTTATTCGTTCTTACTTGAAACATCGTCTTTTACTTATTCTACGTTATCGTGAATTAATCGGATAAAATTTATCCGATAGGCTTGTAGTAACTATACACGGCTCTTTTAAAGTACGATTAATATATCAGGTTTGATTCGTAAATATGAAAAGACAACAACTTTGATTTAGGCATTTTATATAATGAGGTGTAAGAAGGTTACACTTGCATAAACATTATATCTATTCTCAGTTTATAAGGTCAGCATAATTATATTCCTGTACGTGCTTCTTAAATTAAACAATGAATAAAAAGGGATTCGATTTGTTTTTATGGTGTTTGATTCTTTTAGAAAGGTTTGATGTGAGGCCGTTCGTATCAATGAAAAACTCAGACGGAATGTGAAAGGAATGTCGTGCAAATAAAAGTGTTTGCTGCAACGGGTAATAAAAGGGAAATGCTAAATTAATCTAAAAGATGATTAACTTAATCTAGCACTAGAATTTGTAAATCAAGCAAACAATTATTATATTCTATTGATGGTTTTGATTTTGTTAACGTTTCTATCATTTCCTTTTTATAATGCACTATATACGATTTTTTCATACGAGGCTTCAACTCACAACTTTAACTTTTCATATACCGTTAAGTCAACTAGTCAACCCTTTTGCATTTGTGTTTTCAGATGTTACTTTGTCATTCCACCTCCATTAATGCTCCATCACTATTTATGTATGATTTTACGAGTGTATTCGATTTTCTTTGTAAAAATCTCATTAATATCCAGTTTATCTTTATTTCTCAAGAAGTTGTGCATGATTAGTGCTCTTACCAAAGTACTACTGGTTATTAATTAATTAATTTGTTTTGGTTCTCAATATATGGGTTTTATACTTTTATATGACATAACCGTGACCAAGTGGCCACAAAGTTCCAAATACATAAAAGGGATTAAAAATATAGCATAGCATGGCAAACTACTAATAATATAATTAATGGATGAGATCTAGATTAGTGATTTAATTTATCTCATTAATAAAATGAAAATGAAACTGAAAGTCAGAAAAACACAATGTACAATATATCCAAGGAGCATATTAATTAATTAATAATGTAATGCAATGTTGTGTGTTGGTAGGAGGTATTCCAGCATGATCTCTGATTCCTGGCACGTTTAAGGTCCTTGTAATAAACATTTTTAAGGTGTTTGACTGTTTGTTTTTATTATACTGATGTTGTTCGTTGATATCTATTAAAACAACGCAACTTACATTTTTTTATGTTTGAAAAATAATAAATCGCTTTGTGTTGATAAGAAAGTGCGACATGTAAATGAATATAAGTTGGTTGACCATTTAGGACCTCGAATTAAGGGTTTAAAATATGAGTGTATGTTTATATAGTGTTTAGGGAGTATATACTATATCACTTGATACACAATATGATTGTTAGTTAATAAAAAGATAAAATGGGTCATGCTTGAGCCACAACGAAAACTTTAGTTAATTACAGCACATTATGTGAATTATAACTTAGCAGCGTGTTATAGGACCTCGTCTTGATAATTAATGCTTTTTTGCTTCGGGCTTCTGAAAATTTAGAGGCACTGATAAATACAAACTTTGTTAAGAAAATTGTAAAATAAAGTATAAGAATTAATGAAATAAAGATGATATATAGTAAATATACTACCAGTATAATTAAGTTTCCAAATACGATTCTTCAAGAAAACAAAATTTAAATCAAGTTTTTCTTTTGTGGACATAGATGCCCACTATTTTTAGAATGAATCAAAGAAGTAATATTTTAAATTTATTCAAAGTTTAGAAAGTGCAAGAAAAAATTTCTTTTGGGGAGAATAAAAATGGTAAAATGGTTAAATGGGAAAAAGTCTTAAAAATCATGTTTTAAGGGGGTTGAACATTTGAAGTCTCAAAGTTTCTAATTTAAGTCTAATTGAAAAATGGTGGTGTAGGTTTAGGATTGATGAAGATAGGTTGTGGATGTGGGTTACAATATGGGGAAGATGGTGGTTTAAAAGAGGGAGGATGGGGAAATAGGAGTAGTAGGGGTACATGGGAGAGCATTATTAGGGTGGGTTGGGAATTAGAAAATATTGATCTTCCTTTTTCATATTCATTAAGGAAAATCATTTGAGACGGTAATAATACTCTTTTTGGTTGGAAAAATGGGTTGATAATTATAAACTAGGTGAGAAATTTTCTAGAATTTTTCATTTCGAGAGTCAAAAGAGGATCAAAGTGAACGAGATAGGGTCTTGGAGGGAGCGTAAATGGTCATGGGAGTGGGGTTAGGTGAGGGAGTTGAGAGGTCGGGGATTAAGTGACTTTAATGAATTGTTGGTTTTGATTAATAACTTTATTCCTAACATTTTTCCAAATAGATAAATGGAGATGGATTTTGGAGGATCAAGAAACTTTTACGGTGAAAGCCCTAAGGGAGATGGTAGATGACATATATCTTGGGCCAATTGCCAACCCCAACGAAACAAGATGGAGCAAAATTCTTCCTATAAAAGTGAATGTCTTCATTTGGCATCTACGGCAAGGAAGACTTTCGGTTCGTGTATGGCTTGATCATCTAGGTATGGATCTTGATTCTATATCATGTCCATCTTGTGGAGATGCAATAGCTTTGGACATTGCTTTGTTACATGCAAAAGCGTGTAGGAAGGATAGGAAATGATATTTAAGTGGTGGAATATGTGTTTATTCAATTTATACTCCATTGGTGATTTGAGTAATCATGAATGAAACGCCCCGATTTTTTTTTTAAATATTACTCAACTCGATAATCATCTCTATAAACGTCCCATAACTCCATCATACATATATAAGCCCACTTTAATACTTTAAAGGGTTAAATTTTGACTTAAACAAAACATGGTCAAACCTGTAGGGATACCCGTCGGGTAAGCGGGCTACTCGCCGGGTAATAAGCATGCTCCCACCGCTCCAACTAACTTCTGTCTCAATTTACACTATGGCTACCCGGACACACCCCCTTGACCCGACGTATACCCCCGGGTAAACAGTCCACCCGCCGGGTAGGAGTGTTACTAGCCGAGTACACCGATTATTCAGCAGACCCTGCAGAAGCCAAACTCTGCACCCTCAAGAAAATAATACAGATTTCAAAGTCGTGTAACTTCTTACTCGTTATGATTTAGGTTATGAAACTTTGAGGACACCTCCAAAGCATCAAATTGAATGTTTTCCTTTTTTATATTTTTCAAAAATTGGGGATTTGGATGGGCTAAAAATGTAGACGCCTTAGTTTGCAAACTATATGCAATACGAGCTGGACTTTTTTGTCCAAATCCCAAACAACCCAAAACAAGTTTACGGACTCGCACACCTCACTCATATGACCATTCCAACCCAACTAAACACAAGTACTCTAATACGACCCATATGGACCCTCTCGGCCCATATCGCAAGGAACACTTTTAACAAACATATTTACGATATCAAATACATTAAACAAGTACCGTGAAAGGTTATAAATTATCGTTTTCACAAAATACATAACCAAAGTAGTTTAGGTCCTCGAACCCTCTTACGACAATTTGGGCCCTTTCACGCTTTAGTTTATAAATCATTTACATAATTAACCACCACGTTGAGATCATACACAAATGATCATTTACATCAAAAAAGGGCTTTCTAAAATTTATCCCGGGCATGATTTATAACAAAATGGGATTGCCACTTACTGCCGTAATAGTAAGCTCCACCGCTACTCGTTCTTGGGCTCTTTGCCCAACTTTCCCCTCACCCCGCTACTAGTACCTATCAACACAACCACATTAAGGGAGAAAAGCTCACGACTTAGTAAGTAACGAATATGTAAGCACAAATGAGCAACATTTAAATGAATAACAATATTAACTCTTGAAATCACACTCAAGTGATTTGCCCACATCTCAATGAGTAAAATGATCATACACAAATGATCATATGACTCAAAATTTGAGAATCCTCAATACTCAAAATCTCTTATTCCTACTCAAAGAAGTTCATTTCACCATTTCGTTATAAAGATGGTGCTTTCTCTATTCTCATACTCGTCCTTGAAATCACCATGATTCATCCCAGTTATACACACTCAAGTGTTCAACTTTTCATAACCATGTCCTAGTAATCCCTCCCCTCCCATTACTTACCTCGTACGAATTCCGATTAATTGTTAGCTCAAACACGTTCTCAATTGTTTATAGAAATCACCTAAATATTGGGTACAAACTTGATAAGCATCAAATAGATAGTATATTTTATAGTAATTTATCCCTATATTTATACATTTTTATGCATTTATATGATTTTAAAATACTTATTTTATTAATATTTGCAGAAATGTATTTTAGTTGAAGATTGGAGGAAAGGAACGAAAATAAGACCGAAACTGAAGAAATTAAAGCGATTGAAGAAAAGAAGACTTAAACCTTAAAGAAATGAAGACTAAAATGATAATATTAAAGATTTGGGCCAAGAAAACAAGTGAATCCGTTTAAAGAAGAAAGAAAAGCCCACATTGAAGCCCAAACCGTTTTTGGAATATTCTGGAATTACAACCCAACCGGCAGTTGGATTAACCAACCGGCGGTTGGGGCTAAGGGTTCAAGGCGGTGGAGAAAGCGCAGAGTTGGAGTAAGGTTCAAATAACTCCAACCGGCGGTTGGAAGTCCCAACCGGCGGTTGGAAGTCCCAACCGGCGGTTGGAGGGTCAGCCAAAAACAGTATAAATAGAGGCTTAGTTTTAGCTAAACCATATACGATTCTTAGAATACAAAGTCGAATATTAAGGTTTAAGGTCGACTTTAGGTGCGAATTTGGAGGCTAAGGAGCTAGGGTTTGAAGGTTTTCAACCCTAGGAAAAGCTAGTTCGTCGGTTCGGTTTCTTTATCCTTGTAGCTTCACTAACCTTTTGGGTTACTATGGATATTGTTTATTTGAATTAATTACTTGTTAGATTTTCGTTATGAATGTTTAAATGTATGTTTATTATGTTTATTATATGAATTATATGTTTATGTTGGAACTATATTATTGAATATTATTATGCAAGAATTATGTGTTATATTATGTTAATGCTCATAATTAACTGATTTATAGATAAACTCACTAACCTTTTGGGTTTTTAAATTAAGTGATTATGTTTCATTATGTTAAGTAGCATTATAATTCAACTGACCCTGGAATTGCATCAATAATATGTTGATAGCTTTTAATAAATAGTGATATTTTACATAACCTTTGACTGTATTGCTATATGAGAATTGTCATAACCTTTGAGGTTTTCTATATTAGTAAATCACAATAATAATAGCCAACACGCAAATAGACATAAGTTGATATAATAAGTTTAATAAATAATAGTTTAAATAATCATAATCTTCTATCCAATTGAGTATTCTTAAAGTTGTTCCTTTAAACTTATCTATTAAAGAATTGGTATCTATTATAAATATGTTCGATCGGAACTAAAATGTAACACCCCGCAATTTACGTTATTTAAATATAATAAATCCGTAAGCGTTAGTCTACTTTCAACAATATCAAATTACATTACAATTTCAACCTAATTTAAACCATAGTTTATCAACATGGGTGTTATTTAAAAACCACAAGATAACATTAATTTGTATAATCAAATATCAGAATAACGCCAAGATGTCAAACATTCCTTCCAGTCCAACTTCTTGCCCACCCGATAAAATCTATAATCTGCAAGAAGTGTTAATGTGGGGGATTAGCATAACGCTAAGTGAGTGAATAATAATCAACAGTACAACTTAGCATAACAACCTTGTGTACAACAACTAATCTTAAACATATCAGTACACAATACAACTTGTCAACAATGCAACAATTCAACAACATCACATCTCAATAATGAGGATCGGTGGTTCTTGAGATACCCTTCTGCCGCGGTGGCTCTCAAAGAACACTTACCCAACCATATCCGTATGGCCATACGGACGAGACTGATAGCTAATTATTATCATCCACCAACACAGGAGATGTGTTAAATCTTGGATAACAACCATTTCAACTCGTTGACCTCATTTGCGGGGAAGCCCAACCAACCATTTCAACTCGTTGACCTCATTAACAACTGATGCCCGAAGGCCAAATATATCAAGTGATCACGTATTCACATATTCAATCAAGTCAACTTATCAGACTAACCAGTCTATCAACAATATTATTACTATTAAACCAAAATCATCATGGCAACAAAACAGTAATAATACGTTTACTTGTTGTAACCAAACCTGTTACAACTAAACCACACTGAGGATTAAAGATCCACTCACCGAATACCTCAGTCGTCCACTCAGTAGTCTAATGTCACTGAGTCTTCTCCACATCTGAGAATACAATAGAATAACACCAGTTAGTAACTTGTCTCAAAATTATATATAACATTCCGCAAACATATTTACACCCATCATTCTCCAAAATACTTAATTCATATAAGTCACACAATCATCATAATCATCAATATTTGATCCTTACTTATATGAATTCATATCATAATTTTCAACTAATCAAAAACATCAATTTATCACTTCTATTGAATCAATAATACTTAACTCGTATTAACAATAATTATTCATCATATACCACTAACATGATCTTAAAACTTTCATAATCATTTATCAACTAACATAACTACACCATTAACAATATTATTAACTTTCAACATCAACAATTCATCAAAAGCCCAATATTAGATCTAATGAATGCTTAACAATTAATCTCACACAATCATCTTTAATCATCAAATACTAGCTTATCAAACTCATTTGCATAACTAGTTTACAATTTAACAAATTTCATCAATTCAAGCTAGGGCTTAACTTCTAATCACAATTTAATATCAATTAATCATTCTAACATAATTACAAGCTTCTCTTCATGAGAAATCAACTAAACCTATAACTTAATTCATGATCATAACTCAATTATATCAATATTTAACATAGGGTTTCAACTATAATGATGAAATTAACATCAACTAACAACTATATAATCACTATAAGCTTCAATTTCATATTAGTCATGCTAATTAAATCAAATACTCAAAACCCATTTCTAGGGTAACATGAAAATCATGAATTAGCAATTTTAACATGTTTATAATGATGATGGAATGATGAATACATGTTATTGAAGCTTAACTAATATCAATTTAATCATTTGAAACCCTAATTTCGGATTTAAGGTCAAGAATATCAAAACCCTCAAATTCTAGGGTTCATAATATAAGAATTGAGACTTACAACTTGATTAGAGTGATTAGAAGATGATAATCCGTGGGTTTGAAGCTTGAATTCGAATTATGAAGCTCCAATTTGATGATTTCTTCATGTTTTGATTAGGGTTCTTCATGTAGGTATGTATGATACGTACGTATGTATGAATGAGGTAGTAAGTATTAAACCGACTCACTTCTGTGAGTGTGTAATATAAATGATTTAATTTCATTCCCCGTACTTACCATTGTCTGGAACTTAAAAACCATTTGCGGGGAAACATTATTTTATTTTACCATCAACTGAATTAATTTAAAACAGTTAATAATTTATTAGTCACAATAAATTATTCGACTCTTTTACCCATTTATTTTCAAATAACAAATGAACCTATTTTCTGGCACATTAAATAATAATTCACGGTTAGAAAATATTAAAATACTACTAGACCCGAGGAATGGATGTTACATAAAACGTCCCCCCTATCTTATATATTATAGTATATTATTGTTAAATTGTATATTGATTGTAATAATTGTAATTAGGATAAATAAATAGTTAGTTATAGATTAAATCACGTTCCCTGTATTCGAATCTGGACTTACTTATAAAACTATATTCTATGATCAGGATAACACTTGCCTGAATTGTGTGATAGTATTATTTAGTATTTCCTTAATTAAAACATGTGATTATAATTGCCTATACTTAGCACACATCAAAACTCAATCCCATATCGAAAAATAAAAGAAAGTAATGTATGCATATAAGCTCATGGGCTACTCTCTCTATCACCAATTGGTTTTAGAGTGGAACCTCAGTGGGCTTATATGTTGGATATGTTGTTGGGCTAAAGTATCGGTCCTAACAAGTGGTATCAGAGCTACGGTTGTAGCCCGGATGTGGATGGCGCAGCGTGATGCACGACATGCAGTGGCGCGTGCCCCCTCGGTTGACCTCAGCGAACTACGAGTTGATCCTGGAGCCTTGTATCGAAAATCTCCCTGATGTGGACCCAGTCAGGTCGAGTGCCGAGTTTGCGGCGGTATTGAATAAGGTTGGATCGGGACTATCATTGGAGGGGAGGCCCAGATGGACTTGGGTTTGAGGGGAGGATTGTTTGGTGCAAGCTCAATCCCACATCAGAAAATAAAAGAAAGTAATGTCTGCATATAAGCTCATGGGTTACTCTCTCTATTACCAATTAGTTTTAGAGTGGAACCTCAGTGGGTTTATATGTTGGACATGTTGTTGGGCTAAAGTATCAGTCCTAACACTAAACACATCATCACAATGTATTATTAGTCAATTACTCGAAATGACTTCTAGTTATTAACAATCTCTCCTTATTATAATTTCAAGCATGTATTCAACTCATTGATTTTATGCTTATAATCACAACATCATGAAAACCTCAACTAATCATCAATAACATCATCCTCATAAGTCCGTCTCTTTATAATACTCATAAACTACACATAATAGCATGTAAATACTCAAATAAGTCTATTCACATGCCATAATCATATCTAATTACTCCTATTTATGAAATCACCATTTTTCTCAAGAACCCAAGAATTTGGGTTCTTCTCAAGATCACTAATTCATGAAATTGAGATGTTAAATAAGTCGTGTTTACCTTTGTGATGATGAATATGCAAGATCCCAACTAAAATCTCCAAGAATTTTGGCAAATTTTGATGATAATCACTTGTTCTTGCTTTCTAAATCGTTCTCTCTCTGGCTCTCACTCTTTTCTCTCTGTAACAACCAAATGAGGCGACCACACCTCTATTATTTGAGTTAGCTGTGAGTTTGTAACTGTTTAAACTATTGGCACAATACACCTCTCTGATCTCGGTACCACTTAATCTAAATTAAAAGCTCATTTTATTAAAATTTAAGTTCCTAATTCAATATGAAAGTAAATACTCCATATTAAATGATATTTATAAACTAACTCTTATAAATATTAAAATCGTAAACTTATAAAATTTGGGATGTTACAATGAAGGTCCCAATAACTTTACAACTAAGCAAAAGGTAACTTGGCAAGCTGTAGTGTGGAGTATGCTTTACATAATTTGGAAATACCGTAATAAGACGATTTTCGAGGTTTATGACGATAAGCTTTATCTCACTTTTGGATATCGCACCGTCAAAGTACAACTATTAGTTCTTGGAGAGAATGTGTATTAATCCGATCGTTGTATCTAACACCTAATTTATTTTGCTCTTTAAATAGTAGTTGTTAATGAGATTGTTTCGAAAGTGGAAGTTGCGAAGTTCCAAAAGTGAAGTCAATGTCTTCATTTTTTAGTTCCATTTTTTCCTTGATTTGTAACGTCATGTACCAAGTCCTTTTGTTTTAAGTCCCTTATAATTCACATCTTGTGAATGGCTTTTAGGGTCGGATATTGTAATTTTTATGTCAATACTCAATCTAATATATTTGCCTTTCCAAAAAAAATAATAATTATGAAAAATGTAATAAAATAATGCACAACGCTCGAAATCACAATTTTTAGGATTTTTAGTGCTTCCGCTTAAAAAAAAGGTGCAGTACTGTAGTGTTGTAAATTTATACAGTATTACTCTAATAACTTCTCATGATATTCAAGACGATAATTTTTTATTTGTGAACACCGTTATGCTTATTAAATTTTGGAACTTTAAGGTTAACTTATCTTATGGTACCGATTGTTGTTTCATCTTATGAATGTCGATGATAGTCTTCTTTCGTTTTTTATGTGAGTGTATATTGTGATGTTCTTATAAAAGATATCGAATTTGAATGTTACTTACGGAAGTTAAGAAACAACTTGAGAGTAGTTAAGAAAAGAGTCGAAAACGACCACCAAAATACCCAAATAGACCACATACACTAAATACAACGATATACATGACCTTCCCATATAACATGAATCAGGAAATTCTCCTTGCTTATAATATAAAGAGTAGTTAATTGACATACGTGTCTCAAAGTTGAACTCCAATTCCATATCAGCAACCGAGATCATTGAAGTAAAATTATTCATGTAAAATTTGATTCATCTTAAGCAGCGTTTGTTTCGCATAATGCAATAGAGTTCGAAGAAATTGAAATCTCTAATTCATTTCATAAAGATGTTTGGTTCAAGTATGAATTGAATTGAAAGTCACCAAATTTTTTCATACAAAGGAATTAACATTTCTTTAATTTATAATTTCATTTGTGAATGGTAGTTCCATAAAAAAATTTTCACAAATCAAACGCACCATAAAAAAATGTAATATTTGTAAATGCTTCGTGTAAGCGTATATATACTCATCATTTTGAACTCAGAAAAACTTGCTCAAGTTGTTTACTTATATTGTCCTTTACTTTTTTAGCTAGCATTTTTGAGAAAAATAGTGAATAAGATGTGTCGGTTTGTCCATATTTGTTGTTATGAATAATCATATTTGACTTTTTCGTACGAGGCTATATATTCATTTTAAAACGGCTAAACATAGGGTGTCTACAATATACAATAAAATTAAAATATTGGTGCTTGCATGTGTTTTCCTTTGTTGAACTTTGACATTTTGGTTTTCTGAATTGTTCTGACTCATAGATGGTTTGTCAAACTAATTTGATTGGTACCTAGTATTATAGTGTAGTACGGAATATAACTTATGAATTATAAATTATTATTATATAGAGTATTAAACAAAAATCTTGGACATTGGTCTTTTAAGTTTTTCTAGATTTTTGCATTTATATTTCTTGTAGTAAAACGATGTTCTATATTCGCTTAATGAAACTTTTTTTAGTACAGTAATAAGATAACAACTTCATCGTAGAAATGTTAGTAGTATGAAACATTTATTTTATAATAATTATATGAATTTGTTTGTGGTGGTGATGGTGGAGTTTAAGTTCATCAAAATGAGTTGATTGGTAGACCACTAAATATGTTTCAAAGTATTTTTTACTATAACACTTTAAAACATGTTTGATGGTGTAGGCAATACAATCTAGCATTACGCGCAGTGTGTTTGGTGTAAGCGATTGTAAGACTACTGTCATCGGCAACGTCCTTTTAGCGTCTTATAGGTGTCTTTCCAAAGACACCATGGGTTGTGGCGACTTTGATGGGTGTGTCCGAGTGAAGACAGAGAAAGAAAGGAAGCAGTGAGCCTCTTTTATTTACTTTTTGTTTGTTGTCGTATATTATGGGTATATAATGATGTATTATTGATAAATTTGGAGTTCAAAATTCCGGATCTTCAGTCTACTGTAGGCATCGTTCAAATTTTTCTTTAGTCTTTATGAGGAAATGATTAGGTGGTGCTGAGCTGCTAGTTCAGTTCCTCAATTCTTCAATCTTGCATCGGAGTTTATAAACAAATTGAGAATTTAGTTTAAATAATTTATTTTCAAAAAGTCTTGTTTATCAACAAATACTACGTAATGCAATAGGTGGGAATTTTCGAGAAAAAAATACTTTAAATTCTCTTAAATGCCAAAATAATTTGTATCCATAACATCTAGTTACGAACTTCACCTCCAATAACAAACTTCGGCTCCAACTCAAGACCTAGCAAATTTACCAAGCATATCTTTTCTTTGGTGAAACGCCCCAATTTATATATATATATATATATATATATATATATATCGATTCATATTATTATATCCTTTAAAGTAAACTCATTTGCATTAGGTCTCATTTAAATTCCACATTTAGTTATTTTCAAAATCAACTTAGTACAACAAAGATACATTACACCAAATCATAATTTCTTGGGCGATTTATACAATGGCAATTCAAAATGATAATTCAAAAGAACGAGAAGCATGTCTAACCACATCAAGCTCCAATCCACGCTACCTCTTTGTAATCACATTTCATCCAATTGGTTCAACCGAACCAAACACCTACAACATAAAACCACTGAAATGGGTAAGCATAAAGCTTAGTGAGTATACGAGCAATTTAATGAATAATCCACAAAACAACAATATATTTCGTTTATCAATAATTCACTTATATGATTTCACAATTAACTACAAAGCTATTTTAGAGATTCTTATTTATTTTGTATGGATCCGCAGTCCACTAGATACAATTAAGCAAATCACCAATTCTCATCAAAATGGATACCAAGCTTAATTGATACAAGTAGTGCTAAGCACTTTTTTTGTAATCTCTGATTATTTCGTAATGATACAATCTCTACAATTTGCTCATTCCACAAAATCTACAAAATCATCATATTACTCCACATAACCATCACTTAATCAACAACCAAACGTCTTAGCATGAAACAAAAAAATGACATCACTACAACACGTATATTCCATATCCTAATAACCACATTATGAAACAAGATACGAAACCATTAATAATCCATTGGGTCATGCAAACCTCTTGCTCGTAAGCAATCCGGTAATACACAACCATCATAATAATCCACAATTTAGAAACACGATAAGATACAAATAACTACCACTCAATTGTATGAACCTCTTGCTCGCAAGCAATCCGGAACATACAATAATTACTCATTTAATCCCCATAACACTCACCTTTGCTTTTTAGGCAAGTATATGATGTCACATTTGAACATTGAAAGCACCAATCTTGATCACTTATTACATAGCATGTCAAAATAACAATACATTCAACAACTAATAATCATCATAATCAATACATCAATATTATCAATCCATCACCCTTTTGGATTTGATCATACTACATATAATCCCTTATTCATAATTCTCTTTATTTCACTGTTTCATTATTTGCATATTATTTCAATGATTACTTCTTATCATAATTCAAAATTCATCATAAACCAATTCCAAGGTAACGAGGAATAACCATAATTATCATTAATTCATTAAATTCATTATTTCATTACTTATGCCATAATCATATACATAACTTGATCACTTGTATTCCATTTTGATCATCACTAATGATCATCATAATCCATTTATCTACTTAATTATAATCAATCTCATAATCATAATTAATCTAATTGCTTAATTCTCTTGATTCAATATTTCGATATCCTTTAATCATATTCCAACAACATCTTTAAACACTAATTAAGATGTATTAACACCAATTCCTTATCAATTATAAGAAACCCACTTTGATTATTAATGATACAACTCAAGTAATCCATCATAAACACACTTATCTACCATTAATTGATCATAATACACTCTAATTTCAACCTAGAACCCATTAATCATTCATATCATTCAAAACCACCATGAAACCCTACAAATTAATCATATATCATGCCAAAATAATGGTTAGTGGAAATTACTAGAAGTTTCAAATCAAAATTAAGCAAGAATCAAGATTACCTTAGGTTAGAAATGACTAATCCTTGATGAATTCGAGTTCTCTAGCTCCAATTTCATGTATTGAATCGATTTCTGTTTAGGGTTTAGGTTCATATGTGTTTTCTTATTCATGAAGCTCATGGAATATTTTTGAATCATATATCATACGTACATACATATGTTAATAGATATATATGTGTTTAATCTTATTCCCCGTGATTATCATTGTCTGAAACTTTAAAATCATTCATGTAACACCCTACAAATTCACAAGACATTTTTTTTTTTTTACAATACGAAAGCGAATATTTAAAATACACATCATATGATACGTGTAATTTGTTTCCATAGTGCATCCCAATATACATACAGCCTTTAATACCATATTATCATAATTGCTAAATACATACTTAGGTGTTATATTAAAACCTGATACAAAATGTTTAAATTCAAACATAACTAAATCAGAGTAGGTTTGTCAAACATCCCATTCGTCCCATACTTCAAGCTACCCACAATCAAAAGCTATCCCTGCAAGAAGTAGTGAGGTGGGATTAGCACGAAGCTAAGTGAATAGATCCAAAGCCAACAATCTATATTAGCTTAGCAAATGTCTACAACATATAACATAGAAGGATCGGTGGTCCTTGAGGTACCTTCATACCGCGGTGGTTCCTCAAGCAACACTTAAAACCAACTGAAGGCCAAATCAGAGGTTAAACCGATAGTTTGGTACTAATACTACATACAACGCAAGTTCAGTGTCCAACACATGTACAATTCCATTGCGTTGTCCAAAGTAATAGTACACAAACCCAACACATAGTTGACCCCCACCAAATTCAAATAGTCCACAACTCAACATAGTATAAAGGACACCGATAATCATTCAAGGAATACCATCATGGCAGTATAATATTAAAGCAATCAATGCAATAAACCAATTTACCAGTTGCAACCATTTGTTACAACTAACTTAGACTGAGAGTCCAAGATCCACTCACCCTTGACGATCACCGTCTTCACTCAAAGGTCTTATCTTATTGAGTCTTCGATTTATCTGAGAACAAAATCAAAACCGAATTAGATTCTTGTATCAAGTTTATTACAATCTAACCATGCATATAATGTCAATTAATCGATTATTCTATACTTTCATTACTAGTTAAATAACATAGGTACATAAGTCACAAGTTGTCAAATTCGTCAGATTATAACTAGCAAACGCGATCCGGGTTGGGAGTGTCTGGATCGCGTTCCACAGTACAAAACATTCTGTTACAAATTTTCACTTGGCAACGCGATCCGGGCAAGTGGCTAGGATCGCGTTCCAAAGGGTAAACTCAATCCGGACACAAAACCAACTGACCAACGCGATCCGGGTTGGGTCGTGTCAGGATCGCGTTCGCAAGAGCAAAACGTGCTGTGGCCATTTTACACATAGCAACGCGATCCGGGCAATTGAGCTGGATCGCGTTCCCAAGCTTTCCAGCAATGGTTCAGACCTACTAAAGCTCAGCACGAACACAAAAACCTAAATCCGCAACATACCAATGTAAGACACGATTTTGACATAAAATTAACCACAAGTATCAACCACAAACATGTTATAACAACAAACAATAATCATTCAAGTCCTAAATCAACACATGCATTACTCATTCAACCTAATTTAACCAAAACCCATTTCACACATTCAAACCTAGAAATTCGCATTCAAGACAAGAACAAGATGATGATTTTAGTAACTACAATTCATTTAAGCATATTGGATTATACATGCATCAACCTTTCTACTCAATATCATCAATTGAGCTCAAGAACACTAAAATAATTACTTACAATGGAAAGGAAGGAACTAGATGAACAATGTGGAGAAGAAGAAGATGGTGAATTCAGTTGTAACACAAATCACAGCTTCATCAAGATGAAAATCAGATTGAGAATAGTTTTCTTTAGGTGCATGTGTTCTTGAGAGAAAGTGTGAGAGAAATGAAAGAACTGAAGAAATGGAAAAGTGGTCGACTTTTCAATCAAGTCCAATTAACATGCAGTGTAATCATATACCCGTTCCAAATCTATTGTCTGGAACCTAAAAACTATTTGCGAGAAATACATTTTTATTATACCGTCAGCTAAATTAATTTAAAACAATTAATAATTCATCTAGCACAATAAATCATTTGATCGTTTGACCTATTAATTTAAATTATCCAATAATATCAATTATTTCCAGATACAATTTAAATACAAGAAAGTAGTGAAAAAATACCGTATTTCTACTAGGCCCAAAACGAGGATGTTACAATTCACATTCATTACTATTCTATTTCACCTAAAGTAATAATAATTTAAAGGGTTTAAGTCACGGATCGCCAACGTACTCTCCTTTTTGTTTCGAGATCACCAATCAACCAGTTTTATTACTAGGATCACCAACGTACTTGTTAATTTCGTGTTGAGTTCACCAATGTACTTTTACATACGGGTTTGAGATCGCCAACATACTTGTTAGTACGGAGTTAAAATCGCCAACAAAATTTACAAAGAAATTCATTTTTTTAAAAGTACGTTGGTGATTCTAGTAATAAAACTGGTTGATTGGTGATCTCGGAATAAAAAGGAGAGTACGTTGGCGATCCATGACTTAAACCCTAATTTAAAATAACTACTATTACTTTATTCACAATAATACTTTTGAATTTTGAGGTGTTACATTTGGTGTCCTAGTTAATTCAATTTATTTGAAATTGGAATAATAAAAAGAGCACACACCCATAGAATTGTTACACCGTACTTGCTTATCTACCGTTATCAACTTGTCATAGATCTCTTTGATCAGAAACGATACAAATACATAAATTCTCATCATTATTTCGGGAAATGGTCCCACTTTTGGTAATCACATATTCCTTTGAGCTAGATGGCATTCCCATTATCACACTGCCTCCAAAACCTAAAACAAAATGCATTGCAATTTCTTATTAGTATGGTAGGGGTATGTTTGATAACAACTCGCTGGAGTTGGAGATTATAGTTGAAGTTGGAGTTGTGGATTCTTTTTCAGACTATTTGAAAAAGCTTTTAAAAAAGGATTATAGGCAGAGACGGATGTACTCGTAGGAAAGTGTATGCACTTGCATACCTTTGACTCCTAATTGTAGTGTTAGATTTTTTATTGTTTTAATCTTTTCTAGAATGACTTTCTAAGAGTGTACACTCAGAAAATATATGGTGAACACCCTATTCCATCGTGAACACCCGTATCTATCAAGAAGAATATGGAGGGTCTAAGTCACCTGACCAGAGGATAGTTAAATTTTAAATCCTAGGTAAACGTTAAAGAAAGATAGTAAATTCATTTAATCTAACCCCTTGTTATTTTAACAACATGTTATAGAACTAATTTATTATACTTTAATAAGCCTTTGGTACAAGTAAATAATGAAAAAAGAATGAGGAACCAAGGACTAAATAAAATATTACTCATTATTTTCATGTCATTATTCTCATGTCGTATGAATTTGTGAATATCCTTGGAACACTTCAAAATTCAAACTAATGTTTCTAACTTTATTTAGAATTTTAAAACGTAAAAAATGTGAAAGTATGTAATCTTTTAAGCTACTGATTAGTTATGTATTAATCGATTAACAAGTACTTGACTTAGATCTTGATATTTTATTATCGATCATTTATTAACTTGTTAAATATTGTTGGGTATGATCTGCTTTTGGAGTTTTAATTCTTATTCAGAGTTGATAAATGAGTATAGAAACACAATTAATATTTAAGAGTTTGAGTTATTAGCATTTATTTTTGTATTTCATGGTGGAGGACATGATAAATTTACCGCATTTTAGGAAGTTTTGTAGATGTAAAATGCAGTTGTGTTAAAATATAATCAAATTTATAGGTGTAACATGCGGTATGTAAAATACAATTAAATTTATAGGTGTAAAATACATTTTGTTACAATGCAGCTTTTGATGAAGGGTAGTGAATGTCCTGCGCTGCTCTCTAAACCTTACTCATATTTCTCCCCAAATAACTTGAACCAAAAACTATCATTATACCTTATGTTAATTCTTCAATAATTAATACCTTAAACATATAATTTCACGAATAACCAAAATTCGGGTAAAGAAAAAGAACTATACCCGAATAACCAATATTATTATTGTTTTATTTTATTTTAATTTAGATTTTGCATATCCTTACTTAAATCTCTGAATCCGCCATTGATTGTAGGGAATTCTCGAGGATTCTTTTTCAATAATCCCTACTATAATATTGTTGCCAAAGGAGGATAAGAGACCTAAGATTATGAAAATTAGAAGCTCAATTCATAAAATCACTTAAAATGTTTGTGTCAAACACAACGTAAGCATCTAATAGAATGACATACTTGATTTGTATTTTATCAAAATTGTGCTCGATCAAATAAGGATTTTGGTTGTTTTTTATCTACTTTTTTTACAGATGATTATAATGCCTATGTATGCCATCTATAAATTTGTTTACTTTATTATCTTTATTAGTATTTAATTAAGTATTACCGTACTTAATTCTAATTAACGTTTTTTAATCAATGATGATAATAATAAGGAAAAAACATTTCGTCAAACTTGCATAAACTTTTTCCATTCCACCCCTAAGGTGTGATAACGATTGTAATTCCATCCTAAAGTATTTATTAGAGGTGTTGGTACATTGTATGCTCTATCAAATTTGTTGGCAATAATAAATGTTATTGATGGTTTGAAAAGGTGCCCTATTTATTGTTAAATAAATTTTGTATCCCTCAAATAAATTATCTTTCATAAGCAAATTCATCCCTACTTTTTGTACTAAAAAAATTTGGTACATGTATTCTTCAAACATGTATGTATAAAACTTGTGAATATCCTATTAAAATTGCAATCGACAATTGAAATCGCCCAACAATCAACATCCCTTGCTAATTAAACAAGATAATCTTGCTAGAACCGTATCCTAACATTACTAGTTGTACAAATCTCTTGTATTGCATGAAACCTAGCATTACAAAACATGATAATGGTCCCTTGGGATTGTTTGCATGATGATCACTGATTCGGTTACCGGCCCTACGCTTTAATATCAATAACCAGTTAGGTACGACAATCATTTTTTACATCGTACTTTAACCTCAAAAAAGTAAAAATTAAACAATCGCCAGTTAATACATTTATGCACAAATCACACCAGACTCGTAAGCTTTTCGACCAGCCTCTTACAATCTATTGGTAGTAGATTAATGCCCAGTCTACATGTATTAATTTTGAAGTAGCTCATTAGTTTGACATTTGACCAATTATATGAAAGATTGACCATAACAAAATTAGGCACAAATGGTACAAAATACTTCTATAAGGAGAAGAAAAGTAAGCAAACATATTAAGTAAGGTTGGTAAGGGGCTGTTTTACTTTTCACTTAATGGTCTGTTTTCAGACACCTCTTAATACAGACAAATAAATTGCTGTTTCTTTTTCACTTAATCTGTAATGAATGTTTGTTTCTGAAATAGGAAGAAAAATGAAGTCCTTACCAAAAACAAGCACTTAATGACAAATATACATTTTTTTCAACATTTTATCTCCAATAGAATTTCAGCACTTCATTTTTTACTCAAACTTTATATCATTTTAGTCAAAACAAAAATTAAATTTACATAAATAGCACTTATTATAAACAAACATATTTATTCACATGTAAATAGCACTTAATAGAAAAAAAAAAGTAAAGAGAAAAAAAAAGTAAAGAGTATAAGGTTCAGTGTAGAATGAAGAACTCCATAAAAAGACCCCACCTCCAACTTTATATTTCTTTCTTTCTGACACACATCACCATACCCTCCCTCCCTTGTTTCAGAAGCTTCACCTCTTACCATTTACTCCTCTGCTACTTTTTTTAGCCTTTTGATCCACACACACATACAGGTGTTTCCACTGTGTGTGAAAAAATAAAATTAAATCAATCTTGGGTATTCATTTCTGCAATGTGGGTATTACACAATTGATATCAAGTTTACATTTTGAAGGGTATGGGAAAATTTCAACAAAACAATCTTGCATCAGTTGTTCTTGATCACCATCAATCCACCGCCGGCTTATGGTCATCATGCCGCCGCAAAATCATCGACACGATGAGATGCGGCGGCGGTGGGTACCGTCACCAGCACCGTCACACGGTTCAGTCTCAGGTGGTCGGAAAGAAAACAGAATGCAGATCTGATGTGAATAAGAAGAGTAATGAAGGTATAAAGAGTAATAATAACGTTAAGAACAAAAAGTCTGACAAGCTGTCGGAGTTGTTAAGGATGTCGGAGTTATGGGAGGAGGAAGAAGAAGCGGTGAAGAAAAAGGTGGAAACTTTGGAAGAATTGAAAGCGGTGGTGAAGCTTTTGCAGTGCGGTGGAAACGATGACGTTTTGGGTGGCGCGAAAGATGTACGGAAGTTAGCGAAAGAAGATTCCGATGCTAGAACGACGTTAGCGTTGCTCGGTGCAATTCCGCCGTTGGTCGGAATGCTTGATTCCGGTGATCTTGATTCTCAAATTGCTGCTCTTTATGCTCTGCTGAATCTTGGAATCGGAAATGACACGTAAGCATTTTATATTAATTTTTTCCTTTTGGAGTATCAATTTTGTTGTTTTGGTAAAAATTAATAAAAATTGGGGTTTATTGTTGGTGTTATGAATGTAGGGTTCTGATAAATTTAACTTTGTTTGACTTAATTTAATTGGAATCGGGGTTTAATGTTTTTTGGTTTGATTGGTGGTTTAATTCAAATTCACAGTATTTTGTCATAATTAGTTGTGTTTGACTATCTGGGTTTGACTCACTTTTAGCAATTATTGTAGAAAGGTAGCAAATTGGTGCATGCTTCTGTTTAGATCTGTTAATTCAGTCATGGGTTTGGCTCAAAATTGATAAAAGTTTTGGACTTTAATGAATTTCAGGAACAAAGCTGCAATTGTTAAAGCAGGAGCAGTACACAAGATGCTTGATCTAGTTAAATCTCCAAATGAAGGTGATCCAAACCCTGATGTGTCAGCAGCAATTGTTGCCAATTTTCTCGGGTTGACCGCACTCGACTCGAACAAACCTATTATTGGATCATCTGGAGCCATTTCGTTTTTGGTCAGAACTCTCAAGATTTCAATCGAAGGTAAGGTCAATTCGCAAGTTGTTCAAGATTGTTTGAGGGCGTTGTACAACTTATCAATCTTGCCTGCCAATGTCTTGCCAATGATCGAAATTGATGAATTTGTTCCGTTTCTATTGACCACATTGGGAGATATGGAAGTTAGTGATAGGATCTTGTCAATTTTGAGCAATGTAGTGTCGACTCCTGAAGGACGAAAGGCGTTGAGTACTGTTCAAGATTCGTTTCAGATATTGGTTGATGTTTTAAGTTGGACAGATTCACCTAATTGTCAAGAACAAGCGACATACATATTAATGGTAATGGCTCATAAATCGTATAGAGATAGACAAGCCATGATTGAGTCCGGAGTTTCATCTTCTCTTCTTGAATTAACTCTCCTCGGTAGCACCTTAGCACAAAAACGAGCTTCTAGAATTTTAGAAATTTTAAGGATTGATAAAGGGAAACAAGTGTCTGAAACTTTTGTAGGAAATATGGGGTCAAATGTTTCTGCACCCTTATACGGTTCCGCGGATTCCAGGTCAATGGGATTGACAGATCCCTCTAAGGGTTCAGAGGACGATCGTATGATGAGTGACGAGAACAAAGCTGTTAAGCATTTGGTACAACAAAGTTTGCAGAGTAACATGAGAAGGATCGTGAAGAGAGCAAATTTGCCACAGGATTTCGTGCCATCCGAACATTTTAGATCACTCACATCTATCTCAACTTCAAAGAGTTTGCCATTTTGAGAAGAAGATCATCACAATCTGTATTTCTAGCTACCTTATTGTTAACTTAAACTTGTGCTATTATGTATGATGATGTCTTTTGTCTGTTGTTGGTCTTAGAGTACTACTAGGATGGCCAATGTTTTTTTTGGATCTATATATGTATGGTAGAAATAGAAGCTTTAGTGTACAATTTAAATATTCTCTATTCACAACAATGTACCTATGTTTTTTAAAATTCATGACAGTCCAGTAGTAATGTAGTATCTATATTAACCCCCATGTGTTTCTTGACCCTTGAATCATGAAGTTGCAATAATGTTTTATTGTTTTTGAAAAACAAATAGTCACATACTTCTGTCACGAAGTACCCAGTATGAATATCTATCATGATTTACTAGTATAAATACTACGAGTAAAAATATTCGTCCTTCCCGAATAACCTGTACCGCCAGAACCTTTTCCTTTTAACCGTTTACCTCTATTACAAATTTTATAAATGATCTATGAATATGTACATTTAACTCCTCTCAAAACTTTTAACCGTTTACCTCTATTACAAATTTTATAAATGATCTATGAATATGTACATTTAACTCCTCTCAAAACTTGAAATCTCAAACTAATTTTATAAATGATCTATGAATATGTACATTTAACTCCTCTCAAAACTTGAAATCTCAAACTTATAGTTGAAAGTTTACCTTGATACTCATATTTAATTACAATAATTGTTGCATGGAGAATGAAAATAAACACCTACTGATCAACAAATAAGTCTCTGTGTACAATCATTTTTGTACATATATCTAGCTAATTAAAAAATACTCCGTATAAAATACGTACATCACATTAATTAAGCATATCATATGAAACCTGCATATTTTGTTGTTTATAACTTTTTTTACAATTTTAAATTGTGAATTAACAGTCTTTTCATCTTATTTGAATTTCCATCTTATTGCTGACAATGAATATTTGTTAATAAAATATTGTATTTTTGTTTTGTTTGTATGATAATAGACAGAGAAAAGTAGCCACGTTATAATGGGATCCAAGTACGTACAAGTGTATATAGTACATTCTCCTGTTTTAGTGATGAAGACCAAAAACAAAGTAAATATAGACAAAATAATTAAGTTGTTTTTTTCCTCGGAACTATTTGAGACGCATGTTGTGCTCTAGTTGCCATTTTGGCATTTTAACATTTTAATATGAATAAAACTTCACTTTTTTTAGTAATGCTAACTAATGTGTTGAAAATCTTTCCAATAATATATAGCACACATTTGGATAATCCAATAACTGATTTTTACCAACTTCTCTTTGTTGAAATGTCAGGAAGATATTAAGATAAAGATAACATTACAACATGATACTCTGCACAGTCACTAATTTGGATGAGGCTATTTTGTAGGGATGAGCATTTAGATCGAAGTACCGGTACCGGACTGGAACCGAACCGGTCCCGTACCGAACCGGTACCGACCGATACAAATGGTACCGGTATTCGGTATTTGATTTGTGGAAAAAAAAAACCCGGTACCAACCGGTCGGTACCGGTTCGGTATTGGTATGGTACAATGCACACAACATACCTAAACCGAACCGGAACCGACCGGTACCGTACCGAACCGGTACCGACCGATACAAGTGGTACTGGTATTCGGTATTTGATTTGTGGACAAAAACAAACCGGTACCAACCGGTCGGTACCGGTTCGGTACCTGTATGGTACCAAACTCACCCCTACTATTTTGTTTATGTTTTTTTAGATATACTAATCAGAATGTATTATATGAGGATAATTTACAGAAATACCCCTACCCATACAATATCTTATCTTAACTATATATAAATCATCCCTTCATTTATCTTATAATTATACTCAACAATGTTTAAAGACTAAATTACCCTTCATGATTCATTAAATATTCAATAATAACAATCATTGATTTATATGATATCTATATTTATAACAACCTTCCATTTTAAACTTTACATACTCTCTTTGAATTTTTTTAAATATATTATTCAATTGATTTTCTTTTTATAAATTGATTTTTTCATTAACGTGTACATCTATTTATCATCGACGTTGTGCGCGGGCATACTACTAGTTTTAATAGTATGTATCTGCTCCACTCACAAAGAGCATCAATATGTTTATACTAAAGCCGGCAAAAACCACCAAATCAAATTACTAAACTACCCTTATTTAAAATCGGAGAGACAAATATATCCTTCACACCTCCCCCTTAATTAATTGCATGGTCAATCTTTTTGAAAATATATACAGAGTATAACTGAAATAATCTTTACCATATATAATATTTTTTTCTTTAATTACAAATTTGACCATATTATTTTTAAATTTGACCACATTATTTTTTCTTTAATCTATTTATATTTATATACACATTTTCATAAATGTGACTACCTTATATTCATATGCATTAGAACAAATACTCTAAGCTTTATATTGACCATAAATTAAAATGTCTCGTGCTATAACGTCTTCGTATAGCAGTCGTATAGCAGGTCTATTTGGTCTCGCTACTCTGGTGCAAACACAATTTATGTGGTCCACTGATCACATATTTTTAACATTGTTGAAATCTTTACCGTTGCAATGCGCATGTGATATTTTAATGTATAATAATCTGTTTTGGGTTTGTTGAAACCATTTATGTTGGTAATCAGAATTTGACGGACATAAATATTAAAGTCGATTAAGGTCCCCCGTGATTCCATCATGTCACGTGAAATTAGGAAAGTAGGCTATAAGATTATACGCAACCCATTAGCACTTGTGCTTATTCTGTTTTGTCAATTCAATGTTCCGTTAGCACATCCACAATTAATGAAAGACTCTCAATTCTTCTTTTATCACTTCAAATTTTTTAGCCCTGTATTTACCAATATACATACATTATATACACCAAATAAAAAATAATAATATATTAAATATAAGTTGGGCCTCACATTTACCTTATCTCTCTTTCTTCGGTAAACTGAGAGTGCAAACAAAAGAAGCAAATGAAGAGACTATGCCATTGGTGTCTCTTTTGAAACACCACTATTTATGCATCAAACTGTTGTACTGTACAATCCTTTTAAGCATACTTGATGGTGGATGGTTAAAATATGATGATGTACAAATCACCACCCCTTTTGAAACCCTTCTTCGATTTCATCCGAAGAAATGGGTTAGGAATTGGGACTAGTCATTACCTAAATACTTTACTAGTGGGACTTTAATTTCCATCGTGTGAGTTGTGAGCGGTCTAATTACGTTGCTTGCTATTTTGAGTAATTGAATAGTGATTTTGAGAACTTAGTACATTAACTAGTCGTATTTAGTATAGTATAGATAGATTAAGATCCTTTCAATTCATAGAGTAAATGCTAGTGACAACTTTCTATGTTAACCATTAAATATAGGGATTGATGTATATATGCAAATTTAATTTAATTTACCCAACTACTTCGTATAACTTAAAAGCATTTCGTGTATATCCAACTTCATTTTTCATACATTGCATGTATCAAACTTTCAATTATTAGAATATTATATATCTGAACACGATCTTGTTTCATTTAAGTACGATGTGTGTCACTTGTTTTCGATGATCTGCCATATGACATGGAGAGATTTATACAGATGTCACATCATGCATAAACAATATCGGCAATTGAATAAATTAGTCGTTTGATACATACTATAGCAATAACTCAAATGTTCATACGCATGATAGCTTACCAAACTAAAGTTAAATAAGCATAATATATGATTTAAATAAACATAATACGGAGTATGATATATGTCATAGTTAGACACATTTACGAACACTTATGGATCCCTTAAATATATGCTGTGAGGTATTTAAAATTATAGAGCGTAATATGCCGTAACGTATAACTTGGACGTATCTCTTAATATATGTATCAATCTTTAATCGTTTCTAATTTGTTCATTTAAGTTTTTTTTTCTTTTTAGAGGTAAGTACATAAAAATGTAATTAACTATGACCTGACACATAGTGTGTACTCAACTATTCGGGATTCCATTGTGTTTAACAAACTATTTATTTCTTTTTATTGTATGCAATTTGGTGACGTGTCAACGTGTAAGGATGACACGTGACACCTTATATAGATGACAAGTGGAAAAAATGCAGGAAATTACTTACAACGGAAAGAAATAATTAGTTTGTTACATACAATGAAAACCTGAATAGTTGAATACATACTATGAATGTCAGGTGATAGTTAATTGCATTTTCATATCATTACCCCTTCTTTTTAATATAATATATGTTTAATGTGTTAAACCTCCTATAGCTGGTAAATGTGCATTTTCAACCGATTAACTTATATTTTGAATCATAATTTCCTTCGAGATGACTTATTCGTCATATGTTTGGCTTTAATTTCTAGCTCCAACCATGATATTGTTCACAATATATAGACTGTTATTTTGATCATCTGTTTCTTTTACGAGGGTATAAGAATCACTAATTTTGTTCTCGAAAAAATAAGACCAATATACTAATTTGCTAACATAGACATGTATCAATAATCAATGCATCATGTACAATTGTTAGAGCATCTCCAATGAACAAAAATCATTAAAAGCTTTTTTGCTTGTCACATCAAACTTTTAATAAAAAAAGCTTTGTTTCCAATAATAAAAAGTTGTGTAAAACTTTTCTTTCAAAATTCATACACACAAACTTCTAAAAAAGCTTTACATGGAAGACTTGATATTTATTAAGCTTTGACATAAAAAAGTTTTTCCTCCAATGATGATAAGCTTTTATAAAGACTTTTTTGCATAAAAAAACTTTAGATAAAACCTTCGTTGGAGGTGCTCTAAGTATAAATACGTACTACGAGTGTATTTACGCGCGTGTGTATTTGTATTTATTAGGATATCATAAGTAATCATGAATAACATAACTGAAGTACCCTACAACCTTAAAGACGGTCCTACTTATATTTACTGATTCTTGAGAAATCCAAGCATGTGGAAATGTCTTTGTCTACTTGTTCTTTTGCGGAGTACTTCGCTTTGTAACATCGCTATTGAGACACATTATACTTGATTCCTATTATACTTGATTCCTGTACAATTTATTTATGCAAATCTGATCCGATGCGATCGTGTTCCAAATAGGTACCGCAATTCATGCTAGCTATATCATTTCAAGTACGTGGTTTTTTTTCGAACCGTAAGAAATTTGAATCAAACTCAACCTATTCTACAAAAGCCTTAACTTCTTAGCTCCATAAGTAAGGGCAGGGACGGAGACAGGCGGAGGCAGCGTAGGCAATCGCCCCCACGAGAATATTTAAATTACATAAAAAAGAAATTTTTTTAAGGTTAATTACATTTAAAATTTTCACCCCCGCGAAACTATTAAAGAAATAAAAAATAAAATTTTTTTGTCCCCACCATCGGGAATTCCTTGCTCCGCCCCTGAGTAAGGAGTGTGTTTGGATGAATTGGATCAAATCCGATCCAATTATGTAACTCCATTTGAATTTTTAGTTCTCAAAATGTGAATCTGATCCATCCAAATAAATATCGAATCCGAACTGAACCGATCCAAATTACTATTTGGGTGGATCGGTTTAAACCGTTTGGTTTCTTCATGGACTGCATGAGTGTATCGTTTTGACTCGTGAAAGGGTAATATTGTCATGAGCGATATAAACAATAACCTATCGTCATGTTGCGTTGAGGGTTTATATACATGTGAAGTTAGTTTTTTATATCCAAACTTAAGATTTTAATTATATTCGATGATGTATATTAACAATATCAACAATATAATAAGGTTTCATGTATAAAATGTAACCGAACAAATATTTAACATTCACTTTGATAGAGAAACAAGAATATTACACATACAGTTATTACTATTCGATTTATTTATTTGGATAATCTGGTTCTAATAATAGTAACCAAATCCAATCCAAAAACTGAAATACTAATTTGATTTTAACCCGATCCGATTCAATAAACCAAATTTTTCAATCCGCACGGTTAAATCTAATTAGACCATTTGAATAATCCGGTTATATTCGAACTGTGAACACCCCTATTCATAAGAACGTTTGCGCGGAAAGATTGATAAAATTGAACTACAACCATAACTGATTTCTTTCCCATGCATATACTTTCTAATTCGTTTAGAAAAATATCAGATCACAATATCCAAAATAAACGAAAATTACCATAACAAAGAGGTGAGTACCCGAAACAATCATGTTGATTAAGTATACTATAGGGTTAAGTGTCTGAAAATGCATATAACTATACGTTAATTTTCGTTATATGAACGTAACTAAATTGATCTTCATTGTATGTACGAAACTATTTATTGATCTCCATTGTGTGTATATTTGTGACGTGTTCTCAGTTATATGACGACACTTAGCATATGTACAAGTTGACAACTCATAGATCAGATATACATAAAGTGGAGATCAATAAATAGTTTCGTAGATACAATGGAGATCAATTTAGTTATGTTCACACAATATAGATTAACACATAGTTATACACATTTCCAGATACATAAGTCTTTTATATATCAGTTACTCACGATATCAAACATCATATCAATCATGAGGTACATATATATTATAAGTGGCAAAATGAATAGGTCGGGTCGGGTCACGAATATAGATGAGTTTGAGTTTAAATGGGTCCGGGTCTAGATGGGTCATTTAGAAGGATGTGTCTAAACGGATTCGGATCAAATGGGTCTCGGGTCGGGTCGACCCATCGGGTTTTCACTAAACTTTTTTTATTTGAGTGAAAAATGAAAAAAAATAAACGAGGTGAATTTTTTTTACCCGCTAAGTCTGTCTAGACCTGTTAGTTAGTTGTTACACAATTAAAAGTTATATTGAAAACCCCATTTAGAACGATTCAAAAAATGAGGAGGAGACCCATGAACTCATCCCCTCCTAAATATTAACCAAATTGACCTATAATTAATAACGTCTTTAAAATTGTCACCTCTAATATATATTTATAATATAAATATATATTAGATGTGACAACTTATAAATCGATCTTGATACACACGTTAGAATGTATTTATGATATAAATCAACATAAAATGCAAATTAAATCTAAATGTGGGCATGCATGCATTAAAATCGATATGGCCAAAAGTTTGGTACGTGAATTTAATAATTATAATACTATACCTTGAAAGAACAGGCATGCATCCTAATAAATGGATCACCGACTGCGTTTTTAGTGAGTTTGTACATACTTACTTAAATTAGTATACACTCGATGAGTACGTATGCACTTAATGTACCGTAGTATTGACTATTTTTGTGTGAGATAGCCAAATCAACCCCTTGTTAAAAGGTCGGTTAATATTATGATTATTAATCACTTAAAACAGCTAGCAATTAATCGTGATTATACTCTTTAACAATAGAAAGATAATCATCCTTCTACGTATGTGAGAATTCCAAATTATAACGTACACGATGTTACATTAACAATCTTGAACACAAGGCATGATAACACTAAAAATTCGATGTGGTGGATGTGGTATTGCAACATCAAAAATCACATCAAACCTCATTTTATCCTGTATGTTAACACAGAAAATTGGGATCCACGATATATTTTTACCGTTAAAAAAAAAGTTGTGCGCATGGAATTGAAACACCATGGTACTACCAAGTGTGCAACAACTTAACGGCGAAGATCATGAAGACGTAGTGTGCTATGGTCACAAGCCGTGTTCTTAGTTCCATGAGGAAAACTTTAACTCGCACAGTGTATTATAATAGTAGAATTACTTATAAAAGCTCTTGCTTAAGAAAATGATTAGACCAATGTTAATTTGGCATTCATCGGTTGAAACCTATGAAGCCATGGCAAACAAACACTGATGTCACCGCTTAATTAGTTGCTTCATCAGTTGAGGTTCTTCGGTTTTCCGACGAAATGAGGTAGGTCTGGGTGGGGTTAACTTATGTTTAATGTATTGTTATTTTTTGTTTAGTGTATGTAAATGTAGTTATATCGGTATATGTGGGGTTTAAAAATTGAAGTGATAAAAAAAATTATTGGGACTGTTTAACTAGTCTTTCATCAGTTTTAGATGTGTTAGATGTGTCGCTGAGCTGATAAAGTAAAAGAAGCAAACGGTTGAGAGTGTTATTAACGGGAGAATATTACTATTGTTGAAATATTCATTGGTAACTTGGTACAATTATTGGAAGTGAAAAGGTTGGTAGTGAGCACTCAACCACACATGTGGCTACCATTTTAAGCATTGGGGTCAACAAAAGGACTATACAAATATAATTGGCCATAATATCTATTAAATCTGGAATCTACTTGTGTAAATTAAGTTAGCTAATAGTATGGTGATTGATCCGGTACATAATGTAAACTGGATCTGAAGTAGTACTCCATATTTTATGTTCTGATTTAGAAACCTGTAAACAAATAGAAACGTTACACCTCATATAAGCATCTTAAAACTAAAAATTGTTACCAATTAAGCAACAATGTGGATCGAGTATGATCAGTATCAAAACATATTCTTGAAAAGACCCTATCTTGTGGGTTTTGTTCTCGGCTCAACGGTCCATATCCATGCTATTATTCGACCCCCTTGTGCCAAAGTCTAACGCCGGGGTAAGTGGAGGATCTAGAAAATCAAACCGTAGGGGGGCCAAAAAAATTTACCGTAAAATCATATATCACGAAAATGACATAAAATAACGTCAAAATATAAATATAATAGCAAAATGACTTATTTTAAGAAGAACATCTAGTTAAAACTATTTATAAGTACTAAAACTTCATAGTTAACAACCTGGAGTTATATAATCATAGAATAACACTTTATACATTTGAAAATTATACATTAAAAGAAGAAAAGAAGATGGCAATTAACAATTTTCAAGGGGGCAAAATAAAAAAATTACCAAATTCACAATAAAAATACACTAGAATTTAGTATATCACGAGGATCATGGGGCATGGCACCCCCCCTATTTCTAAGCTGGATCCGCCGTGGCCGGCGGCTATCCAAGGTCTCGGATCAAGATCTATATATTCATGAACCATAAGTTTTAGACCACAACGGACTAATTAAGTTCATCATTATCTATAATTAAATTGATACTACCATATCAAATAATCGGTCACGTTTCCTTTTAAAGTAGTACCGCTACTTGTCGGAAATAATTTAAGGTCTGTGCATATATGGTACGCCCAAATTTAGTGGGGAACCATGTTCTTGGCCTCCACCATATGGGTACGTAGATTATTCTTGGAGAACTTTTTAGTTTTTATTGTACATTTTATGATGACATAAATTAATGTGTCAATGAGAATGAGTACGTTGCTCACTTATTATGGTAGCTAGGTTCTAAAAATCATAAATAAATTTTATTAGAATCGTTGTACCCGAGAAAGGTACGAGTATTGAGCTAAGTCTCCTGTGCTGGTAAATAAAAAAATGTTTACGTTTCTTTCTCAGTTTTTTTGTATATTGTCATTCATGTTACTGGTGTCATTGGTATTTAGTATGTGTCATTGTGTCGTTTTCGTATTAAAACTCGAAAATAACCCAATACCGATAGTATGAATGAAACATAATTTAATTCGATGGTGTCTTGATGATTAATTGCACCATCATGCGACAACAACGATCATGACAACTTGACATATATAAATTATACTTATCCGTCTTAAATTAAGTGTAAAGTAATACTTTGTACACGATTAAAAAAATCGAAGATCATCACACTTTAAATCAATAAAATTTCATGTTGATAATTACAGAGTATTAACATTTTGATTGATTAAAAAATGTTTAAATAGGATAACTATATTGCGACAAACCAAAATAATAGACCTAATTTTTTAATTTTTTTTGGGTGGGGGGAGTAATCATAATTTGGAAGATTGATGTAAGCAAGGTGTAGTCGTTCATGTTTTGCGACGGGATTAAATTCTTCGATCGACTTTAACATATTATTAAGCGTTATTAGTAGGACTTTATAATTTATTAATTTATACTATGAACATGTATTATTTAAAAAAATTATTTCATTTGCATTAATATATACCCACCACTTATAGGTTTTTTATTTGCATAACAGAAGCTACTATTAATATTCTGAATTAAATTTCTTGTTGTACATTGAAATTGTACAAAAAGGTATTGTTATATATTTACTAAGTGAGGTCCCGTGATAACGCGGGGTTTCGACATTTGATTTTATAAATTGTGTAACTAAAAGGTTAAGTCAAATGAAATTATACCATAAATCAGATTTTTATATAATATAATCGTCAACCAATAACATATAGTATATACTTTATCAATTTGGTATGGTTCAGGTTTTTTGATTTTTTTTAGTTAAGTTATTAAAAATAAACGTCGGTTGTAAATTATATATTATCTAATTTGTAAACATTTTAGTTATAACATTTACCTATTTTATGAAGTGGCAGATAGTCAAACATTTATTAATATAATATGCATTTAATAAGAAGGTAGTATAGAATTATTGTAACCCATAAAATAATTTTTTAAAATCTAAATTAATTATGAATTCAGTGTAACTTAAATAACTGTATTTTGTATTCGTAATTCAACCCAAGAATTCTATCCAAATCGTCCATTGTTGTGATCATACATACACATATATATAAGCAATAACAATAGATTTTGAATAGTGATAATAATAATCCATATTCGTCAACTTGATCTTTGTAGGTGTTAATTTTTAGCAAATCAATAAAATGCTCAATAGCATACTTATTATCAAGTACATTTAAATCTTGTTATTATAAATTCAAAGATGTGTGTATGGAAAGGAAAAATAATATTTTAATATGAAAATGTACATTTAATTTGATACCTTCAAAATTTATTGAAGTTTCATGATCTTCAAGAGGGTCTTTATCATTTGCTAGTTTTATAGTAAAACCGAAGTTGTTTTTGGCAATGCTTTAAACACAACTTGTAAAAATATAAAATCTATGAATCACAAAAAGAAAATAGAACAATATTATTATGGTTGAATAAGACATATGTTTGTCTATTGTTTAGCTTATTGTGTACTCCCTTTGTCTTAAATTAAGTGTCTTGGTTTGACTTTTTGAGTATTTCTTTTACAACTTTGACTTTAAATAGTTTTTGTTTTTGTTATATAATACTTGATGTAAAATATACGAATGGATTGAATTTTATATGTATTTTCATTAGTATAATTTTCATAAAGTAATATATAACACAATAAAAAATATTTAAGGTCAAAGTTAAAAAAGAAAAACTTCCAAATCTGATTCAGGACACTTAATTTGGAACGGATGAAGTATTATTTAAGAAATTATTAGTTAAAATAATAAAATATTTTAGTTACATTATTTTAAGGATTATTAGTTAAAATCATAAAATATTTTAGTTACGATTTTAATGTATTCATGATATTACTGTTGTTTGGCTAAATGGATGACAAGTTTTTAGTTTCATAATGTTGATAAAAAATTAATGTAATTAATCAATATAGATAAATATTTTAAATACGATTGGTTTATTTATAAATTACCACCTTGAAATGTCATAATATTTAAATTATAAGGACTTAAAAAAATAGGGAAGTATTGGAAGTGTCAATTACAATAGTTGTGGGTACACATTAAAAAAAATTAAAAAAAAGAAAGAAATTATTTTAACCATAGGATCTTTATGGATGGAACCAATCTAGGGTCCAAATTGCTCCATTGTATTCTGTTCTATATATATATAAAGATTTATTTATAAAATGGTTATTTTTTTAGTTATGTTATACAATCATGTGTAACTTATTATCTTATTAAGTGCGATATTTAAGACAATAGTTATATTGAGTTATTGACATCTAATCTTCTGTTTGGATATACTCCCTCCGTCCCAAATCTATTGTCCTCTTGTTGACTTTAGAGTATTTCTTTGACAACTTTGACCTTAAATATTTTTATTTGTGTCATATAATACTTGATGCAAATTATACCAATGAAAATACATTCAAAATCTAATCAATTCATATATTTTGCATCAAATATTATATAACACAAACAAAAATAATGAAGATCAAAGTTGAAAGAGAAAGACTCCAAAGTCAACACGCCCCTAAAATACGTAAGTTTTTAATAGTATAATATACGTTTACGTTTCAGTTTTATATGTATTTAATATGTTAAAAGTTTAAAGTAATAAATATGTTAGAAATTGGTTAGTGGACTAACCATGTGAAAGAAAGATAGTTAGAGGGACTAGAAGTGTTAAAGATTAAACTCAAGAGGAGTAAGGTATAAAGAAAGTTAAATAAACTCCCTGCAGTGTCTATTACCTTCCAGACACAAAATTGAAAACGCGTATTCTATAAACTCCCTGCAGTGTCTATAAAGAAAGTTGGCAGCAGTAGTTTTTGCCTTAAAGATATGGAGGCATTATCTCTATGGTGTGAAAAGTACTATTTATACTGATCACAAGAGTTTAAAGTACTTCTTCGACCAAAGAGATTTGAATATGAGACAGAGAAGATGGTTAGATCTTGTTAAAGATTACGATTGTAAAATATTGTATCACCCGGGAAAAGCTAATGTTGTAGTTGATGCCTTAAGCAGAAAGGCAACCCATTTTGCTTTAACGGTGAAATCTCTCAGAATCACTGTCACTCCTAGCTTGATTGATCAAATTAAGGAAACACAACAAACAGCTTGGAGAGAGAAAGATATTCGATCAGAACGTATCAAGGGTCAAGTTGATAGTATTGTGGAAGACTCATGTAGATTGAAGACCCGATATTGTAGAATTTGGATCCCAAACTCATGGGATTTGAAGACATTGTTATTAGATGAGGCTCATAAATCAAAGTATTCTATCCAACCTGGCGCGACAAAGATGTACCATGACTTAAGAGCAGATTATTGGTGGCCAGGTATGAAAAAAGATATTGTTAAATACGTTGAACAGTGTTTAACTTGCTTACAGGTAAAGGCTGAGCATCAGAAGCCATATGGGAAAATGCAGCCTTTAGACATACCTGTTTGGAAGTGGGAACACATAACAATGGATTTTATCACCAAATTGCCAAAGACTCAACGTCGGCATGATGCAATATGGGTGATAGTGGATAGATTGACGAAGAGTGCATTATTTTTGCCTATTAAGGAAACGATGTCTTCAGAGGCTTTAGCAGATTTGTACGTTAAGGAAGTAATTGCACGTCATGGTATGCCAGTTTCTATTGTCTCGGATAGGGATAGTAGATTCACTTCACGGTTTTGGGCCAAGTTTCAGGATGATATTGGTACACGTATTAATCTTAGCACGGCTTACCACCCGCAGACAGATGGTCAGAATGAGAGAATGATACAGACTTTAGAAGATATGTTGCGGGCTTGTGCTATAGATTTTGGAGGTAATTGGGACGTGTACTTACCGTTAACAGAGTTCTCCTATAATAATAGTTATCATGCAAGCATAGGTATGCCACCTTACGAGATGTTATATGGGAGAAAGTTTAAAACTCCAATATGTTGGGGTGAAGTTGGGTAGAGAGAAATGGGCAGTACTGATATAGTGCAGAAAATGACAGAAAAGATAGATCAAATTAGAGAAAGATTAAAGATAGGCCAAGATAGACAGAAGTCATATGCTGACAAGAGAAGACACCCATTAAAGTTTGAGGTTGGAGATATGGTTATGTTAAAGGTGTCTCCATGGAAAGGCATAATCAGGTTCAGAAAACGAGGCAAGTTGAGTCCTCGGTTCATTGGTCCATTTAAAATATTGGAAAGAGTTGGTAAAGTAGCTTATCGCCTTGAGCTACCAAGTGAGTTGGCAAGCATTCATAGCACATTCCACGTGTCTTATTTAAGAAAGTGCTTAGTGGATGAGGCATCGTACGTGCCATTGGAAGAGATAGAAGTCAATGACCGGTTGAATTATGTCGAACAACCAATTGCAATCCTTGATGAAAAGATTAAGAAATAAAGAAATAAAGACATTCGGTTGTTCAGAGTCCAATGGAAGCATAGAAAAGGTTCAGAGTTCACATGGGAGCCGGAAGAAGAAATTATAGTTTATTATCCGACGTTGTATCAAGAATGGATTGTGAGGACACAATCCTGAATAAGTGGGGGAGAGTTGTAACGCCCCTAAAATACGTAAGTTTTTAATAGTATAATATACGTTTACGTTTTCAGTTTTATGTGTATTTAATATGTTAAAAGTTTAAAGTAATAAATATGTTAGAAATAAGTTAGTGGACTAACCATGTGAAAGAAGTTAGAGGGACTAGAAGTGTTAAAGATTAAACTCAAGGGGAGTAAGGTATAAAGAAAGTTAAATAAACTCCCTACAGTGTCTATTACCTTCCAGACATAAAATTGAAAACGCGTATGTGTATGTATGTGTCGTGAAACAAGTCCAGGAAGAAGAAATCAGAAATTGAGTGAGGAATTGGTTGAACTAGGGTTTATAACTCTTAATTAAGCTTGTACAAGGTATGTATGATCTTTAGATAAGTTTAATTTGATATTTGAATGAAGTTCTATAAACCCTAGAATCATGAAAGTATATGAAAGCTAGTTAATTAGCTTAACTAGTGTCCCATGTATGTTTTTAAGTTAAATACTATGTGTAATTCATATTAGTTTGATTAAAGAATTTATGTTCATATGTAATTGGGTTTTAATAGCTTATGTGTATATAAGAATTGATGAATTAAGATGAGGTGATGATGATCAATGATGATTATGAGTAAATAGATGATAAATGCCTAATTACATGTGGTTATAAAGCTCAATCATGGAACACAAATGATGAAAATAGATGTTTAAGGTCTAGCACCTTAATTTATGATTGAGTTAAAGTCATAAGAGCAAGTGAAAATGATGAGATTAAGTAAAGAAAGTAAAGTATTATGTAAATTGATTATGTTATGTGATTATGTGTTATGTGATCAAGGGAAAGAAGTGAATTCAAGTTATTCAAGTAAATCACTTTGTCAAGATAAAGGTAAATAGATGGATATATTTGTGGAGTCAAGTAATGGGTGAGCCATTAGCTTGACGGTTTCTGAGTTGTGGATCATGACCATTAGCTCGGTATTAATGTTAACTCGTAGTAGTTAGCATGATGATGTTAAGGATCCTTAATGTGATGATGTTTATGTTAAAGTAAAAGCTTTCATTACTTACTAAGCAATTGCTTATATGTTATGTTTAAAATATTTTAGGTAAGCCAAGTGTTAATAAATGTGACTTAGGCAAGGGGCACGTTTGATGCTAGTGGTGGATGCTTGTTACTCGATTTTGATAACAAGTCTTATCTCTTTTTATCATGCTCATGATATGTACACCTCTTTTGTAAAAGTTTATGACATATAGTTTAATGTTTAGAAACAATGATAAGTCTCACTTGTAACATATGAAGTGTTTTGTTGAAAGTCAAACTTATGGTCAAGGTCAAACCTAAAAGTCAGAGTCAAGTCAGGGTGGTGAGACTTGCATCATATGTTGAATGTATGATGAATGTGTTAAAGTTATGTAAATGAAAAGTGTCACACCCCCAAAATCGGTAATCGCGTTTATTTAGTAACTGCAGAAGTATTTGATTATTTGCGGAAGCATTTTAAGTTTACAGTTTAACAGCGGGGGTGCTGACGTTAGATTCACTGTATCAGAGCATATGATCATACAGAACATATATATATATATATATATATATATATATATATATTTAAGATGCCATAAGTTTAAAAGTTATTACAAAAGAGTACGACTTATAAAGTCGTACAAGTAGTGGTGTTGTAGAACAACATAAGTTTACAAAATACAAGTTTATAAAAGAGGGATTTCGTAAGTATAACCAATGGAATTGGTAATACAAAGGAAATCCAAGTGTCCCAAAAGTGGCATCATAAATAGTCTGGGTTGCCTACGTCCTTTATGCATGCAGATGTACCTGAGTCCTAATTCCCTGAAAAACATAGTAAACCGTCAACATTGAATGTTGAGTGAATTCACAGGTTTAGTATATGCGTAGTTAAACCAAGTTTTGTATAAATCATTCATGTACACAAACATAATGTTTATATGTATAGCAGGAAACACAAGTATTCTCATGAAAGAAAACATTTCCTATTTTACTGTAAGAATGTCATTCTTACTACAATTCAGTCGATGTGTTAGGAAACACAAGTTTAATCAAAAACATCTCCTAGCAAATAGTTGCAGGAAATACGGGTTTAACAATCAAGTAAACATTTCCCATAAAAGTTGTTTTGTAGGAAAATCAAGATTAGCCAATCAAGGTAAACGTTTCCTAAATGTAATCGTGTGTAGGAATACCAATTCTATTAGTTGTCACAGGGAATACCCTTCCCAAATCAAGTTGTAGTTTAGTTGTTTAGTTTATGTGGGAAATATAGAAAATGATCCCTCTAAGGTGAGCTAAACCTTTAGAGTTAAAGTAACGATACCTAGTACTATAACCAAACCACGACTAGTTGATGTTGTTGCCTCAGTAACACGGTAAGTATACACTCCTCGTTAGGACTGCCGTCGTGTGGTTGGAATGACCAACGAGTTATATCCTGGGAAGGTTGTCAAATCGATAGTACTATCTGTATACTCAGTGGCTAGAGTCACCTAGCTAATGGTTATAGGTTGCAAGTACTGGGACTTATGTGCACTACAACTACCTCACGTAAACCTAGGATCGTACCAAGATTCGTTGTCTTATTCCCAAAAAGTTGTGAAAACGTTTCATATAGTTAACAGTTGAATATAAAGCATATAGCATTTATATAAATCAGTTTGATATAAAAGCATGTCAAGCAATTATATAAAACAAGTAGCATGTAATAACATATAGTTCTATGTTTTCCACCCCTGGATTTAAAAGCATTTGAAACAAGTAAAAGGTAGGGGCTGTGAACTCACAATTTGCAAGTCTTCAACTAGTAATACACAGTAGTCCGAAAGCGTCCTTCAAATACCTAGACTCAAATAAATATACTTTATATAAGTACACAAACCATTCGTTACGATTAAGTATTTGTACAACTTTAGTTGGTTGGTGATACATGTGTTAAACAATGCGCGTGTGTAAGTATATCCATATACACTTATTAGTTGAATATATATATTCATATATATATTAATTGTTGTCGTCGTATATATATATACATTATATTTAAAATAGTTACCGTTTTTATATATAATCCATTTATAGTTAGTACTAAAATGTTTTGCTCATTTCACATATATATATAGTCCGTATATATATATATATATATATATATATATATATATATATATATATCAACTAATTGTTATCGTTCCAAATTTTGTCATATCCATTTAGTTCCTTTTTACCAAATAATTACTCGATTAAAAATAATGTTTCGTGTCGTATACGTTTTTAAAGTTAATTATTCGATTGGCCCATAATACTAGATCCATTTATTTAGCCCAAGATATATTTATGTTTTAAAACCTTCGGCCCAATTGGACTTGGCCTAACTGTGACAGGCCCTTTTACTAAACCTATCCATTAGCTTCTTTGTTTTCAGCCCATCAATATTTCGGTCCAATAATATTTATGTCCAACAATATTTCAGCCCAGATTCACTTTTGGCCCAAAATTGGTTCGGCCCATCTTTAATTAAAAAAAAAATGAACTTAAAGCAGGTCACAGGACAGGTTCAAACCTATGACCTTGGTTTCAAACAAACAGCACCTAACCACCAGGCTACAATTAACTCCTTTGATTTAGTTGTTACATATATGCTTATATCCGTTGATAATCCAGTTAGCCAAAATTGAAATAAAGGGATTGAACCCCTGACCTTTCGCTTAAAACCTTCAGCTTTACCACTAGGCTACAAGCCTACCTTTGTTTATATGTTGTAAATATATATATATATATATATATATATATATAACTGATTACTTTGGAAAATTAAATGAAATTAAAACTGATCATGGGACTCGAACCCATGACCATTCCTTTCAAGTCCAACGCTTTAACAACTTAGCCAACTAAATACTTTCTGTTTAATCTACTTAACATATATATATATATATGTTAGACATTTTCGAAAAATCTATTTTATTTACAACCGAAGATCCATCTCTGGTAATACATACATACACACATATTTTTTGTTTAAGTTTCACTTTTACATGTTAATCAACCACAACAATCATACATAAACGTATTATAGCAAGTTTTAACACTTATTACAAAATCATCAAACTAAATTTCATAATTATAATAATTTATATAAATGAAATTAAATGAAGAAAATCCTCACAATGAGATTTAGGATGAAGATGATGATTCTGATTTTGATGATGATAATCGACGAGATGATGATGATGCTATTCAAGTGATCATGGTTTTGGTTTGTGTTTGGGTTTGATTATGGTGAAAAGTATGAAAGAAAATGCAATGGTTTTTACTCCTTTGCTTTATTCTCCTGCTTGGCTTCCTCGACACAGTACACACAGAGAAGTTTTGGTAGATGGGGAATGAATTATTGAGATCAAATTTTAGGTGAAGAAGAACTATATAAAAATTGTTTTTGGTTCCAAAATTCAAATGAGGGTATGGAGGTGAATAGATTGTGTCGTCCAGATATTTTGAATGTGTAAATTTGTGTAGGTTTTTTGCCCGTTAATTTCGTGTACGGGTATAATTAGTGGTACCCCGTGTACCAATCAATTATTCGTTAGTTTAATTTATATTTTAAACTTAATAATCGATAAGTATAAAAATGAAACATTTTATTAAAATCGTTAATAAAATTGGTTACAGTATTGGTACTGTACGGTTAAATTGCGCGTCAGATTTCAGTTGAATTTGGAAATTATATTTTGAAGTAATGTTCCAAGTACTAAAACGGGAATGAGTAAAATAATACTCTTACTATTTTTGACCTTTAGGTACGTTTTGTAATTATTTCTGTTCGTGTATAACGCGTCCTAAATCGTCTTCTAAAGGTTTTCGTTTTATTTTTGTTCTAACTCTTTTCCATAATAATTTCAAACAAAAATTATCCGAAAGTATTTTGAAGTTCTTTTTGAACTTTTGTATCGCGCTCGGTACGTTTAATATAAAACGTATAATATAAGTTAATAATATTTGTAATTAATAATTTTTGAATTATTAATTATTTTGTATCACCAACTTTATTGTATTTAGTTTGTCGAGTTCGATACGTTCATTTAGTACAGTAATTATATATTATAACTACTATTTAACTAATACGACACGTATAACATAATAAGTTTTGTTAAACTTACCACACAAAGATAGTTTTGAATTCACTAATCAGGGAATTACTCTAGGTAATGCATGAAGTTAGGTAAAGATTAATACCATAAATGGAGGATTGTCACAAAAAGTTTGGTTCACAAAGGTTAAAAGAGTCAAAGATTGAAGTTATGACTAAATGTTGATGTTAGTAAGTTAGTTTGACTTAGACAAGTCAATTGGGTGAAGTTTGACCAAAAGAATAGGTCAATATTGTTAAAGACCCAATCGGGTCATTTTGGTGCTCAAATGGGTGACCAACAGGGTAACGAGTCAACATGAGTTATGATAGGCTAAAGTCAAATGTTTTTACGCCCACAAGTTTTAAAATGTGATGTCAAAAGAGTTATCAAGAATTCAAGATCAGATAGTTAGTGAATTGGAAGTGAGTATGTCAAGTATTTGAGTTCAAAGTGATTAAATTTGAATTAACGGGTCATAATGAGTTTGGACGTGAAATTTGAAAAAGTGTAAAAAGAAAATCGTTTGTTTAATTAAGTTACACGTGTCTGCAAATTTTTAGATTCTCAGGTTTTGTCGTTTGCAAAATACGTAAGTTTGAAGTTCGACTTTTGGTAAGAAAATGCTGCAAACACAAACATGCTGTGCAGGCCGTGGTACACGGCGGGTAGCCGTGGTATCCGGCGGGTAAAAGTCTAAGACGGCGGCTCCAAGGGTTGAGCCGGCGGCTTCTAGAGGCTTCAAGACTCACTTTTGTTCTGTTTGTCAAAATTGTGTTGTAGTCGGTGTTTTGGTATAGGAATCCGGCGGCTGGGTGTCTCTACCCGGCGGGTACTCCCTTTTGAATTCAACCTTCATTTAACCAAAAATTATATATAGATCTAAAATGTTTATAATAAGCAAGATGAAGTAGAAATGAATTATAGAATGAGTAAGGGACCATAAAGTAATACTTATATTATATTTAAAAAAAAATAGTTAGGCTTTCAGGGTGTTTGACAATAGATTTGAGACGGAGGGAGTACATAAATTGTGAAAATATGATAAGATTCATGACACTAAATAACCACATAAGAAGTAAAAAATTGATTGTTTTTTTTATTTGTAAATAGCACTTTTAAATATATGTTGTAAGTAGGGCAATACTAATGTGATACAATCGAATTATATTCGCATTATACATATGCTTAAATACTTAAAACCTTGTTAGTCCATAAAGTTCTACACATATAACTATAAAAAGTGCAAATGCAAGGTTTTGAACTAGGTGATTTGTAGAATTACGGTTCCAACCGTTAGGCCAAATTAATTAAATTTAAATAAATCTCTACAATAGTATTAGTTAATTCAGGATAATACTATTCATAGAGTTTGACAATCGATATTAGGCCCCTTCCAACTGTGGTTGAACCACTTTTATCACCTCAGCGTCACGTCAGATTTTCACAACCGATTCATAACCGATTACCCACTACCATCAATGACTAACTAAATTTTTCTGAACCCTGCATTTATCAATATATCACCATTTCTATATATTAAAAAAACACAGGGCCCAATTTTCAACCGATTTGTAATCGGTTATTCGGTTTGGAAGCAAAGTAGTTGGGAAGTGATTTGACCAATGACACCAATTTGCAATCATTTGGCAAACCGATTTACTTGTTGGGAGTGACCTTAGGGGATAATAATTTGATACATTAGTACCGTAATTGCCCGTTTCTCCTTTTTAACACAAAAGAATTTGCATCTCTATTGGGCTTTAGGTGCCAAAAAGTTCATAAGAGTGGGCTGTGGGCGAGGTCCATTTACCGAATTCGAAACTTCTCTCTCTGTAAATTTCAAACATGAAATCAAAGATTAGGTGATTGTTCATTTCGATATTTAATTATGTTCCACAATTAGTAGGACACGTGGACATGGAATGCCCGTAATTAGTCATTAGTAAGACATTAAGCATGGCTTATAGATGCCGTAGATGCGTATGATATACATGTCATTTAACTAATTTATAGTTCCTGTATTAACAACAAATTAAACGTACATTGAGCATCAACACCTGTCAAATTACTTGTCCACAAATCACCTATATATATTAGAGGTACGGATTTGAACCCTTGCATGTCGGTCACAGATGTGAAGTCTAGATGTTTGTAGTGAAGATATTACTTGAAATATTCCCAATTGGTTCTATTGCATGTATATTTGTGCATCTTTTGGTATTGTTAGTTACATAAAAATACATTTTTTGTATGTTCTATACAAGTGTATATATGCTAGTAAGTTATATATATATATATATATATATATATATATATATATATATGGGAAGGTTCAAATGAGAACCACTTTAAAGTTGAGAACTTTGAGAACCACAAAGAATACATGTTTGTTCACATGTGATAAACTTCAATCATATGTGAACATTGATGTACGTTTAATTGAAAAAGAGGAAAGTCAAAATAATCCTAAAATTATATCGAAAAACGCAAAAAAACAAATATATGTTCACATGTGAACGATAATGTGAACAAATCGGTTAAAATGTCTTTTTCGATATAAATTTAGAATTTTTTTTGACTTTTTTTTTCAATTAAACGTACATCAATGTTCACATATGATTGAAGTTAATCACATGTGAACAAACACGTATTTAATGTGGTTCTCAAAGTTCTCAACTTTAAAGTGGATCTCATTTGAACCTCCCACTATATATATATATATGTGTGTGTGTGTAAATTTTGGATCATCTCAAAAATAGTAAAAGATGCAAAATTTAACAAATCATAAACCATTTGTGATATACTGATAGTCTGATATATATCTAACTCCCCACGTAGTATTACGTCACACAACTTTCAATACATTATCTATATATATATATTATATTATAAAGTGTTTAGATTTTTTTTTATTTTCTTACACTATTCAAGATGAAAAATTACATCTTTACCCCTAAAGTTACTAAAATGGAAACATGTAATAAACAAATCTTAAACTATTAAACAACGAAAACGTACTTGAAGTATTCAAATATTGTTAGCTATCAACGTTAATCATCACTAATTTTTTTCTCATTTATCACCGCTACAAAGTACGGGTAATTTACTAATATTAAAAAAATCAAACGGTATCATAATTCATAGCCCATGGGTTTGTTACTTAGATGCGATCTAAAGCAACAATGTGAGCTGGTAAGCTTAATATAATGTTCAGGATATATGTACCGGAAGTATGTTTAACTTAAAACGTGAGGACTCATGATGCATACACGTATTTTAGACCTTAAATTGGTTTTACGTACCTTTTACATATATAAACTAATTTGTGTTAGATTAGTAATTTAATCTCGGTCATTTCTCAATTTTGTTCAAAACATATAGTCAGTTTTACTACTAACAGATTCATTTGTAGGTTTAATAGTTCAATTTATTTCCATGTAATCCGACATCATATTATGCATATATTTTTGTACTATATGATACAGTAAGTTATATGAAATATGCCTACGAATATTCACTTTTTTAACATAAGATAAAAGTCAAAAATGATACATAAAACCATGGACTTTAGAATCCATCAAAATAGTGATGTACAACGGTACACTTGTTGTGATTTGCTACCCCCTCTTCAAACTGACGTCCCCTGTGATTTCACAACCCACAGAAACTGTAAAATATATGATATAATAATGATGATTACTTTTCTTATTTCCAATTTTTATTCCAAAATAATGTAAAATATACTCAGTATATATATGATATATATAATATGTATATGTATATATGATTCCTCCTTTAAATTCCACAAATTTCTTACTACCAACAAAAGGTTCAAAAACACATACACATCAACTTTAAAAGCACAACAAAATGGGAGAGAATAAAGTTTTTGAAGGCATAATAGCAGGAGATACTTTCAAATTTTATTCAGAAGGCGAATGGAAAGTTTCTACCTCTGCCAAATCTGTGCCTATTATCAACCCAACCACTAGACAAACCCAATATAAAGTCCAAGGTATTTCTGTTAATTTTTCTTGTTGGATACGATTTTGATGTATTCATGCATGTAGTTCATCCTTTTCTCATGTGGGTATTCAAAGAAATCAAGAAATGAACTATTTTTTATGCTTTATTGATTTCCCCAACTGGGTGTCCATGGGTTTCTTGTATTGTCATCTGGGTACAAATTAATATAAGGAAATTTCAACAAAAAGTTTGGTGCTTTTTAATTTTGTATATTCTTTCATGTAGCATGTACACAAGAAGAAGTGAACAAGGTGATGGAATCGGCAAAAATTGCACAAAAATTATGGGCTAAAACACCTTTATGGAAGAGAGCTGAGTTGCTACACAAAGCTGCAGCTATTCTTAAGGATCACAAGAAGCCTATAGCTGAGTGTCTTATTAAAGAGATTGCAAAACCTGCCAAAGATGCTGTTACTGAAGTAAGTTTGATTCAGTTAGTAATTTTTTATTATTCTTTGTGTTATTAAGTAAGTTTTTGTTTAATTCTGATGGTAGCAATTTATCGAATTGGATTAATTTGGAGTTGAGCGATTGATATTTGTACTTCATTCTATAACTTTTGGGTCATCAGATTGTCTTAAGGAACTTTTATGATCGACGAAAATGGACTATTATGTACTGAAAGTAGATTAATATTAATTTGCATTGAAGGGAATTTCTGGCAAACTTTTGAAAACTTTGATAGGCTAGAGAGCATATAAGCTAGATGTGTTATGCATGTCCAACAGCAAATTAATCAACTGTACTAATTTATATAACCTTAGGTAAATGATGAAATCTTCTGGGGTGTTTCCAATGATTTACATGGTCATATTGTTCCTTCGAAAAAAAAGTTATACGATATGCTCTGGCTCTATGGAGAAATGTAAGAAAAACGAAGCATATAGAATTCCTTTTACAGGCGGACCATGAAATTATACGTATGTTAATTTCCTAAGAATCATATAAAGATAGAATCTTACAGGAAATTTTAAACAAATTTTGATTTTTAATTCCATATTAGAATTTTCTGTGCATCTTTTATTGCGTAAAGTACTCTTACAAAAATATGATTTTAAAGGTAGTGAGGTCGGGAGATCTGGTGTCATATTGTGCTGAGGAAGGGGTTAGAATCCTTGGAGAAGGGAAGTTTTTGGTGTCAGATAGTTTCCCGGGAAATGAAAGAACCAAATATTGTTTAACATCAAAGGTAGAACTTTCTGCACTCTACGTTGCTGATTTTGCGCTCTTGTGTATTTGATCCAGAGCAAATATTTTATGTTGCCTAATATGGACAAGTTTGAAGACGCTTGCATCACATTGTCTGCTCTATTACTGCAGATTCCATTAGGTATTGTTTTAGCAATCCCACCGTTCAACTATCCTGTGAATTTGGCTGTCTCAAAGATTGCTCCAGCCCTTATTGCAGGCAACTCACTTGTATTAAAGCCTCCTACACAGGTATGGAAATTGTAGAGGTGGCAAAATGGGAGGATTGAGAAACGGGTCAATATGGATTATAGTTGTAACGGGTAAATATTACATGCTGGTCAAAACATATATAATATGTAAAATTATTAAATGTATTGATATGATTTCAAAAGCTATATGATTGAAACAGTTGACCAATTTTCTTTATAGCTGTCATATTTTATCTTATTCATTGTAAATAAAATACAATCTGAACTGACCTGTTGTGTATATGGATGCCTTGAAATTACCATGCCTGTTCTAAATTGCTATGTATGACGTCTTTGTTTATAAGTTTAGTAAATGCTTTTAACAATGACTTGATGGAGAAATTATTGCGCCTTTCATACAAGTGAACGAAGTTTAACATATATCAACTTCCATGTCTATTTATATCAGCAGTGTACCTAAATGCAAATTTGTTCAGGGTGCCGTATCTGCACTCCATATGATACATTGTTTTCACTTGGCTGGTTTACCAAAAGGCGTCATCAGTTGTGTTACTGGAAAAGGTTCAGAGATCGGTGACTTCCTCACAATGCATCCCGGAGTTAATTGCATAAGGTTATTATTATTGATTACTAGTTAGAATTTGACTAGCAAAACCATCAAATATATAAGTTTTGGTTTATTAGAACGAACAAAGGAACTTGAAATTTAAGGGTCCATACTATTCGTTTTACTCAGCTTCACGGGTGGAGACACTGGTATTGCTATATCAAAAAAGGTGGGAATGATTCCTCTACAAATGGAATTGGGTGGAAAAGACGCTTGCATTATTCTTGAGGATGCTGATTTGGAGTTGGCTGCATCTAACATTGTCAAAGGTGGCTTTTCATACAGGTGTGACACTGTACTCTGCATATTTATATCATTTTTTTCAGATCTCAATTTGTAAGGTGTGTTAAGAAATGTTGATATTGGTGACATCATGGACCCATGTATATATGAACGTGTCAATTTGGGTTAAGTTGTATCTCAGACAAGTTAAATTTAAGAAGTTCGATAAGAAGAAAATGAGTCAAATAAGTTGAACGATTTAAAGTTTTCCAAAGTGTATTACGGTATATATGAGTACAACCTTTTAAATCACGTACTTATTGTAATAATACACATTAACTTATCTGACTAAAAATTAAATCACTGCAATCCTTTTAGTTTATCTGCCTTAACTTGTTGGATTATCTTTACCAGTGGTCAGCGATGCACAGCAGTTAAGGTTGTGCTAGTAATGGAATCCATAGCCGATACTCTAGTAAACAAAGTCAATGAAAAGGTTGGAAAATTAAGTGTGGGCCCACCCGAGAACGATTGTGACATCACTCCTGTAGTAACAGAGTCCTCTGCTAACTTCATAGAAGGTTTAGTTATGGATGCCAAGAAAAAAGGAGCAACATTTTGTCAAGAGTACAAGAGAGAAGGAAACCTCATATGGCCTCTTTTGCTCGATAACGTAAAACCCGACATGAGAATAGCATGGGAAGAGCCATTTGGACCCGTGTTGCCTGTCATAAGGATTCATAATGTTGAAGAAGGCATTCACCATTGTAATGCAAGCAATTTTGGGCTCCAGGTATTATAAATATCGACTCTTATAATGTCAAAAGAGTTTACTCTGCTTCAATTTTAATGTGATTTCCTTGCGATTATAAGAAAAAATATGGCTATATTTGAGTTCATCTTATATTGAAGTTTCTAGCAAAAAGCATACTAATATGGAAGTTGCAGAAGTATCTAGCTTGATCTCAATAGTCTCTCTTTCTTCCAAACAGATACAGTAACTTCTTAAGTTGGTTATGTTTAATTCGTATAATCGTATTTGATTGTTGATAATCACAGGGTTGCATTTTTACCAAAGACATCAACAAGGCAATGCTGATAAGTGATGCAATGGAGACTGGTACAGTCCAAATAAACTCAGCACCAGCTCGAGGACCCGACCATTTCCCTTTTCAGGTTCATTTTCTTTCATGTGAATTTGTATTTTTGTAAAGCATCTCCTGTGTTTAACTGCTAATGAAGCAAACTAGTTTTACAACAGGGTTTGAAAGATAGCGGAATTGGTTCACAAGGAGTGACCAATAGTATCAACATGATGACGAAGATCAAGAGTACAGTTATTAACTTGCCTACCCCTTCCTACACTATGGGCTAGTTAACATTCTAACTTAATGTTTTGGAGAACATCATCATCATCATCAACATGAGTATATACATATGGCTCGTGTAATAGTCTTCTGCGATTTTGCTTGTTGTGAAGTTGGATATTAGTGATATGAGTGTTTAAATAAGGGCAAATTCAAGGTAACATAGGTAATCAAAGATCGTTTCGCATATCAAAAGGATTGTAACATTGGATCTAAATATCAATAAAAATGAAACATGAATTCGAAATTCAACAAAATGATTGAAACTTCCTAATAGGTGATTGAGTTCCGATTTATTTTATGAAATTAGACTTTCGATTTTCTCATAGGTAAGTTTAGAATATAATGATGTACATGTCATCACCTCTGACTTGAGACCACGGATCACACTATGAGTCCGGAATCGAGCGAGCTCAGGATACAATCGGGGACCTGTGGCCCACCTCCACCGCTGGCTACGGAGCCCGTATTTTACTCCGGTCCCAGAATATGTCACCCGAGGCGGTAGTATCTATTCCCGGACATAGCCATATCCGGAGTCGGACAACGGATTCCGGATACGATGGTTGACCACGGCCTAACAATGTTGTATTCACCGCGCACTGCTACGAATGGACATCACTGAAGTCTGAGCACGACCTCATGGCTGAAGCGCAACGCTTAACGAATTCATGATGCTATCACAATGAAATCGCATGCTCCGTACATATCCGACATACTCTGACAAAAGTACAACTAGTAACCGTTATACGCAGGTACTATATACATGGCTTGCCCATTAACTTGATCGGTTTAATTGATTGGTCCACGTCAGCCTTGGCACAAACAATGTCCTGGTCGCCCGCAACCAAATATCCACGTCAGCTCGAAACACAGGGAATGTCATCTTCGCCCACGACCAAACCCTCCACGTCAGCTCAGGGTTTGGATATACATACTAGTGCATGGTTTCCATTTCAAACCAACACCTCATAAAACTTGCATAGTAATTAATCACCATTGCTCTACAAGAATTAAGCTCTCACCACCCTCGATTGACTAAGTCTCGATACTAGGTTTGCACATTAATCGGAGTGTGATTAACTTGATTCCTCATACATCATCATCATCATTGTAATCAAGTATTTTTACGCTTGAACAGAATACATCGCAATATATAGAATGACTATACCAAATTACAGCGTGAATACTAGTGTGGATACATACACTAGAATGTACTTCACTATACAGAACTAACAACATGCCTCTCCCAGTGCTTAAATACCAACTCGGAAGAGCTGCTTATTCCTACGGTTCGCATTTCTATTGTTTCCATTCATATTTAAACTATGAATAATTTAGGATTTTGTTACATCTGGTCTTTGTATATTTCTGATATGATCTTACAAAGTTACAATATTAAATTTGCTATCATCTTATGATCTCAATGTTAAGTGTACAAAAACGATACACGGTTAAATTGTGATATTAAGAATATTAACTTTAAATGTTGTCACACCCCCAATCTCATGCTTTACGGAAGCGATTGTTTTTGGGCGTGACTAATCAAATATCAAGCACAAAGATTAAGCAAACGACTCTAAATGAGACGTTTTTGAAAATACATTACATTACAAAAGTAGTACAAGGTTTTAAGTCATAAGTATACATCATTAGCGAGTTCGCAAAATGATTCTGAAGATTTTAAATACATAATCAAAGTACAAAAGATAATGCAAGTAAAATCTTCATAAATGTGTATGCATGCGACTCGTACTAGCTTACATATCATGCGGGTCATTCCTACCGTTGTTGTGTACATGAGAATGCATCACTAAAAGCGTCAAGCAAAAAGTTGGTGAATCTCACAGGTTTGTAACAAACAATAACAGGAATTTGTACACAAAACAGTATGTAATTTATTGTACGAATAGAAACAGTCAGTAGTAAAGAATTCACAATGTATATATCAGTAAGTAAAGAATTTCCAAATAAATAAGACAGTAAAGTATAATTGTACAACGGTAGTAGGTCCGTAAGTAAGGATTTCACAAGTATAGTAGGTCGGTGTAGTCTGCCATGAGCCATCATAGTCGAAGCTTAACAAGTCGATAATTTGCCCCCGTAAGTGCTAATGTAACATCCTCTCCAGTAGTCTGGTAATTCTCTATTTAAATTGATTATTTAATTATTTTAGAAATTATTAATATTATTGTTTCATTGAGAAACTTAGGTAAATAAGTTTCAGAACTTATTGTGAATAGTAAATTGTTAATTGTTTTAATTTACTATAGTTTACGGTACAATAAAATAAGTTTTTCGCAATTGATATTTAGGTTCCAGACAATAGATTAGGACGAGTATAAAATACCCAAATAATTATAATTACTTAAAAGGGGAAGGTCGACCCTTTTACTCTGCTTCTTTCCCAACTTGTTCATTTCTTCAAAAACCTAAAAGATAGAAACCATACCAAATTGATGAGATTGGATCTTTGAAACTGAAATTGTGAATCCTTACAAGCTTGCTATCTTCATTTTCTTCTTGCTATCATCATTCTCATCATCTTCATGTAAGTGTTTGATATTATGAACTCAAGCTTTAGTTTAGGCTATTATGTAAATTGATGTATAGATGAAATTGAAACTTGGATAATGTTTTAGTGTATATATATAATTATACTTGGGTGTTTGATAACTTGCAAACTATACTTGTTGAGCTGAAATGATGATTTTTGAGTTAGGGTTCGTGCTGCAAGTTACAGGTTTGTCTGGGTTTTAAGCCATAGCCGATCGGCTATGTTACTGAACCGATCGGGTATATGCATTTGAGCCGAACGGCTTCTTTTAGCCGAACGGCTAAGATAGACCAAAATGACCACAGAACTTGACCTGAGAAAAATATGTAAACGTTAGCCAAACGTGTGAATAAAGTGAGCCGATCGGGTATGTCCTCTTAACCGATCGGGTCATTTTAGCCGTTAGGCTAAAATAGAGTAAAACATGTACAGAGATTTGGTGTGTGGAAGAAATCAATTAAATTCGCAAGTGAGCCGATCGGCTAGGTATCCTAAGCCGATCGGGTAAGGGGTCATTTGGTTAGCATTCATTCTCATTTGATAATTTTAATATTTATTTTATTATCACATTATGTAACATTAACGAAACAATAGTAGTACATGATAATAGTTGGTTGTGATAAATGATATATATAATTAGGAATTGTAATTGTGATGTCAATTATGTTAAATTCTTAAGTGTTAAGAATTAATGTATATTGTGAGTATGGTGTTGAATTCTAGAGTCATTTTCGGAAATAAGTTAAGAATTATGAAATGTGTTACTAACTTATATTTGATTTTGATTCTCAGATCCTCCAAAAGATAAGTGATACCTGGATTTCAAGATTTTGAAGACAAAGGTATCGGTGAGTGGATTTGGAACTCACCATTTGATTTAGTTGTAACTATTTGGTTGCAACAAGTAAACGTATATATGTTGTTGTATTTAATATTCGTATTTGATTATAGATCTACGTGTTATGTGTGGCCTTCGGGCATCAGTTGTTAATGAGGTCAACAGGTTGAACTGGTTGGTTGGGCTAGTTGGTTGTTGTGTGAATGACACAGGGTCTTGCTTCATTTGTTGTGTGTATAGAATCTATGTCTGAGTATAGTAACCACTAGCCATCGGTCTCGTCCGTTATGGCCAAACGAATATGGTTGGATAAGTGTTCTTGGGGAGCCACCCGGGTATTATGGTTTTCCCCAGAGCCACCGATCCTCATTACTATATTGTTGACTAGTTGTAATACATGTTTACGGTTGTTTGGGGTAAACAGGTGGTTAAGCTAAGTTGAGTCGTGTGTGATGAATTCATTCACTTAGCTTTGTGTTAATCCCTTATTTTACTTCCTGCAGGTTATATTTTGGAAATGTGGGTTGCAGGAAACTACTGTCATTGGCAGGGAATGTTTGACAGCCGTGCTACTCTGATAAAATTTTGTTATAAACCAAAGTTTGTTACAATATAATACCCCCTTTGTGTAATAATGTAATGATGGTTTTCATGTTTAAAATGGTTATGTATTAAAGTCTTAAACAGGCTGTTTACGTTATCTGTGTTAATTAATAATGAAGTATATTTTAAATTATACGCTTTCGTCATAAATCGTGTTATAATAATATGAAGAACGAGGGGTGTTACAGCTAATCCAAAAACACTCATACGAAATGAGTAGAAAATGCCCGTTTATACGAGTACGATTCGTGGTAGTGCGTGCTACCCCGGGCGGGGATTGTCAGTCCCATATGGATCCATATACTAAAACTCGCGCTTATCCCATAACTAACAACTATGATTCAGAGGACTTCCTTGGATTAAAATGTAACTCATGCAATTTAGTAAGTCTGTAGGTCTGTAAGTCGGTATAGTTTATCAAATGGTAAATTTGTAAGTCGGTCATGCAGTAATATATAAGTTGGTAAAACAGTAAGTATACAAGTCGATAAGATAGTAAGTTTGTAGAGTAGCAAGTCAATAAAGTCTGTAAAGTAGTATTCCAGTAAAACAGTAAGTTTGTAAGTAGTAAAGCTTGTCCATAAGTCGGTATGTTTGTAAAGTAGCAAGTTTGTAAAGTAGTATGTCTATCAAGTAGTAAATTTACAAGTCGGTAAAACCATACATACATATATGTATACAAGTAAAACAAGCAATGCATCTCCCCCAAAGTAAAGACAGTAAAAAGGGGCCGTGAGACTCACTTGAAGAGCAAGCAAATCCTAATGTGCGCGCGTGTACCAAGTGTAATCCCCTAGTGTTCTAAACACGTGAGATTATATTTTTGTAAGTGGGCGTGTAGTAATTCATTTGTATAATTGTTCGCTTGATTAATCATGTTCAACGTATTCGACTCGTGTTATGTTTGAAGTTTACAAAAAGTATACGGCCCGTTGGTGACGACTCGAGATTATATTTCAAAAATATAATTTTGTCTGTTTTGTATAAATATACTTTGTTTATATCCGTATTGTATAAATATATATTCGTGACAAATGAATTTGACACGTATTTTATAAAAACTAAAATTTTAAACCGAATCCGTAGGTGATCCGTGGGTGATCCGTCGAATCGTAGGTGATCCGCCTGATCTTAGCATTTTTATGGTGATCCGCCGGATCAGTTAGCTGATCCACCAGATAATGTGCATTTACAGGTCTGTTCGAAATGTTCAACTTAAAAACGACATTTTTGAGCTCGATTATTAACTTATAAGTTGATATAACACTAAGATATGATGTTATAAGTTATTTAAATGCTAAAATTCAAAAGAAAAGTGAATGATCCTTACGAATGAAATGAAGGCCGTGAGTGATGATGATGGTGAACCGAAAATAATGGAGAAGATGATGGAGATGTTGATGATGATGATACTCTTGCTACTACTGCTGCTCTTGATCTTCTTGTTGTTGATGATGATAAACCGAAAATGAGTGAGGCCGAGAGAGAGATCAGAGAAGGTGATAGATGGATACGTATGTGTTTGTGTGTGTCAAATAATTGAGGTCGGTTGTATATAACTGGCCTCCAATAATTGTGGTGGTTAGATATTTTCGCCCCGTGTTAGCGTACCCGATCGTAAAGTAGTATAATGTTTTCAAATGATAAATTTCTAAAAATATAATCGTTTATATTTTTAATCAAAGTATCTTATAAAAATACTTTTAATGAGATATAAAAGTATATATTTATTTCAATTCATTTTGACGGATAGTTTTAAATGTACTAAATGTGTTTAAATATTCAACTGAACAAATAATTATTATTCTCATTAATAATACATTATTTAAAAAATATTTTGCACCAACGTCCGTTTTGAGTTTATGCGTTGTATCAGATTTGTTTGTGAATAATCATTAAATGTTATATATGTATTTATATATATAATATTTAAATGCTTTGTTTTAGTTTGTTCTGAGTACGAGTACTTAAGGTTTTAATTTGGAGCTAATTTTGGGTTATTGTTGACCGGGTGTCACAAATGTTACATCTATATCTATACTTCTATATCAATACTTCTATACTTATATACTAATATATAAAGCATCTCTATTGTTGAATCTTAAAACTCTTAAAATAATTAAAGTGACTAAATTACCCCTATTAATGTATTAATGCTGATGGTTGAAACATTATCAAGATTACTAAGATACACTTCTAACAACTAGACATTCCATATTTAAATTTTCATAAGTAAGTCAAACCAACTAAAATGAAATAAAAAATAATAAAGGTGTTTAGTACAAACTAACAAAAAAAATTAAAATAACTTATGTAATTATAAAGTTTAATACGAATTAATGTAGGTAAATATGGAATAAAAAAACTTGATAATACGCTATCTATACTAATATATAAAGCATCTCTATTGTTGAATCTTAAAACTCTTAGAAAAATTAAAGTGACTAAATTACCCCTATTAATGCTGATTGTTGAAATTCACTAAGATACACTTCTGACAACTAGACATTCCATATTTAAATTTTCATAAGTAAGTCAAACCAACTAAAATGAAATATAAAATAACAAAGATGTTTCGTACAAACTAACAAAAAAAATTAAAATAACTTATGTAATTATAAAGTTTAATACGAATTAATGTAGGTAAATATGGAATAAAAAAACTTGATAATACGCTACTGATATGATAAATATTTATACATTGACTTTAACGTTTCTATGTGTAAGTGTCCACTGCTTTGTACGGATTTTATGCTATCTAATCTTATTGATCATCACAGAAGTTAAAAAGATTGAATATATATCACATAATAATAGGAGTAAACGAGGGGTTATATTAATCACTGAAAGGAACGTAATGTACCTCATTACGTCACTCGATCAATAAAATAAGCACGCAAATGATTTGTGTATAAGTGTAGCTATATATACCTAAATGTCGTGACAAGTGCCCTCTATCTTAACTATTTGAATGTTTTATTCCAAATTTACTCTAATCTGTAATAAATAAAGTTTGACTCTCTCCGACTATAATTTACTCTCATATGCTATTTAGATCGATAAATAAATCATCCTTTTTATTGAGTATCATTGGATAACATATGCCTAAGTGACAAAATAACAATAAAAATCACAATATATACTAGAAAATTTCCAATCTGCCCAAACTAAACTAATTCAAGACATCTTTTTTTCATGGTGGTAATTCGGATTGTGATGAATTGGCGGGTTCGGATTTATAGGTCATAATTAGTCAATTTAAGCCCAATCAATATAAATGGGTCAAGTATTTTAACCCAATCCAAAACATGTTGACCCGAACATAATCTAAATAACCCAAAACCCATCAATTGATTTCAAGTGGATTCAAGTCAAATTGATCATATGGGTAAAAATAAATTTGATTAATAAATTGAAAATACGTAATTCCAATTTTCAAATAACCCCTAGCTTCCAAGATTTAGTGAATTCCCACCCAATTCATGTTTCTAGTACAAATTTGATGGTTGTAGATAATGAAATAAGCAAGTGAGTGGTTCATTACTATTGTGGTTACTAAAGGGAGATTTACATATATATCTTTCAGGGAAGTTTCAAATGAGAACCACCAAAGGTATAGAATTACGATAACTTTTAAATTGCATTATTTTTATACATGTAAACGCAACAAATTACACATAAATTTTATTTAATGTTCATATTATTGACAAACACAAGTTAAAAACCACAAAAGACGTGTTAAACTATAAAATATATGAAGTGTTCATATGTGCACATGTGAACGAAATATATAAATTTGATTTTCAAGGTTACTTTGGTATTTTTCTCAAACTATTTTGCTTTTAACCTTAATCTACATCAATATTCACATGTGATTGAATCATTAAACATGTTAAAATCTCCATATTTTAAAAAATCTTGTAGTTCTGTACCTTTTGTGGTTCTCATTTGAACTTTTGGCTATATATCTTTATCTATACCTGTATGCTAATCTATATCTATACTTCTTATAAAGCATATGTCATATTTTCTCTTAAACACTTAAAATACTATATATGCATAATGTACGACTCACAAAGCTCATGCACAATAGGATTCGTTCAAATTCGTTCCCGCCGCATTGCACGGGTAGTAACTAGTAATGTATAAAGTATGTCTTCACTGAGTTTTATGACTTCTAAAAAAACTAAAATTACTAAATTACACATATTAATTGTTAAAAAGTTATTCAGAGTACTAATATATTCTCCTGACAACTTGATATTCCGTAATTAATTTTTCTTATGTAAGGTAATAAGTCAACTAAAATTAGATTCAAATTTGAGGTAAGGAGGGGAACAAACTTTCAAAATATATATATATATATATATATATATATATGTATATGTATATATATAGGAGTATATAAACTTTATTTACTAGGAAGTATGATTTTCAATTTTGTATCATGAACTGAAAATAACATAATATATTTGATTATTATAATTAAAAGGAAAAGAGAATCACAGCCCTTAAGACGGTCAATTAGAATATTTACGAACATTTATTAATCATAAAGTTTCTTTTTTAATCAATGATCTTAATTAATATATCACATATAAAAGGAAAGTTTCAGTTTATTAGATGCAATCATTAACTAAATTATATATGATTTTAAATTAATAAAAATAAATTTGAACTTTATTTAATGCATAAGATGTGCATAATAAAAAAGTACTTTTGAAGCATGAAACATTAAAGTATTTCTCTAACTTATTAATTGTTTTTGTCATTTCAACCATAACCCATTTTTCATATGTGATTTCCATTTAAATTCTAGTGACGTGTTAATTATTCTTGTTAAATAGAGATAAATTTAGAAGGAAAAATGGGAAAAATTATTAAATACCGTAAAAATACATAATTAAAAAGTTAAAAATAAAGGTATTTTGATCATTAGATTTAACTTAGATATATAAATTTGAACCTTATAAAAATGGAGATCAAACGGGAAGAGTTATTAATTTTTTATTGTAAATAACAAAACATGTGAGTTAGACAGGATACATGAACTATTTTAATCAAAGTATAATCAAAATCAAGGGAGTTGATAGATACAACAAATTAATTAATCCATACATCAAACTGTATAGTCAATGAAGTTTACAGTACAAACACTTTAAAGTATAAGTTTGATGTATGCAACAATTATTTTGTTGTATTTATCACTCCCCCAAAATCTATAACAATATCAAATTTTAAAAAGATCCCATCTATTTAAAACTCTAGTGAAATTGCAAAGAAGGACACAAGAATGCTATTTTTGTAAAAAGAAGCCGTAGAAAGATAAACCATAAGAATCTAGTATACAAACAAGTAGCATCCAACTTTTAAAAATTGCCAAAAGAGTATCTAATTGTTGCATTAATTTATTTTAAGTCCCTACTAAAATCAAAGCTCAAATCTGCATATAATTACTTGTTCTTTTTAGATTTAGATTTCCTCAATTTTCTCAATCCCTTTCATTCCAACCCCCTCCTCTCTTCAAATTTCACACAAACAACAAAAACAAGCCCTAATTTCCCCTTTTCTGTATCTATCTATCTATATCTATATTCTATATTCTATATCTCTATCTCTATCTCTATTATACATATATCGCACATACACAGCCTATCGGTATCTTCTCTCTCTAACTGCTTTCTCACTTTTTTTTTACTTATATCTACGTATATAGATATAGATACACACAACACACTATTTTGTTTTGTAGTTTAGTGTTGGATTCCCTTTTATTTTATTGAAAAATTACTTAAATTTAATAGCTTTATATTCGTTGTACGATTTTGTTTTGTGACGGCGATTTTTGTTAGGGTTTCGAATGGTGTGCAGTGACTGAGGTTGATATTGATAGATATTTGGTGGTTTAAAAAAGATCGAAATTGAAGATATGGAGTCTGCTGATGTTGAGCTAGAACAACAGCTTAAAGAGAGAGGAAAACAGTTATCACATCCTTCTGATTCCATTGATGAACTGCTTACTGTTCTTGATGTAAGCCCTGATTTCAGCTTTTTATTATCTATACTATACCGTTGGTTTTCAATTTTATATCTTTTTTGTTTGTTGCATGCGTTGCATATTGTTGGTTCTGATTGCTGTTTTTGAGTTATATAGGGTTATGTTAGCTATTTGTGTGTTGCATTTTATAGACTGCAAAATCGGACATAACGATTCGCTTGAGGACTTGTTTAATAGAACTGCAAAGTTTTGATTTTGAAAAATAATTCTGGTAAATTATCTGTTTGTATAGAAAGCTTTTGTGATGTATTGGATCATGATGCCTACTTTAATGTGAATCCAGGAGCCAAAGTTTGTGTTATGAATATTTAGCTAATGTTTGTGACGTGGTGTATAGTTTATTAGTTTTATTGGCAACCAACTGATTGCGTCCGAAGTTGATTATTGTGGTTACCAATTGAATGTAGGCAGTGTTTGGCAATAATATGTTGCTGTATTTTATACGTTCAAAATAAGTATTTGATTCATTGTATTGTTTTGGTCTGTGCTCCTCAGCAAGTAGAGAAACTTCTATCAAAGGTTGACCAGTCCCCGAGGAAGTCTATGCTAGATGCACTCAAACCATCAATGAAGGCGTTAATTCAAGATAGTCTTTCCAAACATTCAGATGTTGATGTGAAGGTTGCAGTTGCTTCCTGCATTAGTGAAATAACGAGAATTACAGCACCTGATGCACCTTATGATGATGACCAAATGAGGGTACATGATAATACCATACATCCCACATGTTAGACTTCGGTAATCATATATTAATCTTTTTTGTCTTTCATTCTAAACATCTTATGTATGCACAGGAAGTGTTTCAGTTGATTGTTTCATCTTTTGAGGATCTAGCTGATCAGTCCAGCCGATCTTATGAGAAGAGAGCCTCAATTCTCGAAACCGTTTCCAAAGTCAGATCATGTGTCATCATGCTTGATCTTGAATGTGATGGGCTGATTGTGGAAATGTTTGAGCATTTTCTAAGATCAGTAAGGTGTGTTATATAGTTTTTGATGAGCAATAAGCATTTAAATTATAGTTTCAGCGTTCATGTAATGGTATGTAATTATGTTTATTTCAGGGACTATCATCCTGAACCTGTATATTCATCAATGGAAAATATAATGGTGTTGGTTTTGGAGGAAAGCGAAGAAATTTCAGTTGAGGTGCTCAAGCCACTACTGGCTAGCGTTAAGAAAGATAGTGAGGTGTGAAGTCTATGATAGTTTTGCTAATGAAATTAGTTATACTTCCTTCTTTTTCCAGTTTCTGATCACTTATTATATGATTTTTCAGGGAGTTCTGTCAGTAGCTAGAAAGTTGGGGGAAGGAGTACTTTTGAAGTCTGCAGATAAATTAAAGCCTTTTTTGATGCCAGCTGTAACATCTCTGGGTGGTAAGTTAGATGAATATAGTAAAGTTGTGGCTTCAATATGTGAAGGGACAAGTGCTACAGTTGAACAGAACGATGAAAATGAATCTGGGCTACAACCGGTATGATTTCACCACCGACTAAAAATCATTCTTTACTTCTATTGCAGAAGTTTTTTCTTGTTTTTTGTGAGGCACATCTAACTATCTGTATTTTATGCACGGGTATGTTGAATTAACTGTTTTCATTACTTGTAATCCCCTATATTTTAGGCCAATGAGAGCAAATTGGAGAAGGAATCTGTGGACGAGGCGCAGCAGGCATGCCACTCATCTAGTGCTTTTTTTTCTTCCATTCAACTTTAGTTTTAATATTGTTTTTCTTGCTCATTCCATTTTCTATGAATGGGTGTATTACCGTTTAGATTGCTTCAAATGTTACAATGTACTATCTTATGACATGTTACAGGCTGATGAGAGCAAGATTACCACTGCATCATCAGATCATGCGGACCAGGTACATTATTTGGCATCCTAAATAATTACTATGTATATCTTGAATTCCACAAAAAATATTAAAATGTTGAAAGTAACTGACTTAGGTTGAAAAAGAAGGGGCTTGTCCTGAAGAGGTAGATGCTACTTTAGACGGATCTCCAAAGTCAGTAATGAGTAATGGAGTAAATGTGACGGGTATCAAGGAACAAGCTTCAGTTGATCAAGAACCCTTAAAGAAGCCTGAGGAAGAAGACATGAATGAAGAGAATCTTGATAACGAAGACACTGATGATTCAGATGCTGACAAAGAATCAAAGCTAGAGGAACAGGCTTCTAAGAAGAGTGGGAAAAAAGCTGATACAATAGCAAATTCAACCGAACCATCTGATTCTTCTCATATTGAAGGTTGGAAAGAAGCAGAAAAAACACCACCAGAAATTGAAAAAGATAGTGATGTGAAGGAGTCGGAAATTGAAGCTGCTATTCCGTCAGAAATCGATAAAGATGGTGACGATGTTCACACTTCCTCACCAAAACCTGTAGAAAGTAAGCCTGCAAGTGTTTCTTCCCCATCTCAAAGCAACAGCCTTCCAGATGAAAGTTGTGTTAAGAAGGGTGTTCGGTCAAAAAATAAACAATTACCTCAACGAGATGAAATTGCTTCACCATCCAAAAGCGGGTCCCCTCCTGATGAGACCCGCACGAAGAAAGTAGTGAGCCGGCCCAAAACCAAGGGTTCAACTCAAGAGGATGCATCTGAAGAAACGGGCGATTTGGATATAAAGCCACAAAAAAGAGCAGGAAAGAAGGCAGCTGTTGCGAAGGAAGTTAAACCACCACCTAAAGATGAGTCGGAAGATGGTGAAGCTTCTAGTGATTCAGAGGCAAAGCCTCTGAAGAAGTCGGAGTCAAAGTCAACAAAACAATCTGGTAAGAAGTCAAAGCAGTCCGGTAAGAAGGTGGATGTGGGGGAATCAGATGCAAAGAAGTCTAAACAGACTGGTAAGAAAGTGGACGCCAAAGAGGAAGATAGCGATTCAGATGTTAAACCACTGAAACAGTCTGTTAAGAAAGGGGAGAAAAGCAAAGTTACTATTGAGGAGGAAGAAGAGGAAGAGCAAGAGGAAAGTGATTCAGAAAATAAACCACTTAAGTTGTCTGCTAAAACAGGCAATTCGAAGAAGAAAGATGATGGAAGAAAACGTGGAATTAAAAATGTTGCAGAGAAGGATCAAGCAAAATCATTGTCCGACGATGTCAGTAACTCAAGACTATTTATTTACTTCCAGTTTCCCCCCCTCATTTTAGATAATCTAAAAAGGTTCTTTCTTTTTCTTGGATATTCAAGGAGATGGATTCTTCTCCAAAGTCACCAACAAAATCAGCTAAAGGGGAGGGCAACTTAAAAGAAACACCAGCGACTAGTGACAAACGGAAGCGTTCCACAAGCAAAGATAAAGTATATACTTTCTTTTTTATCTTCACAAAAATCGTGTGTTGATCAACTACTAAATGCTGTAACATGAAATGTTCTCAGGTTTCTGATGATATAAAATATGATAAAAGCTTGGTTGGTTTGAAGGTCAAAGTTTGGTGGCCTGAGGATAAAATGTAAGTGCCCTTTTCATATTTTTAACTCGTTAGCATAGTTTGCCATCTAGCTTCGGCTAATAGAACTTCGTTATAGATATTTTTTCCTTGATTAGGAGATCCATGTAGGGAATCTTTTACACGGATTGCTGACATTTATGTCAATCGGTGTAGGTATTATGAAGGTGTGATCGACTCCTATGATACTGCTAAAAAGAAGCATAAGGTCATTAAACGTCTTGTGATGCTGGAGTTCATTTTTTTTTTCCAATTTCAATTGGTTTGATCTAAAATGTTCCATGTTAAACAGGTTTCGTATGTGGATGGAGATACAGAAGTTTTGAATCTAAAAACACAAAAGTGGAAGATTCTGGAAGATATTTCTGTGGGGGATGAGGTGAGAACATGCTTATTGATGTGCAACACTCTTGCTGTAATGTTTTTTGTTTGTACTGACAAGGTTAAGTTGACAGGAGCAAGAGCAATCTACTGAAGCTCAAAGTGAAGAAGCTTCCCCTGAAACGTATGTATTACTGTTTAATACTTTGCTTTACGTATTTATAATCCAAATTTTATGATTATTAATTTGCTTGAATGGGTCAAATTGCTCTTGACTGACGCAAGTGACCGCAGTGCTGTTATTACAATCAGACAAGGAGAGAATGAAAAATCTTAGACAATATCAGAACATAGCAATGCCTAATAGGCACAGATATGTAATTACATATGTATGACAAAAGAAGAATATAATTTGGATAGTCTAAATTGTTTCACTGCATGAAACTCCATAATATATGTATGTGAAAGTGAATAAAAAATCAGATAATAGATAGATATGCAACATGAGATTAGGATTTGAATTTTTTCTGTTCGAGTGGGAAATTTTGATTATTTAAAAACGCTGTTAATCTTAGAGAATATCCGAGCATAGCAATGCCCAGTAGGCACAGATATGTAAATACATATGTAATGACATAGTATGATTTGTTTCACTGCATGGAACTCCATAATCCAATTATGTGAAATTGAATAAAAAATCAGATAATAAACATGCAACATGAGATTAGGTTTTGAATTGCTTCTGTTTGAGTGGCAAAATTTGATTATTTAGAAACACTATGTAATTTGTAGACAAAATTTCCTTGTTAAAACATTCAAAGTTGAATATGACCATTTACTTCCGCAGAAGCCATAAAGGTATTTTTTTATTAAATATAATATTTTACAAGCTTAGTTGCATCATATCATCAGTTATAAGTTGTTGCTGGTATGAAATACTTGTTGCGTTAGTTAATTTTTGATTATTGCTCTCATAATCGGCTGTTCTTCATCAGACATAAGAAGAAATCGAAAACAGATTCTGCACCATCTGCTTCACTAGAGAAGAACAAAGCTACAGCAAAGAAGTGTGTTTTTATCTTAATCTTAATCTTCATCTCTATTATTATCGTTTATGTACAATTCAATTAGCAATTCTAACTCCTGTGAACTTTAAATGCAGAGTGGGTGGGGCTTCTTCGTCTGGCAAGTCAAAAGGTTCAGATTCAAAAGATAATAAATCCACGGACAAATCGGGTGCAAAATCTACTTCTAAGAAAACTAGTGGCAAGTCTGATGCAGCCGCCTCTTCCAAAGCAGTTGGAAAGTCTAAGGAAGATGAAGAGACACCAAAAGCCGTTGCGAAGACCAAGCAAGAAACTCCAAAGACGGTCAACAAATCAAAGGGTAAAACCCCTCAAGGTGGCAGCAAATCAAACGCCAACGGTCCCACCAGATCAAAATCTGAGGATGTGAAAACACCAGAAAGCACGAAAGGAAAGTCACCAGAGATTACAAAGAGCGGGTCAAAAACTGGAAAGAAACGAAAGAAGAGGAGCTAGAGGGTTGAAGGGTGTTGTGGTTATCTGATGGGGCTGTCAGATATTAGCAGTTGGTGTTTAGGGTTTATGTTAGTGAGTTTCATGGTATTGTTTCGTAGAAATATTGGGCTTTTGGTAGGGTTATGTTATGATTTATGATATTGTTATTATTATTATAATTAGGTTAGGTTTTTCTATGAAGGAGTTAGATTATGTGGTAGATTTTACTGGTGAGTATTGGCATCAGTTGTTGGTGACCTTTGATCTACTCTTTCTCTTAGAACCTTGTCAATGATGATTGGGTTTTTGATTTGCAACATTTCTGCTGTTCATTTGTGTGTTTACGAGTTTTATTTGGCTATCTCAAACCATTTGTCTTGTGTCTCTATGCTACCAGTAGATGGTGGATAGTCCGAAAGTAACGTCTTTTAGGTTCAAGCCTGTATGTCATGGCAAATTATTGTCAAAGTAATATCAAACCTTCTATATCGGTGACGTATTATCAAACAGTTCTAATTTGGAGAAATGGGATACAATAGGATCAAGTGAAGGAAAGAAGTTTGATGTCTGTCACAAAAAATTTACTACTCGAGGTCTAATCTACATTGTGATTCAATTACGATTTCATGTGTGCCTTGAGATTGGTTCATGGGGTGTCCAGAGGTGGAGTTTTTGACCCTACTTACAAGCAATATGAAACAAATTAAAGGCTGCAACTGCCTCTCGGTGTTCCCGACTCAAGCGTATGATATCTAACTAGTGTACTGGTAAAAGAAACGATTTGTAGTCGGTTGAAATGCAGGATATATATTTTGTCGTACTGCTTGAGGAGCAATCCTACTTATCCCGCAATATCTTATTTTGGTTTCAAGACATTCATAATTTCGAAATCATGTACGTATGCCATGCCTGGTCTCATAGAAACCCAAACATATATTCCCAAAAATGGACAATAAAACATATTTTTAGAATCATGTATTTTTTTGATAAATATTTTTAAATGTACATTGACTAATTTGTTTTACTCCATCTAAGCATATTTTCAGATGTTGGGGTTTTCATCTTTCAATGGGTCGACACTGCATGCTTATTGCGGGATAAGTACATGATTTCCCCCCTCGTTCTACATTTAGTAACTTTGTTTTCTAGTGCTTATGTAGTTATGTTTTCGATAAGCTTTTCCAATTGTATGTATACTTGTATAGTACCAACCAATTTTTGACGTTTAAGCTATAGACTAAACAAGTTTAAACTCTGGTAAGTTAGTTTACCAAACACACCCCTTGTGGTGACAGACAGAACATTGTCACTTTACGATTTTACCTAACGGTCGATATAAATTTGTCACTGTCAATTATCGTCACTTTCTCCTTCTGGTATATCTCCATCATTTGTCTCGTAACTAAATCTCTATAAATTTACATATGTATTACAATTTTTTTTTTGAAATATAAACAAAGACAAAAGTCTCCATATTACTTTGAAAACCTGATAACGATCATGATTAGCCAGATTTCAAGTGTCCTGGACGAGATAGCTCGTTAATTCCAACACATTTGTCCATTTCATCTTAATGTTTCTTCTTAGTTTCCCAACAACCCACCTACTCTCCCAATTAAACCGTTTCTCATTAACTAAGCTCTATCGTGTTTATCAATGTTACATATTTTACTATTGTATATATTCGATGACTTATTTATTCGATCATATGCGTTTTTAACGACATGTCAACTATAAAACTTGTCATATCGTCACCACGTTATCAAAAACAAATATCACATAAGCATGTGTAAAATAACAAGAGATTGATACATACAATAATAATAGCTTAAACTTTGATTTGATATTGATACATACAATAAACCAATATGAAGTTATATAAACTCAATAGAATTTGTGTCTAGGCACTTATCCTTTAAAGTATGTTAGTATATCCATGGACATTCTAATATGTGTGTCAATTATTGATCTTTAAACAATTTTATACCCATGGATCCATACATTACATGTGATTAATAAATTAAACATTCAATCTAGACTTAATCGATAGCTTATAAGCGTTTGATTCAATGAACATGGTAATAGGACCGATTTATAAATAAAAAATGGTATTTTTAATTTGGTCTTTTAAGGTTTATATATACGACATATTGTACCTAAGACACGTTCATCTTCCACTGACATGCACCATACATGATTCCATTAAACATCTAATTATTGTATAATAAATATATAATTTAAACACAATAACGATTCTCTATTGGTGTTCGATTAAAGTAGACAAATTAAGCTTGATTAATATACTAATTAACCCGATACTTGTCTGCTTTGATTCCATCAACCTCCCAATTGAAATAGCAGGCTGGTGTAGATAGTAGTTGGTTTACTTAATTGTTCCCGAAAGCATTCACAAGCTTGATCATCCATCTACATCTATCATAGACAAGTACTATTTATATATTAGTTGTATGAAACTCTAGGAGAGAAACAAAAAAATTCGATTATATAATATAACTATAGTAATACTATCTCTACATCTTACCTCCCACATCGAGATAAGATGTTGTAATTATAGCCATAGTACTCAACAAAGATAACTACTACATAATATTAAATTATCGATCCGCATCATGCGTGTATGCATTGATAGTTGAACTCACAAACTGGAGTATTAATTTACATACGGATCAAGAATGAAACAAACCTTCTACAAAAATACCAAAACTAATTATATTTTACTTTGTAGGCAACACATATTTTTTAATAGAAAATCTTATCCCCTCATATTCTATAAAAATCTCATTCAAATCTTCAACTATTTTGTCTCTTCTTATAATTTAATTTCTTGTTGATATTTTCCTCCACAATTGTTCACCAAATCTTTGTACAATGACAACATTCTCCATATATGTAGACTGCACAAATGGAATAGTTCTCACTTCCACCAACGTACTTTGAAATATATTCCAACATATCAATTACTCTTTCATAGACAAGGCAAAGCTAAGATATACTTTTTCTAGTGAGTTTTAAAGCACAAACATATCAAATCATTTTGATAAAAGATAACGGAAAGATTCAATAGAGTAATTCTCTTATAGTTCTTTTTGTAAGTGATAAATAAGAAGGTTTTACATATCCGCGCTTAACATGAGATAAAATACAATGTACATCGATTTTAATGTATAATCATTTATTTTAAATCAAATGATCTTTATTCTAACTATATTAATGTTGTCTTGCAAATATTGAGTTGTGAGTTCAGTTTTGTCTAAGACAAATATATTCGTGGTGATTATATGTTTGTGTTCATAAAAGATGAATTGAGTAATTATAAGAATCGTAATATATCATATGTCGCGTTAAAATCGTATATTATATAAAATATGTCAAATATATTATATTATGTGATATATATAACTAAACTCTAAGCATAAAGTCTACTTTTTTTATTTGGAAAAAATGAAATAAATATTTCATATCACCTTTAGCATAACGTTATTAAAGTAGTCTCACAACTATTGGCACGTGAGTTCAACTCTCCCTTCAGACAAATATACACATTCTTAATAAAAAGATTAGTTATAATATTTACAACACATTATCTCATAGTATCAATTGTTATGTAGTTATTTAACAACATATCATCTGTTATATATATATATATATATATATATATATATATATATATATTTATATCATGTTCAATGATTAATTGTTTTATAGTCATAACAAAATTTAAAAGACTAAAAAATTTCATATGAACTTTTAGAAACCAGAAAGGAAAAAAATAGAAATAAAATGCAAGAGTAAAGAATTTAAGTTGCATCATGTTCACAAAACTTGCTTGATTGCGTGTTGGTTACTACTTACTCTACTTACCCAATTCGAAACTTTTTACAATCAATATTATTTATCCATAAATATATATCACAAAAGACAGACCACTTACTATTCATAAATGTTTGTCAATGGATATTAACAAGGTTTATAATGCCCACACTTCGCGACGGAACATATTATTTATTGCGTCAGTTTTTATCTCACACTTATTTGTATAAGATGGATTAAAAATAATTTTTTTTCAATATTAATAATCTGGCTTTTCTTAATATATCCTCATTATAACTATTTTATTAAATAACATTTAACTCACTTTCTATATCATTAAACAATATATATCCAACACCTTAAACGTGCAAATTTCATTATCATAGCTAATCTATCGAAAAAGAACAAAAACGGTATAACATCACCATGGATCATTATTAGTTATAGTTTTTATTTTACGTTATATTGAGAGTAATTTATAAGAAAAGATAACAAACTTATAGTTCATAACAATTCAGCAACTTTATACTCATATTGGTTGGACTTATTGAAAAAAAATAAAAATTAACTATAAATGAAATGTGTTATATTTTCCATCTATATAATAATAAAGCATAAGTAATACGATAGTTAAAACAATAGAATTAATAGCATTATGTTGACAATATAATAACTTTTTTTATATTTTAATAGCTATGTGATGCTGGATAATAGTAATAAGAGTAGTGAAATTATAATAGTAATAAAATTTAAGAGTACTTAAAAAACTTATATATTATTTAAATATTATAATAATATTAAATTTTAAGAGTACTTAAAGAACTTATATATCATTTGGATCACTTCCATTAAATCGTCTAAAGTTAAAATTATAACACTAATATATAAGAGTAATTAAAGAATTTACATATGTTTTAGATCTATTCCATTAAGCTATTAAAGTTGAGGAGGCCGGGTTAAAGAACTTGTACAATCTTAAAATTTCTTTCACCAAATTATTAAAGTTCACAAGATTTGTTTAAAGAAATTAAATAGGATCCCTTCCACAAAGTTAATGTACTAAAATATAAATTAAAAAAAAAAATCAACCAAAAAAATGATGGAGGTGGATTTGAACTTAGGTGTGCTGCTAAAAGTGTTAGGCTACTTAGCGTCCATCTATGTTGCTTTAAGTTAAATTATTCATCATATACTATTTAACTATTCATATAAACTTAATTATAGAAAAAGACAAAAAAGATTACTATTCATAATTACTCCTCAATTGATATTATATGATAATTACAATCAATATTATTTATCCATAAATATAAATCACAAAAGATAAATCACTTACTAATAATTATATCACAAAAAGCAAACCACTTACAAATTATAAGTGTTTGTCAATTGATATTAGGAGATAACCACTTACTTATAATTAAATCACAAAAGACAAGCCACTTAGTATTTATAAGTGTTTGTCAATTGATATTAACAAGATATGATATACCTTCGCATTGCGATGAGATATATTTATCACTAAATTATACTTTTAATTTGTATGTAATTGTTAAGGAGATGATGAAAATAATATTTTATTTTATCGTCTGCACATATTATCGAGAAATATCTATTTTTTATAGCATGTTTGATGTGTCGTCAAAAAAATTATAACAATGTACATGTTAACTTATAGTAACAATACATTTATACAAACTTACTCTCTCCGTCCCACCACAAGTGTCCACAAAACTATTTTGAGTTGTCCTATATAAGTGTCTATTTTCATGTTTCAACCAATCGAAAGAGACTTTAGTGGATATATATGTTATTTGATTGATAAGAAAATGTAGTTAGTGGAAAATCTTAAAACTGTGTGCAAGTTAAAATGAACACTTTGACTGAGACAAAGGGAGTATAATGATATACATATTAAGAATTAAAAGTTCGCTTCATGATTAACAATTTAAAACAAAAAATAAATTGATACGTATTGGATTAAAAATCTAAAATGCGCATATATAAGTTTTTTTATAAGTAAAGAAATAATGGTCATCTTTGAGTTTTTTGGAGGCAATAAGCAAATCTGTTATTATTCAAAGACATAATTAATAATAAAAGGCTAATTAGTAGTCTCTTAATTTCGTTAATTTATATATATATATATATATATATATATATATATATATATATATATATATATATAGACATGTGATTGAATGGTTACAATATAGTTTAATTGTAAAATTCACTAATTTAATACCATTTCGTACGAACATACATTTTTGAATTAGTATAATATGTGATTGCAATACATGCATACATAAGTAATTTAATATTTCAAACATAAAAAATTACGAACATACGTTGTTAGTTGAATTAGTGTAATTATTATCCAAATTACTAATTGTTGGTGCATTTTGTGTGTCAGTCAGTTGGTCAAACGTTTGTAATCGTTAAAGTCAATTAGTCCGCGTATGTATAATGTTTAGTGTGTATATGCGAGTCTGTAAACGAATAGTGAAATAGAGAATATACACAAATTAGTGTTTATGCGACACTAAGCAAGTGTCGCATATAGCGACACTTAGCTAGTGTCGCTATAGGGTTTGGACAGCCTATAAATAAGGAGTTATGTTTCAGTTTTATGGTTGGTCGTTGGTAAATTGAGAGAGACAAAGTGAGGCGTTTTTGTGTGTGAGAGAGAGAGGAGAAAAGCTTGTAACGTTTATACTCAATTGTGAATACAAAGAAAACATTATAGAAATCGTGTGTTTGTTTATTCGTTCAATAATCGCTAACCAAACGGATTCCGCACATTTGGTTGATTAAACGATCCGTTAGATCAGAGATAAGGGAACCTACATGTGGTATCAGAGCCAGGTTCCCTTATCTCTGATCTAACGGATCGTTTAATCAACCAAATGTGCGGAATCCGTTTGGTTAGCGATTATTGAACGAATAAACAAACACACGATTTCTATAATGTTTTCTTTGTATTCACAATTGAGTATAAACGTTACAAGCTTTTCTCCTCTCTCTCTCACACACAAAAACGCCTCACTTTGTCTCTCTCAATTTACCAACGACCAACCATAAAACTGAAACATAACTCCTTATTTATAGGCTGTCCAAACCCTATAGCGACACTAGCTAAGTGTCGCTATATGCGACACTTGCTTAGTGTCGCATAAACACTAATTTGTGTATATTCTCTATTTCACTATTCGTTTACAGACTCGCATATACACACTAAACATTATACATACGCGGACTAATTAACTTTAACGATTACAAACGTTTGACCAACTGACTGACACACAAAATGCACCAACAAACTCCCCCATGTCAGCAGCTTGGTCAAATAAGTCTTCAATTAGTCTTCATCAACAAACTCTTTCATGTCAGCAACAATCAGAAACTCTTTCATGTCTTTAACAATAAGAATCTCCCCCATTGAGATAGCATGGTCTTCAAAGAAATCTTAATGTCCAAATTCATGTGACTGACACAAATTCATCATACAATAAGATCTTCAAACTAGGTGACCATCTCTCAATCATCAGCAGCTTCTCCAATAGAATTTATCTTCACAATCTTTGAAGAATAACCGACATCCTTTACATCTTCAAAATTTGACTTTAACAAGATATGTGATGTTTGAAGAAAATAATATAGAAATAAAATCTTTTTGTATTTTCTTTATAAAATAAAAGAAAGAACAAAGATTAAAAGAAATTTGGGGATAGGATTGTTTTACGTCTGCTTTGAGATCATATTAGGCCAACATACAATTATTAGGAAATAGTAAGTGTTATCTCGATTATCAGTATATTTGTCCTCTTTAAATTTACTTAGCATATTTAAAGCACCTTTTATAAAAATTATTTCAAGATGATTACTGGTATTGTTTGTCCACTTAAACATGTTACATCCGGGTCTGTGAGTTAACCTTTTATTGTTAGTATGAATATTTCTCCATGGTCCCCACCTATGACATACCCCTGTAACCCAGACATGAGCAAAACTTCCAAATCCAGATAGAATATAAGAATATCATTTTTAAGAATCAAGTCAGCGGTGACAGGTCTGTACTTACGTACGACAGAGCGACATAACTTGATTCAGGTTTAAGCAAAACCAAACTTGGTCAAACCATTTTGGTGACCTTGTTAGGTATCTTATGATTTAAGACTTTTTCAAGTTCATTGACTTGCGTTTGCTTAACTTTTAAGCATATACTAATTGAGACCAGGTCTGTACTTACGTACAACAGAGGAAACAATCAGTATAGACCCCCAAATGATTTCAAATAAACTTCAGGTATAGAAATATGTCATGCTATGTTAAGGAATTAAGACATTTAGTCGTACATCATATGGTGTTTACCACAAGATCATAGACACGTATTAGAATTACTTCTTAAGAACCCAGAAACCGGTGTGTATCATGTCTACCAGTACATCATATGATGAAGCTAATGTTTATAAAAGCTATTTTAAAATATGCCAGATAAACCTACTGACACATCAAACATAAACCTTAAAATTTCCCGTTTTATGCATGTCATCTGATGTACAATCATTTCCCATGTTGTTTACAGACACAATCCAATATCTTTTTGATGAATAAGAATCTTGTTGTTCACATTTCTGATCCAAATAATCAGAATTTTAATTACTCCCCCTGAACAACAAATTCTTTTCAGAAATTCAATTTAAATGTACTCCCCTTAAACATGAACATATTTTTGTAATTTTTTTATTTAAGATATTTCGCAACATCGCATTTCTTTGATACTAACAAGTACAAAGAATGGCTGTTGCAATAATGATAAAATATAAAAGTAAAATATCAAAATCACATATCAAGTCAAGTCAAATGCCGTTTAGCACTTTTACCACAACGAAACTTCAGAAATCATCATAACATTCGACCAACTATATCCACATCCATGCAGTCACTAAAAATATAACTTTACAAGAAACTGACTGCATCACCACAAACAATTAAACATTAGTACTTAAGGGACACCCAAGCCTTGATAGACTTGGGTTGTCCATGATCATCCATAATCATCACATCAACGAGTTTATGATATTTTAAAAACTCAGAAGATTTCATTGATGCGTTGTTTGTGGATTTGGGTTTCCAAACCTGTTTAGGTTCAGATGATTTGTTTTCAACAATGTTATGCTGTTGAATTTGAGGTCTACTAGGCACAACTTTGTTTACTCTTGCCATAGGTTTTGGAGAAATTGATGCACAACTAGATACAGGCGAATGCGAATAACGCCTTGAAAAAGGTTTTGAAAAAGAATTCCTGAAAAAGGAAGTTCTTGGCATCCCTCTACCAAACCTATCTAGGGATAATAACCTACAATCCCTAATAAGATGGCCCTGTTGACCACAACGATAACAAGAACGACGCTCCACATAAGATGTATTCCAATGAGTTCCCTCAAAGCGTTTCGGTGGAGGACAATACACAGAAGGTCTATTAGCAGGAACATTTCTTGAACATGCACTCTTAAGTGTACATGTTGAAGTAGATGTTCCTGAGGTTGAGTTAGTAGATTTAGAATCCCTTTTAACATTTTTAACTTTGAAAGATTCATTTTTAACTTTAGCTTTTCCTTTGCATTTAAAACAATCAGGTTTGACAGCTATTTTCTCAACCTTAATGGTAGACTCTTCTGGTATATCTTCTACTTCAACAATCTCCTCAACACAAACTTGAGATTGAATTTCAGGTTTAACAAACTTACGCAGGGGATACTCTGGCCTTTTGGTTTTCTCCTTTGCCTGTTTGTTTTCCTTTGCTTCTTTTGATTTAATACCATAAAGCAATACATAATCGACTGGAATCTCTTCAGTGCCTTCCTTAACAGGCATAGGACAGTATTCGGCATGGGAAGGTGGTGGTACTTGGTTATAACCAAGTCCTGCCTTCTTTTTACCTCCTGTCCCTTGCTTGTTAACGATTTCATTAAAGACAACAGTTGCGGATGAAGAACCTAAAATTTTGCTTTTATGGTTATCGTACTCACTTTTTAAATCAGAAAGCTCCTTTCTTAACAGTTCTATTTCAGTAAGATAACTGTTAATTGCATCTTGCTGACTAAAGACCTTTGCTTTAAAAGTTTGAGTATCTAACTTGTGAGCCTCAATATGTTTTTCATAAAGCGTTTCATTTTTTAGCAAAAACTTATTAGATTCTGTAAGTTTAACAACCTTTTCCCGCAAGTTTAAGTTATCCTTTTGATAGACCTCAAGAGACTCAGTCAATTGAATACAGGTAGCATAATTAAAAGGCTCAATTGGTTTATTTTGTACCTCAGGTGCATTAGAATCAACGTTTTTGTTCGAATCCACCATTGCACTACGTTGAGGTTGTTCTTCCTTTTTATAGCCACCACAACGCTTTTCAATGGCAGCCCAGAGATCATACGCATTTTCGTAATGCTTAAACAACTTTAAGACCTCCGTAGATAAAGATCCTTTAATTGCGTTGAAAGTCTTCTTTTCATTATCCCATGCTTTGCGTTCTTCGAGAGTCATTGATCTATATGATTTTGCAATTTTTGTTCCTTCCATGACTGGTATTTCATATTTCTCAGTCAATGTAATCCACATGTCTGGATCATTAAAAGAGATATAGTCTTCAAAAGCTCTTCTCCAGCTTGAGTAGTATGTGTTTGGAGTTAACATCGGAAGGTTGTTGCCAACACTATGCAAGCGTGACATCTTTTAAACAAGAACTTTAGCAAAAACCCAGACAACCAGATTCTCCCACCAAAATTTGATTTGAAAATATTGAAAATTGAGCGAGCACAACTAAACTTTTCCCAAGCTAAAATTATGAACTTTTAAGCTCAAAAACAAAATTTTGGTACTACAAATTTTTCGCGAATTTCCCGCCAAAAATTCAACCGAAAACGTCCAAAAATGACCGGGTAAAATGAAACTTTTTCCAGGCTAAAAATGAACACTTTTAAGCCTATGGAAAAACTTTTTTTTTTTTTTTTTTTTTTTTGAATCTAGAGCGACACTAGGTAAGTGTCGCTAAAATTCACAAGTGACGCTATGTAGTGACGCACAACAAGTGACGCACTGAAGTGACGCTAGAGAGTAAGTGACGCTAAGGAGTGACGCTGAGAGGGTAAGTGACGCACTGGTAAGTGACGCACTAAGTGTCGGACTTGAGTGTCGGCAAAACCCTAGTTGGAACTTACGAAGTGACGCACTTGAGTGACGCTCGAAGTGACGCTATCAAGTGACGGATCGAGTGTCGGAAAAACGCGGCTGTCAGCTCCAAAAACCCTAAAAATCGAAATTTTCGAAACCCTAACGAAAATTGACGAACGGCAGATGAATTTGTACCAAAAATCAACCCAAAACTCAATATAATCAACACAAATAACCTAGAAACTGATTATAATCGATTAATACCTTCGCGAATCAACCGAAAACGTTCAAAACACGATCCGAAACCGTCGAATCCTTGATTCACGGCTCTGATACCACATGTAGGTTCCCTTATCTCTGATCTAACGGATCGTTTAATCAACCAAATGTGCGGAATCCGTTTGGTTAGCGATTATTGAACGAATAAACAAACACACGATTTCTATAATGTTTTCTTTGTATTCACAATTGAGTATAAACGTTACAAGCTTTTCTCCTCTCTCTCTCTCACACAAAAACGCCTCACTTTGTCTCTCTCAATTTACCAACGACCAACCATAAAACTGAAACATAACTCCTTATTTATAGGCTGTCCAAACCCTATAGCGACACTAGCTAAGTGTCGCTATATGCGACACTTGCTTAGTGTCGCATAAACACTAATTTGTGTATATTCTCTATTTCACTATTCGTTTACAGACTCGCATATACACACTAAACATTATACATACGCGAACTAATTGACTTTAACGATTACAAACGTTTGACCAACTGACTGACACACAAAATGCACCAACACTAATAATGATAATGATAATAATATCACATCAAGGGTTATTCAGACAAATGTAAAGTTCTGTAATTTAATCTAGTATTTTGAAAGTTTGAGTAACACGAAGCAAAAACATATAAACATATATAGTAGATGGTGACTTAAGACTTGAACATATTAGAAACAACCCAACCACCCATGTTGTCTTTTATTTGTTAATTTTAATCACACTAATGTACTTAATATAATATTCTCAACTTACTTCCGCTAAATTCAAATAACTTACTATTCATATTTGTTTGAAAAATGATAAATACTTAGTGATAAAGTATATATTAAGGTGTATATAACGTATGGGTCAAATTTAGCTATTGAATTTTTTTTTTGTCATATCACATATAACAATTTTAGAGATTAATATATTTTAAAGAAAAAGTTTATTAAAACTTTTGTAAGGTAAATAATATATATATATATATATATATATATATATATATATATATATATATATATATATATATAAAAGAGTAGACAAAGACACCAAGATGATAAGAATACGACATCGGTAAAATTAAGTCACCAAACTTAGCCTCCAACTTAGTTACTAATAATCCAACTATCATTTTCATTTGATATTTCATTAAGAATGTAATTTACCATTAAGAGTAATTTTTTTTAAAAAAAAAAAAACAAAAGGACAAAAAACATAGTATTCATAATTTTTATTTTATCTTTCATTTATAGAATAATTTATCATTAATATTAAAAAAAATTAAATCAAAAAAAGACAAACAAAATACTTTTCATTTAAAAATAATTTATCATTAATATTAAATTTTTCTAAATCACAAAAGACAAACAAAATACTAATTTTTTTAAATCACAAAAAAACAAACAACATACTATTCATAACTAGTCCAAAATTAATATTATATGATAATAGATAATTACAATCAATGTTATTTATCCATAAATATAAATCATAGAAGATAAACTACTTACTATTCATAAGTGTTTATCAATTGATATTAAGAGATAATTACAATCAAATTATTTACCCATAAATATAAATCACAAAAGATAAATCACTTACTAATAATTATATCACAACAGACAAAACACTTACAAATTATAAGTGTTTGTCAATTGATATTAGGAGATAAACACTTGCTTATAATTAAATCACAAAAGATAACTCACTTGCTATCTCTGAGTGTTTGTCGATCAATTGATATTAAAAGATAATTACACTCAAAATTATTTTTTCATAAATATAAATAACAAAAGACAAATCACCTATTATTCACGAGTATATGCCAATTGATATTAAGGGATGATTCATTACAAATATATATAAGGGAACAAAGTTTTAATATTGATGTTCCTCTAAAATTTGAATCCTTTCAAACTCATTTTCAATATTATAGGAATGTGACAAATACTATAAGTTAAAAATAACCCCGAATTTTAAGATATATATTTTGCATAAGATAAGTATAATCTCATCAATTTGTTTTATTATTTTATTTTAATTTTCAACGGTAAAGAAAATTTAATAAAATAAACTAGCAAGTACAAAATACAACCATGACTTAAAAGCGATGCATCAAACCCAATAGTACGAAAGACCTCTAAAACCATAACACAGTTTATAGGGATGCTAGCTTATACAACACCTTGCCAAAATCCTCGAACCCTAAAATTTAGCTCTTGAAACTGTAACACCTCCAAATTCGTTGATTGTGGTTAGCGGAAGCATTGGCATAAGCTGGGGGTGCCACAATAACAATGTACATGCATACGTATCAAAGCATATGATTACAACAAAACATATATATATTAAGATGCCAAAAGTATTAGTTACAAAGTTTACGATTCATCGAATCGTATAAGTTTGAAAAGTAATTAAGTTACAAAAGTAGATTCCGTAAATATGACTAAACAGTTTAGTTATATAAAAGAAATCCTGTTGTCAAAAGTTGGCATCCTATTCCTTCGTGAGTCACCTATGTTCCATGCATGTTGAAGGTTCTTACGTGCAGCTAATTCCCTGAAAAACATAGTCTAAGTCAACAACGAGGTTGAGTGAATTCACAGGTTTTATGTTTGCAATAGTTGAATCAAGTTTGTAAGCACAGTTGTTAAAATAAATACGTTCACAAATAGTTATTGCCATAATAGTTAAGTAAACGTTTTGTGGAATGTTATCCAAATATAGTTCGGTTGGGATGTTGCCCAAAATACAGTTTGCGTGGGATGTTACCCAAAATACCGTTTACGTGGGATGTTACCCAAAATACAGTTTGCAATACGTTGTTGGTCGTTCTCCAGCATTTCCAAAACAGTACCGGTCGTTCTCCGGTCTAAATACGCACGGGTCGTTCTCTCATCCAACTCGGCCATTCGTTCTCTGGCAATAAATACTGCTGGTCGTTCTCCAGTGAAACACAGTACCGGTCATTCTCCGGTCAAAAAACGCACGAGTCGTTCTCCCGTCCACTTGTCCAGTCGTTCTCTGGCACTAAATACGTTGCTGGTCGTTCTCCAGCGTTTACATAAAAAGTACCGGTCGTTCTCCGGTTTACCAAATAAGTTTTATCACGTTTATAGTATGAAAATGTTGTTTCATAAATACCAGTTTTGTTATAAGGGTTCAACAGTTCAAGTACTCAAATCGTGCGAGTAAACAAATATGATAAACAATCATGTAAGCAAAAGTAGTTATGGCAATCAGTAAAGCAGTCCACTATGTTTTTCACCCCTGTTCAAAAGTAGTAAAGCAGTAAAAGTAGGGGCTGTGAACTCACCTGTTGAGCTAAGTAAAGTACGAGTGCTAGCAAAGCCTAAAGCCCGAGTCTAGTCCGAAACCTCCTAACGTCCTAAACGTATGAGATTTAATAAGTATGTGGAGGTCTAAGTTTAACCATCCATGCTAGTGTTCGTACAACCAAATTATGTCCAAGTGTTTGTACGATGTTTATGTTTGAAGTTTTGAAAATGTATACGACTCGTTGGTGATAGTTTGAAATCGACATTTCAATATTATAAGTGTGTTTGTAATGTTTATAAAGTTCGTGTATCGTATTGTATGTAAATATTCATTTCCGGTTAAGTTCGACACTTAGTGAAGAAAAAAAAAGATTTGCAAGTTTTGTGTTTTACGCGTCACTTAAGGGCGGCACTTGCTTTGGGGGTAGCGACACTTAGGTAGTGTCGCATAAAATGGTAAGTTCTGAATTATTAGCGTCACTCGAGGAAGTAACGCATATGGGGCGTTACTTAAACAAGTGACGGGTACAACTGTCGGGTCTAAATCAGTATTCGAGTATAAGCGTCACTTAAGCTAGTGACGTATGGAAGTGTCGGGTAGGAGTGTCGGTGTAAGTGTCGGAAAAAGAGGGTTTGTAGCGTCACTTGGCGAAGTGATGCAAAAAGAGGGTTTTATGTGACACTTAGTACGTCACTTCTACACTATTTTGGGTCCCGATGCGTCACTTAAGGCTGTTCGTGAATCGGTTTGTAAAAATGACATTTAAGCTTCGATTTGGACATAATCAGTTGATAAAAACACTAAAACATGGTATATTAAGTATTATAAACACGAGATATCAAAGAAAATTGCAAGATTTAAGAGTTTGCGGGATTGTCGGGATCTTACAAAGTTGTCGTGAGAGAAATCCGAAAAGGTGGTTGCGTAGCCCTCGTTGTCGTGATCGTTTTTCTCTAGAGGAGTTATGTGATTTGAGGTCGTTTCGTGTTAGTTTTCAGTGGTCAAAGTGGGTGGTGGAACTATGTTTAGAGAGAGAGAGATGAGAGGAATGAGGGTAAAGAGGGAGAAAGAGATATGTAGAAATGAAAGAAAGGAGGGGATGAGGAGGGGGTTTTGTCTCTCCTTTTCATCCCCCGTGGTTGCGTTCCGTGTGGTGTTCGTTTCCCCTGATTATTAAATGTTATAATATTTTAAATAGGAAATTTCTAAGTTCTAATTAATTTATTTAGTTTATACAAGTTTAACTTTATTTTGTTCCAGTTTTACGGATATGTTTTGTCGCGCAGAATATGTTTTTGTTTGATACGAACACCTCGTAAATATTATCGACATAATAATATTATTTAATAATTTCATTTTATTAAATAATTTTGATCACCAACAGTCATATATTTTTATCGCGTTTGTTCCAATTGTTTTGTACGTAACTATACAAGTTAAGTTTTATGCAATACTACGCGTATTAACTAGTTGAGCTTTGATAAACTTACCTCTAAAATGTGTTGTGAATACACTCAAAGCTAGGGAATTAGCCTAAAATGCAAATGTTTAGTGTACGTAATCGCGGTTAACTTTGTGGGGTGTTACATTCTCCCCATGTTAGAGAAATCTCGTCCCGAGATTTAAAATCAAGTCGGAACGCCCGTCGCGTATGTTTTCCGAAAAGTGACGTCGTTAATAATAATAATAGTTTGCGTGACACTTTATGTTGCCACTAAGTTCTAACGGTTCATGTATACCCGCGGTATAGTTTGATAAGTGGTGTGTTCGATAAATGGTCAAAGTTTACCAAGCGTTAGGTTTGAATCGACATTCAAATAGTGTAATGTTTAAGCGTAATAGTTTGTTAAAACGTACCAATGTTGGCGTAGGGATCTGGTTGTGCATCCCTTGCCCCTATAATGTATGCGCGTCGGCGCACGTTTTTGGTGTTGGAGAGGCGGTGGTTGTTCTGATTGTTGTTGGCGTTGTTGAGCTGTGGGCACTGATTTCGATGGTGTCCTTGTTCACCACACTCGAAGCACCCATTGTTTGTTCGAGTGGGAGGGTTGGTTTTACATGAATGGGCTCGGTGTCCCCATTGACTGCACTTGCCACAAAGAGAACATTCGCCCTCGTGGTGTCGCCTGCATTTATCACACTTTGGTTTGTTGCCAAGGTAGGGTTTTGATCCAGCTGCGGTGGTGGCAACGTACGCTCGGGTGTTCCCCGGGTTACTGTTTTGCTGACCCTGTCAGTCATGACCCTCACTGTTCCATTTTCGCTTGTTTTGACCTGAATCACCTGCATCAGTACGGTTGGGTTCACTTTTCCCCGTAGTAGTTTTCAGGGTTCCAATAAGGACTGCATCATCTGTCAAGCTTTGAGCCAGATCAATTGCGCTCCTAAAGGTAGTTGGTTTGGAGGACATCACCATGCCTCTGATTTGTGGGGCCAAACCCCTGATGTATCGTTTGATGCGTTCCTTCTCAGGATTCACCATGTGGGCCACAAGACGTGCAAGCTCTTGGAATCTAGTTGTATAACTGGTAATGTCAGCGTCGGTCATTTGGATGTTCCATAGTTCAGTCTCGAGTTTCTGAACCTCATTGGGAGAGCAAAACTCTTCTGTCATCATCTGTTTCAGAGTCTCCCACGAGATGGAGTAAGCAGTTGTGCGTCTGAGGATTTGGACCTGAGAGTTCCACCAGGTTAACGCCTTGTCAGCGAGAGTACACGTGGCGTATTTCACCATGTTGTTGGTAGCGCAGTCGCTGATATCGAAGACCAATTCCATTTTCTCGATCCAGTGAATTAGGCCAATGGCCCCTTCAGTCCCGGTGATGGTGCTCGGTTTGCAGGCCTGGAAAGTTTTGTAAGAACACCCTTGTTGGGTATTCGCAGGTGTTTTGCTGTTGACGGGAGTGGTTCCACTGTTGTGCACCACGTTATCACGATTGTGGCTTGCCTCATACTGGGCAATTGCTTCTGCCACACGTCGTTCGATGATTTGTTCGGTGGTTTCAACGACTGTAGGTTCCCGTACCGAACCTAATCAGATCGTCACCTCAATTGAATGTGCGGAATACAAACAATCTAGTAATGAATGTTTAATCAATCGAACACACAATTAATATAAGCTTTTGTATGTATTAACAATTGATTAACGAAGCTTTACAAACATCAACTCTGTCTCTCTCTCTCTCTGACTACGCCTCTCTCTCTCACTCTCTTGGGTTTGATCAACCTTCAACTGAAACCCTACAACTCTATTTATAGGTTGTCTAGACCTACTAGCGAAACAGCCATTGCGTCGCTAAACTAACCCTTGCGACACAAGCTCTGTGTCCCATGACTAATATTCTATGTATATTATATTTCGTTTACAGAGTCGAATATACACATTAATCACATCACATACTAAGACTAATTGACTTTGACAATTACAAACGTTGACCAAGTGACTAACACACAAAATGCACCAACAAACTCCCCCATGTCAGCAGCTTGGTCAAATCAGCTTCAATTAGTCTTCACCAACAAACTCCTTCATGTCTTCAACAATCAGAAACTCCCCCATTGAGATAGCATGGTCTTCAAAAAAATCTTGATGTCCTGATTCATGTGACTGACACACATTTATCATACAATAAGATCTTCAAACTCTGTGACCATCTCTCAATCATCATCAGCTTCTCCAATAGAATTTATCTTCAGTCTTTGGAGAATAACCAACATCCTTTACATCTATTTGACTTGAACAAGATATATGATATTGAAGAAAATAATATAACAATAAAATCTTTTTTTTTTCTTTAATAAACAAAAGGCAAAGAATACCTAAAAAATAAATAAATTGGGGGGTAGGATTGTTTTAGATCTGGTTAGAGATCATATCAGGCCAACATGCAATTATTAGGAGCTAGTAAGTGTTATTTCGATTATCAGTATATTTGTCCACTTTAAATTTACTTAGCATATTTAGAACACCTTTTATAAATATTATTTCAAGATGATTACTGGTATTGTTTGACCACCTAAACATGTTACATCCGTGTCTATGAACGATTCTATGAATATTTATCTATGGTCCCCACTATAGACATACCCCTGTAATTTAGACAAGAACATAACTTCCAAGATAGATATAATAGAGGAATATCAATTTTAAGAGTCAAGCCAGCGGTGACAGGTCTGTACAAACGTACAATAAAGTGACATAGCTTGATTCAGGTGTAAGCAAAACCAGACTTGATCAAACCATTTTGGCGACCTTGTTAGGTATCTTTTGATTTAAGACTTTTTCAAGTTTATTGACTTGCGTTTGCTTAACTTTTAAGTATATACAAATTGAGACCAGGTCTGTACTTACGTACAACAGAGGAAACAATCAATATATACCCCCAAATGATTTCATATTATAAACTTAAATAGAAATATGCCAAGCTATATTAAGGAATTAAGATATTTAGTCATACATCACAGGGAGTTCACCACACGATAATAGACATGTATTAGTATTACTTGTTAATAGCTCAAAGACCGGTGTGTATCATGCCTACCAATACATCATATGATGAAGCTAATGTTTATAAAAGCTATTTTAAACATGCCAGATAAACCTACTGACGCATAGAACATAAACCTTAAAATTTTCATTTTGTGCATGTCATCTGATGTACAATCATTTCCCATGTTGTTTACAAACACAATCCAATATCTTTTTGAGGAATAAGAATCTTGCTGTTCACATTTTTGATCCAAATAATCAGAATTTTAATTACTCCCCCTGAACAGCAAATCCTTTTCAAAAATCCAATTCAAAGGTACTCCCTTTAAACATTAAACATATTTTTGTAATTTTTTGATTTAAGTATTTCGCAACATTGCATTTCTTTGATACTAAAAAGTACAAAGAATGGCTGTTGCAAAACTAATAAATAAAAAAATAAAAATTCCAAAATAAAAGTTTCAAAATCACATATCAAGTCAAATTAAATGCGTTTTTAGCACTTTAACCACCTGAACTTCAGAAATTTTATCATTCCAGTCACCATTCTTCCCACAATATCCATATCCATGGAGTCACTAAAAAATATTGGCTAACAAGAAACTCACTGCATCACCACAAACAATCAAACATTAAAGTTTATGGGACACCCAAGCCTTGATAAACTTGGGTTGTCCATAATCGTCCATAATCATCACATCTATGAGTTTATGATATTTTAAAAACTCAGTTGATTTCATAGATGTGTTGTTTGTGGATTTTGGTTTCCAAACCTGTTTTGGTTCGGATGATTTGTTTTCAACAATGTTGTGATGTTGAACTTGAGGTCTACTAGGCACAAATTTGTTTACTCTAGCCATAGGTTGTGGAGAGTTTGATGCACAACTAGATACAGACGAATACGAACGACGCCTTGAAAAAGAATTCTTAAAAGAATATGTTCTTGGCATCCCTCTACCAAACATATCTAGGGATAATAACCTACAATCCCTAATAATATAGCCCTGTTTACCAAAATGAAAACAAGAACGTCTCTCAACATAAGATTGATTCCAATGAGTTCCCTCAAATCGTTTCGATGGAGGACAATACATAGAAGGTCTATTAATAGGAACATTTGTTGAACATGCACTTTTAGGTGAACATATTGAAGTAGATGTTCCTGAGGTTGAGTTAGTAGATTTAGAATCCATTTTAACATTTTTAACTTTGAAAGATTCATTATCAACTTTAGCTTTGCCTTTGCATTTAAAATAGTCTGGTTTGACAGTTATTTTCTCAACCTTAATGGTAGACACTTCAGGTATAACTTCTACCACAACAACCTCTTCAACACTGACTGGAGGTTTATTTTCAGCTTTAACAAATGTAGGCTTAACAAGCTCGGCCTGTTTAACTTGCTCATTAACTGGCACATTAACAGAATTTGTGTCTACATTTGAGGAAGAAGGCACAAAGTCTTTGATTGCATCCTTAACAGGCATTGGAAGATAGTGCATAGGAGGAGGTACATGATTATAGCCAATACCTGCCTTGCTTTTTGTATCAGTCCTTTGCTTATCAAGTATGTGATCAAATATCATGTTTGTAACACCCCGCAATTTCAACAAATTATAAACGTTAATTGCACGCACTTTTAGGCTAATTCCCTAACTTAGAGTGAATTCACAACACATTTATAGATAAGTCTAGCAAAACCCAACTAGTTAATACGCGTAGTATTACTTATTCATAGTTAGTGGTAATTATGTACAGAGCAATTTAAATAACGCGACAAAAATATACGACTGTTGGTAAATAAAATTAATTAATAATGTGAAATTATTAGCTAATATTAACGTCTATTAAATATTATTTTGATAATATTTAACAAGTATTTCATAAACTGAAACAAACTCAAGACATTTCTGTAACAAACCAAGTTATAATTTTACAACTGAGTTAAATTACTTTTGTAAAAATATCTCAACTAAAATATATCCTAAAATGTATTTAAAATTTACCAATTTAAAATAAACTAGTATTTAACGATCGGGTAAATGAACACGGGTCAAATACCACCAATTTGGGACAAAAACCACCTCCCTTTTTCCTTTGACAAAATCGGCCCAAACCCCCCACCCATCGCACTTTCTCCATTTTCATCTCATTTCTCTAAAAACACACATAAACACCAACTCATTTTCTCTCAAAATCACTCATCAAAAATCATCAAATCACCACCCATTTCCTTGTATTTTCGAACCAACAACAAAACTCATCACCAACTTTATCTTCAAGATTCAAGCTCAAGAACACCATTTTCATCACCTTTTTCATCCACTCACCTAACTTTCAGATTTCACTCGATTTGGTATGAAAAATCACTTTTCTTTCACTTTTCCTTTGTTATTATAGTGTACAAACATGTTACAAGTCATTATATGAAAGATCTAAACGTTTTTGGGTTGAAAAATTAAGATTTTCGTCAGACAGCTCGTTGTGTCGCACGAGACCGAAAAAAGTAGTGCGACACAAGCTTTTGTGTCGCAGTACCATTTTTACGTTGCACTATGCGACATAACGTCTTATGTCGCAGAACCATTTCTACGTCGCACTATGCGACGCAACGGCATATGTCGCATAAATCTCCCTATGTCGCATACTTGCAACACAACTACTTATGTCGCAGCATTTGCGAAACAAATGCTTACGTCGCATTAAATTGCGGATGTCGCAGGAATGCGAGACAAACCCTTGTGTCGCATAAAACAGAATCTTTACAAGTGATTTTGCACTAAGTGTCGAACTTAACCGGAAATGAATATTTACATACGATACGATACACGAACTTTATAAACATTACAAACACACTTATAATATTGAAATGTCGATTTCAAACTATCACCAACGAGTCGTATACATTTTCAAAACTTCAAACATAATCCTCGAACAAACACTTGGACATAACTTGGTTATACGAACACTAGCATGGATGGTAAACTTAGACCTCCACGTACTCATTAAATCTCATATGTTTAGGGCGTTAGGAGATTTCGACTAGACTTCTTGGGCTTTAGGCTTTGCTAGCACTCGAACATACTCAACTCAACAGGTGAGTTCACAGCCCCTACTTTTACTGCTTTACTACTTTCGAACAGGGGTGGAAAACATACTTGTTTACTCAAACGATTTGAGTACTTTGAAATGTTGAACCCTTACAACAAAACTGGTATTTATGGAACAACATTTTCATACTATAAATGTGATAAAACTCGGTTGGTAAACCGGAGAACGACCGGTACTTTTTATGTAAATGCTGGAGAACGACCAGCAACGTATTTTAGTGCCAGAGAACGACTGGCCAAGTGGACGGGTGAATGACCCGTGCGTCTTTTGACCGGAGAACGACCGGTACTTTTTATGTAAACGCTGGAGAACGACCAACAACGTATTTTAGTACCAGAGAACGACTGACCAAGTGAACGGAAGAACGACCCGTGCGTCTTTTGACCGGAGAATGACCAGCAGTGTTTAGTGCCAGAGAACGACTGGCCGAGTTGGATGGGAGAACGACCCGTGCGTCTTTTGACCGGAGAACGACCGGTGCTGTTTTGGAAACGCTGGAGAACGACCAACAACGTATTACAACCTGTATTTTAGGTAACATCCCACGTAAATGGTATTTTGGGTAACATCCCACGTAAACAGTATTTTGGGTAACATCCCACGCAAACTGTATTTTGGGAAACATCCCAACCGAACTATATTTGGATAACATTCCACAAACGTTTAATTAACTATTATGGCAATAACTTCGTGAACGTATTTGTTTCAACAACCGTGCTTACAAACTTGATTCAACTATTGCAAACATAAAAACCTGTGAATTCACTCAACCTCGTTGTTGACTTTTACTATGTTTTTCAGGGAATTAGCTGCATGTAAGACATCCTACACATATGAAATGTAGGCGACCCCCGAAGGAATAAGATGCCAAATTTTGACAACTGGATTTCTTGTATACAACTAAGCTGTTTAGTCATATTTACGAAATCTACTTTTGTAACTTAATTACTTTTCAACTTATACGATTCGATGTATCGTAAACTTTGTAACTATTACTTTTGGCATCTTAATATATTATGTTTTGTTGTAATCATAAGCTCTGATACGTATGCATGTACGGTGTATTATGGCACTCCCCATACTTAACTAAATGCTTCCGCTAAACTAAATCAACGAATTTGGGGGTGTTACAATGTTTGACGTAGCAAAATTTGACATTTTTCGTTTAAGATCATCAGTTTAAGATTTAGAGTCAGCAAGCTCTTTGTTAAGCAAAGAAATTTCTTTCAAATAACTATCTATTTCATCTTGTTGACTATAGATTTTAGCTTTGAATGCTTGAGACTCATCTTGATAGGCTTTGAATTTCTTTTCATAAGTTAATTCATTTTCTTTCAAAACCTTATTAGCCTCTGTCAAATTTTCGAGATTTGATCGCAAGGTTTCAATGTTATCTTTGTACCTGTTGTTAGAACCTGTTAATTGAATGCAAGATAAACATGTAAATGCATCAGAATCAACCTCTTTTGTTTGAGCCACAAATGCACTATGTTGAAGTTCTTCTTCCTTGTTATAGCCACCGCAGCGCTTTTCGATGGCAGCCCAAAGATCATACGCATTTTTGTGATGCTTAAACAACTGTAAGATCTCCAATGATAAAGATCCTTTAGTTGCTTTGAAAGTCTTCCATTCATCATCCCATGCTTTACGTTCTTTGAAAGTCACTGATTTATATGATTTTGCAGTTCGTGTTCCTTCCCTAACTGGCATTTCATATCTCTCAGTCAATGGAATCCATATGTCTGGATCATTAGCAGAGATGTAGGCCTCAAAATCTCTTCTCCAGCTTGAGTATTTGGTGTTTTGGGTGAACATCGGAAGGTTATTGCGAACACTATGCAGGAGCGACATCTTTTAATCAAGAACTTTAGCAAAACACAGACAACCAGATTTTCCCACCAAAATTTGGTTTGAAAATATTGAAAATTGGGCGAGCACAACTAAACTTTTCTCAAACTAGAATTATGAACTTCGAAGCTCAAAAACAAAATTTGGTACTACAATTTTTTTTCGGGAATTTCCCGCCAAAAATTCAACGGAAAACGTCCAAAAATATCCGGGTAAAATGAAACTTTTTCCATACTAAAATTGAACACTTTTAAGCCTATGAACAAAATTTGAAAACACAAAAAATTTCGCGACTTTTTCCAGACTTTTCCCGCGAAACTTTTTTTTTTTTTTACCCTTGGCAAGGATTAGCGACACAAAGGTTGTGTCGCAGTTCGGAAACTCCAAATTAGCGACATAAATACTTGTGTCGCAGCTTATGTCGCCTAATCAAAAGCTTATGTCGCAAATGTATGTCGCGAACTTGTGTCGCACTTTGAAAACCCTAATTAGCGACACAAAGCTTATGTCGCAGGTTGTGTCGCAAAACGGCGCTGGGCAGATTCCAAAATCCTAAAATCGAAAATTTTCGAAACCCTTAGGATTTACGAAGAACGAACGACGAACAAACCTAGAAAAACTCTTCAGAAAACGAAATCTTCAAGCAAACTAACCCAGAAACGAAGATTAATCAATAAAACCTTCGCGAATCAAACCGAAAATGTTCAAATCACAATCCGAAACCGTTGAATAACCGATTCACGGCTCTGATACCATTTGTAGATTCCCGTACCGGACCTAATCAGATCGTCACCTCAAATGAATGCGCGGAATACAAACAATCTAGTAATGAACGTTTAATCAATCAAACACACAATTAATATAAGCTTTTGTATGTATTAACAATTGATTAATGAAGCTTTACAAACACAAACTCTGTCTCTCGCTCTGACTACGCCTCTCTCTCACTCTCTAGGGTTTGATCAACCTTCAACTGAAACCCTACAACTCTATTTATAGGCTGTCTAGACCTACTAGCGACACAACCATTGTGTCGCTAAACTAACCCTTGCGATACAAGCTCTGTGTCGCATGACTAATATTCTATGTATATTATATTTCGTTTATAGACTCGAATATACACATTAATCACATCACATACTAAGACTAATTGACTTTGACAATTACAAACGTTGACCAAGTGACTGACACACAAAATGCACCAATAACGACAGGAGGTGTAGGTGCTTGGCGACTGTTTCAGGTCTTTCTTTGTTTAGGCGGCATGATGACGTTCTGTGATGAAGGAATGCAGAAGTCAATACCAATGAAAAGGATGTGAAGAATAAAGTTTCACATATTTTTAGTTACAAATAATTAAAAAGGATTGACAAGATCCCCATCACGTATCTTGCGACTATGAAACGCCCATATGTACTTAGTATAATATAATCACGTTTGCCAGACGTCATTATATGATGCTAAATACATACTTCTTTTCATCAACCACTTAATACGATCAGGTTCAAATGAGATCAGAGTGAGTTTGAACGAATCGGATGTAGCACGGTTCAATTAATGGGTTACGCGTATCGATGTGTCGTAACGATAGTCAGACGTATGCAATTGTATGTATGCACGTTCGTTCTAGCCAAGGCTATAGTCTAGGTCTCTAAGGTCTCTAAGTCACCTAAGAAATCTAGTTCGCTATAACCAATGGCTCTGATACCAATCTGTAACACCCCCAAATTCGTTGATTGTACATGCATACGTATCAGAGCATATGATTGCTGTAGGACCCCTGTAACGGACCTAATCGAATCCCTAACAATCAATCGTAGTGCGGAATCCCACGATTGATAACCAAAACGTTAAACAGATAAACAACAAATCAAACACAAAGTATATGAATTATATACCAATAATCGATCAGCTTATATTAATTATATCAAAGACAATACACTTTCTGATCTCACAAATTCGTCAACCTTAATCAATGAGCCGTAAATGTCTATTTATACTAAACCTAATTTGACCTTTGCGACACAAGTTGTGTCGCCAAGCCGACTCATGCGACACAAGATGTGTCGCCAGGTTGACTATTGCGACACAAATACCTTGTGTCGCCAAAACACAAAATGCAATTAAGACAAACTTTATTAACTAACTTAATTACATATCAAACGCATTACAGACTTAGACCAACTGACAGACACACTAAAATGCACCAACAAACTCCCCCGTGTCTTCAGCTTGGTCTTTAAAATTTCTTCAATTACGCCCAGCCTGTAGGAAACCTGCCTCCAGCATGAATCCCATGCGTAACACATACAGTCACCACTTTTTGGAATTGTCTAGCTAGAATCGAATTCACAACATTTCTTACATTGAAGCGAATTGGATTATCAAACAACTTCCTCAAGTCTTTCTGTGACAAATTAATCAAGCTCATAGGATCAAAAACCTTAAATTGAGCTTTCTTCAACCCATAAAGCGAAGTTCTTTCAGGATGCTCAGATTCTGGAACAAAAATAAACACAGCTTCGCCTGTATGGGGATCGAGTTCCCAATAATGAAATCTTCTTAGAAAGTTAAAAGGAACTGTCTCCAATGGTATCTCAGTTAAACAATCAGCTGGTGGATAACGCATTTTGCAAATTGGCTGCATTGTAACTGGATCAAGTTTCTTTTTGTATATGAATCTCTTACCAAGCGTCGGTTTGATAAAATTATATCTTTTGCTCTTCACTTCACGACGCAAAACCGTTTGTACAAAATCAGCTCTTGAATCCCTAGTTGGATTTATCAGTTCCAGTTGAGCTAGACGATTTATTTCTCCCTTTGGCAATGTACTCAGCTTCTTAAATGATCTTTTGAAATACTGAATGCCATCGCTCCTTTTAATCATGAAAATACCTTTATAGGTTTTCCAGCTTTTAATAATTCCTGTATAATTCCCACTAATCTTATATGTCTTGCAAGTAACGGGAACATATACATCAGGAATAAAGCTTATCACAGGCCTCTCAGAGGTCGAAGTGGATGTAGTATCAGAAGCCGATGTAGTTTCTGGAACAGTTTGCGAAGTTCCAGCTGGCTCTGTTTCATCTTCCGAAGAATCAGTCTCGATTGTAGGAGCATCGTCATAGAATTCATCAGGACGCATTTCCTCTTCTTCAATCTCAACATCATCATTTGTTTCGAATTCAGGTTCAGATTCCTGATTTACCTCATTGACCATTTGCTGAATAAAAGATAGATTAGCATTTGAAAAGTCTACAGCTAATGGTCTTGGTTGACCTGGAATGTCATCAACAGAGAAATAATCCAAACGAAGAGATTCATTACTATCAAAAAGATTTACATTTTCATCTACATTATCTGTCTGTGTTCCGGCTGAAGCCCTAGATGTTGTTTCTGTGGCACGCAGGCCTGACTCCCCCAAAACGACAGCTAGGGATTCTAGTTCTAACACCCTAGTATTCAAAGTAGGGACCAAAGCTGCTTGTTCTTCCAAAACTTTAATTTGAGCAGCCTGAACTTCCAACACCGATGCCTGAGACTGAAGCAATTTAGCTTGATGATCCATAGTCTGCTGCATCTGATCCATTCTTTTCATCAATTCCTCAACAACCGAGGGCAAAGGTTGAATGGGAACCTCAACACGGGGAATGTCAACCCGTGGTCTCGAAGACGACGTAGAAGTACGACGAATAGACTGAGGTGGAACCCAGTCTTCATCATCAAGATCGGCACTTCTTGGTTGTTTGCCCAGATCAGGGCGAACATAACTCGAACCAGCACGAATACGACGTTGTATTCTTTTGTACCGACGAGGATCAAAACGTTGAATATTTCTCAACGCATCTCCGGAGGGGATATCCCTTGGAGAAGTCTCAGGAGTAGAACCTCCATCTGAATCTTCAGTAACTGGAACATCAGAATTAGGCTGAGCAGCCTGTTCTCCAGTTTGGAAATCCTCAATTTCCTGTAACAGATCATCGACCTGTATTTGAGCATCATGGAGGTGTAATTCCTTCTCCTGAATTCCCTGCCCAAGTGCAGGCAAAACATCCATAAAACCATCATCGGGCGGTGCAACATAAGCTTCATTGATGATGTGCCCAAATAACGGAAAGTTGCTATTCGCGTTCACACCAGCCGCACAAACCGTCCAGATTCGGACGTTCATGGGAGTAGGTCGTAAGCGTTCGCAAGCATTCTGAGGATGGCCAGGAAGCTGACTATCAAGAAACAGCTGAATGAAACGTGGATATAAATTCCAACGCTTATCCCCGGCGTTAAGATTATCCACCATAGCCCGAAAGATGTAACCAGAAAAGTTAAAGGGCTTATTGTAGATTAAAGCCAACATAGCAGAAGCCGTAGAGTGACTAATGCCATCAAATCTAGCCTTACGAGGAGAAAGGCAAACGATAATAACATGCATCAAGTATCGCCAGACCTTAGGCAGGTTCGCCTTGCGATATTGGTCGTTGGGTACTCCTGGATATCCAAGACGTGTCATAGCCCCGGCAATAAACTCATTGCCAAAAAGAGTAGGCATCTCTGTAGTATCTCCGAAGTGAAAGAAATCCCGAATGACCTGCTCAGAGATAATAAGTTGACGATCTCCAACAGTATAAATAATTCTGGTGAATGGCAGGTCGGAGTTGATCACTGCGTTTTCCCAAAAATGAGCCACCTGATCCTTGTAGATTGTGGTTGTTGCAGTAATAGCAGTATAGATGCGAGAGCGGCGTAGGAATTCCACCATTGGCCTATATGATGCAGCCGTATCCTTTGAAGCATCCAAGAATGCCACAATGTTGTGACGTGGCTCCCATAAAATATCAGCGTCTGCCATTACTGTGTAAACAGTAGAGATAAAACTTGCAAACAGTTAGCGTTAGCAGATTTAATCAAAACACACAAATCAGTTTGTTACCAAATGCAACACAAAGAATTGTGGCGCAGAAAATCTGCGACATAATAAGAATGTGTCGCTTAGGGAACAAAATTGATTTTAGAAAGTTAGCGACATAAAGAATTGTGTCGCTTAAAATTAATGCGACGGACAAAGTTATGTCGCAGTGGGCAATGTAGTCGAATAGGCGACATAATGAGTTATGTCGCAGCAAGCAAGCGACATAAAACAATTGTGTCGCAAAAATGATGCGACATAAAAGATGCGTCGCATAACAGTGTGCAAATTCACATAAATAATACTCAAAGAGATAAAATTCGCACAAAATAAGGGTTTCATTGATAATTAAGAGTAATACATAGTTATGATTACAAATAATCACATTTCTAAACCCTAAACCCTAAACCTAAATAGTATCCTCAGATACAATTAATACAAAGAAAACCAAGATTCAAGACAAGGCCAAGCTAAGATCCAGGACAAAAAGCCAAGATTCAAGACAAATGGCCAAGATTCAAGACAAGGTCAGGCTAAGATCCAGGATAGTGAGGGGATCCCACCAGACCACCAAAAAAGAGAGGTAGCCGATCAAGCAAGAGTGATATCACGACACCTTAATGCACATAAGCTTCCACGACCGTAAGAAAATCCTCGTAGTCGCGGAAGTGCAAGACATGATAGTCTTTGGGCAGAAGCAGTGAATACAGGAGTGTATAACACCGTTGTCCTGAACGAAGTCACCTGCCATGGCTATACCATAATTGGACACAAGTGAGAAATAGGCTAAGGTAAATTAAGCGACATAGGATATGTCACAAGAACATTTGGCGACATAAAAGTTATGGCGCACGAGAGTATTTAGCGACATAAAAGTTATGGTAAATTAAGTTATGGTAAATTAAGTGAGGTATTTATACCTCTGCCCTACCTAGCGACATAAAATGGCGACATAGAAGGCGACATAAGTTATGTCGCAAAACAGAACTCGTGTCGCAGTGCCCAGAAAACTTGATTTTTAATTTCAAGTTTTGGAACCCGATGGAAGAGTAACTAGTTGGACTTGTGAAAAATAAATATACAAACAGAAAAAGTAAAAGTAAAAGTAAAAATAAAAATTAAACAGAAAACGTAAATTAATTTTCTTTCTGATGACGTAGTTATTTTGTCTGCTAAGGGATCATATTAGAATAACATGCAATTATTAGTAAATTGAAAGTGTTATCTCGATTATCAGTATACCTAACCTCTTGAAATTTACGTAGCATATTTAGAACACCTTTAATAAATATCATTTCAAGATGATTACCGATATTGTTTGACCACCTAAACATGTTACATTTACAGCTATGAGCAAAACTTTTATTGTTATTATGAATAATTATCTGTGGTCCCCACCATAGATATACTCCTATAATTTAGACAAGAACATAATTTCCAAGATAGATAAAATAGAGGAAAGTGATTTTTAAGAATCAAGTCAGCGGTGACAGGTCTGTACAAACGTACAACAAAGCGACATAGCTTGATTCAGGTGTAAGCAAAACCAGACTTGGTCAAACCATTTTGGCGACCTTGTGAGGTATCTTATGATTTAAGACTTTTTCAAGTTCTATGACTTGCGTTTGCTTAACTTTTAAGTATATACAACTTGAGACCAGGTCTGTACTTACGTACAACAGAGGAAACAAGAAGTATATACCCCCAAAGTATTTCATACTTTAAGCTAAAATGGAAGTTTGCCAAGCTATATTAAGGAATTAAGATACTAAATCATACATCACAAGATGTTGACCACATGATAATAGACATGTATTAGACTGACGTGTTAATTGCTCAAAGACTAGTGTAACATGCCTACCAGTACATCATAAGATGAATCTAATATTTATGAAAGCTGTGGTGAATATGCTAGATAAACCTACTGATACATCAAGGATAAAGCTTTAAAATTTTCATTTTGTGCATGCACCCTAATGTACTATCATTTCCCTAGTTGTTTACAGACACAACTAAACGTCTTTTTACAAATGTTGCAATGATGCATTTCTTAAATACTAAAGAGTATAAAGAATGGCTATTGCTCGTGTTTTTTTTTTTTTTTTTTAACCAAAAGATAGTCCAAGTCTAAAGAGTTACTTCTTAAGCTGAAAGAAGCGCAAACCAATCATGTTGACCAGTTCATCAAATCGGGCACGAGAAAAGGCCTTAGTGAATAGATCAGCATTCTGTTTAAGGGTATCTATATGGACGAGGTCTATCAAGTGTTTCTCATAGCAATCCCGTATAAAGTGAAATCTAAGTTCTATATGCTTAGTTCTAGAGTGCTGTACGGGATTGCGTGTAATTGAAATAGCAGCAGTATTATCAATATGTAAAGGAGTCATAGTAAGAAGTAACCCGTAATCGCGCAATTGATGCTGAATCCACAAAACCTGGGAACAGCAACTAGCAGCAGCAACGTATTCAGCCTCTGCGGTAGAAGTAGCCACCGTCGTCTGCTTCTTGCATTGCCACGATACCAAACGTGATCCAAGAAACTGGCATCCACCAGTTGTTGACTTCTTATCTATACTACAGCCGCCATGATCAGAATCCGAATAAGCAGTGAGTTCAAACGATTTTTCATTGGAGTACCATAGTCCAAGAGTTGGCCTGTGTTTGAGGTACCCAAAAATTCGCTTTATTGCTTTCATATGAGAAACCTTCGGCCTAGCCTGATATCTAGAGCAGATGGACACAGCAAATACAATGTCCGGCCTGGATGCAGTCAAATACATGAGAGAACCAATCATAGAGCGGTAGTCCTTTTCTTTACAATCCTCGTCATCGATGGCCGGTCCGAGATTATGATTTATTTCAATGGGGGTTCCATAAGTCTTGCAATTAAGCAAGTCATACCTTGTTAACATATCAGTGACATACTTGGACTGATGAATGTAAATTCCTTTGGCAGACTGCTCAACTTGAACACCTAAAAAGAACGTGAGTTCCCCCATTGCACTCATCTCAAATTCAGACTTCATGAGATGTTCGAAGTCTTTGCACATGGAGTCTTTGGTAGATCCAAAAATGATGTCGTCGACATATACTTGTACCAGTAATAAGTCTTCTCCATCCCTTTTAGTGAACAACGTACTATCAATGCTACCTCTTTCGAAACCATTCTTAACTAGATGAGTTGCAAGCCTCTCATACCACAGTCGTGGTGCCTGATGCAAACCATATAATGCCATATTAAGTTTACAGACATATTCTGGATGCAATGGATCTTCAAAACCCGGAGGTTGCTTGACATAAACATCGGTATCAACTTGTCCATACAGAAAAGCGCTCTTTACATCAAGCTGATAAACGATGAACTCTTTGAAGGATGCAAAGGCCAAGAAAATACGAATTGACTCCAGTCTTGCAACAGGAGCGAAAACCTCATCATAGTCCAAACCCTCTACTTGATGAAAACCTTGAACAACAAGCCTTGCTTTGTTTCTAATAACCACTCCTCGATCATCTTTCTTGATTCGGTAAACCCATCGAGTGCCAGTTGGATGTGCACCCTTAGGTAATGGTACTAATTCCCACACATGCAGCTTTTGGAATTGCTGCAGCTCCTCCTGCATTGCTTCAACCCAGTGTGGATCTTTTAGAGCCTCTTCTGTACGTTTTGGCTCCACCTGAGATAAAAAACATGTTTGAACCTCAGCAGAAAGACATGCAAGAGAAGCAGACTCATGAGAGTCTGAAGGGGATGCAGGATTTAATTCTACAGCAACTTGACTTCTTGTCTGAATCCCCTTATCCAAAGGACCTATGATATTCTCTACTGGATGGTCCTTATTAACACGTGAACTAGGAATCTCGTCAGGCACAATAACAGAGTCCAAGTTTGTAAAATCGGCTTCCTGTGCCGATTCAAATTCCCTTGAATTCTCAAGTTGTTCATCTTCATCATCAGATACCGCAGGAACATCGGTATATGTTTCTTGGTTTCTGGTAGATGATTCAGGAACATCAACATCTGGTTGAGAAGGAAGTGGAGTAGCGGAGGCAGTTGGAATCTTAGGTCTAGATGGCTGTGAAGTATTTGAAGATAAATCAAGGCCATGAAGTAATGTGACCACCTGATCAATATCATCATCCTCCTTAGGAAGATTAAAGGAATCAAAAATTGCCTCATAATTAAACAAATGTGCTGGTCCCTTTCCTTCCGGATTATCAGAGTAACGAAAGCATGTGACTTCATAGTGTTCTTCCATACGCTTAGTTGCCAAGTTATACACACGTTTGTTTGGAGAGTTATTTGAAAAACCCAAAAATAAACCTTCACTCGACTTTGCTCCAAACTTAGCAACTTTTTCTTTCGTATACATAATCGTGCAGGGACAACCAAATGGTTCAAGAAACTGTAACGAGGGTTTCCGGTTGTTAAGCAATTCATAGGATGTTTTATCATGTGATTTAACCACAGAAACCCGATTAAGAATGTAACAAGCAGTATTTACTGCTTCAGCCCAAAAAGAAATAGGCAGCTTAGAATTTGCCAACATTGTGCGTGCAGCTTCAATGAGTGTCATGTTTTTGCGTTCAGCAACTCCATTCTGTTGAGGAGTTCGTGCGGCGCTGAATTGATGATCAATGCCTTTTCTTAAATAGTACAGCTCAATTGTTGAATTCTTAAACTCGGTACCATTATCTGATCTCAGTTTCTTAATCGACAGGTTGCATAGGTTCTCTAGTTTGTCAAACAAATAGATGAGAATTTCAGGAACTTCATCCTTAGTAGTTAAGAAATACACCCATGAGAAACGGGAGTAGTCATCAGTCACTACCAAGCAATATTTTGAACCTCCCATACTCTTCTTACTAACAGGTCCAAAGAGATCCATATGCAGTAGCTCCAAAGGACTTGAAACAGAATTGATCACTTTTGACTTATGGGACTTCTTGTGCTGTTTCCCTTTTTGATAGGAAACACAGAGATCGTTGATTCCAAAGGATTGCTTTGGAACGCCACGCACAAGATCATGCTTTACCAGATAATTCATCTTTCGGAAGTGTAGATGACCCATACGTCTGTGCCATAAAAGTGATTCTTTTTCAGGAGCTTTCGAAAGTAGACACGTATGTTGGATTGTTTCAACGGTTTTCATATCTAGAATATACGTGTCTTTTTGCCTAGGTGCCCTCAGTAACACCCATTCCTCAGGAATTACAAATCCTGGTTTCAAGATGCAGCATTCAGTTTTAGTAAATGCTGTAGTGTACTCTTTGTCGCACACTTGTGATACACTGAGCAGGTTGTGAGTAAGCTGCTCCACAAAATTAACTTTTTCAAAACTCACTTGACCATTAGTGAGTGTACCTTGTCCAGTAATAACTCCTCCTTTATCACCGGCAAAAGCAACATATCCCCCATTATAATCCTTGACTTCAGATAACAGAGATAAGTCGCCTGTCATATGTCGCGAGCAACCACTATCAATATACCATCTACTATTTTGAACCGCTTCAGATTGTTGCGACATCAAAAACAAAAAAAATCAATTAGTAAGGGAGACCCAAGCCTTAACAGACTTGGGTAACCCAGTAGCATCATCCACAATGATTACATCAGTCAAAATTTTATCTTTTAACACATCAAAATCATTGCCTGATGAATCATTGTCAGATGAAGAGTCAGAACATGACTCTTTGATCTTCCATACCTTTTGAGGTTTGGATGGTTGCTTGTTAACATTATTGAGCTTATCTTGTTTAAATTTGGTGGGCTCAATATTGTTATCCTTAGAAGTAGTTGGTGGAACTGCAGAACCTCTCATAGATTTTTTTGAAAAACTTTGAGAATTAGAGGTTCGTGCATCTCCCCGTCGACCATACTTCTTAGCAAGCAACGGGCAAAAATTAATCAAATGACCTTGTTTCTTACAATAAAAACAAGATCTTTGCTCAACATTTACAAGAGATTGAGGTTTAAACCGTTGAAGATGACCAAAAATCGGTTGTTCTGAACAAGTACACTTATGTGCACATGCAGAAGTTGAGCCGTGAGATTTGCTTTTATAAGATTTTTTATCAGATTTGAAAGTTTCTGGTTTAGAAATCTCCTTTGGAGGTCCAGCTTTAGCTTTACCTTTCATTTTATAAATCTCCTCATATCCTTCACTAGTGAAGATATGATGGTCATTGGACACACTCTTGTTTTTCAAATAACCGTATTCTTCTTCGGTTATATCCTCAATCTCAATGTCCTCCTTCAAACTAACTGGAGGAATCAACTTAGTAACAGATTTGACAGATTTGGAAACTCTAACAGGCTTAATAAGCTCAGCCTTAGTTTCCGGTTTCTCAATAGGCTTGAATGGTTCAGCCCTGACATCAAGTTTTTTAACTGAGTCAACCTTAGGAGCCTTCAAATTATCAGGCTCACTGGTTGATGCCTTAACTGGCTCAGGCATACTAGCAACAGGTTTATGAGACTCATGCTTAACAATTTCGGCCGTATCATCTTGATGATACTCTGTTGGTGGTGGAACTTGATGAAAACCTAGTCCCTCCTTTCCAACATGAGGCCTACTGATCCTTACTTTAACAGGTTTGACAGGTGTTGTATCTACTTGAGGAACAGTAGGTACAGCATCTTTAATGATTTCTTGCTGAGGCATAGGCAGATAATCTTTTGGAGGTGGGACATGGTGATAACCAAGTCCTGCCTTGCTCTTAGTATCTGTCCTTTGCTTTTGAAGAATTTCATCAAAAACGAGAGAGGATGTCGAAAATTTTGATAATTTTCGATTTAAAGTAAGAACTTCAGCCTGTGAATCAACAAGTTCCTTTTTAACAAAAGTTAACATATCAACATAGCTTCCTATTTCATCTTGTTGTTCAAAAATTTTGGCTTTTAGTTCTTTCTTTTCTTCAAAAATAGCCGTTAGTTTCTTCTCAGATGCCTTATAACTTTCTTTCAACATTTCATTATTTTCTGTTAATTGTGAAATAGTAGTATTAAGGCGTTCGTTATCCTCTCTGCACCTGTTTAACTGATTAGTAAGTTTGATGCATGACACACAAGATAAAGGTTCATCATCTACCTCATGAACCTCAGCCATTAACGCAGTATTCTCGTCTTCATCATCAGCTGCATCTGACCAGCTGTTGTCCCATGGAGTTTCCGTCAGCATTAATGCAGCTGATACCATGGCTTTCTCTTCAGCCTTACTTGGTGAAGGTTTGGTAAGACCAGAAGATGGAGTCTTATTAGTCTTTTCACATTCAAGAGCAAAGTGTCCATAGTTCTGACACTTATAGCACCTCACCTTCCCTTTATTAAAACCGATTCCTTTTTCACCAGGATTATTCACAGACGTTCTACCGGTTTTCTGCAAAAAATTCTTCACTCTCCTCGTCAGCATAGCCATATTCCATTTTAAATCCAACCTCTCCAATTCTTCTTGATCAATTTGACCAAAATCCTCATCGGAAAAGTCACCAGCACAAGCTAAGAAAGCTGAAAAAGTGGAAGAATAATCTTCAACAGAAGAGACACCAGAACTCTGAAAATAAGTACCACTTGATGTAGTACTAGCAGAAGCATTTCCACTAGCATTGCTAGCTATGAATGCGGTAGCAGTAGGTTTGCTTGAAGATACTGGAACATCAACTCCATATAACTTTGGATTCTGGAGATGAGAAGTAGCCTTGGTCTCTTTTCGTTGCATCTCTAGAAGCTCAGCTTCAATGTGACCAATGAGATCTTCTAGCTCCATATCCATGATATCTTCATCTCTTTCCATCAATAACACTCGAGTATGCCACTTCTTTGGAAGTGAGTCAAGAAGCTTCTTGTTTACATCGTTACGCCCGAGAACTACACCTCCTTCTATCAACTCAGTGACCAGTTGGGAATATCTGCTACACAGATCTTCTAGAGACTCATCCTGAAGCATATCAAACACTTCGTACTGCTTCTTGATTAGATCAATCTTTTTCTTTTTGTATTGATCACTGCCACCAAACTTTTTCTCAAATGCTTTCCAAAGATCATATGCAATCTTATGTTGTCTCATTTGTCTCATAATAGGTTGAGGCAATGCCATTGTGATTGCAGCATGGGTTTTCCTTTCCATATCAAAGGCTTTACGCTCCTCAGGAGTCATTGATTTAATTGACTTCTCAGGAGCTGGACCATTAAAGACTCCTGTTCTCAGAGGACGTTCATATCTTTCCTCTAAGTATATCATCATTTCAGGGTCATTTAATCCAACATAAGATTCGAAGCGTTGACGCCAATCTGAATAACTCATCCCTGGCATATACATTGGAGGTTTGTTTCCAGATCCAACCTCATTGTTCTGTTTCAACATTGCTCCAACTGACTGAATAGAGTGTGCTGAAGATGATGTCATTTTAATTAACCTGCAAAACAATTGAAAACACAAATAGCAAACTGTTAAGCGACACAAATATGTGTCGCAAAGGATTAAGCGACACAGAGATTATGTCGCAACAGACTATGTCGCAAGCAATTATGTCGCAACTAATTATGTCGCAACTAAATGTGTCGCAAAAATAAGCAACTGAAGAAAAACAAATGTTATGTCGCAAGCTTGTGTTGCAAGCTTGTGTCACCAAAATTAAGGCATAAGTCGCAAATCACAGTAAGCTTGAGTCGCAAGCTTATGTCGCCAAACTAAAGGCGTATGTCGCAGTAACCCTAGACGCGACACAGAGATTATGTCGCAAAATAGTGTCGCAGAAACGGCTGACCAGCGACAAAAAACCCTAAATTCGAAAATTCTCGAAAACCTAACGAAAATTTACGATTAGAGGACGAATAGTAACTTCAATATCTTCCAGAAACACCAAATAACGATTTTAAGCCCAAGTCAAAGAAGATTCTTGCTCAAACTTGTTGTATTTATCTGAGAAACTTGTCAAAATGGATTCAATAACACCAAATCCTGTGATTTTGGCTCTGATACCACTTGTAGGACCCCTGTAACGGACCTAATCGATTCCCTAACAATCAATCGTAGTGCGGAATCCCACGATTGATAACCAAAACGTTAAACAGATAAACAACAAATCAAACACAAAGTATATGAATTATATACCAATAATCGATCAGCTTATATTAATTATATCAAAGACAATACACTTTCTGATCTCACAAATTCGTCAACCTTAATCAATGAGCCGTACATGTCTATTTATACTAAACCTAATCTGACCTTTGCGACACAAGCTGTGTCGCCAAGCCGACTCATGCGACACAAGATGTGTCGCCAGGTTGACTATTGCGACACAAATACCTTGTGTCGCCAAAACACAAAATGCAATTAAGACAAACTTTATTAACTAACTTAATTACATATCAAACGCATTACAGACTTAGACCAACTGACAGACACACTAAAATGCACCAACAATTACAACATAACATATATATATATATATATATATATATATTAAGATGCCAAAAGTATTAGTTACAAAATTTACGATTCATCGAATCATATAAGTTTGAAAAGTAATTAAGTTACAAAAGTAGATTTCGTAAATATGACTAAACAGTTTAGTTATATAAAAGAAATCCTGTTGTCAAAAGTTGGCATCCTATTCCTTCGTGAGTCACCAATGTTCCATGCATGCTGAAGGTTGTTACGTGCAGCTAATTCCCTGAAAAACATAGTCAAAGTCAACAACGAGGTTGAGTGAATTCACAGGTTTTATGTTTGCAATAGTTGAATCAAGTTTGTAAGCACAATTGTTAAAATAAATACGTTCACAAATAGTTATTGCCATAATAGTTAAGTAAACGTTTTGTGGAATGTTATCCAAATATAGTTCGGTTGGGATGTTGCCCAAAATACAGTTTGCGTGGGATGTTACCCAAAATACCGTTTACGTGGGATGTTACCCAAAATACAGTTTGAAATACGTTGCTGGTCGTTCTCCAGCGTTTCCAAAACAGTACCGGTCGTTCTCCGGTCTAAATACACACGGGTCATTCTCCCGTCCAACTCGGCCAGTCGTTCTCTGGCAATAAATACTGCTGGTCGTTCTCCAGCGAAACACGGTACCGGTCGTTCTACGGTCAAAAAACGCACGGGTCGTTATCCCGTCCACTTGGCCAGTCGTTCTCTGGCACTAAATACGTTGCTGGTCGTTCTCCAACATTTACATAAAAAGTACCGGTCGTTCTCCGGTTTACCAAACAAGTTTTATCACGTTTATAGTATGAAAATGTTGTTTCATAAATACCAGTTTTTTGTAAGGGTTCGACAATTTCAGTACTCAAATCGTGTGAGTAAACAAATATGATAAAAAATCATGTAAGCAAAAGTAGTTATGGCAATCAGTAAAGCAGTTGACTATGTTTTCCAACCCTGTTCAAAAGTAGTAAAGCAGTAAAAGTAGGGGCTGTAAACTCACCTGTTGAGCTAAGTAGAGTACGAGTGCTAGCAAAGCATAAAGCCCGAGTCTAGTCCGAAACCTCCTAACGTCCTAAGCGTATAAGATTTAATAAGTATGTGGAGGTCTAAGTTTAACCATCCATGCTAGTTTTCGTACAACCAAGTTATGTCCAAGTGTTTGTTCGATGTTTATGTTTGAAGTTTTGAAAATGTATACGACTCGTTGGTATAGTTTGAAATCTACATTTCAATATTATAAGTGTGTTTGTAATGTTTATAAAGTTCGTGTATCGTATTGTATGTAAATATTCGTTTCCGGTTAAGTTCGACACTTAGTGAAGAAAAAAAAAGATTTACAAATTTTCTGTTTTACGCGTCACTTAAGGGCGGCACTTGCTTTGGGGGTAGCGACACTTAGGAAGTGTCGCATAAAATGGTAAGTTCTGAATTATTAGCGTCACTCGAGGAAGTGACGCATATGGGGCGTCACTTAAACAAGTGACGGGTACAAGTGTCGGGTCTAAATCGATGTTACTGGACTTCTCATAATATCCTTTTTGGGTCAAGCTAGATCATTAAACATTTTGTGTGCTGAAGTTAAGGCTCTAATTTAGATTTGTGGGCTGCTCATAACTACATAGTATACCTATTCCCATTAAGCCCCTCAAAGGCCAGATTTGCCCATAGGGCAAGTTTGAGCTTTTATCCCTGTATTTCTTGTGACACTCGCCAAATTAGGACTAGTGATTAGTGCCTAATCAATTGTTAATACATGTAATTAGTTTTGTATTAGGCTAATTAATGTATCGAATTATATATTGATGAATATATACAATTATGCGATTTGATTAAATCGTACGCGATCCAAATCGAATGTAATTCGATTCAATTTATACGGACGTTGGTGAACAATTTTATTAAATAATGTAATATTATTTAGTACAAATATTATATCCAAAATATTATTTTGATAATATTTCGTAATTATTTTGTATCGTACAAATAAACGTCCACGCGATTAAAATGTTAAACACACATTCTTTAACCCGAACGGCATTTTCTCATAACAGAACGTTCCATGTTCGGTATGGAAGGCCGTTTTTTCTTCGTCTTCTTCTGCCATTTGTATCTGATGATATCCCTTGTATGCATCAAGGAAACACTTATACTTGAAACCACCCAATGATTCGATCTTTTGGTCTATTTCAGGGAGCGGGTAACTATCTTTTGGACATGCTTTGTTTAGATTTGTAAAATCTATACACATTCGCCACGTACCGTCAGATTTTTGGACCATCACAGGATTTGACACCCAACGGGGAAAGAAAACTTCTTTGAGTATCCGAGCGCTTACGAGCTTGGTGACGTCTTCATTGATGGTTTCATTTCTTTCTCGAGCCAGAACGCATTTCTTCTGTCTGACTAGGAAGGTACGTGGGTGGATGTTAAGCTTGTGTTCTGCAAGTCCCCGCGGTATTCCTGTCATATCAGAGGGTGACCATGCGAATATGTCTTGGTTAGACTTAAGTATACTCAACAACTTTTTTCGAAGCTGTGTCGGGAGGTTAGCGCCAAGTGTGACCAGTTGATCTGGATGATCATCGTTGATTACTACACCCTCATCTTCTGATGTTTTCATTCTGGTACAAGGAGTAGTACTTTCATGCGGGGTATGCTCCCTTTTTTAGATATTTGAAAGCATTTACTCGAACTTGGTAATTCCCATTTTATGGTAGCGATTCCTGAATTAGTTGGGAATTTTATTGAAGCATGTATTGTTGATGCGATTGCTCCGAGTTTCCTCATTCATGGCCTCCCAAGGATCACATTGTAAGGTGATGGGGCACTGACTATCATGAAATCTGTCATGATGGTTTTACTTCCTTTTCCCTGGAAATCATACATGGTTAGGGGTAGATTGATTACCCCTAATGGGCATAACTTCTGTCCTGCAAACCCTACCAATGGTGTAGTAGGTGGCCGGAGTATTGCTTTTAGTGTGTCAGGAAGTTGCTGAAAACAATGTTCATACATTATTTTAGTGGAACTACCTCCATCTACAAAAATGCGATAAATCAAAGCACCTCCGATATCTCCTTTTACGACTAACGGGTCCTCTCCGATGCTATCTTCCGGACCATGATCATTTGTAGAGAAAGTGATTTCAGGGATCAGCCACGTACTTCTTGATGGATCAAGAACATGGTGATTCTGACCAATCCTCGTCAATAAGATCTCATGATTTGTCTTTGTAACACCCCCAAATTTGTTGTTTAGCGGAAGCAAGATTTGGGTGTTACTAATCAATAACAAAGCACATAAGATAAAGCGAACGACTCTAAATGCGTCGTTTAGAACCATTACATAGATAATATAAAAGTTTTACATTGTTGTTCTTGTTACAAAAGCCCATAGCTACATGTAAAAGATTCTAAGGCATATCTAATTGTACAAAATATAGAAATGCATAGGAATCTTCTGAAATCTGAATGCGACTCGAACTAATACATCCTGAGCAGATCTACTATTGCTGGGTACCTGAGAATACATGCTAAAAGGTCAGCTAAAAGCTGGTGAGCTCACAGGTGTAAATTGATGAAACCCAAGTTATGAACCACAAGATTTAGTTTAGTGATTTGCAAACATGCAAATAAAATATGAGTGTATATTATTGCCATGAGCACATAGTTTGAACTTAACTGAGTGTGCCAGGATCCACATTCAAGGACCTGATCGAGTTTGCCCCCGGCATGTGCCTAATCTACACATGTATGAACAAATGAAAATGCATCCGTTCGACCGCAGTCGTGGTAGCGCGACTACCCCGGACGGGGATTGTCAATCCCATATGGTACCATACACTAACATTCACGCTATCACAATATAAACAAACTATGTCATGAGGGACTTCATGATTAGATAAAACAAACTCATGCAATCAATATATCGAGGTTTCGTACTTGTGTTCATTTGTAAAACAAATCTAAGCATGTAATCCCACCCCTGGGTAAAAACAGTAAAGAGGGGCTATGAGACTCACCTGAGTCTTTGCGTTTATGTCAATAAACGTGAGTCGAGTGCTAAACAGCTGGTAGGTTCTCCGAACCCGTAACCTTCTAATGTCCTAGACATATAAGGTTATATAAGTAGATGTCCCGTAAGACCATCCATGCTAGTGTTCATCCCACTAGTTATGTCCAAATACATTTGGTTTGTGTTTGAAAATGTGTATGACCCGTTGGTGATATGTTTGGTTTTAATTGTGAACGTTCCGTAAGGTTTCTTTTGATTATACATAAGTATTGTTTGAAGAATAAGGTATACGACAATAAGGATACTTGTATATATATATATATATATATATATTCATATATCCGTGATTATTTACTCAAAAACAGCGAGTTGGATCCGTGAATAGGACTCACGGATATGTCTTTATCCGACAATGTTACATACGACAATAAGGTTATGCGATATTAAGGTTTTGTTGGGTGAATAACTGTCCGACAATATCGTATTCACTGGGTTTAATTTATGTGTTAGTCATTCACGGGGACATTCTATGCGATAATAGAGATACGTGATTATATTTGTCCGACAATTGAGTTACTGCGTCAAAGGATTCTCAAACATTAATCATGCGACAATAGGAAATTACGGGCACTGTTCATGCGTGATTAGAAATTCTCGGATTTGTTTATGCGTTAATGATATTATACGGGAATGATACACAGATTCATGTTTATGCGTGAATAGGTAATTCACGGATTCCTATTTATGCGTGAATAGATATTTCACGGATTGTGCTCATGCGATATTAATGAGGATTCACGGATTGTGTTTTTGGGACTAAGCTTATTCACGGAATGCCTAATCCGACAATAGGCATTGTCGGATTTTGGCATTCACGGGCAGAAGGTTGTAGTTCAGTTACGTTTTTCACTCGATTTCATTTAGTTATTTGACTAAGTAAATCTTAGCTAAAATTTATGAAATTTTTATATGATATTCCCCTATGTCTTAGCTTTCTAAATCATATTTTTACATGTGAAATGGATAAACGGAACTCGAGATAAAAATTTGGAAAGTGTCGGGTGTCAAATATGTGAGTTCGGTGACATGCGTTCATTTGAAAATTCATAACTAAAGTTTTACTAAACTTCACCAGATGATATAAGGGAATTAAAGCTAACGAAATTATCTAACTTTTCCAACTGGTTTCATCGATTTTTGTTGGGTATTCTTCGAGATATACCATTTTCAAGTTGACCACAATTCTGGTCAGAAAGTACAGAGAGTACATGTACTTTTATTTTGTTTCTTAAAAATATTAAATGGATGAAATAACATAGGAGGCTTACGGATTATGAAACTAGACATCCTAAAATTCGTTTTGGGCTTAAGAACTGCAAGATTTCGTTAAGAATTGGTCTCGTCCTGTTCGATCTAAACCGATCTATTTTATTGTCCAGTGGATAAAGCTATTATCCAGCGGTCCTTAGCATGTTCATCCGATTTTTAAGCATGTTTTTGGACATAAATCAGTGGATACGAAGCCCCAACATGTTTTTATACGTTATCCAAGTAATTCTAAAGAAAAAGGAGGAGTTTATACCGATTAGAAGCTGAGATATCACAGGAGAGACGAGAGTGTGTTGTTGCTGCTCGGTTGTTGAGTTCTTCTTGTTCCTTCTTGCTAAAAACGTGTAGGATGGCACTAGGATTGTGAAGGAAGTGTTTGGGTGTTCTTGGACGAGATTTTTGTTGAAGAGGAGGCTGGATTCCAGTTGTTTTTAGTGAGAGAGAGCAGAGAAAATGTGTGGGTAGTGAGAGAGTGTGTTGAGTGAAATAAATCAAGAAGGAGATTGTTTAGGGTTTGGTTATTTGTGTTGACCTGGGTTGACCCGTGGGTCACATGGGCTGGGTAAGTCCGACCCATATGTGGGTTGGGCTCGTGACTTGCCTTCCTCGTGTTCGTGTATTTTATCGTCGTCGGTTAAAGTTAATTTGTACGTTTTTATCGCGTTTATGGCTTTTTATAGAATTTTATTTGTGGATTGTATGTTATCATCATAATATTCACAAGTTTTTGATTTACTAAGAAATATTTAAATAATTTAAATATTTTGTTTACCAACGTCCATAGTATTGTATCGGGATCCGCCCGATATGAAAATGCACGATTTAATCAAATCGCGTACGTGTGTACATATATTAAAATATCAATACACATAATGACACATATAATTAATCTTAATTACATGTATTTACACTTATGATTAGGCACTAATTATAGTCCTAATTTGTCGGGTGTTACAGTCTTAATCTCCTGCTTCTCCTTTCGTGGCCATTCTTCTATTTGGCTTTTACCATGATCCCTCAACCGTGACGGTCCAGGGATTTGAGAATTGTTATGAGTTTTTGCTCCTTTCTCCAGATGGCTTAAGCGGCCATTTCTTATACAGGCTTCGATCTCCTTTTTTAGATCAATGCAGTTGTTCGTGTCATGTCCGTGATCTCCATGGAACTCACAATATTGTGTCTTGTCTCTTCGACTTGCAGGAGTATACATCCGAGGTAGAGGTCGAAGAACGGCTCTGCCGTCAGATGTAGCATATATTTCGGCCGGCGTTTTGAGCAGTAGGGTAAAAGAAATTTTAAGGTTACCACTCCGATCATTCAGTCGACCACCGATTCAGGTGGTGTACTTGTCTCTTAATCTTTTATTAAATTCCTTGTGGCTTTGATTTTGCCTCGAGTATGTGGTTTTTGGTTTAGCTTCCAGAAGCCGGTTCTCGTTGTTTGCTTCTTCAACTCGTATGAAGTTGTTGGCTTCTGTATACAAGTCTTCCAATGACAAAGGTGGTCGAGCAATCATGTCTTTGAAAATCCTTCCTGGGCGGAGTCCACTGATGAAGGCTCCAGTCATCATACCGTCAAAACGATCCGTCATATGCAATGTTTCTTTTCCGAATCTAGCCAAGTAATCTTTCAGGGACTCTTCTGGCCGTTGTCGAATGCCTAGTATTTTCGCTTGAGTTTTTTGGAACCGCCTTTGTTGCAAGAAGTTAGCTCGGAATTTGTCTCGCAACTGATGAAAGCCATCAATACTTCCAGGCGCTAGGTTATCATACCAGAATCTAGCAGCTCCAGACAATGTGATACGGAGGAATCGACACCAAGCTGGTTCAAAGAGTTTGTGTACATCCATTGTTCCCATGAACACCGTGAGGTGGTCATCGGGATCTGATAGACCATCATATGTTTTCAGGTTCGTTGTCACTTTAAGACCATCGGGCATTTCGTAATCCCTTATTCGTTTTGAAAAGGAGATGCTACTAGATCACGGACACTTCTTTCTTATTCTTTAAACACAAAAGGCTCATTGTAAAAAGTAGCATCGCTTTCAGGCTTTTGTTTTGTGTTCTTGAGTGTAAGTCGATCCGTTGATCTATTTTCTTCCCCTTCTTTCTGGCCTTCAAGAATGAGTGTTCCTCGGCTTTTCTTATTTGAATGGTTGTTGAGGCTGGCTTTTTCAGCTCCTTTACCATTTAGCGTTGGCTCCTCTTCCGAATCAGATTGCCATGGCTCCACTATAGGTGCCTCGCCATTAGGGTCGTTAAACAATCTCTGTGGAATCACCTCCTTCCTTTTCGTAGAGAAGGCAGAATACATGGAATTGATTTGATCAAAATTCTGAACTACGAAGTGCATCACAGGATCGTCAAGGTTACCTTCGAGTTGAGCGGCATTTTGATTGGTGATTATCTCGAGTTCCATGGGGTTTTGAGTTGGTCCATGGCTGCCCGGTCCATCATTATTGGTTTCTGGTGTTGACGTTGGATCTCCAGCCATTTTACAAGCGGATTGTAGTTTCGGGGTCCCACGGATGGCGCCAATTGATGTTACAGGGGATTACAAGTTAGATGAATAGACTTGTATCTCCGTAACACTCAAGGGTAATTAGGTGTTTGATGGGGGTAAAAACGGGGTGATGGGAGTTCTGGTAACTTTGGTGGCGATTCCCTAGTTTGGTAACTCGTATTGTATCACGGTTTTACGCCACTAGCTTCACGGTTAAAGCCAAAGTTGTTGAATGTACGAGAGCTATGTTATGATGATTAAAGACTAGGATCATTCATAGTTTGTTTGCTCGAGTAGAAGAACTAATTAAAGTGATGTATTCACAAGCTGATTATAACTCAACTTGCTGGATGTTATAAGGGAAGATGTAGAGTTAATTATAACTCATTTTGTTGGTATCCCAGAGATGATCCTTCTATTTATCCAAAGTATCTTATTTATAGATGATACGTAGCAATTGTGTATGCACCTCATACTTTGAGCAACCTGGATGTGTGCTTGAGCAGCTTGGAAGTATGCTTCAGCAACATGGGTGTGTGCTTCAGCAACATGCTTGTATGCTAGAGCAGCATGCTTGTGTGCTTAAGCAACATGTCTGTGTGCTTGAGGGTATCGATGTTACTGGACTTCTCATAATATCCTTTTTGGGTCAAGCTAGATCATTAAACATTTTGTGGGCTGAACTTAAGGCTCTAATTTAGATTTGTGGGCTGCTCATAACTATATAGTATACCTATACCCATTATCCTCGGGTGCATTTTTAATATGGAAACCTCCTTCCGGAGCACACGCACCCAGATCATCACTTAACGACAACTTTTTACATAAAATATACACCTTTTCTGGTGTCAATATTGATGTACATCTTTCTATATAGAATTCCTTCATATCATAGCTACAGAAAACTAAATAAAAACTTACCAGTATGAGATCCAATCTAGTGAAACCTTGAAAGATAGGAAACAAGATAAACAAAAGAGTGAATGAATAACTCTAACTTTATACGAAATTGAGGCGGTGAAAAACTAGGGAGCATATTCCCACTGCCCAGATTGCAGTAGCTAGGTACCTAGCCTAATCATTTGCTTTATCGAACAAAGAGTTACTCGCCTACAATTACCTCAACGATAAGAAATACAGGGATAAAAGCCCAAACTTGCCCTATGGGCAAATCTGGCCTTTGAGGGGCTTAATGGGTATAGGTATACTATGTAGTTATGAGCAGCCCACAAATCTAAATTAGAGCCTTAAGTTCAGCCCACAAAATGTTTAATGATCTAGCTTGACCCAAAAAGGATATTATGAGAAGTCCAATAACATCGATACCCTCAAGCACACAGACATGTTGCTCAAGCACACAAGCATGCTGCTCTAGCATACAAGCATGCTGCTGAAGCACACACCCATGTTGCTGAAGCATACTTCCAAGCTGCTCAAGCACACATCCAGGTTGCTCAAAGTATGAGGTGCATACACAATTGTTACGTATCATCTATAAATAAGATACTTTGGATAAATAGAAGGCTTATCTCTGGGACACCAACAAAATGAGTTATAATTAACTCTACATCTTCCCTTAAAACATCCAGCAAGTTGAGTTATAATCAGCTTGTGAATACATCACTTTAATTAGTTCTTCTACTCGAGCAAACAAACTATGAATGATCCTAGTCTTTAATCATCATAACATAGCTCTCGTACATTCAGCAACTTTGGCTTTAACCGTGAAGCTAGTGGCGTAAAACCGTGATACAACACGAGTTACCAAACTAGGGAATCGCCACCAAAGTTACCAGAACTCCCATCACCCCGCTTTTACCCCCATCAAACACCTAATTACCCTTGAGTGTTACGGAGATACAAGTCTATTCATATAACTTGTAATCCCCCGTAACATCACCTGGCATAATGGATGGGATCACGTACTTACACTTGAAATTCCACTGTGAGCTTTTTACAGTAAGTTACGCGATCCTATGAACAACTTGGGATCGCGTATTTACTATTGACTTTCGACTGTGACTTACATACATTATGGTACGCGATTCTACTCCTTTATTGGGATCGTGTATGTACAATTCCTTCAGCAAATGACTATTCTCGGATTTTGAGTCAATTTCAAATGCATATAACTTTTAACTTGTTATGAGTTAGGACCTGAAATTTTGCAAACACTTTCACTATATCAAAATGAAGGTTTCCATTTTTACACTTTTCCAAATTAAGAATAACGAGGAATTCAGATGTGTTACCAATTTATAGTCATTTTGGACCATTTTAGTGATATATCATTTTCACAAACCACTTACTTTCGGGCTTTGACCTTTTGGCAATATATTTCCAATATCATTTTGACTCAAAAGTCAATGACCAAAGACACCAACTTATACTTCAACTTATATTGACATATAAACCCATTTTAACTCGTTTAACAAAATCAACAACATAATTATCATTTACATCCAATTTCACTTTCTTTTAATAACTAAACATGATTAATGTAAATTTTAACTCATTTGACCGTACTTCTACCAAATTACTCCCTAACCACAAAACTTCTTAAACATCACTAAAACATGACAATTTACATAATTGTCATTTTCATTAACTTTCACTTACATCAATAACAATGCAACGTTACTACTTTCACATTTGACTTTCTAAAGTCAAACATACTCTATCACCAATATTAAAGTTTCACATTTAATCAACCACTCGACTATAAAAGGTGCTATTTGGGCGATTTACACAAGTAGTAACCAAAATGACAATTCAAAAGAAAGTAGAGCTTTTCTAACTATATAGCAAGCTCAAATCCACGCTACGTTCATGGAAGCCAAATATACTCATTGTATCCAATTAGTTCAACCGAACCATACACCTACAAACAAAACAATTGAAAGGGATAAGCACAATGCTTAGTGAGCATACGAGCAATTAAATGAATGATTCAACACATAAACAATACTTAGCAAATATTAACAACCATGTTTTGCTTAGACAGATAACTAATGAGCAATTGTAGATATTACTTTGAACACTATGCGAAATCGTGGCCAATAAGCACTTAGCATCACGTCGAAATGAATGCTAAGTTCAACAACAAGCACGCTTAGCACCATATCACATCGATATGCATACCAAGCTCAAGAAATTAACATGCACACGTAATACCATATCACGTCCATATGCATACTAAGCTCCGCAATTCTATGATAACCGCAGTTAATGACCTGATCAACAACAATTCTCTACAAAACCTCATTTCACATAATCCACGTAATTATCATATATTTCCATATATCAACAAGTTGTATCAATACTAATCATCTTAGCATGTATCTAACATAAAGTGCCATAACCACAACATGAATAATCAACAAGATATGGAATTCACAACACTAATCAACAATTGGAAATAAGATAAGGTACGGATAATAATCTACTTTATTATATGAACCTCTTGCTCGGGAGTAATCCGGAACACACAATCATAACCCATTTAAACCACATATCACTCACCTTTTCTTATTAAGCAATTATGTGGTCCAACACTCGATTATAGATGCCACGCCATTTGATCACCTATCATATAACACATCGATATAACAACACATTTAGCAACTACAATTCATTATAATTTATTAATCGTCATTATCAACCCTTTTATCCCTATGAGTTGATGAAGTTAAACATTTTGTGAACCTAAATTTAACGTTACTTTTTATAACCATAATTATTTCTAAAGCTTAGCTACTTGAATCACAATTCTAATTGTGATCAAAATATGATATAAACATAACCACTATACTTTCAACTATAATCTAATTTAGTTTGCACTAACTTACAAGAATTTAACATAACCCTTCAACATAATTATCAATATAGTTTGAAACTCTTACTCTTTAATTTATATTAATCAAGTTACCACTTATATTTTGGTTCCATCATCATATTCATACTCTACTAACATCATTAGTAACTCTTTTAGTTGATTAACATCAACTTACAAGAGTTTGGTAAAAATCATGAAATTACTCAAGAACACAATTAGTGATTTCATTACTTTCAAGTTGTAACTTAGTTAGAAATCATCACTAGCACACTCACTGACAACAATTCTATTCAATTCTAACCCTAATTTTGGATTAACTTCGTTTATTATATAAAACCCATCAAAACTCAAGTTCTAGGCTATAGAGATGGAGAAAATCACTTACTAAAGATGAAGGAGATGAAGAATTGAATCTTGAAAGCTTCAATTGAAGGATTGAAATCGATTATTGAAGTTTGAATGAAATTGTGGACCCTTCTCTAGATTGCACAATGTCAAATCACTTGTATATTGAGTTTCAGGTTTAGGAATACGATATATAAAATAAACAATGAATAATTCTGTTGTGAAATCCATGGGCTTGATCCATGGATTTGTGGATAGCCCACCATCTACTGGTTCTTGCGTTTCCTTCTTTTAGTTCGTGAGTTTTCTGTAATTATTTAGATGATTATAGAGTTGTAAGCGTGTGGGAGTATATATTATATTAATTTTGTATGGAACTTAGAAACCATTTACGATTTCTAATATTTATATCACTTAAAATTATACTCCATCCGTCTCAAATTTATTGTCCACAGACAAAGAATACGCAGTTTAAAAAAAGTATACTAGTTGTACTCTACAACCAATAAGATTTAATCTCTCACTATATTCAAATATTTTGATTAGTTGAAAGTACAAAGTGGATTATTAATTTGGGACATCCCAAAATGAAAAGTTGAATAATAAATTTGGGATGGATGGAGTATTACTTTAAAATAATTATATATTTGCGCACTAAAATTATACCTCGAAATTTGGAGTGTTACAGTAAAATGCAGTATTATTATGGTGCAGTGTACGTTTATGATGCCGTGTACTTATGTTGCCATGATTATGGGTCGTAAATTAAAAAAATTAATGGTTAAAATTGTATGTCTCTCATTCCCTCTCTAAATCTCCTGCACATATGATCCAAACCTTTTATACGCATCAAAGTTTCGCGTACACACACACACACATATATATATATATATATATATATATATTCAATGTTGTTGTCAAGTGAATTGTTGAATAGTTCCGAATCATGAGTTGATCAATGTAAAATGGGTAGATTGATCTCGTGACCCGAGTTCATCCATATCTATTTCCTTGTAATTCTTTGTTCTAGCTTCTTTGCTAGTGTAATAAAATCCGCTATTTAAACTCAACATTTATTCATAAGACATTTATATTCATTTCAACTCAACATTTATTCTAAAGGTCTGAGTTTCAAAAATCTATAACTTTTATAGCCATTGTTAATATAAGTTGTTTTATTAGCATTTTGAGTTCGATGATTTTAATCAACAATTTCATGGGATGCAATTATCATTAAACTCTTAAGTAATTATTTTCCAATCTGGATATCCGATGATAAAATTGATTATATTACGTAGTGATAAATCTTAAAGCTTTTATCATTAAAATCATATTTGGAGCAACTTGTAAAACATGTCTTTCATGTTTTTAAACCGGTATTTGAACATTATATTTTTATAAAAAATTGCAAGTGTAATGAATGACCCGTAGACCACTGACCCTACTTTCACACACCATCAAGACTTCTATTTAAGTTGTTTTATCCAATGTTTTGAAAACCGGTTCAACCGGCCCGGTCCGACTGGTTGAACCGGGAAATTTGACATTTCCGACTGGGATGGAACCGGTTTTGGGCCTCCGTTGATTGGTCAACGGACCGGCGGTCCAATCTGGTTTTGCCCGGTTTTGACCGGTTTTTTAATTATTATTTTTTTAGTTTGGTCCGGTTTTGACCGGTTTTGGGGTTCCGGTTGAACCGGAACCGGAGGGGTGTCCGAGCCGATTCAAAAACCGGTTTTCAAAACATTGGTTTTATCACATTATGTAATTGTATATTATTTTTTAGGGTTTAGTGTCGGATAATGCATATAACTTGTACTCAGTGTGTATTATATGTATCATACTTGTATTTGCTATTTTTAATGCATCAAACATTTAAAAAGTGTGTTTTAGTGTATTTTGGCGACATTTTAATGACGTGTCAAACTCTAGGATGTCCCGTGACAACTAAAATAAGCAACACATCAGAAATATATATTAAAACACTATTTTTGAAAATTGAATGCATTAAAATAAGATACGTTAGGTACAAGTTAAATATAGCTAGATGCTAACCCGATTTTAAATTATAATTTTATTTTGATTATAACCAAAGCTAAATGATTGGTTGATGTTGAGAGATACATATTTTACCATTTCGTAGTTACATTAACATATGTGTTATGGTTTATTAAACTAAAACCAAGATAGACTAATATATGTCAAAGACATATTCAAGGCGATAAGAACCAGAAAGTTAAATTGGAACTGTTCATTTCTCACACTCGTCATCATCCCATCTAACATTTCTCCCCCCTGACCACCCATTTATCTCTTTCTCTCTCTGTAGATTCCCTTTAATATTATATATATATATCTTCGATCGATACTACTGTTTTATATATATGTTCACCATACCTGCATCAGACACCTGTTTCTGTTCTTTCTTCAATTCATTCACCAAGTACACAAACTAATCAATACCCTCGTTAATTTTATCATCACCTCATAACCCAAAAGTGATTGCATCAGCGATATGATACTTTGTTTTTAATTTGTGTGTGTGTGTGTACTTTTTTTTTGTTTCAAAAAGACATGTTTTGAGTGACCCAATTAAACCCTAGATGTTGTATTTCCTTAAATGGGTCTTTTGCTAATATGTGTTATGTATAAAGATATATCAGATCTGACTCTAAAAATCTAACCTTTTATTGTGTTTCTTCTGTTTTTGTATGGTTTATTTCATGGTGTTGTTACTTTATATGGCTAAGTACAATTGATAGAGCTGACAGAAGAGAGTGAGCACACAAAGCCAAATTGTACACATTATTTGTATGATTGTTTTGGGTGCTCACTGCTCTATCTGTCACCTTCATTCTTTGCTAGCTACAGGTTTTGGTATTTATATATCTTTTTTATTTATTTTGTCATTTAAATTTGTTTGTATATCAAAATCAAAAACATTCTTTTTGTGTTGGGATTCTTTAGGCAAAAATGAAGGATGGGGGTTGTTGAAGAAACATACAACTGAAATAGTCTCTTGTTTTAGTATCTTTACTTTGGATTTCAAGTTATAAAATAATGATTAATATTGTACTTTAATATTTGTTTATTCATAGGCTAGTTAATTAGTAGTAGGGTTTAGTTTGATAAAAGCGTGTCTTTTCATGGTTTACTGCTTAAATTCAACGGAAAACTGACATTTTATTAATTATATTATTATGTAGAAACTATTTTCTTAACATCACTTATCTTTTTCATTCTTATCTTTTTTCTTTTCACATGCAATATCTTATCTGCTCATAAATTTCTTTGTTTAATTAATTTGGATCTAACTCACAGCCAAGGTATCCTTTTTCTGGATTCTGCAAATATATAAGAGCTTGGTTCGATTTGTTGCTATAGATCAAGTCCAAAGAAGAAACCTTTTTACTTCTTTGATTTCTTGAATTTTACAGATCTTGAATTCAAGATTTTAGAAGAAGTTGATGCTGATGAAGAAGAATCTAACAGAAGTAAGGTTTGTTTCTATGATTCTAACATGTAGTCAACTGAATCTGTTGACTATGGATGTTTCTAATAATTGTGTTTTTTAGATGACAGTAATTCTATCTTCACATCACATGACTTTGACTGAGTTTCTTCTGTTAGAGTGATAGCATAACATGTCTTTTTTCTTATCTTGTACTTTCTGTTTTATCTTTTTATGTTCTCTCTATTTTTATTTTTTTTTGCATCTTGTCACACTTTGCTGTATATATGATAATTTTCTCTAACATTAGTTTACCATTAGCCACTATACTATAGTACTCTCTAGGGTTTTTTATTTTATTTTATGTGGTTCAAGTGATTCACATGAACGAGTTGTAGAGTCCTTGAAATGATTGGAGTTTGGAAAACAATCATAGTTTGCAGCATTTACATAAAAACATTACCTTTTCCATCCTTTAAATATGTCTAATAATTCATTTTTTCAGTGTTTAGTACATGGTTTCAACTGTAAGGATCTTCTTTACAGTGAATTTTTCTTGGAATTAAGCTTTGGTGGTTATAGTTAACGATATTACATGAGGCTGAATTACTATATTGATGGAGTCTTAATGCTGTTAATTAATCTATATTTTATATACTTCAGTATTTATAGTTTGCAGTCCTTCATCTGCTTTTGCTGTTTAAGGGCTGCAGTCATGTAGATCATGCTATTTTTCCTGGTCACTAAGCTTTATTTATATGTTTTTTAAAAATGATTTAAGTGTTTATTAGTTTATGGGTTTATTGTTATGAAATGTAGTAAACTTTACACGTTTTACCAATTGTATGTGGCAAACTTTGAGAAGTTCTATTGTATGTATAAAATTTACAAAGAGAATGTCTTTATGTATCAAGAAATGGCCAAACTGCATACAAATGAGCTTTTTGGATCTTAAATACTTACAATAGTAATTTTCAAAGTTCACTTCATACAATAGTATAAGGTGTAAACCCGTATACATTTTGAAAACATAAACCCTTAGTATATATATGAACCATTAATTTTGTAGTTGGTCTACAATCTGGTTGTGTTTTTTTCTACTTATATCGCTAAATAGCTTGTATGAAGCTAATTGCTTATATCACTATTGTTCTACGGCTTTTCTCATCAATATATCTTCGAACATTTTTGATAATCTCATATGATCAAAAACCAGTCTCCACTTCTTAAATTTTGGTTCTGTGGTGGCTCTTGGAAAAGACCATAGGCTGTGGGGGACCCCAATGAAGCTTGCTGTGAGAGCCTTTTGAATGTTTCCAGCATGATACAATAAATCCATTTTTTAATGACCCCAAGATTTTTGAATTGTATGAATGAATTAGCTATGAATATAAAAACATAAGATATGATGTCTACACACACAAACACCCCTATATATATTGAGTTTCAACTCAACTTTACCTAGGTAATATGCTATATAGTTTTATCTTACTTTTAAATGACTATTTTTTCATGGTTAAAGTTTTAGCATGTATTATATACATAATATATCTTATACATGAGCTAGTCTTTAATGAACTACTGGACAAGTTGGCTTTTGATAATATTAAGAGGCATATATATTTCTTAAAATTGGACTCAATATTGATACTATTGCTTAGTTCTTGATTAGATGTTGAAAGCATGCTTATCGAATTGCTACCTGGAATTAAATAAGATTCTAGATCAATTTTTGAGTGTTTTGAGCTCACAGTCCAATCTTGGTCATCGGAGAGTTTTAAGGTTTTCGATGTTTCTATATGTTGTTAGAATCAGAAACTCCTAGAAATCATAGACAATGATAAGATCGGACTAGATTCAGCTGCTTTCTAATTGTTTATTGTTTAGGTATATTAATTCTATTTGTCTAGTTAATTAGTATCTTTAGAGATGACATAAGTTCCATGAAATAAAATAAAAAAGTACATAGATGTACATAAGAAAAGAATATAAGATACACAATTGTGTTTGCAGCCTATCATCACCCCAAAATAAAGCCAAGTTACAGTTTCTCCAAAGCAAATTAACAAAGAAAGCCTTATTATGTTGGCACATAAGCGAGCTAGCTAAAATCAGGAAGTCACCAGAGATTGCAATTGTACATAATAGTGGAACAATAGCAAAAATTAGTATGGTGGATCTTAACAAGAGCATATAGATAAATTGTAAGGATTAGTTGTATAGGATTACGGGAGGAAGGTTCAAGCGTTATAATATTCGCTCATATATGCCATGGGCTTGAAGGATTGGCAGCTTGAGGTAGTAGTCACCTTTATTGATGTAGCTATGGACATTGTATTGAAAGGGACGGAGTGGAGGACCCTGCATGTAGAAATGATCTGTGATTTTTCAGAATAGTAAAATTATAAGGGTCTTGTACGTGATAATTAGGCTACTAGCTAGGATGGCCTGCTTATAAATCAGTTTTCTTTGTATGCAAGATTGTGTCCCCTTGATCAGTTGACTTTATTTATAATTAAAACATGACCTTCAAAACACCATAAATTTGTTCCCAAGTATTCAAATGTATACAATTGTATCTATGTCTCGCATGTCTGCGTTTTCACTACATTATTTGAAGCCACATATGAAGGGTCATATATGTATTCTAAAGTGTTCGTATTCAAACTAAAGTTTAGTGAGTTTTCAGTTTGCAAGATACATATGCATACATCCTCTTCTTTCATCTTATGTCTATATATGAAGCCTTTGCTAATGACAAGTAAAGTCTTCTAATGTGATTTTGTTTGTGTCAGATTTAATTACCAAATGCTTACTGTAATTGAGGTTCTTGTTCAACTATATCTGCCATCTCTTTATCCCTATATATGAGATTCACTTATTTAGTTCTCCGTCCCATGCTATGACAACTTTTATATAGAACCATTGAAAACATACTTACTCATGTCTTTGCCTGAACACATTTAGGTGTACTTCCAAATTTGCGGGTTCTATGGGGTAAGTATTCTGAAATTTAAAAGGTTGATCGTAAATCTTCCGTGAGTATGAATTTTAAAAAATCTTTATTCAACTTTTGATTATAGCTGTATATTAGTATATATGTAATTTGATTGGCGTGTTATATGATCTCTATAGGTTATCCATGTGGCATCCATACAAATTGACACGTCAAAATATTACCTACAAATAGAAATAGTTGAAAGTTGGATACACACGATACATGTTTTGAAAGTCTAAATTCACAATAGATACTCAGTTATAGTTTGTTACATTTTAGGACACTTACCCTTGTTTTACATACACTCATTCTCTTGATGGCTTTACTCTAGACTAGTAATTGTAATAGTCATGCTGCAGTGCTTCATATTCTTGCATAGGTGCTATTATTATTATTATTATTATTATTTTTTGAGGTTTTACGACAAATGAATAAAATATCTTGAATTCTCTTTTCCCAAAAGGAATAACATATCTTAAATTCTTGATCTACCCGGCCTTATCCCATGGGCATCCAAGTAATATAACTTCGTACTTGATTTGGACATCTTCTATTTGATCATCAGTCTTGCAAACGTTTGGTCCTTGCCTCTTGGAGTGTAGTATAGAATGAATGTTGTGTTCATAAGCTGCCTTCCAGGGACCTGCATATATGGACATCGTCCTCGCTCTATAATCTAGACAGACATTGCACTCTTCTGATACTTGTAATATCCGACAAATGTCTCCACTTTTATCCCACGCAAATCTTGTTCGAACCCTCTGTTCTGATATTTGTTGGCCCGTGCTGTGTTAGCTCTTTGTATATATATAAATTCGTTTCAATCCTTTGCTAATATGTGTTGGCCCGTGCTGGCTACGTACAGGTACACATTTCCTTTTTTCACAGGACATAGAAAACATCAAAATATTCCAAAGGAACGATGAAAACGTGTTTCAGCAGTCAAAACTGCAAGAGTTATATTTTTCTGGAGGACAAATGATGAGCATAGATATGCTTGTTAAGATTGTGCTACGTACGAGTATTTCACAGTTAAGGAACCAGAAACTATATAGTGTTTGAAGTAGATTCCGCATTTTTGCATTTTTAAGAATCATTTTTCATGCTCTAATACTAAACCCTCAATTCTTCTGATGTATAGCCTAATTAGTTCTGTAGTCAGTCTGATTGTCTTTAATTAGGCTTGTTTGTATAGATTTTTTCTGATCCTGATGAATTGCTATCATTGCAGCGATAACTGGGTATTTAACCAAGAAAAACCAACGGTTTTTTACATTTGCAGATCAATTGTTATGACTGAAAGTTGTGGTTTTGGTACTCGAAAAGAAGAATGAAAAAACAAGTGGAACCAATACTCTCTTGATCTGTTACTTTTTTGTGGACAGTTTAGGATGTTAATAGGTCAAGAGAGTAGAGTGGTATAAATGTCCTTGCATAAAATATGCACACCCCTTTTTTGTCGTTCCGTTTCTATGGAATTGTGTTACCGGTGACGGAAGCTAGCTCCTGATTAACTTGGCAGATATGGTGTGTAACGTATAGTATGTATGGCATACCTATTCTGAACTCATGTTCCAGAAAGCTTCGGTATATATGGATATATAGATACGAGTTATGAAGAAGCTAGTGTTTGCTTGTTAACTCTTACATGACTCGATCTTTGCTGAAATATGACTGGATTTGATTTAGTTTTACCCTCTTTGATAATGCTACGTATAATCTAACTGATCATATATATCAGTTACGTACATGATATATAGTACTCACGAGCTCGCATTCTGGTTATAAAGTTCTGGGCAAAACCAATATGTGTTCACTTAAATCACAAAAGTTCACTTGATTGGCACCTTACTTTAGGACATGCTTATATAGTGAACTATAAGTTTTTGTCTCTGGCATTAGGCTTTATATAATTTGTGTAACGGCAAATTAACATCATCCTGTCAGTTTCCTAATTCTTGATATCGAAATAGGCCCTGGATGTGCTTTAGATGTTGCAAATGGCGGCCTGTTTAGTGTAATTAGTAATGTTACCCCCGAGCTGGTTTTGAAATATATAACAAAAATAAAGAATCCAAAAGAAGTAGCGTTTACGTAAATCTGAATTCTCAGCAGAAATATCATTCAGGTGGCCAGCAAGGAAATAATCAAATCAAAACTCGGTATTACTTGCTTCCGTTGTTTTACAGAAAGCCAATCTTGTATATGTACGTTTCGCCAAAAATTATAATAATTGATTGCACTTAAAAGTTGAACTTGTGCGAATTAGCTTAGAATTGTGTGTATGAATCATTTAATTGTGTGTATGAATCATTTACTTAATTTCATTGATGAGTAATTACTCTCTCAATCATTGTATGTATGAATCTTTTACTTAATTTCATTCATGAGTAATTACTCCGTCTACATTAGAAAAACTCTCCGCTGATGAACTATATAATGAGTGGTTTTATACCAATAAAGAGATAAATAACAACTTAAATTATGAATTTATAAATAGAATCGAGGCTTTAGAAAAAGTATTTCTTTCTCTAAATATACTTGAAACAAAACTATCTCTTTCATTTTAGTTTGTCTCAAAATAAGTGTTCACTTCTAAAATTGTAAAAATAGTGTATTAACTTTAGCATCTTACTTTCAATCAGTGTTTTAAGATCCGTTTTGACCGGCCCGGTCGGACCGTATTTTTAAGGAATTCCGGTTAAAAAACCTGGGTTTTTCGATACTTTGACTAGTCAATGACCCGGTTGACCCGGCCGGTCGGACGGGGAACCGGACCGGCGCATTAAACCGGTTTCATGTTTGTTTTTTTTACAATTTCTATGTACATTTAATCATTTATAAGTAGAGAATGTTAACTTATTGTGTATTTCAAGAATAATGAGTGTAATGAAAGAATCTTTGACTGATATGTTATCACCATTTATTACTCTATTGCTTATATAATTATTATACTAATTATATAATTACTATATTGATGTGTATTCCAAGAATAAAGAGGGAAGCAGTGTGTCAGCACCTTTTATTACTCTATGTATTATAATTAGTATAAATGATATAATTAACAATTATAATTATAAAAAATAAAAATATTCACTAAATACTACAATTTCGACTACTATTAACTCCGATCCGACCCTTCGACCCAACCAAACCGACCAGAAATTAATATTTTTTCGGATCGACTAAAAACCCGGGTTTTAAAACACTACTCTCAATATACATTTTCTCAAAACGCAGGGGTAATAGTGCTATCATCCAAAATAATTTCTTAAAATTCGTGAAAATTTAAAAATGACACTAGTATAAATTGAAGCATGACACTTATTTTAGAATGGATGGAGTAATTAAGTTTCCATTGTTTTGTCAGTGAATATTAGGGTTTCACACTAATACTACATCCTTCTGCAAGTACACACAGTAAACATGTACTTTCTTTTCTTTCTCTCAGGCTCTCAGCTACTTGATTAGGTCGATCTTATAAAAGTTAACTTGCTTTATATTAAAACTGATTATCGTTCTAAGCGGTCAGTTGGTTTTGTTTTCAATAACTTTGGTATCATTCTAAGTTTCAACTTATGTCAAATCTTAATAATTAATTCTTCAGGGGTTTGAACATTCTTTAATTCAGTTTCTGTTATTAATTTGGCTTTCTAATGTGTCTTTCTCTTTTTTTGTAAAAAGGGGTTCTTACCCAAGGACAGATTCATGGTCCATAGTAGTCATGTTAGAACCTTTTGTAACCTTTCAGCAAAAAGCTAATGATGTGAGCATCTTTACTTCAAGCACCTGATACTGATTGTGATGGATTCAAATACTCCATGAATAACTGAATATGGAATAAGCTTCGTAGTGTATTTGATTTTTGAGTAGCAAAATGACACTGAAATAGTTAAAATGGGCATATTCTGGCTATAAAGAGTCCCAATCAACAACAAAATCTACTAAACCTATGAAACATACTGAGCATCAACTAAAGAATTCTCTTGACTAGGTCAAATTTCTTAAGCTTAAAGGCGATCACGGATTTCAATACCTCGGGTTACTTTACATTATTATGTATAAAACTGAACCTCTTCCAATCTTTACCCCTAGAATCAAACACCCAATACACAAAAGACGTACTTGCACACAAACATCACCGCCTCCTACTGCCACACCGTTTGCCATGCTGTGCAAGGACGTACACTACTACCATTAAATATCATTAAAGCCGATATACAGGTAGGGAATGATACTTTTTTTTTTGTTAGCTTGAATAGAACATGTAAAGACAGATTTTACTGTGGCTGCAGCAAGAGAAAGAAAGATAAAGCGTCTATTACTTCAAAAAAATATACTGCAAGGTGTAATTACTGAGTTAAACATGATCGTTACGACAACACTATAATTAGGGCATACTTAACTACAAGAAAAAAATTAGTTGATGGTGCGTACAGACTCACGTTGGAAAGACATGCTGTTGTAATGTTGTTTTACACATTTGTTGAAAGAGCACCAGAAGCAAAAAGAAGATTCCTTCGCGAAAACTGTAGAAGAGAAAAATGAAAAAAAATAAGGATATTAACATCATGAGAGCCATTCACTCTCCCCTCTCATCACGATCGTAACAATTGCTTTACTTTTGCACAAAAATTTCCATTATTAAGGAATTGACATACTATTTTAAATTAAATAGACTGCATAGATCATAGGAACGCACTCAAAGGGGTCATTGATGTAGACCTACACATTTGATCAGAGTATTATGCTTACCCTTAAAGAATAAACTGGGGTGGATTTGGTAGGCAGAGTCTTGAGTGATCTGAGCCTATTTGTACTTCCACTTTTACTGAGAGACCGAAGCAGAGAATATACATTAGGTGTCGAAAATTCTACAATTTGAACAAGTGAAATATAAGTAAGAAACAAATGAAATGAAATCGTTGTAAAAGCTTACGTTTCTTCAGATTTTGGTGGTTTTGCACTTGCGCTTACATCCCATAATTTGACAGTTGAATCAGCCGAGCCAGATGCAAGAAGTGATCCCTCGCAGCTGAAACATCACACAATGACTAGTACCAGATGTTTGAAAATCTACCAGAGATAGCGGTATTTAAAGGCAATTCTAAATTCTAAAACTTAGTTATTACAATGGTGATACAATGGGTCAAAAATATTACAGATGTTCACAACCTCTCAAGTGTTCTATTGCAACAAGATAAAACGACGAAGATGTGTTGGCTGGCAAACCTATCGGACTGGTTATGACTTGCAAATACTTGATTATTTAATTAGTTTAAGCCCATATAGACCTGTTTGGATATGTTTCTCCCAGACAAACCCAAAAGATCAACAAAAAGCCCACCCAATCCACGGACCACTTGGACCAAAGAAAGGTTTACCTGAAAGCAAGTGACCAGACACAGGATGTATGGCCCACAAGAGGAGTGATACAGCGGCCACTAGAAACATCCCACATCATTATAGTTCCATCTTCATCACCAGATGCCAAGTATCGACCGTCAGGTGACATTGCCAATGATAAGATGGAGCTCCTATGACCAATGAAAATCCGCATGCAATTCCCAGTTTGCACATCCCACATGCGAATAGTCTTGTCACTAGATCCAGTCGCAATGTAATTGCAGTTCATATGCCATTGTACACACTGCCCAAAAGGATGCACTTCATAAGAACCATCTTAGAAAAACTATCAATAAATAGAAAAAGATACAAAGATTACCCACATCAACATCTGATAGATGTCCAGCTAATATCCTTAAAGGCTGTACTCTATCCATTGACCAAACCCTCGCTGTTCTGTCATGAGATGCACTTGCAAAATAATGTCCCACTGGACTGAACTGCATACACGGTTTTACAATGGGGATACGTCAAGTATTAAAGTAACATAGATTATTTTGCTTTCATTTCCATTTATTTTATTTGACAAACTGTCCAAAACTAAAAAGATAAATGAATTTTTCAGAGTTGTGATTTTTCAAAGAGGAAATGTACAATCAAAACGGAAATCACATGTTTGTATAGTTTGAAACATAACCATCCAGCAAAACTGTAGCAAAAGTTAATTTAAGTTATATGAAGATATTTTCTGTATGAAAAAAACAAATCTTGCAACTTGGTGTCACATGGGACTTATATTTAGTGCTTAATCATGGGAGAATGTTTTATACCTGAACATCCCATACAGGGTAATTGTGACCCTTGTAGCAGACGACGTTTGCATTGAACTTTGTGCTCCATAATCGAACTGCAGTATATCATAAAACAATCAGTAGGTTCTACAATTTACAGAAGCAGATAGATCATGCAACAGTGTTCATATATTTTACTTGTTGAATCTGCTGATGATGATAAAAGATAATCTCCAAAAGGACTAAACGAGGCTGAATAAACAGGTCCGGAATGGCCCTGATACGATGTGTAAGCTCGTTTTCCACCATTTGATCCAAGGGTGTTCTCACTTGGAGCTGAATCATTTTCACCCTGCATAATAGCTGACACCTCCAAGTTTTAAAACTCCAAATTATTGATATATGTCATCAAGTGGTAATTTTTATTATTCAAATTCAACATATGGATTGGGTAACTTTATAAATACAAGGGTAAAGGTTTGATGACTTACAGCTACCCATACGCCCAAGTTTTGCAACATCCCATACCTAATGAGCACATATTAAGTTTAGAAATCAGAGGAAGCAATACAAAACTGCAGTTGCATCAGAAATACTACATAAGTCAAAAATGGAAACCTTGAGCGATGAATCTGAGAATCCTCCAGCAACCAATGATCCATCATGGGATATCGATGAACAATTTAATCTGAAGCAAGTTGACACAGATCAAACAGTTGTGCACAAAGCAGATACGACATACTTGGTTCAAGATAAAGGTTTGGTTGCAACAAAACACATGCATACCCGTTATGTGTGTTAATGAATGTATAGAAACAAACTGAAGGAAGAGTTGAATTGCTCAATTGTACACGATTGCGAAGGTCTTCCAGAATCGAATTCTCAACGTCCGTTGGTCTGTGATAAAACGGAATTGTATATACATAAAACAAATCAAAGCAAGCATACTTGCTAAGCCATACAAAGATATACATACATTGTAGGCAATGCAAGCTCAGGTTTGACACGTGGGGCAGCAGCTGCTTTGTCACCTTCCCCTCGAGCACCTTTCCCTGCCCCACTAGCAACTTTGTCCTTCTTTAACTTCTTGAGGGGTCCACCTTGCTTTCCACCCTCTGATACTTTTTTCTAAATCACAGAACACATTTCAAAAAATTATAAAAATAATAAATCAAGCAAATTGATACCAAGACAATCTTTGATAATTACTTATCTGCTAACTGTATATTGGAAGGAATAAACACTTAAAACTAAGCAGGTTGGTACCTAGTTATTTTAAAGCAGACGAGCATCATAAAATAACAAATCTCAAACACCCCCTATGTAGGTCAAGATAAATTACAAAGTGAACTTTTAGCAGGGACATCATATAAGGTTACCTTATTCTCATCCAGCTCCCCTTCCTTGGCATCTCCTTCTGTCTTCTCAGAATCTGAGAGCAGCCCCCCTGACTTATCAAGCCGATCTTCTAGTGAATCTTCAAGCAACTGCAGAGCTTATTTTATTAGTCATTTTTCACTAAAGGTAGCTTAGGATTCGTTATTTTTCTTCTTCTTTAAGTTTATATTAGGTTTTCATTCCTGTACAAGTGAAGTAGGCAAGTATCAAGGGAATCAGCACTGCCAAACCTTGCATCTTAAGATTATGACAGCTATGAAAAGTCTAAGTTGAAATAAACATGACATGAAAGCAAATTACAAGCTATGAAATAAGTAACAACAGAAATACGAAACAGACTTCTAAGTTGACTAACCCCCCAATGTAATTCTTTCTGATTTATCAGATTAGCAGCATCCTGACCACTCCCAACGAGTGAAAAGGCTTCAGCATCATCAGAAATTGAGCTGGGTTGTCCAGGAGAAACTGTCAAAACAACAACAATATGTATAAATATGGAAAACACCATGACTTCAGAGCCACACAAAACAATGAAGGAAACTCTGCAATACATGAGAAATATACATTAGATTGTAATAGAACTTACCTTGGAAATCAATATGCTCATTGATAATACCGAGCATCGTAATTGACTGTGTCTTGTGAAGATATTGTAGAAGAAGCTCATAAGAATACTGCAGAGTAACAATAATAATATCTTAATGCTGGTTATTTAATTTATCTTTTTTAGAGGTGGTTATGATAATTGGCTAAACATTGATACGAGTGAATATAGCATCCGATCATCATCTCAATTATATGGATCAAAAGATATACCTGACATATTTTTATATTCACTTTGCTCTGCCTTAGAGAATGAGCAAACTCCATCTCCTGGATACTCAAGAAAAAAGGTGTTTATTCAGACATATTGAAGCTACTTCACATAGTTTAGAGGCTCAGGGTTTAGTAATCAACCTCGAGATGAGATGGAGAAAGAACACCTTCTAATTTTGTGAGGTCACGTGAATGCATCATCTCGTGATCTTCGCGAAAGCTACTAAAGAAAGCTCGAGCTGAAAAAAAAAGCACCAAGTTCAAGGGTGAAGTGAGAATTCCAAATAAAGTGATGAATATTCATTCAGGATATAATATGCCTACCCTCTTGAAGATGACCTTTTGCTATGAGATCCATAAAACAATGGATAAATACTGGATAAAGAACACGAATCAATTCATGCTGCATAGTTTTAGCATTAGAACATAAATAAACAAATATACAAAACACAACAACTGGATAAAGAAAATGGAGCAATTCAGCATATGGCCACCTTGTACAAGTCTAAAGAGCTATAAGTCCAAGAGCTCAATTTGCTGTATCCATCTTGGTACAGTGCGGGTATATTTTCTGACCTGTAAGCATGAACCTTGATCAAGCTATGAACTCATATAAAAAGGCATAAAAAGTAACCACATAAATTACACAAATATAGATCACACTAACATTGCAATCATTAAATACGCTACGCATAGTGTACACCATTAAACACAATTCATGAAATTCAAAAACATGGGCTAACATTGAAAAAAAGAGTTTTTCATGGTGAACAACTGATCCGTCAAGTTCTCTTCAAAGTTCAAACTACTACGTAAGAAATGTACCTCATTTTTAGAACAAATGGAGTTTTATATATTGAAAAGTATAAACTATACCTCCCCGTTGAACAATATTTACTTACTGAAATGAGCCTTAGTGGAATATAAACTCAACAGAAACAAAAAACATTGTAATTTCACAACATGACGATGATGAAATTCCAAAAAATACTTCTACAATCGCTTACATGTTCATTACTGGATAATGCAACGGGCATGATTGTATAATTAATAACACTAACAGTTCATACCAGAAACTTAGAATTTCTTGTTTGCGAAAAGAAGCTACGTATTGATTTTTAGAGTAAATTTCCAAATATACTACTTGTCGACACAGAATCGTCAAGATTATTATATTCATATTGCTGGGCATATGTGACTAACTACTAGAGAGCAATGCAAGCTGGCCATATATATCTAGGTAGTAAGTAACTTTTTTAAAATCAAGTTTAAAATTCAACTCAGCTTAGAAGCTCACAAGCAACACATACACACAAATAGGTGTTGAGTGAAATGTGGAATAGAATGAGTAATAGTACGTGGTAATTAGGTTTAGCTCTAATGAAAAATATGGACTATGGCCACACATATTTAATCATTAGCTAACAAGAATATGAGGCGAGTGTAGAGAAAGTACTGGGAAAAGGTGAGGATTTGTTTAGTAACATCTGCATCCAAGACATCGGTAGCATTTTTGTTGTTCTTATTCTGCTGTTCTTGCTGTAAAACCTGTTCGGTTTGTGTAAATCCTCTTTTCTTCAGATACGAAAATACCGCTTTATCTAATTCGTCGTCCATTGATGTCCTCTTTCCGATTCTTTCAATGAAACTGGAGACAAACAAACTCTGGTTATTCTAACAGATCAATAGTGTCAGAACAAAACAAAAAAATCACAAGCCTATTCTGAGTTATTGGCAACATGATAAAGAGGCTTAATTTGAAAAATCACACGAAGACCATATCTATATTAAGGAGTGGAACTCAATTCTGTTTGGTTAAATGCTCAAAACACATGCACAAATTTATAATTCAGCTGAAAATATGACTTGTAAGTTTAACAAAAAGTGTAATTTCATAAAAAGAAACAAATACATATTGCAACCAATGGGAGCGAAACAGTAATGTATCCATAGATACGTACATGCATATGCATACACATAATGTCATCGGCAAAACATGTTTCCAGAAACTTTATAGCACAAACTAATGACAATAGTTCCATTATCATTATCTCTCACTAGCAGCTACAAAAAACACTTAATCTAGTTAATCATTATCATTTCTTACTAGCGGCTAAGAAGAATACTTAATCTAATTAATCATTAGGTCCTGTAAGCTGCATGTTCTAAATTTTATAGGCCTGGAAAATAAATTAAAATGAAATTTTATTTAGCAGCTGAAAACAGCAGAGCAATCTAAACTGTTAAAATTTATACAACAATGCACCTAACTCTAAATCCAAGCAATTTGTGCATACATTTAAGACTCAAATCCCTATTTCAACTAATACAGCTGTAAAACCCTAATAAATTTATAGTGTTCTCATAGCTAGCTAACGTTTTGTAACAAAATAAAGACACTTTAAATTCAAATTAGCATCACCGACATTACGGAAATAGAAAGAGGTTGCGGTAAAGCCCTAGAAACTACGAGCTATCAACAAGAGGGAAATACAATAATTTGTAGTTGCGAACTGGAAAGTATACCGAGCTCAAGGTGCGATTTTGTTGACACTGTAATTAACTAGCTAGGGCACTTATATCATGTGAAGAAACTTGCAAGTTAAATAAAGCAACAAATTAGGGTTACAACTGTACGTGTATGAAAAATATAGAATTGAGAAAACAACAAACCTCAATCGCCGTGATCGAAAAAATAGTGTGAAGTTGTCGAGATTAATAGTTTATTTTATGTTGGTGGTAATTCAAAATTACATGAAGTGTGAAGGGGGACTATTTAACAGTGCAGTGCAGACTATTTATGTAGATGATGTGGAGATGGGTGTCTGTGAGAGGGGAGTCCAACCGCATTCAAATGCTAGTAAAAACTCAATGGATTAAACCTAGGCATTACAAATTACGGCAAGAACAACAATTGCCGATCACCGTATTTCAAAAATATGTTTCGTGGTAGAAGTACATTTTGCGATAGCCTTTCTACTATAGTTGCTTATTTTTTGTTGGACTTTGGATTTTTATAAGTGAATTTTGAAGAATGTGGAGAAGCGGTAGCGCTCTTCGCTATCCTCCGAGTTCCATACAACCATATCTTACATCCTTTCTTCATAATGATTTTTCGGTTGACGCTTTCTCTATGGTGTGGGTGAAAGTTGCAACAAATGCAAACCCTATGTGGTAAATAAGTAGTTAATTTCGGGTAAAAAGAGTAATATTATCTCTCTAAATTTATACACAATTGTGATTAAAGCCACAAATTCGCTTCTTAATTTTTGAATCCGTTTAAAATAGAAATTGTGAATCAAAGTTATCATTTTATTGAATCCATGCCTTCTGAGACCTTTTTCGGGAGATTATATCTCTCACAAGATTTATACTCTTGAACCTATAACACTATTTTACAAATAACCAAAAATTAATGGTAACTCTTGTGACATCTAAAACTTTATAATAAAACCCCACAATAACTACTTGTATATACCTAAGAAAATACATAGATAATTCATGTTTTGAAATAAAAAAGCGCAATCAACTCACAAGTTTCTATACAATTTATTTTTCAAGAAGTAACAGTATATACGTAAACAACTAAACACGAAGCACGCAAATCACGAAACTGTTAGATATTTACTAACAAATCATCATTATCATTACTTATATTGTTGAGATTGTGACTTTAGTCCAGTGACTCTATTCCATAGTGTAAAAACGTCTTTGTAAAGTCGTGAATCGGATGGCTTAAAAAAAGTTTTAGATTATATCTCCTCACGATTGGTATGAAACTTGCTTGAGTTATAACATTTGGGGAAACGCCACATTACACACAATTACACAAATATAATCATGGATCAGGGTGCGTCAAAACAACCTTTTGTGAAATTTACTATTGGCATATTAATATTATATATATTTTATTTTATTTTATACATATATTTAGAGACAAATAGAGAACTTTCAAAATTTATTAGCCCATTATGAGTTCCAAGGTACTGAACAAATGAGTCCACTAAAATTTGTTTGACAGGCCCCAATTCATATCCGTTGACAGGCCCAATTCGTTTGACAGGCCCAATTCATATGTCAACCATCAACACTACCCAGCTTTATATTTTCACAAAAACTAGGGTTCATCGTCTCACTTCCGTCTTCCGCTGCCGTTAGCTAATCCACCTTCAAAAATGGTATTCTTCTTCTTCTCAATTTCTCTTCAATTTGATTGATTGCAGTTTTAAACTTTTCATACTATAAGCTAGGCTTCACCGTCACTGTACTTTATGTAGATATTGCGGTATGATAGCTCGTAGTTTCTAGGGCTTTACCGCAACCTCTTTCTATTTCCGTAATGTCGGTGATGCTAATTTGAATTTAAAGTGTCTTTATTTTGTTACAAAACGTTAGCTAGCTATGAGAACACTATAAATTTATTAGGGTTTTACAGCTGTATTAGTTGAAATAGGGATTTTAGTCTTAAATGTATGCACAAATTGCTTGGATTTAGAGTTAGGTGCATTGTTGTATAAATTTTAACAGTTTAGATTGCTCTGTTGTTTTCAGCTGCTAAATAAAATTTCATTTTAATTTACTTTCCAGGCCTATAAAATTTAGAACATGCAGCTTACAGGACCTAATGATTAATTAGATTAAGTATTCTTCTTAGCCGCTAGTAAGAAATGATAATGATTAACTAGATTAAGTGTTTTTTGTAGCTGCTAGTGAGAGATAATAATAATGGAACTATTGTCATTAGTTTGTGCTATAAAGTTTCTGGAAACATGTTTTGCAGATGACATTATGTGTATGCATATACATGTACGTATCTATGGATACATTACTGTTTCGCTCCCATTTGTTGCTATTGTTACATGTTTATCCTTTTAATCTTGTTTATCAAGTAGCAATCAGAAAATGTCCGGTTTTCTTTTATTTGTGTTGCCTGTAAAATTTGTACTTTTTTTTTGTTTTTAAATTCTCCATAGCAGTACTGCAGTAGAGTTCGAATATCAGGTTTGATACTTATTCTTCATTTTAAATTTTCAGCCGAAGCAGATTCATGAGATTAAGGATTTTCTTCTAACGGCAAGAAGGAAGGATGCGCGCTCTGTGAAGATCAAAAGAGGTAAGGATATGGTAAAGTTCAAGGTTCGCTGCTCAAAGTACCTCTACACTTTGTGTGTCTCTGACAAAGAGAAGGCTGATAAGTTGAAGCAATCTCTTCCTCCAGGTTTGTATGTTTCTCCTGTTTATTTTGTCAGATGTTAAAATATGAACCAGCCCGCTAAGATAAATGAGGCGGACCACTCTAAAATGCCCATATTTTAAGAATCGACCGTATTATAAGAGCTCAGTAAGAGGATTCTGTACATAAATCAATGAGATTGTATTCATAATGTAATAGCAAAGGAAAGATTTTGTCTTTCGAAAACATTGATTTTGGTACATTGATAGTTATTCGAAGTCCAAGGAACAAACAGTGCAATGTTCTAGATTAATGAAGTTTAGTATTGATTCATATATAGGTGTGGGGCTACCGGTTAAATGATGGGCTGAAGATTTTTAAGTATTATTACTGATTATACTAAATGAAAAATATAAGTTCTTACATGCTAGAGCCATTATGTTATTGAATATGAAGTTATACATCATTAAAATCCACACAGTAACTGGCAGCCATAACATAACTTACAACTTCTGTATGATGATCTCTAAAAGATGCGGATCATTCATATACACATTGAAAGTTCTTACATATTTACTATGCGTGATAATTACACATGTGTCTACAACCCAGGAACATGAATAAATTTTAATCTCATTGATTTGTCATCTGTTGTACTCCGTATTTGACATTTTTGTATCATGTTTAATGCAGGTTTGAGTGTGCAAGACCTATAAGTTTTATCTTTTCAAAAGTGTTGCGTCAAGAATCCTTTCTTAGTTTGACATTATTGAAAGATGTTGGTTATGTAACGGATCTGAATATCGTTTACATGGTCAGTTAATGTTGGTTTTGTTTGGTATAGGGGACTTAAAGTAGCAGTAGTAGTGTTTAATTTTGATTTTACTTGGTTGATGTTAAAGCTGATTTGGATGGATTGAAATGCATCTATGGAGGTATTGTTATTTGTTAAATCTCGGTCCTCGGTTAGACTTAATGATTTTTTGTTCTTTGATTATGAACTTGTTTTGGTAGTTGATAGAAATAGTTATGGTGGGTCTGTGTTGAAAGTGACTTATTCTGTTAGTTAACATTGAATGGTATGGTAATGTAGGTTTGGTTTGGTGGTGTTATATGGTTGTTAAACAAATCATTACATTCTAAAATTAAAATACCTTAATTGGCGTTATCATTTATTAAATCTGCTTTCAGTTAAACAAATGTATTATTCGAATATATAAGAAAACTAAACTAATTTATTCTTGGGTTAAGTATTTGAAAATGCATCTAACTTGTTCTGAATGTCTATTGTATGTATCATACTTATGGGAGGTGTATTTAATGCATTCAACTTTCAAAAATGGTTTATTGTATGTATTTTGATGATGTGTCATCTTCTAGGGACGCCATGTGGCATCGTAAACGACCGACATATCATCAAAATAAATACAATAAACTGTTTTTGAAAGTTGGATGCATTAAATACACCTCTCGTAAGTATTATACATACAATAGACATTCGGGGCAAGTTAGATGCATTTCTAGATACTTACCCCTTTATTCTTTTTGGCTTAGTTTAGCACGACTAGGCCCCAACTAATCTTTACTCAATATTGTTTTGTTATGTTATCATTTCGTCTGGTTTGCAATCAATAAATTGGTTATTGTTGCACTTCTTAAAAAAAGTAGAGTTTGCTTCAATAATTAAATTCCCAATTGAAAAGGGGAAGCGATAATACAACAAAGTAATTGATTCATACATCAAAGTTGTGTTATACAAAGTACTATGTTTGTACTTGTAAGTTTTAGCTATCGTACTATTTGGTGTACAAAACAATTTGTTTGTTATATTATTATTTCCTTTTGAAAAATGATAAACGGGTTTGGAATATTTGTACTTATTCCATAATAAACTTATTGACCGTTGAATATTGATAGATCCCGTAACACCATCTACAATGTTAACCGGCGTTGTGGTGTGTTATGGGTGTCACATCACTCCCACTATGACTTGTTATGCAAGAGGATGACCCACTAATTAAATTAATTTTGTTTAAAAATGGAAGAAAATAAAGAGAGAGAGAAAACTCATGGGCCGCACACTTCTCCCACCCTGCCTCGTTGTAACCACCACAACGCTGTCCCACGGCGCTAGGCATTGCTAGCGTCGTGGTTGCTCCATGCCGGCCCACCCATCCCACTCAAAGTGGTATAAAAATAGATTAAAATACAATGAATTTATACATAATATTTACAAGGAACTGACATTAATATATTTTACTATGTTTTATTTTCTTATTATATTTGTAACATTTAAAAAACAAATCACACTGTTTTGATTACACTTAGAAGTTAGAACCTATGTGTGGCTATTGACATCACATAACCTCAAAGATGACCTTTTGACAACTTAGAAATGAAAACCTTATGTTATGTTTGTGTTCCTGTATTAGTCGTAGAATAATGGAAATTTTAAATCGTAATTTCTTAGGCGATTGTTTTAAATATGTTTTGACAATGACATTTTAGAATTTACGATTTTATGACCATACATTTCAGGTGTGATGTGGCCTATTCATCTAATCTAATTAATTAAATTATTAAATCATAACTTCTAACAATATGAACCAAGAGAATATGTTATTTTTTCCCCCTATTGAAAAGGGAATGGATTGTTGTGGATTATTAATTAACTAGCATAAAGTCCCGCGATACTACAAACAATTAAATTGAATAAAATTTAATATTTAAGGGGATGAATATCATTTTTTTATTAAATAAATTGTCGGATCAAATTAAAAAATCTTATTGAATGGTCAAGATTACTTCATGAGATTTTTGTTTAATTATATGTATGTAAGATTAAATGACTTGTTGGGACATTAATATGATTTAAATCCCTACATGACATGTATTACCTTTTTTTTGAAAGGCACATGACACGTATTACCTAATGGGAGTACTATGATTTAAACTATTATAACCATATTAAGTAAGTCATAGCTTGATCATTATGTGAATGTGAATCATATAAACTTGTGTAAACATATCAAATATTTAGGTTAAAAAATAAGAATCAAGTTTATGGAAGAGACCAGAAAAGGGCTACGTGGTACTATGAGACTACTAGTAATCGGTAGAAGAATATGACTTTACTTATTATAGTACAAAAAAATATTACAGTATATGTGCAAGTCGGATCTATATGGACCACTGCATATAACTTATTATTTCTATATTAATTTATACGAGTACTAAAAATCTTTGTACAATGTTAAGTGCTGTTAGAAGGTTAATTAGTATTTTTCAGAATAAGATTTTTTTTTTTTTTTTTACAAAAAGAGAAGGTTAATTAGTATTAATTATAAAGCTTTAATTCAAGTGATCATTATCATATATGCTCCATAAGAATGTTTGTTTTAGCAAAACTGTTAACAAAGGTGTTTGTTTTGAAGGTTTAAGGGCATGACAATGGTCAATGGATATATGAATAACAGCTGGTGTTTGTTTGATGTACATATATTGGAAAAAGTGGGAATCAACCCCTCCAATCAAGGGTTTTCTCAAACCCACCATAAGGGGTGGGTTTGAGAAACCATTTGCATTCCATTTTACATGTCTATCATATACCTATTCATTACCATTCCATACAAGAAACCAATCACCCACTATACAAACAAATTCATCATTTTAATATGTATGTAAACCCACATAGAGACACTTAGTTAATACTTCAAAATTATTCAAAGTTATATTTCAAAAAATCGTATACTTATTTATTTATTTATACCCGATTCATAAAAGAAACTCATAATTTGGTGATCGAATTTATCACCTAGAAGGCTAGAATTAACTCATTCCAGCTTTTTCATACATACACAATATATCACACACACACACAAATAATATACCATGATTGTTAAGTTTTAATACTAAAAATACAAGAATCATTGAGGGGGACATGGGCATATATATATATATATATATATATATATATATATATATATATATATATATATATATATGTTACATAAAAAAGATGGAACATGGGAAGCATGATACATTTTATTCAATGAACATGTATATTTAATTCTAATTCTAACTAATCCATAAATACATTTTGTTTTTTCTGTTATTAGCTTCTATGATTCGAATTAGTAAATTACTACTAATATATTCTGCATTATGCTAGCTTATTACTATTACTAGTATTTAACCCGTGTGTTCACATAACATGTGATTTTGTTATTGGCTTTTTATAAATACGATTTAATGTATGTAATAAAGTTGTATCGTTTTATATGGAGTTAAAAAAGATATGCATTTTGCAAAGTAAATTATTTTAGATAGTATGTAAATAAAGCTTATCATTAGAACTAATTTGAATGAGTAATTGAGTAGAGAGAGTATGTTTGTATCCAACAACCTGAATGAGTATAAAGGTAAAAATAGAAGTTATCAATAATAAAAGTGAAGTTATAATACGGAGTAGTAATTATATCTTCTGAATATCTCTTTTTACATCACATTTGTCCTCTTGATACTAACTTCTCTAATCTCTAAGTAATAATCTCTCAGCGATAAATTAAATATAGATACATTGATATTCGATTCGAATAGTGAGACGAACGGAGTAATAAGTAATAAATAAAAAGTCCTTTTTGTTTTTAAGTATAGTTTAATGATTTATTTTTTAACTATAATCTAGTTATAGATGTAATCTTTATATAGTAAACTAATTAGTTATAAACATTTTTATATCTGAAAAGGTTATATCATGCCATTTATTACTTATGAGTTATGATATATCGATTATTGTTTAAAAAATTTAACTTAATCAATTTAAACCATGATCAAATTACAATTAATATATAGTTTAGTTCAACCTTATTATATTCTCCGTTTACAATTTTATATATTATTATTATTATTATTATTATATTTATAATCAAGTTTGAGATTTTACTTATAACTAAAATAAAAGGACTAAATTGTAGAATTGATATTTTTTAATTTGACTATAACATCATAATTTGGTTTTAAATATGTAATTTATAAGATTATTATTATTATTATTATTATTATTATTATTATTATTATTATTATTATTATTATTATTATTATTATTGGGAGTTAACTTCTTGTAGTATACTATATAATCTAGATGTAATAGTTGTTAGAGGAAATTTAAATGGTCAATGTCGTTTGTAATTTATACAAATTATTGTTCTTAAAATTTTTTACAAGTACTCACACACCTCAATACCACGAATATTTATTAATCCACATATATACACATTTGTTCCATCCCCACGACTTGAACCCCCAACCTCTTGGTTGGAAGGGTCACCACAATACTCTTATCATTACGTTTTTTTCTTTTCGTTTTAAGTCTATAAAATTTACTTTTGTTGCATAGATTGTCCATCGTTAAACAAAATTGACCAATTACCCTTATCATTTCATTTTTAAATCTATGAATAACATTTATGGTTGAGAGTATTTTAGTCAATTTAGATGGACGAGAGATCATTTATGAAACAAAAATAATTTTTTTCACTAATAGCATAAAAAGAGTTTAAGAACAATTCTAATATATTATGTATACCACATGTATCATCAATGGAGTTTACTATAAATATTAATATATTTCTAACAATAATTAGATTTACATCTATTTTAATATAAAAATAGTTGAGTAGTTTATAGTTCTAAACAATTTATAAAATAAAAGGTTATCATATTTTTTTGAACGGTAAGATTATAATAAATGCAAAGTATAGAAGTATAACACCCGACCTTTTAAGAAATAAATATTATATAATAAATTTAGGAAGCGAGTCCCAAAAACATATATACCATATTTACATATACGAAAATGTTAAATGTTTCAGAAGATCACACTTATACTTATATAATTACAAAACATAATTATAATTTTTAAAAGATCAGAGCCAACGCATTCATAGTCAAACTTCCCATCTAGCATCCACATGTTTGATCCAATAGCTAACCATAATCTGTAAAATGTTAAACACGGTGGGATTAGCTCACAGCTAAGTGAATGGAACTGTATCCGACAGTTCGATTCAGAAATAACAATTCATACAACAAATAAACATAATCCAACACAATTAAAGAGGATCGGCGGTTCCTTGGTATGTCATCACAAGAAACACTTTAAACCACGGGTATGCCATCACAGTGATTTACCGATAGTTTGAAGCTATCTTCACTGACTAGGGTTCATCCTTCAACTATATGTATCGGAAACCCCGCCAGCCCAAACAATAGCACCAAACCCAACCAACGTTGACCTCTGAATAAACCACATAGTCAAATATGCCATCGGCCAAGAATCACACATTAAACAATAATCATACCAATAATGAATAAATAACCAATCAACAATAACTATAACCCAATAAACTAAACAGTCAATAACTAATTACCAAAGTGTTCATCCGTTGTACCAAACTTATTACAACGGAATTGAACAGAAGAATACAGTTACCACTCACCGATACTTCTGTCGTCTCCACACTCAGGATTTCTATATCACCGAGTCTTCGGTTTATCTGAGAATACAAAGTCAATAAATTAATAACTCATTTACATACTTAATTACTAAGTAATAAATAATTAAACAACTTATATTGATAATCACAATCAAATCATTCAACATATTGGATTTTAACTAAACATTCAAATTTACTCTTGTATACGCGATCCAGGGAATCATAGCCGGATCGCGTAGCATAATTAAAATATTTATGTTGCCAAATTACACTTGCTTACGCGATCCAAGAACCATTTACAGGATCGCGTATCCTAGTTCATTTTCTTCTGTAACCATTTTGCCTTGGATACGCGATCCCACAAATATAGGTTTTTGACGAATTTTAACTAGCTTACGCGATCCAGAACTCAAAACTGGGATCGCGTGAGCAAGAAGAAATCGACCTGCAACTCATTTCTGCACAAACTCAGCTCGAACCAAAAACTCAAGTTTCACATAATTGGATACAATACACTAATTTTATCCAACAAATAACCTCAATTATCATCTATAATCATAAAACAACAACAATCAACATCATCTATCTACTATTTCTACACATGCATTCATCATTCATTCTAATTATAACCTAAATCACTATATGCAATTTATAACTTGAAAATATAAGTTTATCATGCTTACAATTCATCATTTATCTCCATATAATCAATAATAATCCATCCTTCTAACTAAACTTCATGTACAAATCATAAACTCTATGATTTCAACCAATTTAAAGAAAACCCAATCAAATTCAAATATAATAACAATAATATTTACTGCTCAATAAAGGATGATGATGAGCAATATGAAAATGATCTTCTTTTAAGCATATTAAATCCAAAACACAAGTTAATTATTTAATCTCTTTTGATTTCTTGATAATTGTTTGGTGAGAGTTTGAAAGTTCAAGAACAATGAGAGGGTTTAGAAAAGATTAGATAGTCAAATGAGTTGGTTAGTCCTACCGCCCCACATATTAATTGGTATAAAATTTTATCCCCTTCTAAACTTATTGTCTGGAACCCGAAAATACTCGCGAGACAAAATATTTTATTTTACCGTCAGGTTCAATAATTTAAAACAAGTAATATTTTACTAATCACAATAAAACCTGTGACTCTTTTACTTATTTATTTTCAAATAAATCAAATAAACTATTTCCCGTTATTTAAATAATCCTTTATTTCCAGGTCCAGAAACAGGGTGTTACAAGAAGATCTATAACAAATTACACCATGAATGCTAGCATATAAATGCACCAAAATGGACTTGACTAAACATTTTTTTTTTGTTTTTTTTTAAAAAAGCAAAGGGTTATTATATATAGAACCCAATATGCAAGAGGTATAAAAGGAGACAAAATAACACCCAAAATGAAGAACCGAGGTGCTTCGACAAAAAATGCCGAAAATATTAGAACTTGAAAGAATACATAATATTCAAAAGACAAAACAATCTATGAAAACATCACCCATGATATATAGTTCTAGGCTTAGAAATCCAAGTAGACCAATCGAGTTTTACGTTAGAGCAACAATACTCAATTCATTGACGTGAAACTCGTTGAACAAAAGAAAAAAAGATCTTCATGTTGAATTAAATGACTAGCACCTTCTTATGCATGAACAATTCTGATCCTCCAAGCCCATAACACCCGTAGAATAACCAAAACGACTACATGAGAAATCTTGTCCAACATCTTGGTTCACATAAGAGAAAAACTGCCGATTGCTCCAAGTAAAAATTGCACTTAAGATCTAGAATTGAAAATTATAATTATAATAATAATCCAAGACCAATGTTGCTCCTACAGAAGATGATCACACCAAGGAGGCTACTGCATAACACTTCCATATCTTGGAAACATGCTTAGTTCGACAAAATCCACACTCAATTTTGAAAAGGGTTAAATGTTTTATAATGTATATAACTATATATGTTGACCTTCATTGTGTATATGTAACAAAATTGATTGACATTGTATGTACGAAACTATTTATTTTGTACATTTTGTATACATTGGTGACTTGTGAACTTATAAAGATGTCATGTGTCACCTTATAAATGATACCACGCCACCAAAATACACACAATGTACAACTTAATAGTTTTATATATACAATTACAGTTAATTTTATTACATACACACAATGAACGTCAACGTATAGTAATATACAATAAAAATCAATGGTAGTAAGCATTAGAATTACATTTACCATGATAAAAGGGAAAAGCATGAACAAAATGTTCGGCATGTTGCAACTAAATTCCAATCATCCGCAGGCAAACTTATTTATATGCTTAACGTCCATAGAAGTCACCTTGTGCCCCTGCTACCCCATTTTGTGTCCCCCACGCAATGAACACAGAAGCATTTGATAGTTATTAAAAAAAAAAAAAAAAGACATCCCCTCGAACCTAATTTAGTCTCAAACTATATACAACCAGTCAACTAAATATATACGCTTACAACCTGGAATGAAACTTGAACTCATAACCTTTTGATTGATGAGCTTCTCTCACCACTAAACCAAAAACCCTTTGATCGTACACATTGATAGTTAAAGTTATATAATTACATAAAATTTCAAAGTTTATTCATCCATATGATATGACCAAAAAGTTTAACTTGTCATACATAGATGCTACGCCCGATCGAATTTTACTATGAGCAAACTCCTTTCGAACAATTTGGTTTTTTATGACTCCCTTGAATGAACTCTCACCAAATTGAGTATCAAATTTATTATTATTATTCTTAGTACGGAGTAATTGTTAATTAATGAGTAAAACAAAACTGGTTTTTTGTTATTTATAGAAAAAGTAGAATTGCTTCTTTCTTCTCTTTTTTAATTCCAATATGAAAGTGTTAACAAAATAAGTGTACTAAAGGTATAAAAGTGAATCATTGGGGCAGGCCAACTAACAGTATCATTGCATACTCTACAAATGCTTTATATAATTAGTTTAAAGAAGAAATATAAATCTGATTCAAAATACTATATTTTATGTGCATACTGCATGCGTAAAATATAGTGTTGTTAATATGTAGTATATCTGAATTGTCAATTACATAAATTAACGGCTGAGATCGTATGCATCTTCTTCCCCACAAAATTGCTTCTCATACTCTTACACAACAGAAAAAATATCAGTAAATAAGATAAAAGAATGAGGTTGTTCTAACAAGTTACAAACCTTAAATAAAATTAACGTGTGCATTGTTTTTTCTTTTTTAAAGTATAATTCTTTTCTTTTTTAAATAACGATTCGGTAATTGTTAGGTATGATAAACTTCACTTACCTTATCACACAAGAGCATTAAATTAATTACAAGTATTGTTATGTTTTTATTTCAGAAAACCAAAGGGCCAAAAGTTAAAATGCACCTATGTGTGAGTTTAATACTAGTAGCATATACACCTTGTAACCCTTTTCAAATAAAACAAAATACTTTATAGTTTTCGATACAGAATAAATTAATGCGTTTGACTTTTTCTCGTCATTCCTTGTATTATTGCCATAATAATTTAAATAGATAGATGAATACAACCATGATTCCCTGTCATGTGTCATCCTAAGCGTTACGTTCATTCTAGTTGAAGCAAAGTTGTATACCAAAAATGGTAATTTTCTACAAATTCTTTTTTCCCCCTTAATGTCTAATAGCTTTTTTTTCCTTTCAAAAATGTTTTCATAATAAATATCCATATTATTATTTATATCTTTTCAAAATAATTATTCACTTATAAAAAAATAACAATTAATAATCATTAAAAACTCCATTTTACTCTCATTTATAAATCATATATTTGTAAAATACATTTAGTCAAACCTATTTGATAATACTAGAAAATTACCCGTACAATGCAGTGGTTACAAATGAGAAAAACGTAATAGTGATCGATGATCACAACTGACAAATAATATATATTAAAGAGAAAGTAATAGTTGTTGAGGTAATCGTTAAAAATATAGAGAAAATTGAATTCTCTAGAATTGGATTCAGAAATAATCCACTGTACGTTACTTTTAATATTAAAAAATTCAATAATAATAATGTTAAATTATAACTAATTAAAGTGATTCAACTTTTTTATATTTTTTTATATTTAGCAAGTCTATAAAATGTAATGTAATCAAAATGTTGTTAAAAAGGAATGTGATAATCATTAATGCTCCTTCCATAATCAGCTAAAGGGTAGTTTAGTCTTTTCAATATATATAGGGGGTATTATGGTATTTTTTGAAGTTTAAACTTATAAGGTTGCAAAGAATATAGACAAACAATTTATAAGGTGTATAGAAAAACAAAACTGACATTTATCTAATCTATCTTAATGCTAACAAAAATTGTTAGGGGACAATTTTAGTTGGATGGAAAGAGTACGATTTAGTAAAGGGGTTTAGATGAGGTTAAGGTTCATTAAAAGTACTCAAACTTTGCCGTTATAGAAAACTTTCAAACTTTGCTGTTATAGAAAACTGATCTGTAACATTAACATTACGTAAACTTAGGTAATGTTAGTGTACAATTGTACATAAGGGGGCATTCATAAGCATGTGAGGAATTTAGTGACGAAACTCTGATTATTTTTACTTATTTCAAAATTAACATCACCTACGGTATCTCGTTTCAACTATATACTAATTTTCAATACTCGTGTAATACTCGTACTATGCTGTAGGATATAAAGTGTTATTATAAATAGGGACTAGACTCAAACTTTTCACTTATAGAAAACTAATCCGTAACGTTAACATTACGTAAGCTTAAGTAATGTTAGTGTAAGAAGGGGGCATTCATATACATGCGAGAAAATTAATGACAAAACTCTGATTATTTTTACTTATTTCAAAATTAACATTACCTATGGTATCTCGTTTCAATTATACGCTAATTTTCAATATACATATACATTAAGTATAAGAATTTTAAACTTTAGTAAATAATCCTTAACTAAAGAAAGGACTTAAGTTTAAGAATTTTAAAATTTTGACTAATAAGTTAAGCATATGACAGGTTACATCAGTTAAGTAGTAATCTGAAGTTTTCTTATTTTTAATTTAATTTAAGTAAAAATATCTCGTTATTTACGATATATATATTTTAGTTTTTTTTAACCCGTATCACCAACAAATAATTCAATTTATTTTTAAAAAACACCTTATAGGTCCAATGGACCTTGACACGGACGACCTTTGACTTCAATGTTACACCACACCCATATAATTCATTCGTTCATAAAATATGAATCATCAATATAACGAACGACAATCTTATAGTCTTTTCTATCGTGAATGTATCATGTAGAAAATTCATAAACATGTTAATACTGTAATTCAGATGTTAAATTTTGGCCAACTAATTAATCACTAAAGTGTATTATTGCATTTAGTTGGATTCCCGTATGTTATTATTAACACCTCTATATCTTCAAATTGAGAACATTCAGCTACGACGCTTGCATCTATATTTTACCAAAAATACCCATAGTTGCCCAATGAGCTTATTTATTACTCCATCCGTCTCAATTTTATTGTCCACAAACAAAAAACACGCAATTTAAGAAAAATGTATTAGTCGTACTATACAATCAATAAGATTTAATCTCTCACCACAATTAAATATTTTGATTGGTTGAAAGTACAAATTGGATAATAAAGTTGGAACATCCCAAAATGTAAAGATGGTCAATAAATTCGGGACGAAGAGAGTAGTCAATTCTATCCACCTTGTTGAGGAGTCCAAACTTTTACCATGGATAAACAAGATACCAAGTAGATATCCTAGCTCTCTAGTTAGTTTTTCCGAGAGGAGAAAAGTAAAACGAAAAGATAATATATAAACAGAGATAAGTTCAAATGAGAACATAATTTTTGGTGAAAATAGGGAACCAATATGAATGCACCACGTGTCATAATATCTATTTTCCTCACGATTTTAAAAATTAAATATCTTACAAATGGTAAGTCAAAATATTATAAAAATTACACCATAATAATCAACGTTTAATTCTCTTCTATTAGAGATGTGATAAGATATACATTCGACAACTTTTTTTTTGGGTTTTACACATTGTACAAAAATAGTACCACATGTGGTACACGTTGGTACCACATGTGGTACCCGCCGATACTACATGTGATACTCGTTTTCAAAACACATTGGAAAATAGAAAAAAAATCATCGAAAATATACCTTGTCACATCTCTAATCGAAGAGAATTAAACACTGATTATTATGGTGCAACTTTTGTGATTTTTCAACTTATCGTTTGAGAGATATTTAATTTTTAAAAATGTGAGGGAAAATGAGGTTAGTGACACATGACACAATTCTATTGGTTCTTCTATTCTCACTAAAATTGTTATACTCATTTGAACTTTTGTAAATTATTATTGTGTTGAGAAAATAAAAGAAAAGTGAGAATATAAGACCTATGCCAACGGTTATGTCGGTTCCAACATTTTCTTTTGTCACTTTAAAGCAACCGATGGCATGGCTTTCATCCCTAGCTTTTGTCGCTTGCATTCTTCGGCTAACCGAAGAAGGGCAATGAGTTTTATGTGGGTCAAATTAATTTTATTGTTAATTATTATTTAGTGTATGTAAATGTAAGTATATTGGTAAATGTGAGATTCAAAAATTAAAGGAATAAATGATTGTTGACAGTGCTTTGTCAGTCTTTGGTTAGTGTTGAATGTGCTGACGGAACGCTGAGCTGACTCAAGGGAAGAAGAAAATTACGAAAAAACACTGTTGGGAGTGAAATTATGCTATATTTTCACTCAAATGTGAAGAAATGGAAATGACAAGAAACAGTGCGTTTAGTTTACAAAAAAATTTCTCGATTTTTGATTTTTTGTTTTTCTAGGGAGTATAAAGTGTTTTACTTCTCTTAAAAAATAATGAAAATTTGAAAAACGTATTCAAAGATGAGGGATGAAGTTTTCAATTTTCAAAAGAAAACATAAATGGAAACTTAGAGAACCATGAAAAATAGTTTTCAACTATTTAGTAATAAAAAGGAAAATTGAAATTCTCGTTTCTTAAAATAGTTTTCTAGAAAACTTGGATTTGAATACATTTTCTAATTTCCTTATTTGAGTTTTCTGAAAAAGTGAAATTATTTAGTAACTGCGATCTAACTAGCTATCAAATGTCATTTCCTAATTTCCTTTCATTTGTATCAACACAAAATATATAAATATCATTTCATTTCTTTTTAACCTCAGGACACGAAACTTTAAAAAATTACTATTAATCCGCTAATTTTATTTTCTACTTTATATCTCCTTTTCTCCTGTTTTGTTTACAACTTTACATCGAAAACTTGAGAACGACCCCCGAATATTTTAATTATTATCAACTCGTTTTTATGTGTGATGTTTTTTTTTTGGTTAATTTGGCACGTATGATAATTAAAATCAACTCGTTTTTATCTTATTGTATAATTTGCCACGTATGAAATTGATAAATCGACAGTGACTCACTGTGGATGAAAAAATCAACGAATCCGGATAACCTAAATTACTCAAAACCTAAAATAAAAATTAATTCAACTTCCATTCTGTCTACTCTGTCTTGCCGCCCATTCCTCATCTTCAACCCTTATTTACACAAACCTTCCAAACTAAATTTAATAAAAAACAATCCAATAAATAAATAAAAAACCCTAACCTTTCTTCCATTATCAATCACATGAATACATTCATGGAACTCTAATATTCATATCATATTCATTTACAATGGAAGAAGATAGACACATGTTATTAGGTGGCAAATACGAAAAAGGACGGTTAATCGGAAAAGGCACTTTCGCTAAAGTTTACTATGGCCGTGAAATCTCCACCGGCGAAAGCGTCGCAATTAAAGTCATCAACAAAGATCAGATTAGAGATCAAGGCATGGTTGAACAGATCCAGCGCGAGATCTCAGCCACACGTTTAGTTCGGCATCCAAACATTGTTGAATTACGTGAAGTTTTAGCTACCAAATCGAAGATCTATTACGTTATGGAATACGTTTCCGGTGGTGAATTATTCGCTAAAGTGTCAAACGGCGGTCGATTGAAAGAAGACGTTGCTAGGAAGTATTTTCAGCAGTTGATTAGCGCGGTTGATTTTTGTCATAGTCGCGGTGTTTCGCACCGCGATATTAAACCTGAAAATCTGCTTCTGAATAGTAATGATGATTTGAAGATTACTGATTTCGGATTCTCTGCTTTGCCGGAGCAGAAACGTTACGATGGACTGCTGCACACGCAGTGTGGTACGCCTGCTTACGTGGCACCGGAAGTGCTACGGAAGAAAGGTTACGACGGTGCGAAAGCGGATATCTGGTCATGCGGCGTCGTTTTGTATGTTTTGTTAGCTGGATTCTTACCTTTTCATGATGAGAATTTAATGAATTTGTATAGGAAAATATTTAAAGCTGAGTACGAGTTTCCACCGTGGTTTTCGGCGGAAACTCGTAAACTGATCTCGAAGATTCTGATGGCGGATCCTGAGAGACGGATCTCGATCCAAGGAATAATGCGTGTTCCGTGGTACAGACGAGGTATATCGAGGCCGAATTCGTTTCGTTTATTGAATAAACGGATATCGAATTCGTCCTCGGCTTCGGATCTGAATCCGAATAATCCTGGCGGATCGTTGAAGAAATCGACGTCGAGTCCGGCGTTTTTTAACGCGTTTGAGCTGATTTCAACGATGTCGTCTGGATTTGATCTGTCGACGTTGTTCGAGAGTAATGAGAAGAAGAAAGTAGCGTCGATTTTTACGTCGAAGTATTCGGCAGCGGCGATCGTGGAGCGGATCGAGACGGCGGCGCGTGAGATGAGGTTTAGTGTTGAAAGAGAGGATGATTTTAAAGTGAAGATGGAAGGAACAGAGGAAGGACGGAAAGGAGTGTTGGCGGTGACGGCGGAGGTGTTTGAGATGGCGGCGGAGATGACGGTTGTCGAGTTTACGAAAGATTCCGGTGATACGTTGGAGTATGAGAAGTTTTGTGAAGAAGATGTTAGACCGGCGTTGAAAGATATTGTGTGGACGTGGCAAGGTGATGATTGTAGTAATTCTAGCGTCGATGGTGATGCTGATTCTGATGTGTTATCTAATTAAATCATAATCATAATTAATTTTTAATTTGTGATATTTTGATTTTGCTAATTGATGATTTACAGTGTTTCAGACAAAAAAAAACATATGTTACATAATTTTATGTATTTTGAAACTTATGTTAGACAGTTTATTTAGTTGTTGTATGCCAAACCAAATCTTTCTAAATTTTATCAAACAAAGGAAGAATTATTGTATTCTCTTATTTTTTTTATATCATTAACTATTAACTATCATACAACTTCTGGCATTAAATATGTTTGATTCGTATATCACTATTTTTCTTTTAATTATGTTTATGTTGTTGTACGATATAAAATTACAAAGCATGATTAGTACTGATCATCACCTTTATGAAAATACTGGATTGGGTGCCATTTGGTCATGAAAGAAACTAAACTAAAAAACAAAGTTGGCCACTAGAAAGTTGCCAGTTGCCATCAAACAAATTAAGAATGGGGGTTGTAGTTTAATGGTCTTTTATGATAAATTTAAATCATCATAAAGGATCCATAACAAATGTCACAATCCTTTAGATGTGGTACATCTATATATTAGTCACGAATACGTGGCATTGACACATTCAGGTATACTAAGATTATTTGCTTTTAATGTTGTCAAATTAATATCCCAGTCACATATATACTTATAGATATAAAGAAGATTGTTCAAAAAAATGATATCTTGTGTAGCAAAACAAAACAAGTGACACCAAATCCTTCACAGTTTTTCTTATTGTTCTGTACCAATCACCTTACTTCTCAGTGTCTACCACAATATGTTCATTTGGTGTTGAAAAAAAAAGGTAAAACTGATCTTTTGACGATTAACATGGAAGATGTAAATTTTGTAACCCGTGTTATAGAGGAAACATTGGATGATGGGAATGAGGATTGAACCATGACCTCCGCATTTATATTGCATGTCCCACACCACTAAGTTGTATATCATCGAGGGAGACTTCATTTTGCATTTTAGTGCACTATATAAACGTTTTTGAGAAAATATTAACAATAGGCACATTCAAGTATATACCATTAATAAATTGCACATCATCTTAAGTATAGTCAAATTTATAATATATGAATGTGTCATCCAAAATCAAGGGACAACGACTTTAAAGCAACATATTTGGATTTGTCTATTGAGACCAAAACGATGAGTCAATAAAGACCACGAGCGCACGTCGAAGGTTTTTCCAATAAAATACATTTGGCTGGATACTTATAGATGTGGGAACTTAAAGTCCACTATTGCAAACAACTTGATGTCGACAACGTCATTGAAATAACGATTTCAGTCCCGCTCATGTACGCCATTATCTTGCATCTGTTAGTCCTCGAAGCATATCGAATGTTAGTATCTTCTGCGAGATATGCTTTCCAATAAACATGATAACGACATGCTTTTTTCGAAGATATCAAATTTTGCAGGAAAAGTTCTGTTATCTTTTGGAAAGCGAATGTTTTCAAGTAGAATAATATGTCTCTTGTAATTTGTTTTGTGTCCATGTAGCCAAAAGAGTGAAACCAACTATATGGCTCTATTTTCAGAAGGTGTTTGATATAAAATGGATGAAATTATAGCATACAGAAATCCAATCTTGGAAATTATTTTGAAAACGGTAACTCTTAGAAGCGTCGTTAAAAGATTTAACGAGTCTATAAATTACCAAATATATTTAAGAGAGTTATATCATGAACATGTGTTTAGATCTATTGGGTCATGTCCACAACACAGAAGACCCACAAGTATTCGTGGGACAAGGGACAATTATTGAACAAGTAATATTAGGGAAAGAAATATCTGTTTGATCCTTGTATTATTGAGCAAATATATTTCCAATATGCCGTATTCGACTACTATGGCCCGAACAGTCCCAATTTAGTCAAAAAGAAACAACACTTAGTAACTTCCCAATTTGTCATTCATATGTTGATCTAATACCAGACAATCATCTTGTTTAAACTGAAATGCTTCCCTTGGTGACGGAAAATAATAGTTTTTGGTCTGAGAGTAAACCAATATTCCCGAGCTACAGTCGTAAAATGATAATTTTAGAAGTCGAATAATAACCAAAAATTTACTTATTGTAAATTGGTCAAACAAAATTTTCAAGAATTGGTCCAATCTCCTGCAGGGTCTAGCATGATGTTCCCATGTTCTTCTAGCAAGTATGAAACTGGGGGTGGTCATTTTGACCCATTTACTGATGATTGGGCCACAGTTAGCTTATGTAACGAGCCAAATAAGTAAAAAATAAGAAACAAAATTTTAAGAAAACATGTCAAATGGGTTGAAAGTCAAATATAGTGTATTTAAAACCTCCAAACGATATCTAATGCTTAGATCAATACTAAAATAATATAACTTTTATGATCATCTCTGAAACACTGATATATTATTAGAAATCTATATTTTTGAAAAAAGACATCCGGGTCAACCCAACGTAACAAACAGAAATCGAAAACCATTTTGACCCATTCCCAACCCACCCACTTTTGACTAGAGATCCTAACTTTCGAGACACATATTCCAGATTTTAGTAGAATCCAGTGCTTCTTGAATGTTGGCCCAAAATCAGCAAATGTTGACAAGATGAGACCACAGATCCGCAAAACCATCCATGTCCTAATCATAGACAAACAGAAATCCAAAAAGCCATGTGATTGATTAAAGATGATTAATGATTTCTCATTTTCACTACAATTAGACAGATCTAGCAATTTCATGTTCCTATCTAATATTTCATGATGAAAAGCACCTTCTAGGTTTCAAAATTATCCCAATATTGTAGAAATAAATTACATTGATGATCATAACAATTAAATTTACAAGCAATGTCAAATCGCCATCAAAACTTAAGCCATCTTTTCTCCTTTTCTTTGTTGGCAACTGCATTAGAAGCCGATGCTTGAGCGGCTTCAACATCCGCCAAAGTTTTCCGGGTCTCGTTAAGCTTCTTAAGAGCCGCTTCATAAACCACCTTCTCTTTCTTGTTTCGGGTCGCCATTTCTTCCAATTTTTGAACTCTGGCCCGCAACTCTTTCACCTCATCATCAAAAGCAACCAGAGCCCGTCTGTCACTATTCTTACCCACCTGTAAGTCTTTCTTTTGCTGTTTCTTGACTGACCCAACTTTCAATGCTTCATCATGCATCGCTAATTGTGTGTTTATGAGACTAAAAATATCCGAGTCTGGTTCCTCTTTCTGTTTAGCAGCCCGAGCTGCTGCTGCAAATTTCTTATCGCGTTTTCTCTTCCCACCTCTACTTCGTTTTTTCTTTTGATTATCTTTATTTTCAACTGATTCTAGTGCATGATCAAGAGATTGCTTTGGAGGTAGTACTTTAACTGAAATAGGGTCCAGAATTCCTTGACCTTTTGCGCCTAAACCCATTCCTTCTTTAAAACCCATGTTGGCCATCATTTTTGATGCTATACCTCGCGTGTGATTTTCCCATTTCGCAAAAATCGCAGTTTCGGTTTGTATACCTCTTTGAAGATTTGAGCTACCAAGAAATCCTAAACCTTCAGGGGTGTCTTCTATTTCACCATCCGTAGGATCATATTGATCTGATTCTGAGTATGAATCACTGTCATCTTCATCACTCATTTGGGCAAACTCAGATAAAGATATGGTCTCATTTCCAACATTAGAGGAGCTACCATCATCTCGGAAAACAACCCGGCCCGACCCGAGGTCATCATCCCATGACTCAAGTTCAGCTTCCCGCCAAATTCCAGTTTTACTGTCAGAAGTAGCCCAAACGGTGGATCCCACCAATGACTGACTCCACGTTGTGGGATTATATTTTTTCAATGACGATAAAGGTAGATCAATGCCTGATTGAAATTGAAACAATAAACATCAACATATTTAGCACAAAGAAAGCAATACAAGGCCAAAAAACCTTTCTTAATAGAGGTGGCCATGTCAACCTATTTAGTAATAAACATTAACATATTTAGCACAAAGAACATGAATCAGATATTTTGGGTTGTGTTTAATCTTTAGCAGGTAAAATCAAAAAAATAACTTGGAAGGCATGAGTGATATGGTTGGAAAGTAGTCCACAGAAAATCTTCTTAGCTGTAGATATGAAGGTTGAAAATTTAATGTATGGAGTGTCTATGGCATAATAACTGAGGCAGCTTTCTCTCAGGAAAGCACCCAGGTTCAAGTCTTGCGCACCGGATGATTATTTTCCATTGTTTTCTTCATTCATTCTTTTTAGATTTGACATATTCTTTTCATTTTACTTCAAAAATTTTTCTTTTCCCTATATCTACTAGCCACTTATATACGAGTAAACATTTTACGACTAATAAAATATTATATTAAACTTTATACTTATACGGTGAATTATGAACTAAGAAAAGTCAAGAAACTGAACATTTTTATTAATCTTCACTTGACATAGCTACGTAATGAAAGTTTAAGTTTTACTTTGTTAAGTCTCCAAAGAATTAGGGTTTGAATACGGATCATTGGAAAATAAGACGAAACAACTTTGTTTAGTAAGTTCAGTTTATGGGTTGTTCTAAAGACTGCACCTACAGACCTGAACTGGCTTGACCTATAACTCAATTGTATTTACCCGTTTGTATTTTCTTTTCTGGTACCACCCTTGACTAAACCCCACCTGTTTTGAAGAGTACCAAATAATTACCTATGTTGACCTGTTACCTAACCTAATCTGGCCCGCTCATTCTGCCACCTCTAGTTCTGAAGGTCGACCAAATACAATTACAAACGACAATATACGCACCATGTGACGAGCGGCAATTTGAACCAAATCGACACCGTTGTTGTTGGAAGAACTTGCAAATCTGTATTCAGGTGGTGTAGCGTTAGTCGGTTAAACCAGGTAAACGTATTATCGGTTCTTCAGTTATTACAGAAAATAGGTACATAGAACTCAAAACATTAGCGCATGGGACAGAGACATCAATTGATTTAATAATCACTAATCTAACAATGTAGGCTGGAATAGGTACTAAGAGGGAAAGAAGTAAACGTACCAACTGGTTCTCTGATGTTGGAGTAAGAAAAGAAACTTTTGCACCAACAGAACCTTCCATTGCAACGATTAAACCGTCATACCACCTTCCATCAGAGTGGCGAAATCTACATTTTGATCCAACAGAATATTCCTTAAGTGGTTCCACTTCTGTTTCTCTGGGATTAATAAGATCTTGATTCACATCCTCAGCTTCCATCAAAGGTTCGACTTTTACATCTTTGGAGTCAATAGGATCTTGAATCACCCCATTACCACCATCTTTCGTATTCTGTAGTAAATCAACTTCTTGCAATAACCTTGCTCGTTTCAGGACAAACAGTCCCTCTTCTGCATCTTTGATAGCTTGAAGAAGCTCCGCATGAACCTGATAATAGATTTAAAAAGTTCATTAATATCCCCGCAATGGACTTGAACTCATGACTTTTAGGTTATGATGCCATAGGCATCTTTTATTTCATCATTGATGTCAAGAATCTAACAGAATTCTAATAACATAATCTGTACCAAAATACAAACGATATGCACTTATCTCAATAGCCTCATTATCTATACCCTATGACATCTACTTTCATTCAGAAACCACATTTGGACACAATCAGATTATGCACAACATCAAACACTAGACATTTTACAGCACTTCCTCTTATAAAATAAGCTCTCCATTCACAAGTTGTGTTATAAGAAGATCGAAATAGTCTCGCAAAGTCCTAGATTACCCATTCAAAGATTATGCATACCATCATGTCTTACATAAAGACCTCAATTCTTTGTGTATTTCTGGAAACAACATTCAACATATAGACTGATTAAATTTCACAAATCCAATTTACTAATGACTCTAACCACTGTATTTTGCTCATAAATTAGTAGCTACAACAGTGAATGACCTAAGGTAGGTAGGAGTTAGCAACGAAACACAAAATTTCTCAAGATCAAAATCATCAAGTATATCTGTGTGAGACCTGAAATACCTAACCGTACAATACATAAGTAAGTATTCGATTATTGAATAAAAGTTTTATTTTTAGGGCGGGCGATCGTGTGTATGAGTAAAACCTCGAGTAATTCGGGATTTTGGGGGTCAGAAGCTAGGGCTTCATCAATGGCACCAACTGATTCTCTTTGCTCTTGTAATTGAAGCTCCAGTTGTTCTTCAAGAAGCCTTCTTTCAGCATCGTCTGCCATGATTATGATTATTATCCTTGTAATTGTAACAAGCAGTTGGTCAGATTTTAGATTATTATACCAGACGAGCTGTCTTCAGAAAAATGGCTTTAGGTCGTATGGGCGAGTACTTAATTTGGGTCGGGTATAATATTAATTTTTTCCTTTCAAATTTGACGATGTAGATATATCTACATGTCTATAAGCGAACGTTTACCGAGTATTTCGTGAATCGTTGGACCGGAAGTATTGCTTATGTTCTTTAGTTTCGTAATATGAATGAACAACATGAATATAAAAATGTATGTTGTTTTAGTTATATAAACAAATATAAACATACATCCCGTTGTTCATTTACGTACGTGAACGTTTGATAACATATTCGTGAACGTTCGTTCGTTTACTACTAGTTTAATTAATTTGATACACATTTGTATATTTACTTTAATCTCATCTATCAAAATCTAATCTAATATACAGATATAATAGTATTCTACATTTATATATTTTAAAGAGCACTTAGCATTTGTCTTTTACACCTCATTAAAATTATAAAAAATATATATGTTTGTTTAGGTTCATTTGTGTTGATTTAGATTCGTTGAACGGGGATCCCCATTGGAGTAAAATATTCTTTTGAAGTCCACCCAATCTCCATTTATAATTACTCAATAGTATTCACCCAAATGAAAAACAAAGAATTTATAATTAATGGATTACCCAAATGTTAAACGGGACAATATACAGAGCTATAATGTAACAAATTGTAACAAAGGGCTGGTGCTATAATGAAATCTCTAAATGTATACCATGTACAGAAACAATATGTGTGGCCTTTCACATTTACAGTGTTACATTTGAGTTTTTGACAAACCAGCAAGACTACTACTAAACAGGGGGCTGTTCCAACCATTTTGCACGAAATCCAGTTCCCTTACAATCGGCACAACAAGTTGATCCCTGAAATCAATTAAAAATATAGCTGGATTAGTCTTATAATAATATAACGACTGTAATCATATCTAGGCATTAATAATATATAATTACTCATCGTTGACAACTAATAGGATAAAATAACTACTTTGAACTTCATATTTTCACACGTTCTATTTTTACTTGGATACCGAGCAAATGATCAGAAAAACAAAAGAATCTTAGCTATATATACTTTGCATGGTAATGGATTTTCCAAATTAATAGATATGAGTATCAAAAGTTGAATCTGAACGCAGATGATACATAAAAACCCCTATCCGAATTCACTAGTCAAATATCAAATTCAGATACTGTCCAAATTTGTTATAAAAAACATTATGTCCGCAAAAAATGTCAAAATTTTACTTCAACTTTCAACATAAGTTTTAATCAACTAGCCATTGTGTATTTTATCCATAAATCTGACAAATTTTGTTGACTTGATAACCTATTTTTCTTAGTCGATGTGTAACTTAAACCAAACTGTCATGTATTTTACGACCAACTTTTTTCATAAAAGAAATGCAGACGAAAATTCACCTTTCCAGCACAAATGACGCAGCTTGAATTTCGGGATGGTACTTGACATAGCATGTTATCACCAAGAATGAAAAATCCTGTGCCACCGCACCATTTGCACTCGACATGCCCATTGGAATCACAAGAAGAACAAGCAACAGGCCTTGGTTGCTGCAGCAAATCATCAGTAGCAGAAATTTAGAAGGTTGTGGTGCCAACAAATAGATAAAAATCAACAAAATGACAATAGTTGCTTACTGAATTTACATAATCATAGGTTAACTTCCATTATGATACATCGAATAAAATCTCTTAGTTTAATATTTCCTCAACTGGAGTTACATCACTATGTAATGTATGTATTTGAATCAGTCTAAAGTGTCGCCTCTTGTTTATGCTAACATGTCTTTACAAGACCGTTTCTTAACAGCTAAAGAAAGCTGAAGGCTTCATGTTACAGAATTGGAAATGAAAGAACCACGAGAGTTGTGATGTCATCACAAATTTTACATTCCCAACCAACTGTGAGCATAAGCTATAAAGGTAAGAATTATTGTAGAAGAAGGACATTGCATCTAAATTCTAAACTCATGCAAAAACAATCAATCAAAGTACTTACGTAGGCATTACGTTTATTAAGGGCCTTTGTGCCCCCTGCTTAAGTAGCTGGAATTGCCAAAGCATTACATCACACAATTTTAAATTCTTTACCAAACCATAGCTCTCATGACAGAGCTCATGTGAACGGCATATGAGTTGACAAGTTTAATTAACTTTATGAATGGAGATGTCATGGGTGCATATCATCACTTGATACTATATGCTTTCATAATTTGTTACCTGTGCCAGTCATTCTAGTTTCTATTTCCTCAAGAAAAATCACAAGAGCTATTTCCCTATCTATTATCAAATACTCCCACGACAGAAAAATAAGTATATGTACTTTAAAGCTAATGACATGCAACGGCGACTAATATTATTACATTCCTGACTTGAATATTCATAAAATTCCAACGTTATCTCACAACTGTCTTTCAACAACAAAGAGAAAACTTAATGGTTTCTCTTTTTTCATCATACATGGAGGACCCCAAACTACAAACAGAAATTCAGATTCTATATTGATATTAGCATCCATATTTCAGATCTTCACTGAGATCATATATATTCATATGATTTGAGAAGAGTTATGAACATAAGCAAAATTACAGGGCCATACGAAAACACGGAAAAAATGCATGCTTTGAGGGACTCTTTTCAAATCATGTTCAATCTTCAGTGCTACAAGCCTACTAGATGCTTACTAATATTACAATTAGGTCGTTGTAACTTTAACATGTTTTAATCTCATTAACAATGTTTCAATTAACTTAACTAGCATATTTTAACTTAATTAGAATCCAACATCAAATACCATGTGCATTCATATGCGACCACAACAGAGGTTTCGTTATAGAAAACTCACATTATGTTCTCGGTAATATTAATTGGAATCCAACATAAAATGCCTAAGGTGTCTCAAACTAACATGACAACAGGCCTTTGATTAGGCAAAAACTCATATTCGGGTCACTAACTTTATTTATCACTAATTCACCCAAACGTAACAGTAAAAAAGAGGATACCAAATCCACCTAATATCATGAATTTCAGGATAACCAAAACCCTAACTCGTGTAACAACTCATACGAGCTTAGATTGAATTTGTTATTAAATACGTCATTCAATCAATCATTGATTAAAGAAAAAACATAACGTAGCTATATAAACCCTAGAAAATCATAATAAAGTATGTATTCGTACCTGAGATATTAACCAAGTTTGTTCCATACGCTTAAGGAAATTAGATGAATTCTCTGAAGACGATGATTCCACCATTGAAGCTTTCACAACAAAAACTCCGTTGAAATTGATACTTTTCTTGATTAGGTTTACAACGCCGTCACGACGGTGATAATAACTATCCGTGAGTAACGATTTTGTACAAATTAGCAACGGGTTACAGGAACAACTACTACACGTACTCGAAATCATCGATTTAATTTTAAATTCAATACGAAAGTGTATGAATTTTATGTTTGCGGTCGTAGTGTGTAACTATGTTGTTGCTTGGCGGTTGCCGTTTTTCTGTTCATATCAGTTATATTAGTATGTTCAATAATCGTCCCTAAACTAATGCTCAGTTTTCACTTTTCATCCCTTTACTCTAACTAACCCAATTTATCAATATTTTTGCATTGGAGGGACCCATTTAATAAGGGTAATGACTAATGAGTCAAAACGTGTATGTTTTGGACATGCAAATCAGCTCACACCAAGACGCCCCAGACTCAACACATGAGAGGTGAATTGGATTCACCAAGCAACCAAGACCATGCAGATATTCCAATCCTTTGGATCCAACAAAATATTTGATTCAGCGAGAAGGTTCAAGTAGGAACACTTGTTATGATGGGAACGACAAGAATTAACATTTTTGTCTTTAACTTAAAGATTAAATTATGTTTTTGATAAACAATTTATATCAAAATTCTTAGAATTGTATGCAATTTAAAATAAGAATTTTTTTAAGAAAAATATATCATACACATCATAAAAATTGTGTGTATCACAGTATTACACATAAAAGGTTGTGATACATAACTTTAATTTATGTATCATATTTTTTTTTATTTTTATAATCAATCTAATATTAAAGAGGATAAAATTCTAATAATTTTGACTTCTTCTTTTTTTTATTTGCAAAAAGTGTACGTATGTTAAATTTAAAAGTGAAAAAAGTTGTTCCTACAATTCAAATCATAATAAATGATTCTACAATAACCTTTTCATTTGATTAACCAAAATTATACTTCAGCGAGTTTGTATGGTGAGTTTTAACAACCGTAGAGTTTGGTGTATTAATTAAATTATTTGTTGCATATTTCAACCCCCAATAATGATGCTTACACCCAAAATGTATGTGAATAACTGTGCTTAACAAGTATGCTGAAACCCGTGACAAAAAGATTAAAAAAGAAAATTGGAACAAAAATATCATTCAATTCAATAATATGTTAAGAAATATATATGACAAATAAACATGACTACGTATTAACGTGTTCTTCTCGTTAAGTTTCTTTAAGTTGTAATGAAATTTACATAGTGACATCTGCAACTCATTTCACCTTTTATATTCTGTACTACCATCATCATAATAAATTAAATTTTAAAGAGCCAGGACAGTACATACTTATACAATCAAATAGTAACTAGTTGATCGATGGCCTACTATCGAAGTGTAATAAGCATGTAAATCAAAGTAAACGATGAAAACTAATGGCGGATCGACTGACAATCAGCTCAAGTTTTTATTTCTCCTGTTATGTCTGTCACATAATAGCATTGTTGATGAAGAAGCAAATCCTTAATGCTAAGACATGATTATTCATTCATGATTTGGCTGGATTCAAATGGAGACAACTTTTGTGTACACAATTAGTTTCCATTTCAAATTCTAAATAGAACACTGGAAAACAAGATTGGTATTCTGAAACAAAAGGATACTATTTTGACCAATAAAGTCAAATGTAATATTAGTATTAAGTTGGTTGCTTGGTTTGATACTTCCTTTGTCAAACTGATAAGGCAGTCATTTTGCCCAGAACTAAGGTACAAACTCATATATATCATGAACAATGTATACACATTTTTATCAGCAGTCACTTATATTCTGCATGCTATAATCATACATAGTAAATAGAATATGTTTTTCGTGCATTTTTAATGTTGGTTGCACACCTTTTGCGCAGTGTCTCATTGCAAAAAAATCCTCTAAATCGTAACTTGCTTCAAAAGCAGTCAAAATTGTTTTGGTTACATAAGTAGCATAAAAGTAATCTCATTTGAGTCATTCTATAGATGCCGACCAAGTTATCAAGTTGCAGCCGCATACTGCATCATTAAACTTCTCTGTTTAACAAGCTCGTGAAGATCTTGTACGATTTTGAAAACTGAGTCAGGCCTCGCCAGCCTTAATGCATTTTGAGACATTGCATTGAGCTCGTGTGCTTTTGGACCAAACCATTGACCAACAATTTGTGCGATCTCTTTTGGTGACTTCGAAAATTTCCCACATCCATTTTCCACCACATATGGTACATTCCCAACTTCCTGCAGCTTGCAATTATTATATTAATTGATGAAAAAACCTTGTTAATGACACCCAGTTGAGCAAAAATAAACTAGAGGAGGTAGCTTATATCCATTACATTACCTAAACTAAATTACTATTTGTAAAAAAATATCAAAAATTAGATTATCATAGTAAGAAAACGTTAATCATATTTAAAACCATAACTATTAATTTACATCAAGAAACAAAGTAACAAAAAAGTGTATGCAGGGTAAACTTATAACTTGCACTCCTATAGCAAATTAGCAATTCTAGGCAGCGAGCTGAATACCACATTTTAAAGATAATAAAACATACCAATCCTACCCATAATAAATAATATAAGAAACACAACTCTTCATAACAAAACTACCTGCCCAGCAATGTAGTCATTTAAGATTATGGGGAGTCCTCGGATCATAGCTTCAGCAATGGTTCCCGGACCAGCCTACCAAAGACAAATAATAATGAATATAAATCTGCATTAGACGATGTGCCATTTTGCTCTTTATAGTGAAATAAGTTATGTGGAGTAGTATAGCTTCAAAGTTGCCAAGAATCATTTTGTTTGTTTAGAGAGAATTAAATAAGTGCATAAAATGCACTCCCTACATCCTAGAATGAATAAAAGGTTTATATTTTGCTCAAACAGTTTGACCTTTGACCAAATCTCAATAATGACCAAAGCAATATCCAACTATTTTGTAATGACTGTTTCTAATGGAAGAGGTAGGTTCAGACTGAAACATTGCATTTATTCCAGGACATCCCATAAAGAAAACTGGTGCATGTTTTATTGGACACATGGAGTATTACAATTGACCATTCTGGAAATAAAAAGAAAAAAGTATACTAAAATAATACAAATCAAATCTTCAAGAGTTACAAAGGAACCCGTTTACCTTGGTGATAATACAATCACAAGCACCCATGCATTCTTCCATCTTAGTAACAAACCCCTTCACCTGAAATAAATTAGTTTATTATGCATTAGAATTACTTTTCCAATAACATACTGAAACTTTGTTTATAATCGAAAAAAGACCAAATTTTATCTTATAATATAACAGGAAGCCATCTCTGGTTCCTAATTACTCTGTATGTTTTAAGGGCTTTAGGCACAAGCTCATTTTATTTTGCACAATGGTTTATTTACAAGAAGAATCATATATTTTAAATTTTAATTATAATTAAACCAATAGAACCGATGCTCATTGTGGATAATGAATGATGATAATAATGGGTATACCTGGACGGGAATCTTCCACTCAGCTGAAAGCAATTTGTTGGCCAGTTTTTTGTTGCGACCACAAATTACAAGTACCTGACCAATAGGCTCACCAAGATTTTCATCATATAAAGCATTCCCTAATGCCTTAGCCGTAGCTTCAATCGGACCCATCCCCTCCCCACCACCCATCAATAACACAGCAGGGAGATCCTCATCCATACCTAGCTCCTTCCTCAATTCATCCTATGCAAACACATAAAAATCATCAATTTTGATCAAAAAAAGTCAAAGCGTAAGCTATGGGGGTTAACCTCAATTTGCAATGAATCTTTATTTTGAGAGTGCTTAACCTCCAAAGTTTAAGACAAAAAGATATTGTGTATTGGTTCTTGATTCCAAACCAATCAATAACTTTCAGTAATCAGCTCAATCATTCAATACTATCGATATTATGTTAACCAAAAAAAAGCAAGAGTAGATTCAGTTAACAAGAGATTCAGTATTTTGATGCAACTCAAGTCATGAAGAAACGTTACAGTTTTCTGATTCAACTCACTGGGAAATTCGACTTATGACATAACGAGAGTACCAACATTTGGATGTTATATTGTTACATAAACTTATGATGATTGTTACTCACGTAATTTTCCCCTAATTCAAACACTCTTACTCAAAGTGACATTTTGACTCATTTATTTGATCCATTACCAAACCCACCCTTTTGACACCTCTAATACCTAATATCTTAAGTCAAGATTCGAACCTTTGGCCTAATAGGCTTAACAAAAGAAGGTCGAACAGGGAGGCCATAAACTTTTATCTGAGAAGGTTGGAGGCCAGCTTTTGAAGCCCGTTTCGCCACCTCTTCTGTAGGGCAATAGCATCTTGTTACAAGCTTATGAAACCTATTGATACACAACAAATAATGGCTCAACTTTGCCACCCAAAATAATGTGTACTGTAAAAATTTGAAGACGAAAACAAACCATGTCGGATGGCACGTGCTTAAATCTGTAACGACTGTAGTAAATACAATCTTGTCTAACAAACCCTTTGACCTCAAGATACGAAGCGGTACATGTTGCATTAGAGGATGTACACTGATAATAATATCTGGCTGGTACTTCATTAGACCTTTTGCAACCTCTCTGTGACAGTACATATAAATATGTAGAGCATTAACCATGAAAGTCAACTATGTATAAAATTTTAAAATATTTTACTTTTTAACTGTCAAATTGTTAGTACTTGCACACACATTATTGCAAGTGAGACATCTATTCAAGTTCTAATGATAATTGTAGCTCATATTCCTTTGCTATGAGGCTATTTGGGCATGTCTTTTGAAAGCGTTTATCTGATAACTGCCACATCAAGTCACAATAATCGGTTTTTAGTGTTTAGGCATTTCTGCTTATAGCTGTCTGATAAATTACGAGACAAGTAATCAGTTTCACTCTAAGCTAGTTACCTGCAATACTACTTATCATCAAAGGGTAGGGTAAGATTACATATACACTCATACTTTATCTACAATTTATTTATATTAATCGAGTTTGCCACATAGCTAACCCAACTAAAGTGATTATTATAACTACAAGTGGTAGAAGCACATCAAACTCCATCTTTTAGATCATAATCTGTATCATCGTTTATCTGATTTTGGATATAGAATATCACATAATCACTCTTAAATGCACATCGAAGCACCCTATATATTCCTAAACATTTTCAATCATAACGCTTAGACATGAAGGTGGTCCTATTATTTAGTTACCAACAAACACTTTAAGATAAAGTAAGCTTTTAAGCTTCATATAGCAAGTACAAATAACCTAAACACTACCAAAATAGCAGATCATGAGATTTCATGTACTTTTGAGAAGCTATACATCTCCATAAAATGAAACTAGACAAAACAACATTAAACGGTAATCAATTTGGATGCCAAAGAAGAAGACACAATTGCTCACCGTGCTATAAATGTAGAGGTAGCAGCAAAATTCGACTGGTGCACAGCTCGAGGAGCAGTAGCATAATATGTCATCCTCCACAAAGATCCATGTTTAACCAAAAAATTATAACTTCTTGGCAATTGATTAAACGGCCACGGAGTGTGATCTGTCCATAGATCAGTCACAAACACCTGAAAACACAGATGCCATCAAATTTCATCCCAAATTATAAGACCAACAAGATAATTCAAGAAACCAACCTCATATTCATCCCCAAATTTCTCATTAAACGCCCACTTAATCGCTTCAGCAGAAGCCCTGTGACCACCACCAGTATCACTCATCAAAATGAGCACCTTTTTCTTACCATTAGACCCAAAACCACTTAAAGGCAATGCCTCATTCTCCAAGACACCACCATTTTCTTCCCCTAAAACACTACTACTTTCTGAATTAACCTTAACCGAAGCGAACGCAAGTGGAATCCTATCGCAGTGAAACCTAACAAACTTATTAAACTCACTAAAAAACCTATTAATACTAGAACCACCTCTACTACCTGAACTCAAAGACCCCACAATCTTTGATGACTTTTTTCTCCCTCCAGCCCACAAATCCACAACTTTTCTATCATAGTGCACAAAATTGGATAAAATAGACGAATACCCATCTAAATTCAGTTGTTTAGAGTTCGAATCAAATGCAAAGTTACTCAATTTAGATACAAAATTGAAGGCATTATTGGTTTCTAGAGATACAGATGCTGAAGAAGATGAAGATGATGACTGCATACCTACATATATTTCTTGTAATTGTTCTAATTCCAACAAAGAAATCAAGTCATGTAGTTGGAAAAAAAAATTATGGGTCTTGTTGTTTTTCAAGAAAGATTAAAACTTGTGACATGAAATCGACAAAATACCTAAAATCACCAAGTGGGTTGGAATGAATTGATGTGAAGATGGATAAAGTTTGTGTTTTTATTTCAAGACATAGGAAATATGAAGAGGGGTTTGTAGCCACAGAGATAGGATTTAGGAAGAGAGGTAATATTCCATGGATTTATGAGTTAAATACCCTCTCTTTTTTTATTTTTATTGTTTTTGTTTAGAGGGGAATGCGTTAACAAACAGCCAATCGGAAAATGGTGGTGATTGTTGTGTGTGTGCGGTGGTGGTGGTCATGTCGATCACGCCCGGGTTTGTTTGGTTTGTTTGTTTACTGGTTTACGTTTGGGTTTAGTTTGTTAGGGTTTATATATAGTATCGTATAGTATGAGAAAAGTGTGTGTTTGATGTAGCTTAATATTGAATTTATAATCTATAATTATGTAGTTATTTATTAATTTATAAACTACAATAAATTGCATTGATTTAAGTTAATCGACCTTAAACACAAACTGAAAAAATATTACGGTGCGTTTAATTACATAAAATATCTTTATTTTCTCATATAACTTCTCGAAATTATCTAAAAAGTTTTTCTAGTGAAAGCAAAATATATATTTCTCTTTTTATAATCAAAAAGTTAGAAAACTATTTTTTATGCTATTTTCCATCTCTGGAAATCATTTAATTTTTAAAAGGATTTTGCTAAATATAGCTTTAAGAGATCTGAATAACAACTAACTTTTCGTGAGTGGTTAGTAGATCATAGTTAAAAGACTAACAAATGTTGATTATATAATTACATGTGGTTGACGGTTTTATGACGATTTAAGAAAGTTGACGGTTATTTTCATAGGAGATGATTGTTATTCATAACTCTAAGAGCTACAAATATTTATTTTCCTTTTTAAAAAGCAATCATGGGTAGAAAAAAATCATATTCCGACTTATGCAAGATTTTGTGCCTTTTCATGCTATAAACACGAGACTATAGAACTATTGTTTGTTTCCAACCGACCATACTATTCAATTAGGGGCAACAAAAAATTAGTTGTGATCCTATTAGAAACAAAATTCAAAGACTTGATCTGAACATTGAATCTAGAAAACACCGACCTCAAATATGTATTTTCAACTAGATATAAAGTTTGTGCATTCACTATCCAAGAAAACATGATTACCAGATATCTAATCAAACTAATAAATCACCTCAATACGAAAAACACGTGTTGTTTAGGTTCAATATATAATTGTCTAAATTTTATAGCTCGTAATTTCTCACCATTGTCACCAAAGTAAAGATTTAATAGAATTCAATAAAAGTGTATTGACATATAAGTGATCATTGTAAGATAATAATGTCATTAACATTAGCAAGTAATATGCAACTCTTTTTTTACTAAACCGAACACATAGTTAGTTGTATAATATGGACTTCGTTAAACACAAGTCCTAGGGCTAAGTTTAAGAGATCAACCGTCAAGTGCCTTAAGTAACCGTCAAACATCATGAAACTTTTAACTACTTACGGTCATATCGTAAACTTTTAACGATATACGTTGATTTTATAAAAATCATTTATCAACCACCCATACATTAATCATTGTCGTTAACGCCCACACTATTTTTATCGAACTCGGTTCATATTTTTGGATTTGTAACAAAAGAAAAAAGTAGAAAAATACAAGTAAAAGTGATGCACTAGTGGTCTAATCGATGGATTTGTTATCAAAGAGTAAAAGATCGTTTAGATTAATGATTACCCAAAAGGTGTCAATTGAATAAAAGTGAAAGCACAAAATGAGAGTCAACGTGACAATTTAAACACGTGATTAATGGATATATATATTATATACTATGTATTGATTATAAGGGGAATATTTTTGAATGAAACTTTAATTATAACAAAACGTGTTGGTCAACAAAAATACTCCATTCCATCATATTCTGAAACCTAACTTTTGATTATCAATTTAATGCAAACACTTTTTCTAGGGTCTACCAAATTAGAGTTCTTAATTATATTCATGTCGTCTTTTGGACTTTATATTACTTTCAGACTTTCACACGTTTTAGAGAAAAGTAGATACGATTGCAGAGTATTATGTTAAGTTCAACCACAGACTTAAAATTTAATGGGTTGTATAAATTTGGAGCCCTAGACGCTATATTTTAGACTGAAACTTGAGTTATACCGGATATTTGAAATCTAGTTCGGATTCGGTTATGACAATTGGCACGTCATTATGTGTTTTTAAACAGGATGTAGAATTGAACTTTGTGTATATTAGTACGCTTCTACTTGTGTACGTTGTTTCCAGTAACTCAATTTGCTATACATATCAGTATTGGTAACACAGTAGTACAAATCGAATGGTGCCGAATAGTGTAAGATCAATGTTTGAAGCTAAGGCGTGTAAAAGATAAAAGAATTTGTAACTGTGAAATTTGAATAACAAGCAATATAATGTTACTTTCTATGTTATCATTTTGTAGTCATGAATGCGGCAGAAAGACACTTTGATTGTAATATGATTTCTTCTCATGTCGTAATCTTCAAACTACGAGAGACATTCATGTCGTAGATTGTTACCTAACACATACGTAAGGGATTAATTAAGTTCAACCATGTCAAAGTTTTTGACATATACCAATCAAGCAGATTTGTATTCTATGTACAATGTGTCACATGGATAAAATGGACAGCATAGCTATAAAGGAAACCCTTCTATGTGCTGATCTAACATCAATCGGCCGATTTGCCAGCTTAATCGTGGCTGATATAGTAATGTGGATAAATAGTGAAAATTCGAAATAGCAAGATGTGAAGGGTATGTTTGTATATAGTGTTTGGATTCATAAGCCACATTTGACAGGTCGTTTCAATTCCAAGTCCAATCAGTTGGAAGTTATCATGTGCTTCTATCGAATTGTAAAATAAATTTAGAATCAATCAAATATTAAATCTAAATGGTGAATTTGTTCATACTTTCGGAACGATACACCAAAAAATCGACTTTATAGTCATCTTTAGGTTTGACAAATCAACGGAAGTGGCAAATAGAGAGATTATTTGTGTATCTTATTTAGGCAAAAAGTGCATTTTGCCCTTCTGTGTAAGAAAAAACTCTCCCCGTCCTAGTTAAAGTGTCATCTTTAACTGAACATACAGTTTCAGGATTTTTCACTAATTACAATATTTCACAAATCAACTAGCATATGTACTAAAATCGTTTTTGATTGATTGAGACAAGAAATGGACATTTAAAATGAGACAATTAAAAATAGAAATGTAGACATTTCGAGTGGGATGGAGGATACTTTATTTAAATTATAAAAAGGACCTGAAGTATATGGTTATTCAACATTCTACCCTAATATAATTTAAAGAAAATTTCTACAGTGAAGTTAATTCTTCTTAATCACGTGGAGCCAATAATAAAGTGATAATGTTATCAAACATGTTTCATGTGAAAATCTGTTGTTGAATATCATATACCATGAGAAATGTGTAGGGTTATACATCACCGAATCAAAATGGTTCATACACCATTAATTATGTTACACGATCATTAAACACAGTTGGTGGTTGGTGGTGTAGAGTTTCAAACTCTTTCATAGGAGAACCATCACATCATAGTAACAAACTTCCAAACATCCACTAATAATCACAAATATGAAAAACAACCACCAAACACCATCAATTATTATACGTCAAACTAAACATGTAACAAGATTCAATTCAAGAACCAAGTCACACACAAGTTTAAGGCTGCAAGCATCACATATTTCGATTCACATCATCGATTATTCACATATATAACATACTTAAGCAGTGAGTGAGCCAACAATTGGATACTTGGCTTCAAACTTCTTTTCCCAGTCATCGAGAACGCCTATCTCCTTCTCACTAAGCCCATCAAGAGGCCCGATAACATCTTCATCATTCTTACTCATCTTGGCTAGTGCTCTACTGGCATCTTTACCAGCGAACATAGCGTAAGAGCCGCCTGGACCGTAGAACGATTTACCAGTGGTGACATCAAAGATTCGGCCCTTGACACTGATGTATATGGGGTTTGATGGATTTGTGCCATCATACTGCTTTAGCTGATCAAGTGTTAGCTCCATTTGATTCTAAACTTTCTTTGGTAATGTTTGATTTCAAAAGTTTGAATGATATAAAGAAAAGAATCAAAGTGGAGATGTAATATTCGCTTTTGTGCCACTAGTAGTAGTGATCACTCATATATTTATTCTTCTGCCACAAATATTAAACCAAATGGTGATTGTAGTTGTAGATGTTACTTCATATTAATTATGTTATGTTATCTATCGAAACTTAATTCAATTGATTAAATACAGATAACAAATGAGTTGAAATGAACTTTTAAATATATGAGAGATAATAACTATCATATTCGCTAACGAAAAATAAACACTACATCCTCAAAGCAGTTAATTAAGTCGTTATAAACAAACGGTCATACTATTATTTGTTTTCACTCTGGTTTACACTGTAATCGCGGTATACAAAATTCAAAAGCAATAAGTAGTTAAGCATAAAGCAAGAACACCACAGGTACAAGTAAATTAGTCAAGCAGATTCAAACTCACCAAAAGTCTTTATTTGTAGCAACAAGAGAAAAAAAAAAAAAAAATAGGTGGTGTAAAACTAATTAAAATTTGTAAAGATACTGAATATAGGTAAAAATGAACCATATATTTCACCTTAAAATACAAGACAAAAATCTTAAAACAAACGAGTCACGTAAAATTGCATGCTTTATAGATAATATATTTGTTTATTGAATGAGATGTTATGATTATTATTATGATATGATATAATACGATATAAGATAATACTAAAGCTTTATTAATCAGGGTGACAACCAATAATTCCGTAGATAACAGGTGCTGAACGATAACTTCTTTTCTCATTTGAATATACTAGCATTGAGTAATCATATATTTGGAACCCCTAAGATTTAAAGGCCCCGTTCAGTCACCACCTGCCCACCCTTCACGATGATCAGCACCCAAGTTCATTAAATACTTCACAACTCAGGTAGCGGCAAAAATGATGAATCCCTTAGCAATCTTCAAGAACTCGCATACAATCAGGTGATTACTTTTTCTTGCTTCTGAATTTCTCCTTAAGCAATGCAAATTGCTTCTTGCATTGGTTAACTGTTTTCCCCGGTACAGCAGCAGCAACACGTTCCCAGCGCTGGTTGGTTTCTTTTGGAAATGTTTTCAAAGCTTGAACCAGAGCTGTTTCCTGCACAGCAGTCCATACATCCTGGTCTGAACTTGAACCAACTGGCTCCACTTTGGCTGCATCTTGGCTCGGTGTGGGTTGAACCATCTCAGTTTGGGCTGGAACCACATTGGGTTGGGTGGGTGCAGGTGTAGGTGTAGAAGAAACGCCCACCACCTCCTCCCTGGTTGTAAGGGGAGATGAAATTGACACTGTCGGTTTTCTCTTTTCAAGAAAAGAATCAAATGCTTTTGCTGAGTCGGGCTTTTGTAATAGAACAGTTTTTGTTGCTTTTAGAATCTCCTCTACAGACCGCCCAGTGCCTATGTACTCAGATATGACCTCCCATCGTCTAGATGTTCCTTTAGGATACTTAACAATTCCTTTCCTCAATAGCTCAATCTCTTCTTTCCCCCAAGGTTTCTCTTTTTTCACATAATTACTTTTTGAAGAAATCCCATTGACTTCAACTTTAACAGATCCATTTTGTTGATTGTTAACCACACGATCTTTCTCTATACGGTCGGAGCTAATAGCCTCCTTTAACAGCACAGCTTGACTTTGACTATCCCCTTCCTTACCTTCCATATTGTCACATAAGTTTCTTAACTGTAACATATCAAGTGACTGACAGATATTTTCGACATCATCTTGACTAAGATTAAGCACGTTACTTGACACAACAGGGTTCGAGAGACTTCTAAGCCGGGTTCGTTCTTTACGTAATAATTTCTTTTCCTTTTCTTTTAGTTTCTTTTGATTTGACGCAGCCTCAGCAGCCAATTTGTCTTCCTCTTCTTTCTTACGCTTATTTTCTTCTGCAATTCTAGCAGCTTCCTCTTCTTCTTGTTTCTTTGCCATATACTTGGCCTCTTTTTTCTTCTGTTTCTCGGCTTTTAACATTTCTTTTCTTTTTAAAACTCGTGGATCCCGTTTATATGCGTTTTCTACTAAAGAACGTATCCTTACATATTCCTCTTTTCTCGCCTTCTCCGAAAGCTTTGCATTCTGTCTTTCCATCCATCTTTTATGGTCACGTGATTCTGCTTGTTCAAGATCAAAATCATCTTCATGTGGGAATTCTCTCCAACTTTTAAAACCGAACCAGAAATCGTAGAATGCGTCAACCTCTTTAAATGGTGTATTGTCATCTCCTAGTGACGGGATTGGTTGAACAACAGACCACCGCCCATTTCTCATAAAAGCAGGGCCAAATACCTTAAAAAAGTCTTGAGGGGAACAATCGGTAGGAATTTCATCATCAAACTCATCAGTTGAATCATAGATTCTTCTCCTCACAGGGTCCATCAACACTTCATATGCTTCCTGAATGGCTTTAAACCGATTTTCTATTTCATCTTTTTTTGCTTGTTTAGCAGCTTCGGTTTCTTCTCCAAGTAGAAGAGCTGCCTGCTTGTCGGGATGATGCTTTAAAGCAGTTTCTCTGTAACTCTTTCTGATTTGCTCCTCGGTTGCAAGATACCTTAAATTACCCAAACCCAATAAAGCATAATGATCTTGTTGGATCACTCCGTCCTTGGATTTCTTTTTACTTTTGCTGCTATATGAATCTGATGATTGCATATACTCGTTTTCTTTCTCTTTAGGCAACTTTTCATCATCATCAGGTACATTATCTTCCTCATAATACCCACGGAGCTTAAGTGCGACATCGTGAAAGGAATGCCCAGCGGGTTCATAGCGTGAAGCCTTTATTGGAAGGCAATTTGAGGATACATAGATTGTTTCTCCGTTTGCAAGCTCGTTTGAATAAGTAATAAGACGAATGCTTGCACGTGATGTCATGTTTAGGATGTTGCAAGCATCCACAGCTTGAAGTTAACCTTGAAAAACGGAAAATGTCAGTATAAGATACTAACTATGACAGGTATACAATAGATGACTATAAAGATAGACTAGGAATTACAAGTTAAACAAACATATAGCATATAAATTAACATGTCCTGGAACAGAATAAAGTTCAAGCACTGCACTGTACAAAGGATCCACTGGATCTAATACAGCAATTGGTCGTTTGAACACATTACACAACAACATTGATACTTGAGAATACATACACTATCCCGCTGATTTTCAACCAAATAGATTATAAACACATCAGGAGATATGAGTAGATGACAATTAATACTGACAAATATATTGGCAATTCAGAGATTAATCATGCTATCTACCATGTAAAGTAACAAGCACCCTCAGCGCGAGCATGTTTATGAGTTATGACTATGACGTAGCAAGATATATTGGTTTTAAAAGGGAGTGCACTATATATTATGTATAAGTTATAACTCAGGAAATTCCTAAAGAAGACTTATCACTAGGGGTGTCAGTAAACTCGACCCGACCCGCACCCGATCCGACCCAAACCCTATTAAGACTATTAGGGGCGGGTTTAATAGGGTTACAAAGTTTAATCGGGTTATGTGGGTTAACCCCGATTAATCTGAATGATTATTACGGTCGGGTTACGGGTTAAAATAGAGAAGCTTAATTGGGTGCGGTTGACCCGATTAACCAAGTACAGATTTTTTTATTCTTTTTATGATTAGCTTACATATAATCGGTTACGGGTTAATCCAAAACCCGAGTTAACCCGAACCCAATTACCTGATAGGGTCGGGTTGCGGGTAAATATTTATTTATAAAAAAACCCGACTAACCCGACCCGACTAACTCTTATTAGGGTCGGGTCAACCCGATTAACACCCCTACTTATCACCCAAATGCCCATTTCATGGATATTCTATATCTCCACCGTGAAGGAACAGAAACTATGGGAACTAATTCACTACAAATATAGTAAGTCTAGTAGTCTCAATTCGATTTTTCAGATTTATATAACATTTGGTTCCTCATACTTCAGTTAATGTTTAATCGAACTATTTGTTTCCTAAAAAAATCTAATTATTTAACTAGGTTGAGAATTAATAGTGAGGGCTTTCTAGCTAGTGTTTGCTACATTGCTTGTTGTTCAGATTTCAGAAACCATACCAGCAAGAAGTACCAACATAATATGCACATCTGTGCCATGAAGTCCTCCAAAATCAAGTTAGAATCAACATATTTACTTTGTAATATCCTTTTATCCAACTCTTATATAAAAGATAAGTTTCTCATTTTCTCAAACTTCATATTATTGGTAAATTGCGGGTTTCCTTCTCATTTTTCTGATTTTTATTATCATACTTTAAAAGAAACTTTTAGAGGCGTAGTCAAATTTATGCGATTAGCTTTTCAGTATCAGTACTCATAAATAAATCAAAATCTAAGCAACACGTAAACATATTCCAATCTGTATATCACGTTGCATGTACAAATATATTTACAAGAGTCAACTACTTGGTATACTTACATAATCTCTATCTTCGACACCAAAAAAATCAAATCCTATGCAAACACTAATTTACAAAAATCCATATTTGCCTGCTCAAGATAATATACCAAACAATAAATAACTGAAAACCAGAAAATATGTGTGTATATACACATACTCCTATATCCCTATTGACAATAAACATCAATAAAATAAAAACGATATACAATAATTCGATTCCACCACATACTACTATTTCAAATGCATTTAAACAGAAGCAATCCAACAATCAAACAACTATAAATCAGCATTTTGGGAAGGCTTTTTATAGCTTTAGCTTATGGCATTATCAAAATGTTCTAAGCTACTTTTGTTTGCCAAAAAGTTTTATAATTTTTGGCTTATTTGAGCTAGATAAGCTGAAATTGAGAGCAGCTCAGTTGTGGCACACACCATTAAATAAAAACAATTAGATAAACGTTTGTCAATTACAAAAATCGTTACCTAATGGACGGAGTGAAGGCAGTGACACGGCGGAGACGATAACGATTGATCTGTGAAATTAGGGCTAAATTAATAGATGATGAAGAAGATGATTGATATTTGAGCTAAACAAATTTGATAAACATTCGAGATTTGGTAGGATTTGATTGAGAGGCGTATAGAGATTGGGATTTGGGGGTTTAGGGTTAGTAGCGTAGTAGGGCTGTATGTTTTTACTTCCGTGCAAAATCTGGAGATGTTTTTATAGTTGTAACTCAAACTGAAATTATACTGCTCGGCCCTTGAACTATCTCTTTTATGCAGTTCGGTCCTTCGAATGAGAATTAGACAAGTTTCTCACTAATTCGTTTCATAATCTCATACTATGAAGCTAATAGATCAAAATTAAGATCATATAGTTACAATTTAAGATTATATTTATCATTTGTAGTTAGGGTTATAACTTCAGGGTCATCAATTTTTTTTTTTGTATTTTGACGATTTTTACTTTTTAGAGTAAACAAGTGACATACTACCAATAACTCTTCATTGTCATACAAGTAGTAAGAAACAAATGAATGTACATTCATTGAAAGGGTATACATTTTTATTGTCTATTATATATTGTATATACATTGATGTTATAAGTGCTAAAAAAGTGAAACTACGTTGCTATGATCAAGGTTGAAAAATCTCTAGTCGGTGATTAGTCGGCCAAGACCTTGTAGAGACTACTTGGCCAAGGAGGGGACTAATTGGATTGAATTTTTTTTATATTTACATAATAAATTTCAAAATTATATTGTGTAATTGTAAAATAGAACCATAAACATAATTATAAACATGTATATAAAGAAGATAATTGGTAGGCCTAAATGTACATGATAATTGCCTAGAAACATAAACATAATCGTTCAGTTATTTAGATACATCAAGTTTGACCAAGTTTGACTTTGACCATTTTTGATCAATTAATCCCGATATTTAGCAAATATTTATGACTTTGACCAGTTGATCGACATTGACCACCATTGACCGACTTTTAAATCGGATTAAGGCTAGTCGAGTCGAAGTAGGCCTAAATCCCGACCAACTAGTTGGGGACTAGTCGAGGACTAGTTGGGATATCTACAACTAGGCCTGTAAGCGAACTGAACGTTCAGTGAACTATTCGCGAACCATTCGGCGGGAAGTTCGTTTATGTGCGTTCGTTTCGTTATATGAACGAACATGAACAAATTTTTACGTTCGTTTATTTATATGAACGAACATGAACACAGGTCTCGTTCATTCATTTACGCTCGTAAACGTTCGATAACATGTTCGTGAACGTTCGGTTAAATGTTCGTTTATTAACTAATAGTTTAATTAAAGTAATACATATTTGTATATCTTATGTTGATTTAAGCTAAATTCTAAATATACTATTACAATTAAATATTTAGATATTTTTTATTTTATAATATTAAACATCTAGATATTTTTACCTCATATTTTCCACTCAAATTTCCCTCAACTCCAAACACACCTCCACTAGTTCCAGATTTGTCGCTTTTACCTACGATTGGACCGAGCAAAGGAGTTTATCTTCATTTGTAATCGTTTTGTAATGTTGAATATGCATTGCAAAGTTTCAAGTTATATAATATATATGTGTAGATGTGTATATATATGTTCGCTTATGTTTGTTGATGTTTGTTTAAGGTATTAACGAAGAAATGCATTAAATTATGTGTTTGTTTGTGTACGTTCATTTGTGTTCGTGAACAAACAAATTTTCTTAGTGAACGAACATGAATAACAAAATCCGTTCGCTTATCCGTTCGTGTTCGTTCGTTTGTTCGTCAAAACCTTAATTAACGAACACGAACAAAATTCGTTCGTATTCGTTCGGTTCGTTTACAGGCCTATTTACAACACTGGCAGTGACTATTGATAACAATTGCAAAGTAGATTGTTATTGATAAAGCAAATATAAAACGAACATTGTTATGATATATAAATTATCACACTACCTGAAATAACACTATTTATGTTGCGATGTGCGAGGACAAGAAAAACGTATGTAAATGCCGTGTTTACTGAAGAGCTGATTAAAAATGGTGTTATCAAATTCACCACCATGATCACATTGAATGCTTTAATTTCTTTATTAAATTTTGTTTTTACATAAGCGCAAAATTCTATAAACTTAGCAAATGTATTCGATTTGTTGCGCAAAGGATAAACCCACAAGTAATGAGAGTAATGGTCCAAGAAAATAACGTAATATCTAATACCAGTATTACTCGGGAGTGGAGATGAAACGCCCAAAACTTAGAAGTTTTTTACTACCTTAAAACATAATTAAATAGGTCCCATTATTAATAACTATTCATATTATATCAAGTTATAATTTTTATAGATCAAACACAAGACACAAAATAAAAACAACATAGCTGGCTGGGTACCCGTCGGGTATGCATAAAAGACTCAGACAACGGTTTTCTTTGTCCTGTTTTACACTAGAGCTACCCATTCAGGGTAGCTTCACGCGCCGTATAAATCAACCAGGCAAGCCTTACCCATCGGGTACTAATATAATTGCATACCAAAACACGAACTTCGATTTAGCATAAGTTTTAAATCGTAAGGAATTAGACTCTAATATTTTACAGGCACCTTCATCTCACCAAAATGAAAGTTTTCATTTTTACACTTTTTCAATTTTCACAAAACGAGGACTTTGGACGTCTCACCAAGTCAATTTGGCCACTTTTGGTGAACCATACAATTGACTCTTGACTTTTTGCACACTTTTATAGCATACCAAAGCAAGTCTAAAGCATAAATCCAATATGCTATAACATCGACTTATACAAGTTTAGCAAACTCACACTTAAACAACCCAATATGACACTTTTGATCCATTTAACAAACCATCAATATTTTGACCCATATACCTTTCAATGTCAACCCACAATGGTCCAACTAAGGTACTTAACTATGTATGACCACAAAATTTCGATCAATATACAATTTGACCATATTCCACTTTCACTAAATAACAAACAACAGTTCTAACCTTTTCATTAACCATGCATTATCTAAAACCACAACGTGTCATTTTTCACCTAGCTTTGACTTTTAAAAGTCAAACCATTACAAAATGACAAGGTTGACCATTCGACATAACTTAGTTTCAAAATATGACAAGTGGACGAATTATACAAGTTAAGCACATAACGATAATCACAAGAGAACATAACTTGCTACTTACGCCAAAACAAGCAATCCACGTTATTCCTTCTTAACTTCCTTTCCTTATCGATGACCACTAACACCTACATATTTCAACACTTAAAAGAATAAGCAAATATGCTTAGTGGGCTTATGAGCAATTAACTAAGTAATTCACTACATAACACATCAATCATCAAAACGAGTAATAAAAACATGTAATCCTTAAACAAATAACTACTTCAACAATGGGTAAAGATTAAACACTATGTGGAACCACGGCCAATAACTACTTAATAGCTTAATACCATACTACAACGATATGCATATTAAGCTCAACATCATAGTGTTGAGTCACTGGTCGCTGATCTCAATTCATTAGTCGCTGATATAAAGTCACTGATCCTCTCCCTGAAAGACTTCACGGAAATGATCTTAGTTGAAGCTGTTGTTACAAAAAGTTTTTAGTCTCTGATCCTATCTCTCCAGCTAGAAGATGAAGAATATATTAAGATAAAAGACTCAACTTTGTGTGTCGCTGATACTCATCTACCAGCGAGAGTATTTAAGTCTTCTTAAGTTATTCCTTCTGCTGAATAAAAGAAGTCACTCAAGTACTGTAGCTCAAGTTACTCTTCAAGAGCACGTTAGCTTGTAGTGAGTAAGGAGAGCCTCTATTACTTCAGTGACTGCAGCATTAAATGTTGCATTAATAAGGAGTTGACATATTCGACGTTATTACGGCACCACGCATGCTCCTCGTAACTTGGTCCACCATAGAAACTAACGTGGCAGCAAGTGATTGACTTCAAGGTAAAAGGTGATCTTTCCCATATCAGAATGTTGGAACTATGATATGTCACATCAATTGTTCCTGACCAATCAAGCAACAACACGTGTTTATATCAGAATGTTGGAACTATGATATGTCACATCAATTGTTCCTAACCAATCAAGCAGCAACACATGTTTTTCTAGATCCGGATTTCAAGGGACTCAGTGTCTATAAATAGCGTAGTATGTTGTACTTCATTTGTGTCAATTGTTCGTATTGTCGCTTGTTTGTCAGTGACTAATTTGTCTAAGATATGATCATCACCAGCGAGTGAACTCGTGTTTGTCCACTACTTGTTCATCTCAGCCTGTAATAGCTGTATTGTTTGATTTATATTAGCCTTGGCTAATCTATTCCGCAATCAACAATTGATAGATTTTATGAATAATAGAATTTATCTTTCAGCCAAGATTTGCCTCAGTGATTGATCTGTTTGTTATGTTTTATACAATTGTTCAATTGCTTGTTATCTTAACACAATTAAAACTTGTCTAATCAGTTATCACATTTAAAAAGGAAAAGTTTTAATTGTATTCAACCCCCCCTTCTACAATTAAATAACTGTTAGCGATTCATAATCACTAACTAAATAGTGATTAGGGACTCACATTTGGTATCAGAGCAGAGTTGGTTTAAATATAATTAAACCAGATCTGCAATGGAATCGGTTAAATACAGTTGTGTTGACTCTGAGTATCAGAAGGGAAATGGCTCCACTACTAAACCACCAGCTTTTGACCCATCTAGAATTGAAACCTAGATGTCCAGGATGATGATGTTCTTAGATCTTGTCGATGACCGCCTTTGCTCAGTAATTATTGATGGTCCATACACCCCAACTACTATTGTTCCTTCAGTTGCAGCTACTGCAACCACTCCTGCTATACCTGAAATGGTTATGCCTAAAAGGGAGGAACAATGGTTAGATGAGGATAAGCGTATGGTAAGGCTGGACAAACAAGCTAAAATTTACATAAGCATGGCACTTCCTGATGAAGTGTTTGAGTCTATTAGATTGTGCACAACAGCGAAACATATGTGGGATACTCTTAGAAACATCTACATTGAAACTCCTGACATAATTCGCTGTAGAGAAGTAAATCTAACTCGTCAATATGAGTTGTTTGCTATGGAACCCAATGAGTCACTGGCCTCGACCTATACTAGATATCAAGCTTTAATTAATAAAATGGAAAAGGCTAATATAGGAAAGGACCGGAGATTTATTGTTGAAAAGCTTCTAGAGCTACTGCCTAGGAAAGTTTGGGGAACCATTTCAACATGTATAAGACAAAGAAATGATTATAATTCTCTCAATCTAACTCAAGTTTATGGAATTTTACTGAATTGGGAACAATCTGAGAAGCTAGCTGATCAAAGTGAGCACATTCGTGCTGCACTAGGAGGACAAAAGATTTTGAATGCCCTTGTAGCTGAGCTTAATGAAGTTGATCATAAGCAGAAAGCAAAGATCACCAAGTTGAGCTCAAAGTCGCTGATTGCAGATGAAGAAGGTTGTGTCGCTGAAGACCAGTCAGAAGTTAGCCATGATGAAGGACTAGAGAAGTTGGAAAGAGATATGGCCATGATGGTTGCAAACTTCAGGAAGAACAGCAGATTCAACAGATCTGCTGGTACATCATCAAATGATGATTCTAAACCAATAGGCGATTGCTACAAATGTGGCAAGCCTGGTCATTTTGCAGTTGAATGCCGGTCCAAAGCTGTCAACCCTTTCGCTGATCAAAAACCCAGCTTCAGAAATGACAAGTACAACAAGTACAAAATAAAGTACAAGAAGCTGAAGGAAATGTCCAAGTCAAAGAAAAGGGGTAAAGGATTTATTGTTGAAGAAGGATCTATCAGCGACTCTGACTCAACTTCATCATCTGATGAAGAAGAAGCTATGATCTGTTTAGACAAGGATTACTGCCTGATGGTTGACGATGCTGCTTTCCATGAAGACATCAAAGAAGTAGCTCAGAAGTGTTCAGTATCTGGTTGGGATCCAGAAACTCTCTACAAGGTACATTGCTTTAAGTTTGCATCAGCGACTGAAAAAGATATAATCCTTGAAACGTTGATAGTTGATTTATCAAATGCTAATGACATTCAGAGAAGACAAGAATATATGATCAGTGACTTAACATCTAAACTTCAACTTCAAGAAGAAAATTTGTTAAAAATAAAAAATCTTACACTTGATCTTGATGCACAAATATATGCAAATCAAATATGCATTCAAGAGAAAGTAAAGTTTGAAACTAAATTTTCACAACTCAATGAAGTAATGAAGTCATGGTGTAGATCTGCATTAAAAGTGAATCAGTGTATTAGTAATCAAATCCCAAAACAAATTAAAGCTATTTTGGGAGGTGATTATGAAACTGCTGCTGCTCTCGCTGATGCAACCAAAATTGATCAAATATTCAATCCTGATAAAACTTTCTCAGAATTTGTCTTTGAGCCATTATCAGTTCTCAGTGAGCCTAAACCAAATTACTTTGTGAGAAGCTCACTGGATACTAATAGTTATGACATTGTTGCAAGTATTGATGAACTAAAAAAATTAGAAATCAATGAATCACCAACTAGCTCAGCTTGTATCAAAACTGTCGCTGATGATCAAGAATCTATCAGCAACCTCACTTCCGACACTTCAGTCACTGATGATCTCATTATCAGTGACTTCAAGTCAAAGAAGCAAAATGAGGTGGTAAGTCTGAGAACTTCTAAGTCTGCATCAGGTCTGCATATCAAGTCAAAGAAATCTAAAACCACAAATAAAAAATGTTACAAATGTGGAAGTAGACAGCATGTGTCATCAGATTGTTCATCATCACAAGTTTCATTTAACCAACCACCATCAGTGTGTCAGCATTTGGCATCTGAATGTTCAGCTACATCATCTTCAAAACCACAAATAATCAGTGAGCATTCAGATACCATTGATGCAAACCAGTGGAAGCCTAAACCAAAGCTTGGCCACTATGAACCCATCTCAGGATGGGTTCATCAATTGAACTAATTGTTTATTTATGATGCAGGGCATTCTTAGAGAGACTATCTGGTATCTGGACAGTGGGTGTTCCAGACATATGACCGGATGTAAGTCCCTGCTCAGTGACTACCAGGATGAAAAAGGTCCTGATGTAGTGTTTGGTGATAACAAGGTTGGAAAAACAAGAGGTTATGGTGTCCTATCAAATGGAAATGTGATGTTTAAGCGAGTAGCTTATGTTGAAGGGTTAAAGCATAACTTGCTTAGCATCAGTCAGTTTTGTGATGCCAAGAATAAAGTGCTATTTGATCGTGAAGCTGGAGTTGTTTACAAAAAGAATGGAAGTGTTGTCCTGGCTGCTCAAAGAAAAGGTAATACTTATGTAGTCAACATGGACTCAGCAAAATCAGGGACATGCTTTTATTCCAGAACCGTTTCAGTAGAAAAATGGTTATGGCATAAGTGACTCTCTCATCTGAACTTCAAGACTATCAGCAAGCTCAACAAGTATGGATTAGTCAATGGTCTGCCAAAGTTGTCATACGATAAAGACAAACTATGTTCAGCATGTGAAAAGGGAAAGCATCACAGCTCTTCATTCAAAAGTAAACAAACATCTTCAGTAACTGAATGTTTTCATCTGCTTCATATGGATCTATTTGGGTCCAGTGAGTTCACCCAACCTTGGTGGTAAAAGGTATTGCTTGGTAATTGTGGATGAATACTCTAGATACACTTAGGTATTCTTCCTCAAAGCCAAAAATGAAGCGGCACAGGAAATCATATCTCTTATCAAAAATATGGAGAACCTAAATGATTGTTCAGTAAAACACTTGAGAAGTGATAATGGCACTGAATTTCGAAATGTTGATCTGGAAAGATTTTGTGATTTCAAAGGCATTTCTCAAAATTTCTCTGCCCCTAGAACACCTAAACAAAATGGTGTTGCTGAGAGAAGAAATAGAACTCTGATTGAATCAGCTCGGTCAATGCTCATAGATGCTGGTCTTAAGACCTACTTATGGGCTGAAGCAGTGAGTACTGTCTGCTATACTCAGAATAGGTCCCTGATTGTCAAAAGACATGATAAGACAGCCTATGAAGTATTAAGGGGGAGAAAACCCGACATAAGTTTTCTTCATGTTTTTGGCAGCACATGCTATGTCTTGAACAAAAGAGATCACTTTGGAAAGTTTGATCCAAAAGCTGATGAAGGAATATTTGTTGGTTATTCAACCATCTCAAAAGCTTTCAGAGTTTACAATAAAAGGAGAGAATGCATTGAAGAATCAATGGATGTTACATTTGATGAATCTTATGATGAATTTCTCACTGACCCAAAAGACTATGAAGATCTCATGTTTAATACAATCAGTGATGACAAGCATGAGGTTCATTCATCAGATTCTGAAAAGGAAGATAATGTTGCTGATATCAATCTTGGATCTACATCAGTGGTGAATACATTAGCGACATCATCTTATTCTTCTCAATCTCCATCAACATCAACTCATCATCAGAGTCAAAATACTCAAAATGATGACTCTCACAGTTCTAATCCTGACTCATCAAATATACCATCAACGGGTACACAAGTTGCTGATGCACCTCAACGAATGACAAAGTGGACAAAACATATTGATAATCAACTGATTATTGGTAATCCACAATCAAGGGTTCAGATCAGATCAGCGACTGCTAATTTTTGTCTATTTGTTAGCTTTATCTCGATGATGGAGCCCAAAAAGATTGATGAGGCACTCACTGATCATCACTGGGTAGCTGTCATGGAAGATGAGCTATCTCAGTTTGAAAGAAACAAAGTCTGGAAACTTGTTCCTTAAGTAGCTGGAAAGTCAGTGATTGGAACAAGGTGGGTATTTAGAAACAAAATGGACGCTGATGGTGTGGTAATAAGGAATAAGGCCAGATTGGTTGCACAAGGTTACTGTCAACAAGAAGGAATTAACTACGATGAAACCTTTGCACCAGTAGCTAGACTTGAAGCAATCAGGTTGTTCTTAGCATATGCAGCTCACAAGAAATTCAAAGTATATTAGATGGATGTAAAGATTGCCTTCTTGAATGGAAAGCTGCAGGAGGAAGTGTATGTTAAGCAACCACCCGGATTCACTGATCCCAAGCATCCAGGTTATGTCTATAAGCTGGAAAAAGCTTTATATGGACTAAAACAAGCTCCTAGAGCTTGGTATGACACTCCCTCTGTATTCTTAACTAAATGTGGGTATGTCAGAGGCAAAATTGACAGTACCCTATTTATCAAAAGAGATAAGAGAGATGTCATATTTGTCCAAATTTATGTTGATGATATTATATTTGGGTCTACTAACAATGACTTGTGCAAGGAATTCTCTGATTTCATGACTAAAAGTTATGAAATGAGCATGATGGGTGAACTAACATTTTTCCTTGGTCTGCAAATAAAGCAAACCAAGACTGGTATTTTTATAAATCAATGAAAGTATGCTAAAGATTTATTAAAAAAATTTGAATTCACTAGCTGCTCATCCCTTGCTACACCAATGTCATATGCAGTAAAATTACATGCTGACTCTGATGGTAAATCTGTAAACATAACTGCTTACAAAGGAATGATCGGGTCACTGCTGTATTTAACTGCAAGTAGACCAGACATTATGTTTGCTACATGTCTATGTGCTAGGTATCAAGCTGATCCAAAGGAATCCCAGTTGCTCGCTGTCAAAAGAATATTTAGGTATCTGAAGGGTACACCAAATCTTGGTCTCTAGTACCCATCTGGTTCAGATTTCTCGCTACATGGATATTCAGATTCTGATCATGCTGGATGCAAGATGGATAGAAAGAGTACCTCTGGTAACTGTCAGTTTCTTGGAGAAAAGCTTATAAGTTGGTCAAGCAAGAAACAAAATTCAGTCTCAACTTCTACTACTGAGGCTGAATATGTCGCTGCTGGGGCTTGCACTGCTCAAATTCTGTAGATGAGGAATCAACTCCCTGACTATGGTTTTGACTTTTGCAATGTTCCAATTTATTGTGACAGTCAAAGTGCTATAGCCATAGCAAATAATCCTGTGATGCATTCGAGGACAAAGCACATTGATGTCAGATATCACTTCATCAGGGATCACGTCATGAAAGGTGACATTGAACTGCATTTCATTCCAACTGATTACCAACTCGCTGATATCTTTACAAAACCTTTGGATGAGAAAAGATTTAACTTTCTTATCAGCGAGTTGGGGATACTGAACTTAAATGATTAAACATGTTTGTTTAATAAAAGGTGTCTCGCTGATCTTCTGTGAAATTATTATTTTTTTATTTTTTTTTCTTTCACCATAAACTAAGTACGTATTATATCTCACATTTCATCTAGCTGATTAAGTTAGTATTCTAAGTTGTAATTTAATCAGCGAAATCAAATGTGAATTGTGATATTTATCTTATTTTATGATATAACTTATATATTTAATTTTTTTGTGTTTGTTTTTGTCTTTTATTTCATTTAATATGACATTTATATCGACATATATTTCGATACATTTAATACATTTTGTATTCAATGTGTAACGATTTATATTCCTTAAAAATGTTTTATTAATATCTGTAAAAGTTACCTTTTTCTCTGACACAAGGTACACTTTTACGGCGCGTCATTTCCATCGTATTTAATGCCGCCCCGTTAAACTATCATTGCCCTATTTGTCTACCCTTAACCACCACCATCGACCACGCATCTTAAATTTTAACCACACGATTCATATTTTTTCAAACCTATTTAAACAGCGAGTCGACATTTTGTTTCACTTTTTACGCTTACTTGTTTTTTTTTCAAAACTTCATCTTCTCCAAAAATTCTCTTTGATTTCTGAAAACCTAAAACAATTAAGCGTAAATCTTTTCATGGCTCGATCAAAATTTTTCAACAATTCTTACACACCGACCACGGAGATTAAAGCTCTTCGAGCCTCTGCGGTCAGTGAAACACTTATTGTCTCAGTTCCCAAATCTAACTATTTGGGAATGTTTCTTGTGCAAAACCTGAGTATGCGGAGGTGATAAAATTTCTAAACAACCATTTCATCCTCCCTGCTCTAACATTATCGCCTGGGGAAATGAACCTTGAATGGCTCAGTGAGTTCTGGTTTACCTGCACTCACTCTGTCGTTAATGGTGTTTCACAACTTCAGGGTTTCATCGATAATGGAACCCAACAAATTTTCATCACCACCAACACCATCCGTGCAGTCTTACATCTTCCTGCACATGATACTTACGAACCACTCCCTGAGAGTGACGTTGCCAAGGAGGCATAGTCGATCTCACTGGGATCGAGTGTAAATTCACCCTTGATGCGAGTGGTGCTCGTAAGTATTCCACTGTGCACAAATCCCATATAAATGGTGTTTGGAATACAATTTTTACAAATTTTATTCAATCTTTGGGCACAAAAACCGGAAGCTTTGATCAATTTAGCTCCCTGGAAGCCCAGATCAGCTGGTCACTGATCAACTTTTTACAAGTTGATTATGCAAGTGTGATCTTTTCTGAGCTGGTCAACCGAGTCGCTGAGCCTTCTAGGGCTAAATATATTCCATATCCTAGGTTTCTGTCACTGATCTTTCGAGATCAGTTTGAGGCCTATGATAGGGTATCTTTTGAAGGCTTTGCGCCAACCCTAGTAGGATCTCAAATATTTTCAAAACCAGCAACTGCGGTTTTACCAAATTTTATGAAACATCAGGGGATACCTGCACCCCAGCCTGTAACTATGGTACCATCGTCTGATCCTGCTATCCCATCGACCACATCACTGATCACACCTCCAGTGACTACTAGTGGTCAACCACCAGTCAAGAAACCACCTACTGCTCCCAAGAAAAAATCCAAATTTGGGTCCCTGACATTAAAGGATCAGGGACATAACCAAAAGAAACAATCCAAGGGTGAAGCAGTGATCGAACGTTCAGCTCCTGCGGGCACCCTTGATAAACCCAAACCTTCCGCTGCTTCGTTGGACTCCCGAAAGTCCAGTGATTCTAAAAAGGGTAACCAACAGCTGCAATGGCTCAAATCATTGTTAGCAGTGATTCGGGTGCATCCCACACCCTTCTATCGAGTCAACCCATCAGCCACTTATCATCCTCCCGACAGGATAACACACTCATTGGTGATGTCACACCACTGGCTACAGACCCGGGCCAACCTATCTCTATCACCGCACCGGCCGTCAATGTCTCACCACTGTCATATGGTGGGATACAGGTCGCTTCTTCTGTTTCCGGTGAACCACCAGCTAGAACACAAGCTGATGGTGAGGAAGCCACAACCATGGACACTTCTGATGATACTTTACCCGCTCCACCAACCCACCAAATCAACATCACCACCTCACCCATCAGGGAGATTTCCTCCACCTCTTTCTCCAGTCGATCTACATCTCCACCACACCAACCAACTCACACTTCACCACCAGTCACTCCCAAATCTCATTCCACCTCCGATCAACTACTGATGGAGTACATTGCCAAATCCCAAACCCAGATTAAGATGCTCACTGAAGACCGTGAGGCACTTATTGGCAAAGTCTCCATACTCACCAAAGCTGTCACCTCTCTCACTGACGTCTATAACTCCTTTGAACCATGGAGCTCCTCAGTCAGTGAGAAGGTGCAAACCATAAACAATACACTCACTGAGCTAGCCTCCACCTCTATCACTCATGACACAGCCATTACCCAGCTAACCAACAGCCACCAAGCCTTAGCCACATCTGTATCCAACTACCTGTATCATACTGAGAAAATTGTTAAGGTGCTTCCACAGACGGTTTCACATCTAGCATCTACAAGAGCTGCGGTCACTACCCTAAGAGAAGAGAATGCTGAATATTTTCAAAAGATCAAAAGGGCAGTGGATCAGGTTGTGCAGATCAGTCAGGGGGAGAGTGAAGATGAAGATGAAGTCACTATCGTTGATCCTGATATACCTCCTGCTGTGACTGATCCGCTTACAAACAAAGCTCACAGGGAAATAGTTCTGAAGGGATATGTTCTTCGCCCAATCCCTGAGAATCCTGATTTGGAAGCCCTTGCAGTTGCTGAGCTATCATGGTTAGATATGGATGTAACTAATGATGAAGTTGCTGAGGTTGATAGGTTTCCTGAGTTCTGTGCTGAAGAACTCAGATTTTATAATTTGTTAATCAATCAATGGGCTGAAGCTGATGAAGCTAAGGTGGAGGGCACCTCAGTGAGTTTTGAACTTGCTCGCTGGGAGTGGATGAACAGAGAGGTCAATGATGATGAGGAAGATGATACCATCATGCATGATGCTGCTGCTGCTGCTGCTGATGATGATGATGATGGTCAGGGAGGTGGTCATGGGAATGGTCAGGGAGAAAGCTCAGATGATGAAGATGGAGATAATGATACAAAAATGGAGGATCAGTAACCCATATCTCTCATCTTAAAAAGAAAAAGGACCAGTGACACCTCGCCTGCATCTGAACCTCAATCAAAGAAATCCACTCCAGCAGCAACCACTCCAACTCAAACCTCAACTATCACCACTATATTACCAATCCTCCCTGCTCCTCTTTCCATCACATCCTTAGCTGACTCTTCCCCTATCGCTCTTCTGTCCTCTGACTCAACCACAGAAAGTCCCTCTCCTGAAATGATATTGAAAATGAGACTTGAGGATGAGTTAAGAGAGGAAGAAAGAAAAAGACTTCTGAAAGAGCAATCAGATGTTGATAGAGCCTACCAGTTGCAATTAAGCGCTGAAGATGGCAATGAAAGGGCCAGATTGCTTAACTAAAGAAAGATCAAGAAGAGACTGATGCCATGATTGCTAAGGCACTTGCTGAAGAAGAAGACAGTGAGCTAGAGCAAAGAAAGAAATCATCTAGCAAAAGTTCAAAAAGGATTGGGGGAGTGGGCAAGTCTTCAGTGGACAGAAAATGGGATGAGATAGACAGAAAAAGGTTCGCAGCTCGAATGACAGGAAGATCAAATCTTGCACCTATTACCAAGGTCAGTCTGAAGAAGTCAAAGAATCAATCTCAACCTCAGCTCCAAATCTACAGAGGTACAGACACTCAAGCTATGCTACTTGATCAAGTATGCAAGCTGCACAGAGAGGAATGGAATGAAATCAGGCTCGCCATCAGCTACTCTACAAGTGCAGCTAAAGCTGATGTTCTAAAGGAGATAGATCGACTTTTTAAAAAGATGGTGTCGCTGCAACTTCTCAGGCCAGAATATATTGTCATACATGGTGAAAAGATTATTCAGCCATCAAGTCCAAGGTATAGGTTAGGCACCAGCAGTGTCTATCGAATCTCCAGCACTTCAAGGTTAAATCTATCTATCCCTTTTGGTGTGTCAAGACTTGAAGGACACGAGGTCACTGAGGGGAGAAGGGTCTGGTATACAGGGACTTAAATGGTGTCCTAAGGTTTCAGAGAGAAGCTGAGCTTGAGAAGGTTAATCAGAAACAACTTATTCACCTAATCAGGTCAGCAAGCATGCTTCCAAAGAACTCAAAGATCAGAAAAGCTATTCTCGATGAAGCTTTGGCAAGAAAAGTCAGATACCTGCCCTCTCAGGAAAAATATGAGCTTGAAGCTGAACTTGGAACTGTGAAGGAGGAAGAAAAGTGGAGAGATAAGTAGTGTAGATTACCTTGTAATAGATAGCATCGGTAAACCTTTATACATAATCCTTTCTTTCAAAATTTCCTTGTAAGTAGTTTTGTTAGAAAAGATTACAAGTGTAAGTCTCTGAACGACCAACCAACTATCAGACAACTAAAAACTTCTCTGCAACAAATTTTACTCAAGAATTCTCACAGAGCTTCAATCACAATCATTTAGGGGGAGATTGTTGAGTCACTGGTCGCTGACCTTAATTCATTAGTCGCTGATATAAAGTCACTGATCCTCTCCCTGAAAGGCTTCACGGAAATGATCTTAGTTGAAGCTGCTGTTACAAAAAGTTTTTAGTCTCTGATCCTATCTCTCCAGCTAGAAGATGAAGAACCTATTAAGATAAAAGTCTCAACTTTGTGTGTCGCTGATACTCATCTACCAGTGAGAGTCTCCAAGTCTTCTTAAGTTATTCCTTCTGCTGAATAAAAGAAGTCACTCAAGTACTGTAGCTCAAGTTACTCTTCAAGAGCACGTTAGCTCGTAGTGAGTAAGGAGAGCCTCTATTACTTCAGTGACTGCAGCATTAAATGTTGCATTAATAAGGAGTTGACATATTCGACGTTATTACGGCACCATGCGTGTTCCTCGTAACTTGGTCCACCATAGAAACTAACGTGGCAGCAAGTGTTTGGCTTCAAGGTAAAAGGTGATCTTTCCCATATCAGAATGTTGGAACTATGATATGTCACATCAATTGTTCCTGACCAATCAAGCAACAACACGTGTTTATATCAGAATGTTAGAACTATGATATGTCACATCAATTGTTCCTAACCAATCAAGCAGCAACACATGTTTTTCTAGATCCGGATTTCAAGGGACTCAATGTCTATAAATAGCGTAGTATGTTGTACTTCATTTGTGTCAATTGTTCGTATTGTCGCTTGTTTGTCAGTGACTAGTTTGTCTAAGATACGATCATCACCAGCGAGTGAACTCGTGTTTGTCCACTACTTGTTCATCTCAGCCTGTAATAGCTGTATTGTTTGATTTATATTAGCCTTGGCTAATCTATTCCGCAATCAACAATTGATAGATTTTATGAATAATAGAATTTATCTTTCAGCCAAGATTTGCCTCAGTGATTGATCTGTTTGTTATGTTTTATACAATTGTTCAATTGCTTGTTATCTTAACACAATTAAAACTTGTCTAATCAGTTAACACATTTAAAAAGGAAAAGTTTTAATTGTATTCAACCCCCCCTTCTACAATTAAACGACTGTTGGCGATTCATAATCACTAACTAAATAGTGATTAGGGACTCACACATAGGGCTAGTAAAACTAGCAAATCTCTACACAATTGTCCGTTTCACATAAATAACACAATAATCACTAAGTGGAAATCAAAACGAGATACCAATACACAACCACTTGATTATGCAAACCTCTTGCTCGGAAGCAATCCGGAATGCACAACCATTACTTAATTTGTAACACCCGGTCAAAAATGTCAATTTTCGCGCCCAATTTTTACTTCAATTAATCGTACTTAGTGCGCAATTATAACAAAGTATTCGAAAACTTTATATATATATATATATATATATATAATTATATATATTTAATGCAAGATGATTATTTCATACTCACTAGGAAACAAATCTGATAAAACGCATTCTAGTTATCTGAAACTGCGTGAAATTTAGTTATAAAACTTTAACCCAAACATTTTATTTTATAAAATGTTTCAACTCAAAAATATTTGAAAATATACAAAAGAAATTTTAAAAATTAAAAATATTATTTATTTTGCGATCTCGTACAAAAACACGGGTATTTTATACTGTGGTTGGAAACCACAGTCCCCAAATTGGGTATATGAGTTTTGACAAAACCCAAATCCCATTTCATTTTCATCTCATTTCCTCTTTTTCTCCTCTCCATCTTTTTCTCTCTAACATCAACACCAACAACAATAACAAATAATCATCATCTTCACCCATTCATCATTATCATTTTCGGAATCACCAACAACAAGATGGACAACAACAGCAAACAAACAACACCATCATCATCATCATCTTCATCTTCTTCATCTTCAAGATCACCATCATCATCCAAAAACCCTCGATCTTCAAATCGTAAGGAATTACTTACTTTTCTTTGTTATTTCTTGTTAAAAACACTTAATATATCATGTATTAACATTATATCAACAAGATTTGGTCCAAAAATAGGTTAAATCTTGATTTTGGGAGGAAAATAGTCGAACAGACGTAAGTGTCGCATGGCCAGATCCAGTATAGCGTCACTTCCTTAAGTGACGCATTAAGTGTCGCATAAAACCCTAATCATGCGTCACTTGCTTAAGTGGCGCATAAAACCCTCTTTTTGTGTCACTGCCTAAGTGACGCAAATTCAACACCCGGCACTTGAACCGACACTTACACCCGACACTTGCTTAAGTGTCGCCTCTAATGCGTCACTTCCCCAAGTGACGCTAACACTTCAGAATTTCCCATTTTATGCGGCACTTCCTGAGTGTCGCATAAACCCCTAAGTGACGCTATAAGTGTCGCTAAAAACTCAGAAAACACACATTTTTCACTAAGTGTCGAGGCTCAAATTTTACCAGCTAATTTTATCCGAAATGGAAGTTCAGAGCGTTTTTCACTACAGCAACATAATAGAAATAAAAATTTTCCAAGCTGACCTGGCAGCTCGACCCCAGCCAGAGGCTCTGCCCCTCGTACCCCGCCAGGGGTTGCCACCCCTTGGACCCCGCTACCAGGGGCGCTGCCCCCGGACCCCCGTACACGGTTTCCAAACCTGAACGATAAATGGATACTTACACAACTCGCTTAGACAAACTAGTTTGTTTCGTACTCATATAACCTCACGTGTTTAGGACTCTAAGAGGTTACCCATCAGACGACGTGCGTATCATAGGATCGCTAACTCCTCAGGTGAGTTCATAGCCCCACTCTTTCAACTGTTTTACTGTTTTCGGGGTGAGACACATGCTCAACTACTGTTTTCGAATTATAATTATAAATTATTATAATTCATACTTATCTATATTACTGTTATGTAATACGAAATGTGTAATACTCAGAAATTACACCCGTAATATGGTTGTAGGAGAATATCAATACTTAACCTAGATAGGTTACCATTGTACACTATTAGATTGTTGAAAGACAATTACCATGACGTAACTTGACTAAGTTATCAATATACATTGGCCATATTGTCGAGGGACAATACTATCGAATACATTCGAACTGGTTAGTTCTACCTACTCTGAACAACATCTAGATTCGTTACAGGATTAGTCTCCCTTTTAGGAACTAAGACTGCCGATACACTATTTGCTTATCAGAATGGAAATTGTACTTAGGTGAACATTTCCCCGAGACTCCAATATACTTGCTAGGATGAGGCTAGGAGTATACGATAGTAGACTATGTTAGTATAATTCAGTATGCTGATACAACTCAACTAGGTGATGAATATTCATACCTAGGTTCATTGTGCTACTCAATATCTAAGTATTGTATATACATATTTATATACAATAAATTACTTTCATGTGTTGCATGACACACTATCACCCGCGTTTGTCGTTTGACTTATATAGATATATATATATATATACATACTCATACTCTGTCCCGAGCACTTGGTGCTACATACAATCTAATTATGTATATAGGTATACATACAATTATACAAACGCGAATACTCAAGTCAGACATGTCATAGTACTGTCGGCTCATTTACATTAGTCAGGCATGTCGTAGTACTGCCGGCTCTCATTTACTCAAGTCGAACACTTCGTAGTACGGTCGGCTCAGTTACTCAAGTCGGGCATGTCGTGGTACTGCTGACTCTCATACATTGCTTGCGAGGAACCCGGTCGATGCCAAATGGGCACAAAAAGATGCCACGGTAAAGTGGGCACAAAACGATGCCACGGTTGGAGTGGGCACAAGTACGATATCGCGGTAAAGCGATACAATCGATGGATCAGCGAGTTTATATTCGGGGTTCACACTCAGTCACGGATGGGCGAACTTATGCTCGTGATCCGCACTCATTCACGAATCGGCGAGCTTACACTCGAGATTCGCAATAGTTAACGGATCGGTGAGCTTTCACGCGAGGTCGTTAACTCAGTATTTGTTTAAATACTCAATCAAAGTTCTGCGGGACTACAATTTCATGTTGCTGGATGCAACACAACGTGCCAGGAGCACACTCACAATTTACTACTAAACTAATAATTCTATTACTTGTTATCATACGACGTGGTCATACACATATACCTGATAGTACTTAGGCATGTATTGCCTCACATTAGTTGATTTACTTATACCTGATAGGTATCAAGGCACGGATTGCCACGCCCTTGATATGACGTGGTCATACACACACTCGATAATACTTAGGCATGTAATACCTCACATTGTAAACCCACCCATATCTGATAGGTATCCAGGCATGATATGCCACTACTTCTGTGTACTTAGGTACAAACCATAATTACATAGGTATTAGATACCTCGATAGCTGTATACACATTGGTGTCACACACTTTAAATAATACAAATCAAAGTCGTAGATTTGAACTACTTTTCAAAGCATAAAGGTTTATATTTTATGTTTTCAATTAACAATCCTATGAACTCACCAGCTTTATAGCTGAATCATTTTAGCATGTGTTCTCAGGTGCCCAGCAGGATTAGCATTGCTACCAGATATGCTAGCTCGAGTCGCATGTTTTCAAACAACTGAATTTCTCTGCATAACTTTTGTATTACAAATTATGTATTGAAATTATTTTGCGTACTCGCAACCTATATAGACTTTTATTGTGGAAATGTATAACTATTTTCAAACGTCTCATTTAGAGTCGTTCATTATTTACCTTTGTGCTTTTGATATTTGATTTGGTAACACCCGACCCGACCGCTTCCGCAACCCAAAATTTGAGGGTGTTACATAATTAATTCCCATAACACTCACCTTGGTGCTTAAACGATGAAATTACACAAATGATCAACTAATGATTTCCACTTCTTTAGCACCTAAACACATAACAACATATTTAGAATCTACTTATTCCAACAATTAGCTAGAATTCACATTTCACCCTCGCCACTTTGATTAGTTTAGCTAAACCATTAACTAGTTAACCAAAGTTAACCTTAAATAGTCATAACCAACTCTAACACTTAAATCTTTGTTCTATCATCATTTTATAACTCTACTACATTCATAGACACATTTTTAGTTGATTCAATTCAATCCACGTAAGTTTTAGCAAAACCATTAAGATCACTTAAGAACATAACTAGTAATTTCATCACTTTCAATATGTGTTTGATTATCAACAAGTATAATAACATTAAGGGAATTTCTAACTTGTGCCCTAAGGGCACAAGTTAAGGGGTGAATATTCTTCTCGAAAAATGAAAAAGTTGAAAATATTTTTTTCAAAAAATGAAAAAGGTATCAAAATTCTTCTTGAAAAATGTATTTCTCATTTTTCGAGAAGAATATTCTTGTTTTAATATATGCCCTTAGGGCACACGTTAGACAAACCTTTATAAACACTAATTCCACCAATTTAAAACTCTAATTTTGTATTTAATTCCACTAATCATACATAATCCACTAAACCCATTTTCTAGGTCAAGTTTATAAAGAAATTCAACTTACAAAGGTGAAGAGAAGTAAGGAGGAGGATGAATTAAAGATTAAAAGCTTGATTCTTGAATTAATTTGATGATTTGGAGATGGTGATTTAGCCCTACGATTTTTCTTCTTCTTCTTGATGTTTCTGGAGTGTGAAAATGGGAATAAAATTGGATAGGGATAAACATAATACGTATAAGCATATTAAAATGTATACTTTTTTATTTCGTATAGTCTGGAATTGAGAAACCCAATTACGTTTTCTATTATATCATATTATTTTATTAATAATACTTCATAATAAATATATTTTTGCGTACTAAAATAATACCTTGAAAATTTGAGGTCTTACTTGAGAAGTCCACAAGTCCGAGTGAACAAGATAAAGAAAAAACAAAATTGAACATAGTAGCAGAAGTCGAAAAAGGAAGTTTCACGTGTTTGCCAAGTTGAAAGGCATGACAAAGCCGGGAGACTTCGTCTTATGACATAGAATAACATTACAAAAAGTAAAAAACGTAGCACGTCACTTCTAGGGTGTTCAAGTCGTTGATGCCACGTGTGTTGACTGGTGATAAGGGCTTGTGGGTAAATGGTTTGCTGTTTGGATTGCGTGACATGGTAACAGTCTCCAAAGCCGTCACATCGAAGGAGGATTTGACGAGTCAAATAATCTTTCATCGAAAAACCAAACTCGTTAAATTAGATAGAAACTTTATTGTCACGAGTAAATTTGCGAACGGAAATGAGATTTTATACAATATTATGTGTTACAAGGACGTTATTTAGGTGAGGAGGAGGATGATGAGGGTTAGACACAGTATTAGTGTGTTTGTTTTCTAGTAATCAATGGTGGGCGTCAGTTCTGGTCGGGGAAAGCAATATTAGGGTTTAGGCAATGATACTATGCTGAAGTGATTATTTTCCATTAACCTCAATGATAATGGTAGTACTAAAAAAATACATAACCAGATATGAGTGATAGAATGGGCTAAGCCCGATATATATAAAGTCCATCAAGACAATGGTCAAATATAAACCCCGCTAACAATCGCCCGACTTCACTTCCTTAAAAGTGCTAAAGAGAGCCCGTGTACGTAGACTTATCCTCAAAGGGTTTGATGACTCTGGGTTTATATTAGGGACTAATCATAAGTAAAATATGCTCGATGCATATGTACAAATGGTTAAAAAAAGCAATGCTTGAAATTAGTAGGAGCTACCTAGGGGTGTTAACGAGTCGAGCATTTAACGAGCTACTCGAGTTCGAGCTCGTTTAACTCGAATTTGAGTTTGATAATATTCGAACACGAGTCGAGCTCGAACGAAAAATACTACTCGATTAATTTCTCGAGCCGAGAATAAAAAATTGATGTTCGACTCGGCTCGTTCGAAAGCTCGTTTAGTTTCGAGTCAAACGAGCTATTCGAGTCGAACGAGTCGAGTTTATATAATAAATTTGTCTATTTGGAACTTTAAATGTATGTAACTAATATATTTAAACCTAAGACATCAAGTATAAATGAGCTTACTCGAGCTTGATTTCGAGTTATGGAATGAGTTTAGCGATCTCGAGCTCATAAACAAGCAAAATTGCGCTTGGAATTTTGATTCATAAAGACACTTTCCAATCAAATAAACGAGCATCGAACTCGAGCTCGAACAACAACAAATAATTCGAACTCGAGCTCGAACACAATTTTTAAAACTTACTCGAACTCGAGTCGAGCTCGAACCGAATAATTAGCAAACGAGTCGAACTCGAGCATCCTGATATTCGACTCGATTCGGTTCGTTAACGGCCCTAGAGCTACCGATGACTAGACAAAGATATACTCCGTAATTTAAATGTAGAAATTGAAGTGCGTGTACAGAATTACAAAAATAAAGATTAAAAGCTATACGAGTCATAAACTAATCATTGAGACCAACACGAATAAGTATATATCCAGCATAACTAGTTAAACTTGAAACTTTTAGATATACTAGTAAAAGACAACATACATATATTTGCTAATTATTACGTAGTAATACAATTTTTCTTTGTTTTTTTTTTTTTTGGCGCCACATGCCATGGGAAACCTAGTCGTAACATATATAATGTGTTACAAGTCTTAATGGTAAAACTCAAGTAAGAAACGAAAATGGTATTTACAAGGGTCTAATTTCGACACCTTCGATCATGATGCCCAAAAAGTTCGTGTTCTCAAAATTTTCTTCTACAGCAAAGGTATAGTAATGGGTAACGGAACTTATGTTCGAAAACTCTGCAAATTGAACTTCCAACCAACCATCCTTCCTTGTCTTTGGGTGTCCTTTCAATTTGTAGCTATTCAATGGCGTGGGAGATTGTTTCTCATCCTTGGATTCAATTATCGGGGGATGACAACGAGCATTTAAACAGATTGACCACGCTATAACATTTGGTTCTAAAGTATCACTTTCAAACTTTCCTATTACCATGGGACCCTCAAATGAAGAGTAGTTTTCAGGTAGTTTGTATACGAGGTGACATGAGTATGGTGTTTCAGGTGACAATATTTTCAAATGGTCTTCATTTAGATTAAGAGAAAACCAGTTTGTGATAGCAGACTTGGTCGCCAATTTGAATCTGCAAAATAGTTGAGAAAAATAAATTCGTAAATATTACTAAGCTTGTAAATCGCTTACTTTGAAATATAAGATGATGGTTACAGAAGCGAAACACTAAATCAGAATGTTTACAATGTTCTACTCGGTTTGTTACTTTCTAGTTTATTTTGTATGCATTGGCTAGTTAACACTGGTTATTGACAAAATGTTACGAGTATTAAGGTTGGAGTATTGCTTTTTTAGCATTTTTTAAAAACAATAAAAAAAAGGGAAAAAAATTCAGAGCCCTTTCACTTATCTTTGATTTGAAAACCATCCCATGATCTGCACATAGTAATAGTCCACATGCAAGAAACATATAATCAGTAAGAGACAGAGATACCTTGATTCTGGTTCTGGTACAGAATAGGATGTCCAGTGTTCTTTATTCAAAATTGAACTTGCAGGTAACATAAGTCGCTTCTTCATATTTTTGCTAACTGAAAACCACAACATCTCTTTGCTAGAGAACCACTGCTTATTAATAAACATTTGTATTGTTAGGACAACTGATTTGCAATAACTTTTTTTAAGACAAAGGCTAAAACACTCTTTATGTACTTTCAATTAATACACATATGCACGTTGTTAATTAATTGTGGAGTCTATGATTGCATCAATGACCTACTCGCCACCCATGTTAACTACTTAACTCATGTCCCGCATCAGGGCCGATGGGCTGGGAGCCTGGAACAAAAATCAGAATTACGAGCTTCACCCGTATGGCATTTTTTGGCTGGAATATGCAACTCTTTTGGAGAGCAAGTTATCCTCCTATTAGAATATGATTACCATTCTGTTCCTAATCTAAACAACCATAGTATAATTCTAAACCGAAGTCCAGTGGTGGATTAAGTAGATCGACTTGATCTGCCCTATAGATACCAGATAACTCTGAGTATCTTTCGTGCAAGTTAGTTTCGTGTGTATTTAAACCAGAGTTTAAACATCATAATAGCTAACATATATATTGACACTTGAACCAACACTTACATTTCGCCATTTCGGATGACGACCAAGATACAGATTGGCCAATGGTCTTTTGGTACACATTCACTATCATTTGAATGAGTTCTTAATCTGAAATGGTGGTTTTTCAGAGCTAAAGTAATAGAACTATTTTCTAGTTTTAACATTCAGATGTTCATATCACTCTTATATAAACTGACAATTATTGTATAATGTGTGAGAACATAACAAAATAGAACTCTATTATTAGCCTAGTGGTATTGAAAAAATAAAATTGTATTAATTAAATCTGATTATGTAATATTAGATGGTTAGAACTTAGAACTTGTTCAAAGTAATTTACTCCCCAATAGTTTTGAGCTTCCACAAGTATATTACCCAACGAATCATAAGAGATAAAAATAAAAATTGATGGGAAAATGAAAATAAAAATAAAAAACCATAACTAACAGGGCTAAAATTTATTACCAGAGTTACTTATCGGTATTATTATTAGGTAGTGGGCACAAAAGATTGTTAGAGATCTGAAACTCTAAGATAATGAATACCTGCTGTTCGATTGCTGATGTAACCATGGCTTCAGAGACTGCAACGATGTCGAAACCTAGACGAATAGAACCTTGAACACTGAAGTTTGGAGGATAAAGTATGTGACTTCCAGGAGGATATACGTAGATGATAGGTGCCTTAAAATTGCATATGCAGACGGTTAGTTTGATTGTCCTCAAAATAAATAGAATCACTATTAATCGCTCATGCATGTTCTTAATGACTATTACAAATATATCATTCATCAGTACTTTATTTTCCACACCTTTAAAAAATGTATGAAATTATGTTAAATTATTCACACTTACAATTATGCAAAAACATGTTACATCAATAAGTGTGAAAATCACTACAATCTTCACACATATAATTGTGAGAAAAAAAATTTTACACTTAAAAGTGTTGAGAAATTTCAACTTGTCGACACTTAAAAGTGTGGAAAAAAATTTGTAACGCCCAATTTATCTACACTTCCTCTTGCGTGGGAAGATCATATGTCATAAACTTTTTTCTAGGCAAATTGTAATTTCTCTACACTTACATGTGTGAGTTTTTTTACATTTATAAGTGTGAAAGATCTTATCTTTTATAAAAAAAATTACACTTTTTCTAGAGCATGGAGAATTTTTTTTGGTAAAATGACTTTTTTTAATGAATACTAAAATCAATGTTTTGGCTATTTATGCCTTTAAGGGCATAAGATATGGAATGTTAGTGAATTTGAAAATTCCTTATTCACTTAGAGAATGCATTTAATTAAGTCAAATATTTACATATATAAGTTGATTATAATTCTAATACCTAAGTTAATTAATTAGTATTTCTTATTTTATGCCCTCAAACTCTATTTATACAGAATCACGGTTGAAAACACACAGCAAAGCTTAAAACAATGACTAGTTATTCATAAGGAGTTCATTCATCAATAAGAAATTAAATACTTACTTGTCCCTTGTCAATTCGCCGATAACCAGATTGATCGTTGAGACACTGGTATGTAGGCGGATAATCATCGTAATTCCTCATATTACTCATCTTATAATGGAAATCAGGGTTGCATGAGAAAAAGAAAATAAAAACTTATATTACCAATAGTGTGAAGTATATATAGCATGTGAATCCCGTTGATAGAGAAAAGTTCAAAAAAGAATTACAATATAATTAAGAATGGAGGAACCAATAGGATTGCTCACATTTCAAAAACTCATTTTCATCATCTTCTTTTTCTTTTTTTTTTCTTAAAAAAAACTAAATATCTCACAAACCGTATATCTATAAATTATAAAAATTACATATTCGGAATCAACGTATTTTTCTCTTTGATTATAGATCGAACAAGTTATACTTTTGACAAAGTTTTTTTCCCATTTTTATTGGGTTTTAAAAATTTGTAATGTGATATCACATGTGATTTAACACTAAAATATAATCACACCCGTTTATATCTCCGATTAAACTTTAAATTCAAATCATTGATGATTTAAAAAGATTTAAACATGAAAAACTAATTAGTAATCACATTCGATTAAACATAAAAGTATCAATCACATGTGATTAAAGAGTAATAAAATACGGATTTTCAAATCATTGATTATAATCATACAATTACGTAAAAATCAAGTTGAACCCCAAACCCTAAACCGTAACCCCTAAACCCCAAACTTAACACTTTAACACACATGTTATTAAAATGTGAAACTCACCAAAAAAGAAGATAAAAAACTCATCGAAAGTATGCTTTAAGGGACGGCAAATCGAAGAGTTGAAAACGTTGAATTTTATGGTGCAATTTTCATAATTTTTCGATTTTTCATTTGTGATATATTGAAGTTGGGGTAAATACAATATCATTAGTACTCTCATTCTTTAAAAAATTATTGTACTCTAATGATTTCAACTCTATTATTTTATGGTTGCTTAAGAGAAGAATATACACCTTGTGACGTTTGACGGCAAGGAACCCTTTGCGAAGAAGACTGTAAAGTTCCGTTTTGGTAGTCCATTGTAGGATATCTTTTGATAACTCCATTAAATACGTAAAATCAGTTGGTAGTTCTGTTTCTAAATCAATATCCACCTTGACTTTTTGGTCTTCGTTCTCACACATGTCCTATATATAAAATAACCATTATACTTCCTCTGTCCCATAATTATTGTCCATCTTTCCATTTTTGAATGTCCCAAAATAATTGTCCACTTCTCATTTCAACCAATAGGAGGAGAGTTTAGTTGGTGAAGATTCTATTTGATTGGTTGAAAATTGTTGCGATTCCACTTTTATTGAACTGCGTGTTTTTTATTTGTGGACAATAATTTTGGGACAGAGGGAGTATATATTATTGCATTTGGTAGATTCCTATCATATATCAACAAAACGTTCACACGTACGAATATGAAAAATATATGCGTTTGGTTCAACGAGCATTCCTTTGTATTAACTTAGAATACTATGCAAAGGAAATTTCTTAGTACTACAATATAATTATCATTCATGTTGTTTGATTCGTATAACAAAATTTACAAGTAACGATGACAAGTTGGGTGGGGTCAAGTTAACTGGTCCAAAAAACCCAAACGGGTCACACACGTGATTCCTAAAATAGGGATAGTGAATCCATTGAACAATGAAACCCGTAAGGTTAATGTATTACATTGAGCATACAAAGCAACCCTAATGGACCCTAAGCCCACAACCGGACTTGGGCCATCTATTATAATATATCATTTAATAGCTTCGTGGTAACATTTGGGTTTGGTTTAGTATCAAAACGAACCAGGTTCAATGGGTTAGCTTTTGGGTTGACATTTTTCGACTTAGCGGGTTGAGGACTTGCGATGAATATATAATGTGACGTGTTCAGGAACGTTACGTTGCTTACGAAGGCCATGTACCGTAATTCCAAATTAGGCCCTTTCTTTCAACTAATTAAGTTTTATGTTGCTTATTTTATAAGAGGTTTGGGATTTATGTGAGTAGATGATAATTAATTGGTGACTAAAGATCCATGTTACTATTATTGGAATAAAACTTAAAAGTTGATTACTAACATTGGTAATAAAATGGGTACGTTACTCACCTATATCTAAAAAAGGTAAGAATATAGCTTTAATTCATTAAAGCACTAAATCATATTAATTAATTGAATTTTAATTCTTAGTAACATCCTGCTTCTGAAATAAATTTTTAACATTGAATCAGATAAAAAATAACTTACATTCTCCAATGGCAGAATTTGGATGCCTTCAAAAGCTAAGTCATTGGCGTGGGGCTTGCGGTTACGATTGCTCCACTCCATCGGCGAGAACACTGGCAAGAAGTCAATACTAAAGTTTTGTTGCCCCTCGTGGGTAGTAAAGTGGTATAACTTAGTCATCACGTATGTATCCTCTTTGATGTAAGCAACGCCACATGATGTCGAATAATGTGTCTCGTCATTCAATTTGTACTTGAAGGGTATGTAACGTGGACACTGGTTATAACGTGGATCCCAACAATATTGGAAGACAATGTAAATGGTGTATGTGATATTTGGTGACAAAAACTGAGTGTTCACCTCTACTCTGAAATTTTTGGAACATAAGTTCCACAAGCAGTACGGAAACCTAAACCTGTATAACAATCACAATTTGGAAATAAGGTACAGGGTTAATGGACAAATATATTTAAGGATTAATAAACAAATATGCTACTCTAATATGTGAAAATCTTCAAATAAATAAGTTACTAGACTATTGTTCAATGGAATTACTAAACTTAAAAAATTACTATATGTAGGTTCCTTAACTTATAGATATTTACACCAAGATAACAATTTACAACTATCATAAACTTAGGGGTTCTTGGTTGAGGGTATTAGAGGGTGGGGAATGGGAAATGTAATGAATGATGATGCTTAGAATTCAATACTGCAATGCTCCATTACCCATTCGTTGGTGGGGGTATGGATATCATTACTTATCATTATGCCAACATATAACGTTTATATATGTATCTCAACTTGTCAACTCAATACTCGTCAACCCATTAAATTTTTTGGGTCAGACTCGGGTCAAAGTTTGGGTTAACGGGTCAAATCACCAACCCAAAAGTAACCCATGAAACTTGACGCGTTTGACACGAAACCATTCCACCAACCGAAATTAACTTGAAACCCGCTTAGATGCCTATAATTTTTCGAGTTGGCTTGAGTTAATGGGTCAACGCCCCAAGTCCAAAGGAAACTTGACCCGTTTGACACGAATCCAACCCACCAACACGCCAAGGTTAGGGCTATCGGGTCAAACCACTAATCGAAAGGTAAACCATTAAATTTGACCCGTTTGACGCGGAATTAACCAACAACCGATTTTACAATTGTGTTCGGGTTGTGTACATTTGACCCGTCAACCCGTTTATCAAATCATGTCGGGATCGAGTTGGGTACTTTAGACCCGTCAACTTGACTTGACCCAATTTGTCATCTTACTCTTGATGATTAATTCTAAAAAACCAAGTAACACCAATAATAAATGTATTATTAAAAAATACTTATTGCATTGCTTAGTATCCCATTAGTATATACTTACTCTTTCCCATTCACATTTCTCATTTTGAACCAAGCGCACATTTATTTCATATGTGATGTTGAGTGTTGACCGGCTAATTAATTAGTCTTTTTATATTATATGGAGTACTTTTTACCTCTCACTCTTAAAAGAATTTTATATATTTGAATTTTCATATCTCATTAATAAACTCAAGCGATCTCGCGATCCATTGTGCTAGGTGATCTTAATGAAGTTTGATAACCTTCATAATCGCTAGCTTTTTGGCATATCCAAGAAAATTCACAGCGCATTGTCGTTTAATCCTCAAAAGTATGTGATGGAGGATCAAAAGAGCAAAACTATTTTGGAGAGCTATGGAGAGTATCAAATCTTAACCATCCATTTTGAAGACCAAGGGTTCAGATTTGATCATGGTTATCACATTAATATTTAATACTTTAGGGACTAAACGTATAAAATATAAATATGAAGTTTCATATATAGAACCTCCACATTTTCTACCTTTTACTTTAACCACTCCACTTTCTCCTTTCCTTTTTTATGCAAAGTCATTATAAATATAAAGTTTTTATACAAAATGCAGTTATAAAAAGTAATATACATAACAAAAATATGATATATTATAAGATGCAATAAAAAACAACAAGATGCAATAGATATTTTTTTTTACAAAATGCAGTTAAAATAAGAAAATACGTAATTACAACATGCAATGATAGAGTAAAATAAGGTAAAAATGAAATAAAAACATTATACATTATAAGATACGATAAAAACATAAAGATGCGGTAGAATTTTTTTACCAAATGCATTAAAAAACACGTAGTAAAGTTTTTTTTTATACAAAATTCAGTTAAAAAAGGAAAAATACGTAACCAAAAATATGATACATTATAAAGTAAAAAGTTCATTAGAGTACAACAATTTTTTGAAAGTATGAAAGAACCAATGAGATTGTGACATTTGTACAAAAAGTTCATTTACCCGCAATATCTAAAAAATTAATTATCTCACAAACGGAAAATCGAAAAGTTTTGAACTAAACCTCAAACATAAACGCAACACGTTAACACATGTGTTAGAAATTTGTAATACACACCAAAAAATGACAAAGAAAGTTGTCGAAAATATATTTTGTGAGATCTCTAATTGAAGAGGAGTAAACATTAATTTTTATGATTCAATTTTTATAACTTTTGGACTTACCGTTTGTGAGATATTTAATTTTGAAAAAGATGACACATGACATAATGTCATTGGTTCTCTCATACTTTAGAAAAGTGTTGTACTCTAATGATCTCAATTCATATAATAAGATGCAATACAAAACAAATAAAATGTACACAAAATGCATTATAGTCGCAAGATAAAATATATTTTTTATACAAAATGCAGTAAAAAGATAAATGAAAAGATAAAAAAATGAAAAAAAAAGTGAAAAAAAAATTGAATTTTTTTTCTGACAGCTAGCGATGTCTAGCAACGGCCAACGACGGCTGGTGGTGGGGGCAGGTAGTGGCGGAAGGTGGGGGTGGATGGTGAAGGGGGAAGTTGTATAAATAATTGAGGAAGAGAAATAATACGTAAAATGGAATGGTTAAAATGAAAGTTTAATGGATGACACTTGACATATTTTGGTTGACTCCTCCCATACTCTCCATGGCTCTCCTTAGATAGTATACTCTTAGAACCATACTCTTCTTTTCTCTTGGTTCAACTTAGTAAGATTCGAAAGCCCATTATCTCTTGTATAACAAAGAGGAAAGTGGAACCATGAACTCTCAAGAATTTGAAGAAAGAACTACTTGCAATTGAAAAACAATCATGGAAATGGAAACTTCTCTCGAATGAAAAATCTCAAGAAATAAATATTGTATAATTGTATTTGATGCATCTATATATACACACTTATGTGTCCAAAATGATATATGATTTAACATTATATGTCAGGGATTAGAAAGAACATTACAAAGACTTCAAAACAAAAACATTTATTTAAATTTCAAATCAAATTCAAACGTACCAAATTCCTAAAACTAATTATCCGTATTGATAGAATAAATTAATGGTATCCTAATTCCTAATACTAATTAAACAAAGCCAAAATACCAATTCTAAACCAATTCGAATATCAAAACTAATACCTATCCAAAATCAAATGCACCAAACAAATCTTCAAGTTTAAGTTATTTTACTATTAATCTATACCGTGACTTGAATTCCTCCACCTAATTGGGAACACCCTCTCCAAACTTCAAATAAAATGGATCTTGTTACATATGAAACACATAATCCTCATCAAATTTTAAATCAAATTCAAATTTTCAAATACTAGAGATACCAGCTTAATTCAATTCAGATTGAACTGTGCAGACAAAATAAAAGATTGATTCCAAAAAATGATCCAAAACAAATCCAATCCAAATAAACGTAAAATAAAAGATTGATTCCAAAAAATGATCCAAAACAAATCCAATCCAAATAAACGTTGGTCATGACTTCAAATCAAATAATCAAAAGTTACCAACAAATTCAAAATAGTTATCCGAACAAAAACAAATCGACTCAAACGATCTTCAATACGAACAACCAAATTCATGCAACAAACTAAAAAGCCTAACAATGGAAGATTTAATTTTTCGCACTTATAAACTCCAAACGATTAAACAAAATCCAAACAAGTTGTTAATAACTAAGTTTTCAAACACCAAATCGATCTACAAAATTTAAATATCCAATTCGAATTTCAGTGACCCACTTAGTTGATAAGTATTACCGTCCAAATTCCCAAATTCAAATTAAAATTTAAACGCGACCCAAAACGTAATGATTTAACAACAATCACTATACCAAAACCAAACAATAACCGTAACGAAATTCAACCCAAAACCCAAATCTGGACAGCAACTTCAACATCTATATCTCTCTAATAGAACATCCAATCAAAGACCCATTCGGTCAGTCGTAGATTTATGTATCTAGATCCTACGGTTTAAATTTCACGATCACCCAATAGTTAACAAACCTAAAATGCCAAATCCCTTATGGTTGCGCAGAAACCGACTAACCAGAAAACAAAACAACGAAAATGAAACTAACTCAAATAAAAACGGGATCCCTCTAAATCGCCAACAATTAGTTCACGACCGGACGATGAGTAATTTACGAACTTAAAGCTCTGATATCAACTTGTTAGGGTATCAAACGAATTCAAATAACAAAAGAAAGACAAACAAATTCGAAACGAAAGCGTATTTAAATTGCAAATCACATTCGAAAGTACTGATCGAGTTCCTAAAACTAATTATTACTATAAATAGAATAAACTAATGGTATCCTAATATTAAACAAACTCAAAATACGTAATCATAATATAATAACCTTACCAATTTTAAACCGACCCAAATATCAAAACTAATACCTATTCAATATCAAATTTATCAAACAAACTTTCAAATTTATCATGTTATGGTTATAAATTATATTTATAAAATGAAGTTTATATTAGTATTATTTTGCAAACCTTTTTGTTTAAGTTATTAAAGGTGAGTTCTTTTAAAAATGCTAAAAATGAAGATAATGAAAGAACCAATAGGATTCTTCCATTTCTCTACAAAACCCACTTCTTTTTTCTACCCCCTTGGTTAATTATCTCATAAACCGTAAGTTCATAAATTATAAAAATTACATATTCGGAACCAACGCGTTTTTCTTTTCGATTAGAGATATCATAAGATATACTTTCGACGAATTTTTTTCTTCACTTGTTTTACCGGATTTCACAATATAATCACATGTGATTTATGATAAAAAAATTAAAATTTGTTCACGATTATTTATTCATGGTATTTGCTACTTAACACGTGATTATAACTTAATATTCACCCACATTAATAGTTATAAATAAAAAATTAAAAATTGCAATAGTTTTCATTAAAAATCACATGCGATTGTTATTTGTACACCTAATCACAAGTGATTTGTTATATAATCACATATGATTTTGCATATAATCACATATGATTATCATTTAAAAAATGATATTTGATGAGAAATTTACCGATATATGATAATTCATGTATGATTTCAACTTGATTTTTACTTGATTGTATAATTCTTAGTCAATGATTTAAAAATTTGTATTTTATTACTCTTTAAACACATGTGATTGATAGTTTGATATTCAATCGCATGTGATTACACCTTAGTTTTCATGTCTTAATCTCTTTACATCATCAATGATTTGAATTTAAAGTTTAATCGGAAATATAAGCGGGTGTGATTATTTTTTAGTGCTAAATCACATGTGATTTCACATTAAAAGTTTCTAAAACCCAAAAAAATGGGGGGGGGGGGGAAACTTCGTCGAAAGTATATGTTGTTGAAACTAATATCGAAGAGAAAAAGACGATGATTCCGAATATGTAATTTTTATAATTTGTAGATATACGGTTTGTGAGATATTTAGCTTTGAAAAAAAAGTGGAAATAGGTTTTTGAAATGAAGAAATTCTATTGGTTCTTTCATTCCCCTTTCATTACTATTATTTTTTGAACTTTTCTCTAACTTAGCTGATTATTATGTTGCATATCGTCAATTCTTAAGATAATAAATTCATTTCAAAAAACACAAAAAGGTTGTATGCTCCTATATTGTGACTTGTGAGTAACATTTACACACCACCACATATCGGCATATTTTTAGCCCCCTCCTATGAGCTTGTGTTGCCGCCTGACTCGTCCACCATCTATATCGATCGTCTGCTTCACGAATTCAAAAGTGACACTAAAATTATAGATACTACATATCTACGTCCTCGGCGATCACCTCTCCCCATCAATATCCACCATTGCTTCGAATTGAAGCAGCGTTATTGCACCATCGCCTCTCCGGCTCTCCCCTTCTACCTTGGCTAATCTTCTTTTATTGATCGATGTCTTTTTTTCTTCTTCTCAACATCAAAGGTTTATTTTTTAAGCCAACATATTTAATTTGTGTTTATTCATTTATAAGGTTCGATTGGGTTACTTCTCATCGCTGATAAAGACGGCTGGCAGCCACCAGCCGACTATGTAAATGACGACCATATTTCAGTGCTGCAATCGTAAAATCTCGCCTTCAATCGCATAATTTCTCATAAATGTACAATACACCATCAGAAGTAGTACAATTTATTAATTATCTTGATATGAAAGGGGCTGGGTAATGAACCATTAATGTTTGCGTGTACGTAAGATTAGGAGAATGTAACTAACCGTGGTTGCTTGTACCGAGCTTTAGAATGTTTCTCATAACAAAGCTCTTCTCCAAAGAAACATTTTGTTGCAGATACCACTTTTGTTATATTTCCGTTTAGATTCATTGATACCCACTGCCCAGTAAACAATTCAGTTTATCATATATGCCAACAAGTTACTTTAAAATAAAGAAATACGTACGTACACAATAATCTGAAGATGCAAATTAAGCTTCATAATGTTGGAATAATCTTGATGTTTCGGGTCGGTTTGGGCGACTACGGGTCAGAAACGGGTACGGGTCTGAATCATGGATAATAGGGTACGGTTCAACTTGAGTTTGGAAGGATTATTGAGTTGACTGAATCAAATAAAGAAGGCAGATTTAGTTATGGCACGTTGCATGTTAGCATGATTTTAGGAAGCATGGTTAGCATAGTGGGTGTAGTTGGTAAGTTAGTAGCCTGACATCTTTTATTATATATATTTGTAATCAATGCATTAGTGAATGAGCAAGTAATAGCAGAAAGAAAACGTTCCAAAATATTCTCGTAAGTCTGATTGTGAGTTAATTTCCAACACATAATAATATATGTAAATGTAAATATTAATTTGTTTGACCATAGATACACAATCAGTTCTAGTCTAGATGTTGTAGTAATTCCATATCAATCAATGTAAGAAATAAATAGCGAAATCCCTAAAACAAAGCATGTACTGTAACATAAAATAAGGTAATTACCGTGTTGCCATCTTCAACGAAAAAACCTTTCAGGAAATGTGCGAGTAATTGACGTTGGGATTCATAAGACAGTGAAGGTACCGCAACGTCTGCAATTTTCTTCAATTCCGCAAAATCCACCTTTATGTTGAGTTCTTCTTCAGAATTTTCCTGTAACGAGGGCGATAATTTGTTACAAATTAATTTGTTCAATTGCGTTAATATTCTTAAAAATAGTGTTATAATTGTAACAGAGGAAATATTTTATTACAGAAGGAATGAACTTCTCAAGTTGTTGTTGTAGCTGTTGATGTAGTTGTTGTTGTTCTAGTGCAGATTCTAGTTCCTTCACAATCTCGGCCATCGTTGGTCGCTCTCCACGAACTCTATTCAGGCATCGATAGGCAATGTCTGAATACGAATTCAAAGAACCTGGATCGATTTGTGCTATTAGACCAGGAAGGATAACCTCATCTAAGCGTTTCTCATCGTAGTATCGTCTCCACTTAGGCACTAAAATCTCACTTAACTCACCATTATGATACACACAACATAACCTCCCACTTAAAATTTCAAACAACATGACTCCAAAAGAATACACATCAGACTCTTTTGATAGTACACCCGTTTCCCAGTACAGTGGATCACAATACCCAGGCGTCCCAACAGCATTCGAAACAAGAAAGGTCTGCGCTTGGTTAGCCGGACCAACCTTTGAGAGACCAAAATCTGAAACTTTAGCCACCCAGTTATCATCCAGAAGGATGTTTGCACTTTTGATATCGCGATGGAGAACTCTTTGTTGACCCCCCACCGGATCATGTAGGAAATTAAGCCCACGCGCCGCCCCAACAGATATCTTCAAACGTTGGATCCATGTGAGATTATCACGATTTAGATATCGATCGAGGCTCCCACGAGAAGCATACTCGTACCCAAGTACCATATTATCACCCTCAATGCCAAAGTACATAAGAGAGATCAAATTTTCATGTTTGTAACTGGAAAGCATAAATATTTCCTTCCAAAACTCAGTATTCCCTTGGCCAAATCTACGATCCAGTTTCTTAAAAGCGACGGTGATTTGTCCCTCTGGGAGAGAGAGCTCGCCTTTGTACACACGCCCGAACCCACCGCCTCCAATCACCATGCTGGAATCAAAGTTGTTGGTGGCGGATACTATATCTTGCATCGGAATTTTTAGGTGATCGAAGTCTGTTATGGAGGACATTTTATGAATCAAATTAAGGACTGTAACAAAGGAGAAGATATATAGAACAACAACTGAAAGTGAATGAATTAAGTTTGAATCTAATTAAATTGCCAACATATTGTCTCTTTCAGCCAGCTATTGGATCCAAAATTTATCGAAAGCTACTTTAAAAATAATGTTTATTCGCGACTTGATCTATAATAATACAGTATTGTTGTATCTGTCTTTCTTTTTTCTTTTGTGAATTTAGTAATCAATCAGATATGTAAACATGTGTAGCTATAGATGATTGGTATGTGTGTAGATATGTAAAATATTTGGTCAATATAAAAGGGCATATTAAAGATACCATTTCCCCCTTTTTACCATCTCATATCCTTCACCTCTCTAATTAATCACATCATATTTTTTCTTTTTACTTTATGAGAAAAAGACGATGCTAGACCCAAGATATGCGAAAGAATTTATAGGGTATCTTTAGAATACCCCTTGTAAAATGGGAAGATGTGTAGCGGGTGGTGTCAGTAAATCACACATACTACATGTTTTATTAAGAGCATATGGCGTGGGTGTTCAATTACAATGTTCTCAACAAAGTCTTGCTCCAGAACACAGTTACACAGTGACTTCCCACCTCCCAACAATGTTCTCACCAGTGTTCTCGGTAACAATGTCTTGCTTGAGACGCTATTTTTACTTCTAATTTTTTGTTTTTTTTCTTTTTCATCCCACACATATATTCATTTAAAATACCAAAAATAAATTTTAAGAACACTGTAACTCAATATCTTCCACTCCTTCACTTTTGAGTATCAATATTCTCACGAAAACACTTTAAATATAGTGTCACCACTCCTTGTGCTCTTAGACTCCTCTCATCCGTGACTGAAACTAATTGAAACTGACTGAACCGCGTCAACATCACGTCAGTTTTTTTAGAAAATTTGACTGAAACTGACTGACCACTCTCATCCGTGCTCTGTCACTACATTTTTCTGGAGAACACTGACGAATTAATTAAACAATTAAAAAATAATAATTTAAATAAAACATATTTCATTAAAATAAAAACATTACATTTTATTAAAAAAACAGGTACAATCCTAAAAACACCTTACATTTATTCGAAGAAAAAACACGATTACATTAATTAACGAACACATTAATTTGCTGAAAGTTGCGAAATGTGTTCCATTAGAGCATAGCGAAGTTGATGATGAACGTCTCGATCCCGTAATTCCTTGTCCATACGCATTATGACCGTTTTGAAAAAAATAATATTATACAACAGTGATAAAGCAAAAAACAAATAAAAAAATCAAGTGGGACCCACTCAACCAACACAAACTCGCGTCGGATAACCGACCCATTCAAACTGACGAGTCACCCAATGAGGCCGTACCATTGTCGTCGGTCTCGTCAGTTTGAACCGACCCTCATCGACGGGCTATGACGGTAGCAGTCTTATACACATATATATTGCTTTTGGTACAAGGATTATTTTCAAGATGAGAGATACCTTTTGAGGAGAAAGAGGACAATAATTTTCTCCACTAAAAAAGTTCCACAAATTACATGCCAAAGTTTCATTTTTACCCCTTCACATTTTTTATATTATGCACTACTCCCTCCTACTTTCTTCCTCCTCACCCCCTCCCCTAGGGGTGTTCACGGACGGTTAACCGGAGACCGGTTAACTGGATCCCCGGTTCATCATATTCTTGAACCGAAACTGAAAAGTTCGATTCATCGGTAATCGGTTAACCTGCTTTTCCGGTTCGGTCATACGGTTAACCAAATTAACCGGTTTTATTTCCCAATCATTTAATATATATATATATATATATATATATATATATATATATATATATATATATATATATATATATATATATATATATATATATCAAAACACAAATACACTCTCATTGATGAATAAATGTTACAAATTCTACACGTTGATGATTTTAACAATGAACATAAAGCTTTTTAATTATGTACAAAACATTAATATATAAACGCCAAACCAACTAAGTCACAAAACTAAATATTTAACTAAAAATAATGCAAAAATGCGAACATTCGTACTAACATTCATGTTTTGTACATAATTAAAAAGTACAAAACTAAATATTTATCTATTAAAAATACAAAAATGTGAACATTCGTACTAACATAACTACAAAAATATAATAATCGCATTCGACATTAGAAAATATTTAGTAATATTATCATATATCTATATATAAACACATATTTTTAAAAAAAATTAAAGTTTTTGGTTTTGCGGTTAACCGGTTATGGCAATATCGTGAACTGAAACCGAAACTAAAGAACCGAAAACATACCGGTTCGGTTAACCGGAACCGCAAAATAAAAAAAATTGGTTCGATTAACCTATAATTTGCTACGGTTTAATAATATTGTACAGTACTTTGTTAAAATTATACTGTATTTTATTGTTTTTATTGCATTTTGTATATATATGTTTAGTATATATTATTCATTTTTACTGCATTTTTGTATTATATACATTATTATTTTAATGTTTTTACTGCATTTTATTTATACACCTCGATCTAATAAATATTGCTTGTTTTCTACTGCATTTTAAGTTATATGTAATATATTTTGTACTACACTTTGTTAAAATTATACTACATTTTATTAAAATTACCGCATTTTGCCTATATTTCATTTATTATATATTGGTTGTTTTTTTACTACATTGTATATTATACATATTATTCATTCACTACTTGATTCATAGAGTCATTCTATATCCATATTGCCATCATTCTATATCCATATTACCCTATTTATACCCATACAGAAGTTAATGGAAATACAACTAATCAAGCCCTTAAACTATGCCGCCGACACAAGTGAGATAATTCCATTTAATTTAAACAATTAAAGCCGTAGAAATGGTAGTGCACATATCAGGAAGTACCTACTCCGTGGTAATAAGACCATCTTCATTGCAACATTTTAGACTGACTGTTGATTGATGTGAAACACATAGAAATTGGTGGGCCTTTTAGTCGTTATATTAGAGCAAATTGCCAAAAAAGATAACATATTTATCAATTTTGACGTTTTGGGGTGTGTAAATTGAAATGGTACATACAAAGGATTACAACTTCCAATTTGTTACATTGTGGGGTGTGGGTTCAGGAAATCCATTTTTTTTACTGAGTTGGAGCTGGTTTGTGGTACACGTGTATTGTTTTATCTGATTTGGAGGACACGTGACTTTTATTTTATTTATATATTTCAATTAAAAGAACTCATATTTTTTGTTTAAATCATTTTCTCTCACTCAAATTAAAATCCCTGTTGCACAAAGAATACGAGCCCTAGCTAGAGTCGAAGTAGCGATTGCAACATAAGACGAAATCAATAGCAAACTTCAAGGTGTTTTCGAGTACAAAATGGGTTGATGAAGTCGATTTCGGTATCTATATTACAAAGGTTAGTTTAATCATCCAAGGATTCTTTTAAAGTTAATCGTTCTAAATTGTCTGTGAAAATACATTTTGGGGGGCTTTTTAAGACAAACAATAATCTTGTGTACCATGGTGGGGCATTATGCACAATGGATGATGTTAAGTTTCACATGCTAGGTTTTAAGGAGTTTTTTAAAGTAGTTGAAGATGTTACAGATTGTGTAGCAAATGGTATGTATTATTGTGTACCTGGAAAGGACATTAAAACGGGACTTAGATATGTGAACTCGAAAAAGAGTTATGAAAGATTGATTCAATATTGTAAGGAAAAGAGGGTAGTAGTTGATGTTTATATGGATCATCATAATCTTGATATGAGTAAATTTGTTGTTGATGATGACCCTGAGAATAATGTTGAGAGTGATGATGACTCCTTAAGTGAGTGTGAAGAAGTTAAAACCTTTAAGGTTGTTAAAGCTAAAGGTGTTAAGGCTAAGGTTGTTAAAGCTAAAGGGGTTAAGGCTATTGGTGATGATAATCAATCTGATCATGCTAAAAAGAAAAAGGAATGTGAGGTTAAGTTGAAAGAAGCAGTCAAGTCTAGTGAGCCTGATTCCGTGGAACATATGTTAAATGACCAATATGAAGAAGATAATGAACATGTCAAACTGGCTTCTGATCCAAAGTTTATAAATGATGAGTTCAAAAAAGATGCTGATGATTTCCATTTCAATGATTCAGAAGAGGTTGTTGGTGACCCAACATCATATCCTATGTTCAATCCCAACACCCATTGGAAGATACAAAAACCTGTTTATGGAGATAGTGTAACATCCACTCCTCGGGTCTAGAAGTATTTTAATATTTTCTGATAGTGAACTATTATTTAATGTGTCAGAAAATAAGTGTGTTGTGTTAATTTAAAATAAAAGGTGAAAATAGTTGAATAATCAATTGTGACTAATAAATTATTGATTGTTTTAAATTAACTCAGTTGACGGTAAAATAAAATAATATTTCCCCGCAAATGGTTTTTAAGTTCCAAGCAATGATAAGTACGGGGAATGAAATTTGACCACTTCTAGTATACTCCCAAATGTTAAGTCGGTTGTTTGATTGTTATCTCCACACATACATACATACATCTCGAACATACATACGTATCACTTAAAAATCCTAAATTGATTCAAGAAATCACTCTTTAACATGAAATTGAAGCTTCGTAACTGGGATTCAAGCTTCTTTAATCGTCCTAATCAAGGTATAATCTTGTGTTCTTCATTTTCTAAAACCTAGAATTTGGGGGTTTTAGTGTTCTTGGTTAAAATCCGAAATTAGGGTTTCAAAAGTGTGAATTGATGTTAGTTAAGCTTCAATAACATGTATTAATCATTCTATCATCATTATAAATATGTTGTAATTGTTAATTCTTGATTTATATAAACCCTAGAAATTGGGTTTTTGTGTATTGGATTTAATTAGCATGATTAAAGTGAAATTGAAGCTTGAAGTAATGATATAGTTGTTAGTTGATACTTGAATTGATGAATTTTGTTAAATTGCAAACTAGTTATGCAATTGAGTTTGATAAGCTAGAAATGATGAAATTGAGATATGTTCATGAATAAAGTTATGAATTTACTTGATTATTCATGAATAATGAATTATAAAGTTTGAATTGATGATACATCAATTGATTATGTTGATAATAATGATTTTGATGAATTGTTGATGTTGAAAGTTAATAATATTGTTAATGATGTAGTTATGATAGTTGATAAATGATTATGAAAGTTTAAAGATTATATTAGTGGTATATGATGAATAATTGTTGTTAATACGAGTTAAGTATTATTGATTCAAGAGAAGTGATAAATTGATGTTTTGATTAGTTGAAATTATGATATGAATTCATATAAATAAGGATTAAATATTGATGATTATGATGATTGCGTGACTTATATGAATTAAGTATTTTGGAGAATGATGGGTGTAAATATGCTTGAGGAATGTTGTAAATAATGTTGAGACAAGTTACTAACTGGTGTTATTCTATTGTAATTTCAGATAAACAGAAGACTCAGTGACATTAGACTACTGAGTGGACAACTGAGGTATTCGGTGAGTGGATCTTTAATCCTCAGTGTGGTTTAGTTGTAACAGGTTTGGTTACAACAAGTAACTTATTATTACTGTTCTAGTTTATCATGATGATTATGGTTGTTAGTAATAATAGTGTTGATAGACTGTTTAGTCTGATATGTTGACCTAATTGAATATGTGGATATGTGATCACGTGACATATTTGGCCTTCGGGCATTAGTTGTTAATGAGGTCAACGAGTTGATGAACTGTTGGTTGGGCTAATTATTATCCAAGATTTAACACATCTCCTGTGTTGGTGGATGATAATAATTAGCTATCGGTCTCGTCCGTATGGCCATACGGATATGGTTGGGTAAGTGTTCTTTGAGAGCCACCGCGGCAGAAGGGTTTCTCAAGAACCACCGATCCTCATTGTTGAAATGTGATGTTGTTGAATTGTTGTATTGTTGACAAGTTGTATTGTGTACTGAAATGTTTAAGATTAGTTGTTGTACACAAAGTTGTTATGCTAAGTTAGACTGTTGATTAACTATCTACTCACTTAGCGTTATGTTAACCCCCCACATTAACACTTCTTGCACGTTATAGATTTTATCGGGTGGGCAAGAAGTTGGACTGAAAGGAATGTTTGACATCTGGGCGTCACTCTGATATTTGATTATACAAATTAATGTTATTTTGTGGTTTTTAAATAACATCCATGTTGATAAACTATGATTTAAATTAAGTTGAATTTGTAATGTAAATTTGGTATTATTGAAAATTGGACTAACGCTTTCGGATTTATTATATTTAAAATGATGTAAATTGAGGGGTGTTACAGATAGGTTTGAAAATAAGTGGCAGTTCAAAAATATGATGATTTCCATTTCATTGATCCAGAAGAGATTGTTGCTTTGTATGTATGTATGATGGAGCATATTTAGTATGGTTCTCCCTGGTTATTGTAGCAATATGCGGGTGGAATGGCGTCATTTGCAGGTGGGAATGGGGTACGTGGGATGATTCACATCACAGAATGGAGAGACGATGGGGTTAAGCATGCAAACGTATTGTAATTTTTAGCTGTAATAAGTATGTGTAATGTATTTTTTTGTATATTCCTAGCATCTTGCTAGTTTGGTTCTAATATATGTGGGGTTCAGGTTATGGGTGATGGAGGTGTCGAAGCTCCTTTCCCGTTCTCCTTTTGTTTGGCTGTTCAAAAAAAAAAGATGGAGCATATTTAGTACTTTATTACCAGGTGAACTTTTGCATTATTTAATGTAAGCATCTTTTGACCATGTTTGGTGAATGTGTGGTTTTGTATATATCTATGCATTATTTTATTTACGTAACTGTATTTGGTGATGGTAGTAAATGGTAGAATTGAAGGCTTACATCTGCCTTTAGTTTTGTTCTTTAATTTGAAGATAATTTAAAAAAAAATTGCCACCTCGGATAGAATAATACACGTGTACCACATACCAGGTCCAACTCAGCAAAAAAAATTGGATTTCATGAACCCACACCCCACAATGTAACATATTGGAAATTGTAATCCTTTTTGTGTACCATTTCAATTTACACACCCCAAAACGTCAAAAATTGGTAAATATGTTATCTTTTTTGACAATTTGCCCCTTATATTATTATAGGCGATGCTATTAGTATAACCGGCAAAATAGCATATGGTGGCCCTTTTACACTTTATATTATTTTCCGTCGGAGCCGGATCCAGGTTATAGCTAATTGTGGCATGTGATACCAGTCAACTAAACCGTTTTGTATAAAATTCGTTGAACAATTATTAATTTTTTAGAAGTGATACTACTCATATTTAGGTGATGCATCTCACTATATATATAAACATAGTAAACTAACAAGTGGAGTAAGTTTTAAAATTTTATTATTTTGTGACAATGATATGTAAAATCGTATATTTGAAAATGCAATAAAAGCTATCGATTAGGATTACACAAATAGGCAACTAGACCTATCACGTAGTATATAGCTAATTCCAAGTATTCAAGTTCGTTTCCACATGAACAGTGTTTATTTAAGAAATTAAGCGCCGTTAATTAATCTAGTTAGGGGGTTTGAAAATGATTTGTTTTGCAATTCGCGTTGCATATAATTTAGAAATTAAAACAAGTAGTTAAATAGCAATTAACCAATGCGAGATGGATAAAAAGAACATTCACTTAGACTTGTTCCTCCTAGCTTGGATTGCTTGTTAGAACCGTTTATGACTATTGCTTTTGACTAGTGACATAACAATTCTTGATCGAGTCTTACAACCTATTGTTTATTAGATTCCAATTATTTGTTGTTAACCTTATTCAATCTAACAAATTCACTAACCACTTACTTCAAACTAAGACTCAATCCAGTTTTACTGTCGTAGAACCTAGGTTATACTGGTGTTCTGCATATAACCATACAGTTAATTATCAAGTTACAATTATAATTATAACACCAACCTATATGTATATTAGTTGTCTAAACTATTTGATTAAACCAAACAACCTAGCATAAATTATCAATTACAATCAACCGTCATGAATAGATCAATAACTCACGTGCAAAAAATTAATAATTAAACTTCAATAAGAATGGATCTTTGATTAAGCACGATTCAAAGTAATTAACAATTGCATAAAACCGAATGATTAACAATCCAATACTAACGTTCACATCATCTAAGTGAATACAAAGAAGACTAGCCCATTACGTGGAAAAAACACCTCAAAAATTCAATAAAACAAAAGGAAACCATAATTCTTATGAAATGCAAGTATGATCAAACCGAATGTGTTAATGTTTGATGATGTTATAGCCTTCAATCCTTGAGTAACAATGGTTAAAAAGTGATGAACAAGTCTCCAAGAATCACCCAAGTCGCACAAAAGCAAAGCCAACCCTAAATTTGGGGGGTTTAAATTCGAATTTATAGTAAGTCGGCAAGACTTCGCAACGCGAAGTAATTCCATCGCAACGCCATAGTCTGAAGCTTCTAAGATGGCTACGTCAAGAAATTTCATCGCAACACTATGGATTGTTTGTCATGACTTCGCAGTGCCAAATAATTCCGTCGCCACGCCAAGTATGATTTTCAGCAAAACTTCAAAATTTTACTCGTGATTACTTTAGACCTCGATACTCGTTCCAATTAAGCTCTAGATCCGTCACTGGTTTTCCGTTATTATACAGCAATAATAAAAATCTACCATTTCCACCGGCTTTTTTAGTCATTTGTAAATAAAAATACTCGTACAGTTTATTTGATGCATTCATCTTTTAAGTGTGGAATTATAGGGTAGCACATATTCGTACAATACAATTTACGTAAAATATAGTGTTGTTAATGAATCTAGAATGTTAATCCCATAAATCAACGCATGAAAATCGTATACACTTTCTTTCCCTTATATATCAACTTTACTCATTCATTTGATAATATTCTTTGATCGTTAAATTATATGATGACTAATTTTAAAAGTTAAAACACGTAAAATGGCACCTTCCTTTATAATTACTACTTATTGTTTGACTTTTATGCAATATTCGTGTATCTGTTATATTTTTTTCATAAAGACAATTGATTGATTAAATTAATTCGTTCATATAATAATATTATAAATAAAGAAATGTAATATGATTAGGTGACAATCAGTGCATTAGAGATACTCTCCTAAACACTACCTACCCCCTTAATTCGTTGTCCAATTTATATATAAAAAAAGTAATTGAAATTACTTTCCATTTGAGTCATTATTACCTCTTTCTTGGATACGTAGTGATTCTTATACGGTGACGGATCTAAAATATAATTTTACATGGTTCATTATTATCTTGACTCTTTATGGGGTTGCGGTGACAAAAAGATATATATAATATAAACGGGTCGGATCGTAATAACGAAGCGTAAAACATTTTCTTTAATACTATTACAAAAAAATAAGTAAATTATTTAAATAGTCCCTGTGGTTTCGAGAATTCTCCACCGATCTCAGAAAGGTATTTAATAGTCTAATATCTAAAAGTTTTGTTCACCAGTAGTCCTTAAGTATCAAAAATAAATTACTCCCTCCATCCCAAAATAATTATCACCCAACAAAAACACGCACTTTAATAAAAATATAATCATAACTGCTTTATCTTTTTTTACTTTTTGCAGAATGACAGTATTACACTAAACAATTAATTACTGCTTATTTAAAAATTTGAAATAATAATTTCAATCAACGGTAATATGGTAATCATTATCAAAAAATCCCTATCTATATTTGAAAGTAGATAATTAATTTGGAACGTCCGTAAAAGAAAATGGACTATAATTTTGGGATGGATGGAGTATTTAAATAGTCTGTTTTTGAACTACCCGTGAATAAAACTTTCAGATATTCAACTATTTACATACTTTTTTAAAAGTTGAAATGACCGGTGGAGGAATCTCAAAATCAGAGGGACGATTTAAGTAATTTACTCCAAAAATATTCATCAACTAAAATTGCAAAAGAATGAGCTAGTGAAGAGAGATTGAGCCAAAAGAATGAGAGTTAGAGGAGCCATCTCTACGTTTATGTTTTTGTCCATACATATTTGTTTTTCAAATTTTTTAATTTATTAGATCAAAAAGATGTGAGATGAAGTATGGGCCAAATAAAATGTTAAATTTGGGCTATTACTGGATCTAAATATGAAGGTAGGTCATCTAATATGGGTAACATGGTTCATTTGATAAAATTATTAATCCTCTCTAAATAATTTTTGTATCTAACGTGGGTCACTTGACCCATGTCATAAGCCAGTAAATCCGCCTCTGTTCGTAATACTACCAAGTATGCTGCAAACTGTTGCACAGTGCAACAATTTAATGCATGAAAATGATGTATGATTAATTTTTGATGTTGTACTAAGTACCACTCTTCTTGAATACATAGTACATTATAAGGGTCCCAACCTAATCAAAAAATAGGTGAAAATACATGAAAATAAATATATATTTTTTTTAATTGATAAATTAATAACTTTAACTATTTTGTAATGTTTGACGTTGGATTTTATAACGCATATTTTGTGGTTGAATCTTGAAACACGTATATACACTCCATATATATACAGTTAAAACGAAAAGATTCATTATTCGGGTTTCAAATTTATATGAAATTCTATAAAACTAATTATCAATGTGTTGTGCTTCAATGATCATATAAATAAACATGAGATATATTTTAAAAAATTGGTTGCAGGTGCCCTTTTACGTCCCCTCCGGCAATGAGTACTTGACGGCCGCTACATGAACAAATTGAAACTAATTTCGATGTTGAGGTCAACCGAGGGACCATAGCTCTGATAGCACTTGATAGGACCATTACTTAGCCCAACAACATGTCCAATATATAAGGTCAATGAGTTTCCACTTTAAAATCAATTGGTGATAGAAGAAGTACGTAGTCCATGAGCTTATATGCAGACATTACTTTCTTTTATTTTCTGATGTGAGATTGCGTTTGCACCCAACATAAGGTATGAGTAGCAATAGCTAGGGATCGTCCTTCCGCTATACGCAGTGTAAATTTCATATAAATATTGTAAATTTTGATGCATTTTTTCTTTTTGCTCTGGTTTAACAAAAATTAAGATAAGATATTCCTGCTACTAATCACCCCAAATTCTGGACGTGTAAGTTGGCGGGCACCACCCGACAAGTCCACAACACTCGAAAAGCGTAATGTCACATGCACAACAGGTGCATTTTAATTTTAAATTTGATTGGAGACTTCTATGAAAACAAACTGCAAAAAGCAAAATATAATATTAAAAGGTATCGTTCATAAATTGCATTATTTTACGTATAAACAAGATCCACCATATAATATAAAAATCAGGCCCCTTTTATCAAATAATTCAACCGAGTTAGGTGACATAAAATTTCTACATTTATAAATTCATTTAGCTATATATATACTAGTATAAAAAAAATTGTGGCCATTATCACTACCTTAACCTTGCTAACTAACTACAACACCACCATGTCTTCATTTTATGAATCTTTCCTTCAATGCCTTCATGAACAGTCACCCGAACCCGACCCGACACTATCTTCAATTGTTTACAGCCCTGCGGTTAACCACACCGCGTACACCACGGTTCTACAAGCTTCCATCAGAAACCGTCGTTTCAACACCATCTCTACACCTAAACCCGTTATCATTATCACCCCAACTAAAGAATCCCATGTTCAGGCCGTCGTTAAATGCGCCAGAAAACTCGGTGTGCAAATCAAGGTTCGCAGCGGGGGACATGATTACGATGGAAGGTCATACGTGTCAAATGAGAAGAACTTCATTGTACTTGACATGTTTAATTTACATGATGTTAAAGTTGATATTGCAACCGAAACTGCGGTTGTTCAGGCTGGAGCTCAATTAGGTGAATTGTATTATAGGATTTGGGAAAAGAGTAAGGTGCATGGGTTCCCTGCTGGAGTGTGTCCAACAGTTGGTGTTGGTGGACACGTAAGCGGGGGTGGTTATGGGACCATGATTCGAAAATACGGATTGTCGGTTGATCAAGTGATTGATGCTCGCATTGTAGATGTTAATGGCCGAATTTTGGATAGGAAATCGATGGGTGAGGATCTTTTTTGGGCTATTCGTGGCGGCGGTGGTGCTAGTTTTGGTGTTATATTATCGTACACAGTGAAAATTGTTCGTGTACCGGGGGTTAATACTGTATTCAAGATAACGAAATCTGTTGCAGAAAATGCAGCAGATTTGGTTTATAAATGGCAAGCGGTTGCGCCTGCCATGGATAGAGAGTTATTTATTAGGGTTATATTAATGCCCGTTACAGAGAATGGCCAGACAACGGTCCATGCTTCATTTATAGCACATTTCATGGGTGATTCAGACAAATTGTTGGATTTAATGAACATACGGTTTCCAGAATTAAGTGTAAAAAAAGAAGATTGTTTGGAATTAAGTTGGGCCCAGTCTGTTTTGTACTGGGCCAATTTAGATCATACGTTGCCCGAGGAGATACTCCTCGACCGCAACTCTGATACAGTTAATTATTTGATACGAAAGTCTGACTACGTGCAGACCCCGATCTCAAAATCAGGATGGGTGTCTATTTTTAACAAGTTGGCAGAATTGGGTAAATGTGGTTTTTATTTAAACCCTTATGGCGGAAGAATGGACGAACTCCCCGAAGGTGCGACGCCATGTCCTCATCGTGCCGGAAACTTGTTCAAGATTCAGTATTCGATGAATTGGGTCGAAGATGATCCAAGTCTAGAGGAAAAGTACTTGAATCAAACTAGAGTTTTGTATGCATTCATGACCAAATATGTATCGAAAAATCCAAGATGTTCATTCTTGAATTACAGAGATTTGGATATCGGTGTGATGAATGGAACTGGTGTGAGTGCTTACAACTCCGGCAAGGTTTACGGCAAGATGTATTTCAAAGGGAACTTTGATAGATTGGTGAAGGTCAAGACAGCCGTTGACCCGGATAATTTTTTCAGGAATGAACAAAGTATACCTCCTCTTCATGAAAAGCCACTCCGGATCGCTTCTTGTTTGTGAGGTTTCAATATAAACATTAACTGTTGTTGTGATTGAAATGATTTTTTATTTTTTATGATTGAATCGTTTTTGACGATCTGTTTTAGATGTAATTGAAATAAACTGTTAATTTGTTCGATTGAATCAACGTAAGCTTACTAAAATATATCATATAACATATAACTATTAACATTTTAGTTTACTCAATTTATAAATGTTACAACGTAAAAATCAGTCTAATCAACTTATGCAAATAAATCAAAAAGTCAATTGTACAATTTAATAATGTACCGGAGTAGTAATTTATTTGAATATTTTTATAAAAAATTTAATGTAAGTATTAAACGTTACACATTTTATCATTGTATGAGAAATACTCTTCTTTTTGTGTCTTACACAAAAAGAAAACTTACATACAATAAACGATATTTACAAATTCAATAAAAAATTTCAAAATTTAACTCCTACAATAGTAAAAAGTCTAAAATTTCTTTTTCATAAAGTAGATTAATATATCCTACTTATATCTATTAAGTGTTAACCCGAAAAGAAACATAATAATTGTAGCATCCTAATATCCTATACTAGTAAATTTATTTCCAACAAAGTTATGATAGGTGAATTTATGACCACCTTTTTTTAATACCACCAAATAGGTGGTGTTATATTTCTTAGGTTTCGTTTCAACAATTGTATTAGAAATTGCTTTTCTAAAAGAGTTCACCATGTGGATCGGAAAAATATAACTCAAACCATTCATTTGTTTATTTGTTGAACTTTTTTGATAGAAAAACTAGAAACGATGAAAGATATGTTTATTGATGTATAGCTTCATGGGATACAAAACAACGACCTACTAAAAACGACTACAGTAACTACAACTATCAACGATGAGAGTTTTTATAAACAAAATTAGGGAATAGGTTTAGACCCATATAAATGGTTGTTTGGTTGACAATGGAGTTTGGGTTTTAACTTGGATGGACATACACCCTACACAAATTTACATTGATGGGCTTTGTAAGGAGAAGATAAGGCTTACCGTGTGCTAAAAAATAAAATAAAAGAAAAGAGACAAGGGTGAGCGTCACTTCAGTACCTCCATCGACCGATCACATAATCAAAATGAAAGAGATATATCACGTAACTTGTTTTTAAAGGAATAAGAATCAGATTTAAATCCGTAACATCTGCTTTTATGATGCAGTCCCTAGCTACCACTATACAACTACCATCGCGGGAATGGGGATGTGTTCAAAAATAACACATGGAACAAAGTTTTACAAATAAGAAGAAAACAAAACAATATGATTTTTTTCAGATGATGTTGAGGTTTGATTAGAATAATGGAGGTCACATCGTGAATTGTGCAAGGAGTGGCGGATGTTGAATGATTTTTTGGGGGCCAAAATTATTTATTTTGTAAAGCGACGTATTTGAACATAGAATATTTATTTGGTTATATATTAGTTTATCATAACCAAATAAATATTTTTTGAGGGCCAAAATGATTTTTTGAGTGATGTGATTTTGTATTGTAAAAAAAACCATGCTACACATACATAAATCTTACATAATTTTGTTTACACAATTAGGTGAACAAATAATATCATGAGAGAGAATGAAGTGAAAGAAGTTACAAATTCATGTAATTGGTCCATATGTGTTGACAACTCATTATGTAATTTTTTTTATGTAAGAATTATGTAAGTCTAGACTTTTTGGAAGTTATAAATTCATGTAATTGGTTCACATGTGATTTTGTAATTTAAAAAAGAGTAAATTTTATAGGTGGTCCCTGTGGTTTACACAGATTTACAAAAATGGTCCATATGCTTCTTTTTTCACCTTTTCAGTTCAATAAGTTTACATTTTGCTCGAAAATGGTCCCTCGCCTACTTAAAATGACTAAATTACCCTTTCACCGTTTAAATCATGACTATCCGAAAATGACAAAAGGAAGGGTACATTAGTCATTTTAGGTGGAAGAGAGATTATTTTTGAGCAAAATGTAAACTTATTGGACTGAAAAAATGAAAAAAGAAGTATAGAGACCGTTTTCGTAAATTGGTGTAAACCACAGGGACCATCTATAGAATTTACTCTTTAAAAAAATTCAAGAAATATACAATTAAGTAGGGGTGTACGCAATGGCGGTTTTAGGGTGGGGGTAGGGTGGGCATCCGCCCCCACCAAATTTTTACGAGTCGAGATAAATTTCGTAGGATTTTGTATAATTTAAATATTGCCCCCGTAACTTATATATACAAAATAGTGAGAAAAAGTTAATTGTATGCATATTTAGTCTAGTGATGGAGGAGTTGGCTTTGTGTTCAAGAGGTTTAATGTTCAATCCAGTTTGTTGCATACGTATAAATTTTTATCCATTTTTCCCTTCTTTCTTATGGGTTTTTCTTTCTACTTCCTTCTTTGTTTCTTTTCCCATTGTATATAATTCATGTAATACTTAATTTAAATCAACATAGTTGCTAATTAAACTATACTAGCATAATATACACGCGTAATGCAGCGGTGAAAGTGATGATGGTGGATGAAGATACAAGTGAATGTTTTAAAATAAAAAACATATTGTACTCCGTTCGTCCCATTTAAAATGTCCACATTACTATTTTGGAATGTCCCATTATAAGTGTACACTTTGATATTTAACCAATCAAAAAAGACTTTAGTGGGTATATTTAATATATGATGGATGAAAAGTGTAGTTAGTCGAGAATAACTAGTAACTAAAAACAATAGATAATGGGATATGGGTATTAAAGGAAGTGTAGTTATTAGAGAATAATTATTAATAAATAATAGATAATGAGATAGGGGTATTAATGGAAATGTTATAAATAAGTTAAGGGTAGTATAGTCTTTTTGTTGTGTTGAGTACCAAAGTCAGAATAGTGATATGTTGGAGATGCTTTATATGTAATGTAGATAATGTAGATATAAGAGTACATTTTTCTTTTTTCTTCATAATCTACATATTTTTTATTTTCTGAAAGAAGATAGACATGAATATTACCATAAATGAGTACATTTTTCTCCTTTTCATCATAATTTGCATATGATGACGTTTTACCATATAAATATGTTAAACATAAGCATTTTTGAATCAGAATTTGTAAAAATGATGAAAATAGTTCTTAACTTATTAGTATATATATTGTCGGTTCCTAAATATGTGTTATATTTTGTGTGTGTAATTACAATTTGAATTTGTATATTACTATATTTATGGTTGAATTAAATTCGCTTTGGTTCAACTGAAATAGTTTTTGTTTAAGCAATAAAAGTTGAGTCGATGACCCGGACTCAATGTATGCTATTAAGTTTTGCCCCATTCGAATTTATTTCTGGTACCGCCCCTAGGTGTAGGTGGTCCAAAAACCGCATTAACTCAAATCAGAACCGAACCGTACCACGAACCAATGAAAAATTAAGAAACATGAACCGCACCATATAATTCGGTTATGGTCCGGTTTTGTGTATGTTCGGTTATTGCAATTTTGATTCAAAATCACGAACCAAATAATATACGTGCATATACGTTATAAAGAAAATGTGTAAAAGAATGTAGTTATTAAGTTAAATATTAGACTCAAGGAATAAGAAAAAACTTATAATCTTTTAATAATTAAAAACTAAAACGTTCATGCAATTCAAACATAAGATTGCTGCGTCTATATTTTTTTGAAACAAATTATGCATGTATGTAGAACACATAAGAATATTGTAGATCTAGTTTTCAAAAAGAATTATTAAATTGATCAAGTGTGTGAAATTGATCAATAATAGTTATCGGAGAAGTGTATAAAAATGACAAAATTGCTACTTATGACGATGAAGAGAAAGATATGTAAGTTGATTTTTTTTGGTAAATGAAGTATTAAAGATAAAAATTTAAAAATATATATGTACTTATAATTAATATTATAATTTTAATAATCTAATAATATAACTTAATTTTTATCTATATTAAAATATACAAATATCATTTATATATTTCTACTTCCGTACAGAGTCGGTTGTGACGGTTCGAACCGCTTTTACCGGTTCTAGAACCAAACCTTACCGTGAACCATCAATGCAGAAAGATAAAACTAAGAACCGAACCGTTATATTTCGAGTTGATTCGATTCTGATCCGGTTCCAGTTCTGGTTTGGTTTACCGATTCTGGCAATTCCGGACCAGTTATGTACACCCCTATGCACAAGACCAAAAACAAACACTATCATTCGTATATTCAACAAAACGAAACACCAAACTGTTGTATACTTTCTACTCCAATATCCTAGTCACAAGAATAGGGATGATGCTGGAGTATTAATATTGATATGAGAAATAAGAAAAATGACCGACTCTTTTTATTTCTCCAAAAAAAAATCTTACTTTTTATAGTGTCAACTAGATCATAACCCGTAAAATTTGTGGGCTAATGTATCGTATTATAACATAAGCTATTGACTATGAAGATTTTTTTTCGTATAAGACTATAATAACCCGCAAAATTTGCGAGCTAAAACATGTATAATAATTAAGGTTTCTTACTTAATTTAAGTTTAACTAAAAACAACTAATGATCATGTAACCTAATCAATTCGTTATATCAAGTTACAAATTGAAAATAAATAAATAAATTCCTTAAGACTTAACATCGAGATCGAACAAAAAAGTTTTGTTAAAGTAATGAACGTTACATATCTCTCCTAAATCTAATGTTGTAAATTTAGAATACCGAGAAACCATATCATGTTGGTTGTCAATGTCGTGGATGTACAAGCCAGAGTGCACTTAGTGTCTGCAACATATCAAAGTAGTATGTTATCGTAAGTCAAGCAAGAGTAGGCTGACATGTCAAAACTTCATGAATTTTTATTAATGTTTTTATCTCGTAGATGGTCTGCCTGAAATGAAATTATAGTATTAATCAACTTAGAGTATTAATCAAGCAGCTATATAAACCTCATAACGAAAGATATAGTAAGCACTTTTTTTATCAATAAGATCCAAAAAAATGGAGCAAAATAACAATTATCACTCACTATTCACTGAATATAAGTATAATCGATATGAAGTACTGGTTGCAATTTTAAACCTATTTACATATAATTGAGTTCTTTGGGCTCTTAATGATTTCGAATGGATCGAAGTGCTCAAGGAAAATGATTTAACTAAAAAGTGAAAAAATGGGTTGGATCGAAGTGCTCAAGGCAAATGATTTAACTAAAAAGGGAAAAAATGGGTTGCTACTAATTCGCAATGTATTCAAATGCAAAAAACCTCATAATCTCCAAATTAAAAGGAGAGTTAGATTAGTATTGTATGAATATAGTTTTTTTAATATATTTCCAACATTTATTATTAGGAAAAGGATAAGAAAGTGTTTTAACCGCAATGAAAAGTTATTATACGTGTCTAAGCCCAAATTCAATCTCTTGACCGGCCAATTTCGCCACCTCTAATACATAATACTCAAATTTAATATCAAATTTACCTCCTGATAGTTTTAACGCGCTGACCCACAACTCCATGGCTTTTGTCCATGACGCATCCACAGTTTGCTAAAATGTTTGAGCTTGATCAAAAGTAACTCGAACAATGCATGACAGAAATGCTCATATCAGAAATTCTACAAAATGACATATACCACCCTTTAATAACCCTCATCATAATTATAGTTTAGTATATAAAATTTTTCTAATGAACATGTTTTGCTGCTTTAGCAACTTGACCCATCTCTTCAAAAAGGGTCACTCCTTGTTTGTCTTGTCCAATTATCATATCATAATTATCCCTATTGAACTCCTAAAAAGGAGAGTTAGTAACAACTGGAAAAAAGTAAGAATGCTAGTAAATGCAGATTAAAGTATTCTATCTTTGATATGAAACACATTGACATGACAGTGGAATACTTCGTTAAAGGATTCCTTGCATTAAATAATAAAAAGGATTCCCCTAATTATGCAACCTTATTTCGGATGTCACAAGTGGTACTCCTATTGAGACATTTTGTCAGTTTGAAGCAAGAACTATGTATACACTAAGTTATTTGCATCCTAAATGAAGGATCTGAAGAATATTTGAAGGCATAGTGTCAGGTTACACTATTACACAGGCTCTTGCACATGTAAATTTAAAGATTTCAAGACTGAAAGTTGCAAATTAATGATTAAGAAACAGTCTGCAAATACTTGCAGCCACAACCTCCTCAGTAATTCCAACAAGAACAACATGACCTAGGTTTAGAATGTGACCCACTAGTCCAACACACTTCACAACCCTGTCATAATTTCACCATCACCGATTTTTAAATAGCACAAACAACATGTCTAAATATGTCGACAAAACCAAAAAGAAAAACACCATGAATCTATGAACTTTATTTGTTAAAGCATGAAGAAGTGGGATTCAATGTGGGATCGACGTTTCCTTGTATGATGATGCCATCGAAGCATGTCTTCCCTCGGCCATACCAAATCGTCCAATGCCCCAATCCAATCCTATAGTACGCATTTGATGACACCAACTTTTTCAATAATCCGTATTTTAAACATTATCATAAAGGGTAAGATGTTAAACAAAACTTTGGTCATTAAGGTACAAGCGGATTGGCTGATACAGTAACTGGTGCCTTTATAAGTGTCAAATCCCCATTTACTAATGAATGGGTGAATTCGGGTTATATTCATCTATAAAAGGTCTGATGGGCCAAAAGTTACATAAAGAGTATTCTCGATGCATAAAACCTATCCCAAATAATTATATTGTTGGAAGAATATAAAAATTTAGTAATCGCATTTGACACAACAATTCATAAAAATGATGTGTTTCAAGTCAGCCTAATCCTTTCGATCGCTAGAAAAATATATCTAAAATAACAACTACATGATACATACAAACCGTTCATTTTTTCACCTCTAAATGCCAGGGATTACAATTAATAAAAGAAACATTGGTAAATGCAGTAAATCATCAAAACTTACCCAAGCAATTGTGGTAACAAATAACATGTTCTATATGGATATTAGAGAAGACAATGATGCCTCCGAGACATCAGTACGGTTTGTGATCGAGTATAAGAGCCACTGAAGATGCAAATACATGTTGAGAACAAAAAAAAAACATCAACCTACAGTAAAAGATACAGTATGAAAATGTAGAAATGGTCACAGATAAGGAAAAGAAAAACAGAAGTTGAATGCGAAAAATTTGAATCACAATCCTCATGATCTATATCCCGGTAATAGATAATGATCAACTCATTTCCCTTATGCACCTTGGTATTCTTTTTGGTGGCATGAGTGCTTATCGTGATTGTTCCTCAAAAACAGAAGTTAAATTCATTGAACTGAGAACTAAAGCTAAATTTACACTCAAAAATCAAAAAATTGATACATAAAATGTATGAAACATAAAAATCGAATAGTATATAGAGAGTACGACATATATTAATTTATTAAGAACATGGTTAGAAAAAACAGTCAAGATAGTACAGTTCCAATGCAAATTTAATTATTCTTAGCAAATGAAGTGTATATAAATATAGCCTCCACCTTAAAAGGTTCCATTTTTCATTAGACACTAACCCTATACTTCTTAAAAATGCATTAAGAGCTTTACTTCCAGTGGTGATGTGGACAACATCCTTTATCTATTTCACAAAGGATAACATCTATGCAAATTGCAATATCATTGTAAACTAACCGAACAAAACATAGATGCAAAATTGTATTCTAGGACTAACTGATGTTTTATTTAATACATGTTAGTGGATACCTTCTCTTCGAAATTGCCGGCTTTGAGCGGATGTCTTAGGCATGTGGAAAATCACTAGCCCCACCAATACGCGGCTGTAATCCTTAAAGATAAAAATTAAATCAGAATATGACATGTTTACTGTAAGCTAGAAACATATCAAAAGTCTCATGCTTATTTTCTTTCGATTTGGCATTTAATCAAACAACTTATATTCATGTCATATTTCTTATACTGCTATTAACACATATACGTCATTAATACTACACATAAGCATCATCTATAATAACACATTAGAGTGGAACACATTGAAATTGAAAGTTTGAATATCAAACTCGAAAAGGGCGTGTTTATGATCAAACACAATAACAAAAATCAATTAATGAATATGAATAATTAAACCCTCTAGAATCGTTTAACTGAGAAAAATGGATATTGATTTTGACTATTAGAGATTTCGAATCAATTAAACCCTACAAGTAAATTATAGGCAAAATTAAAATAGCAAAACTTACAAATTCGTCTTCTAGATTGGATTTGGAAAAAGTAGATGCTGATTTTCAAGGGTCTTGTTCTTTCTAAAATTTTAAATTGAAGCGCAGGGAAAGAGTGGCTTTTTAAATTGAATATTGATTCAATTGGTTTCTGTGGGTGTGGATTGATTCAATCTCTCTTCATAACCCGTCTCTTCCCATTATCTGTATGAGTTGGATTCGTTTGTTGTACTGATTCAATTGGTTTTTGTAGTGCGGATTGATCGATCGAAAAGTTTCTATTCGTGGGGAAATTGTTTGCTCGATATGTTTGAAAGTAATGGGAAGAGACGGGTTATGACGATTGAGGGTAGATTAGGAACAAATTAGGTTAAAAAAGCTTATGATTAATTAATCATTTTGCAAATGACGATCAAAGGCTATAATTAGATGGGCTAATTCAATGTAAGGTGGAGATTAACTTATAAGGGGTAATTAATGAGTTGATTAATTAATTAAATCTCTCTTTTAATAGATAAGAGAGAAGAGAGATATTTACGTAACTCCATATCAACTTTTCACTTTATCAACTTGACAGTTCCAGACCTCAAATGTCCAGCCTTTTATTCTACAAAAGATTTTCAAGTTCAAGATAGTCCTTTCTAGTCCTCCAACTTTAGTCCTTGTAGATCCAATATTTCAAGACCAAGCAATTGAAATAGGTCGTCGTTGAGTTTTCAGAGGTCCTGGGCGAAATCATTAATGATGGACGAAAGGAGACCCTACATCAAGCTATAAAATGTTTTTCTTATTTTCTTTTTGTTGCGGCTTAATCAACTTCGAACAACTAGACATATTATTCTGCTTACAACTAACAATCAAATTGTATGTGTATGTATATATACACATACATATACGTAAAACACACATTTTAAGGCCCCCATAATTCGGAGGCCCTGGGCGGTCGACCACCTCGCCCACTGATATCGCATAAAAAGTCACGTTTTACTGCCGATATCTCTCTCATTCTGGAATGATTCTTGGCATTTGAACTCAAATAACATTCAAATCAATGAGAATCTGCCAAGAAGGTCAAAACAAGGTTGCACGATAAAAATCAAGCAAAACGGATGAAAAACGAAGATTCCACGCATGTTTGAAGATTCAAGGCATCAAAACAAGATTTAAAGACTAAAGTGACCATCATCAACATCCATCTTATCCAAGATGTTCGTTTTCAAAATACGAATCTAACAGAAGAAGAATCAACAAAAACGGATAAAGAATAAAGATTATACGCCTGCCGGAAGATTCAAATGATTCGTACGCAATATCTGGAGATAGGAAGCTCAATTTTGGGATTACTTTTCATCAAAGTCTTTGCTTTTGAAAAATGAATCCAACAAAAAAAGAATCGACGAAAACGGACGCATAATGAAGAAAACACGCGCGAATTAAGAAACGCAGCAAAAGACAGCGAACCGGGGCGGGTGGCAGCCAGCCGCCACCGGCCACCACTACACCGCCTCCGGCCACCATGGTGGCGGTGCCGGCCTCCCCTCCCCCATCTCGTTTCCGCTTTTTGGTCCTTTCGTGTACCCGGTGCCACACCTTTACGCGATTGTACGTACCCGGTGCCACACCTTTGCGCGATTATACGTATCTGGTGCACCACCTTTTCCACCTTTTGCTAAAGTGCTCCTCAAGATGCTAACATGAGCCGGATTTCTCCTATAAATAGGAGGCATGAGGCTTCATTTCAAGACACACCACACACACCTTCAAAACACACTTTACACACCATATGTATTAGCGATACTACTTTCTTACTTTCTCATTCTATTTTCTTACTTCAAAATTAGTATTAGGCTAGTTAGGAAGCTTTGTTAGAGTAGAACGAAAGCAAGGAACATCTTGTAATCTTGGGTGTACGCTTGGAATTACGCTTATTAATTCAAGTCTATTCCTTCTCGCATTATAATCCGGGTTCTTTCTTCCCTATTCTATCTTAATTAAATATGTATGCTTTAATTATGCTAGAATTAGTTTGTGTCATGATTAGCGAGTAGATTACTATTGTATTTGTTGTGATGTAGTTAGCACATATGGGATGACTTTAAATACGTCGTGAAATAATATGGCGGCCCCTATTCGACTGTTTACTTGGTATAGTGCTGGAAATGCTTTTAAGCAAAGTACATACGTATGGAAGCCGGTAAACGACCGAAGGTAGTTGTATTATGGATAGACGTTATAAAAATGAAAACTTTATGAATTGCCTTATCGTGTGATCTTAAACCTAAAACTTACATTCGCCTTTCGATTAACAAACGTGATTGTAACCTTGTAAAGAGGAGTCGCGAACCTTAATACTTGGTCAATAATTATCTGCGTCAAAACTATGGTTTAATTGTAACGTCATGCAAGCATCGTAAAAAGCAATGTGATTACGTGGAATTACCATGAGTATAGTACACTTCCAATCACAATGTAATTATCATGTAAACATCACGTAACAATTAAAATTCACAACGAAAACATCGGTAAACGATTAAATACATTGTGAACTACCATAGCATTTTCTGACATGGTCTGGGTTTAACTTTCTGCAAAAAGCCGTCAGCATTTTAATTAGATTAGTTTAAATTAGATTAGAGTAGGTAGGCTATAGGCTAAATAACCATTTACAAAAACCTAGGGATCTGTTAATTATATCAATAAAGACAAGTTTAAAATCCAATCTAAACTAATACTCTTCCCTAACCGGTAAAACCCTAAAGAAAGATACGCAAGAAATCTAAACGTTTTCCCTCGCTTATCACTCTTAAGTTTTACTAATAGGAGTTGGTAAACAAGTCCGAACATAAACCCTAAGTTAGTTAGTTTACAAGACTCATAATCTTTATGGTATTAAGAACCGTTAGACGTATTATGGACTTGCTACTCTATTCCTTCGCCCACGAGCAAATGCGTTCAATAATATGGGCCACTGACTCCCTCACAGGAGAGTGTGGAGAGTTGAGTATCGTCTGTCTAACCATAATCATGACTCCTTAGTTCCTCGTGATATATTAGTTGATAACCGACTAATAGGGAATCTATTGGTTATACCATAAGTTATAGAATCTTGCAAATAATTCTAATTTAGTTAATCATTTCTTCCCATAAAAGTCATCATCTCATATTATTAGCTAATGAACTCACAACAAATACTACTTTCCATTATCTGATTTATTATTACATTTCACTCGCTTTATTTACTTTACTTAGTTAACTGAACCAAACCCCCAACGCACTCTTTTAAAAACCTGTACTAGAAAGTAACGATTGATTGGATCACCTCCGTTTCAATTCAGTTTCTCTTTAAGAACGACTCTTAGTCATACTTACTATCTACTAGCCTTTGGTTCAGTATTAGTAAGTCATACTTAGACCCCAGCAAATATAAATTTAAAACACCCACCGATTGGCGTTGTGATCATTCGCATTTGCGACGGTTGGAACGCCATCACCCACCCTTGAAGACGGTCCTGATTGTGAACATGAGAGTAACAAATATACGTAATAAATATAACATATTTATATTTGATTACTATATACTCCGTAATAGACAACTAAAACAAAATTATGAGTTATAATTATGTATTCTTCAGTCTTACGTTGTATATCAATTTATTTTCTAAAAGAAGATAAAATTAAAAATAGTGTGGTACTATTCACGATGAGTGTGGTACTTTCAAAAATAATTTATAGTCTACTTTTAGTCTAAGCAAAATTAATTAATAGGGTCTACCTCCCACAACATGGTGTGGTAGAGGTTAACATTGCATATGCTAAACCACTTATAATGTTAATACCATGTTATGAGGCGTTGTGAGCGCCACGTGCCCACGTCAACATATAATGGTGTTACCTCATTACACCTATAATGGTAACACAACGTTGTGATGTATTGTGAAGGTAGATTCAATGATTAATTAATTTTTGTTCGGTTAAAAAACAGAAAGAAAATAAATAGAAAAATAATAATAAAAATAAAAATATATTGGGGCCCCACTTTTAGTGTGTTGTTCTCCGTTCTTGCAATAACAACGGTCTGTCACCACGATGCCCATTACGGGAGTTGTGGCATGGTGGTGTCCATTTTCTACCGACCATACTTGCAATGCAATTGGTCTTATGATATAACACAAGGTTACGGTGATGTGATACATTTAACCCATCTATAATAAGTGTCGTCAATTATCAACATTTAACGTTTTCTAAAATTAAAATTAGTTTGCTACTTATTATCTATATGTATTCTGCATCTTATAGAAATTTTGGCGCTTTAAAAACTTTTTTTTTTTCTTTTTCTAACCAACCGCGTTCGTAACTACTCCGTAATTAACCAAAGTATTCTCAAAATTTGAAACCTAATTCCTAAATTGAAGTAGCTTCGTAACCAAACACCAGCGGCCCCTTTGCCCTATTCCGGACTAGGGTTTCCACTTCCCCAATCACTCCATTCATCTCAGATCTATTCCCACCTTTTCCTGAAACAAACACCATCATTCGTAAGTACTCTTTTGCTTGTTTTAAAATTCTATTTTCTCATTGATTCATCGATTGCCCTTCAAAATAATACAATCCCATAGTTTAATTCTCAGAATTCTTTAGTGACTAACTTAGCATCTTGTTAAGATCATGCCTTTGTAAACTGACTAATTGTTACCAGTGAAATTAATGGGTATGATTTTTAGATTCATAGACTGTCATCTCTACATTCAGGGACATTATTTGGACCTTCAATAAGTTTAAAGATATTGGCTTTGTAATTTTTTTTGCAGATATATGGTTTGATAATATTGTGAATTGGGACAATGGGTAGCCAAGTTCCGGGCAGTAATGATCGGTCACGAACGTACTGGACTCCGTCGATGGAGCGTTATTTTGTAGACTTAATGTTGGAACATATGCATAAAGGAAACAGGGTTGGACATACATTTAATAAACAAGCTTGGACTGATATGCTTGCTGTCTTTAATGCTAAATTTGGATCAACATATGATAAGGACGTGTTAAAAAGCCGTTATACGAATTTATGGAAGCAATTTAACGATGTTAAGAATATGCTGGGACAAGGTGGATTTGCGTGGGATGAAGTTCGCTGTAGGGTGGTTGCGGATGATTATGTTTGGGAAGATTACCTCAAGGTGCACGACTGTATTATCGATAATATAATGTATACGTGTTTATTTTATTAACCTTTATGTTTACAATGTTAGCGTGTTGAGTTATGCAGGGTTGCCCGGACGCACGACCATACAAGACAAAAGCAGTGCAGAATTTTAGTGATTTGTGCTTGATATATGGGTATACAACTGCGGATGGAAGATACAGTCGTTCAAGTCATGATGTGGATATTGAGGATGAAGTCCATGGAGCGAATTTAGGTTTGCTTTCATCTTTTCTAAGTAAATGTTTTGGAACTTATTTGTAACAATATGCTAAAAGTGGCGGTTTTTATTCGTTTACCTATGGAATGGGTCAACATGGGTTATATTTTTGTCTCTAATGGGTCAATTAGATGAAGTATGATAAGTAACATAAAATTACAATTGCCATATGGGTCAAACAGGGCAAACTGTTTCTCAAAGTGTATCAATGAGTAAATCTTTCCAAACACTTTTATACAAAACTAGTGTTATTATAGAAATAATGTAGTTTTCATAATTAATTTTGACACACTAATTCTGTATAATAAAGTGTTTCGGGTCCGCATGACCCGACCCATCTGTTTTGACTGGTTAGTTCGTGTGCAGGCAACTTAATGTACCTCTATTTGCAGGTGATGGACTGGGAAGTCCTGCTCCGTTCAATACAGAGCGTCCAAAGACGGATTGGACATTAGCCATGGATCAATTTCTGACCGAGTTGTTGGTAGGTCAGCTAGAAAAAGGCAATAAACTTGATAATAATAATGCATATAGCAGAGAAGCATGGACTGAAATCCTCAGTTCATTCAATGCGAAATATGGCGCCCACCATACCAAAAGAGTCTTAAGACATCGGTACAAGAAATTGTATAAGTATTATACTGATGTAATGGTTTTACTTAAGCAACAAGGTTTTACTTGGGATGAAACGGAGCAAAAGGTAGATGCTGAGGATGATATTTGGCATGCTTACATAAAGGTAACACTGATGATATGGCATTTTGTACAACTGTTATCATCCCTCTTCGTGTTTATATGTAGTGTGTTCTGGTCATCCTTATTTACAGGCACACCCACAAGCACGATCGTATAGATCTAAATCTATCCCAAATTATAAACATTTGGAATTGATATTTGGAAATGTTATAATTGATGGATCTCCGAGTAATGACTTGGATAAGCACCTTGATGAGGATACAGCAGGACCAAAGACTGGTGTGCAATTTTTTAAATCTTTTAATTCTTGTGAACACAGTATCGAAACCATAATTAATCAGTATTTCTAGAGTAACCACTAGATTCATATGGTTCAATCGAACATTGTTGTAGGTGGTGAACGCTCCAGAACTCATTGGACACCCCCGATGGACCGTTATTTGATTGACTTATTGCTAGACCATGTAGATAAAGGAAACAGAATTGGGAAGACATTTGTTGCTCAAGCTTGGATTGACATAGTTAAATCATTTAACGCCAATTTTAGCTCTAACCTTGACAAAGATGTCTTGAAGAATCGATACAAACATTTGAAGAGGCAGTATAATGACGTCAATACCCTTTTAGGGGAGACTGGCTTTTCTTGGGATGATGCACGAGAAATGGTGGTGGCCGAAGATCACATTTGGGATGCTTACATGGAGGTGAACAATTCATCTGTTGCCTTTTGGGACTTGTACTTACATATTTACATTGCTTTCTTCCTTTTGTCGAGTTTTGTTCCTTCTGTAACGTGAAATCTATGCAGACGCATGCTGATGCAAGATGTTACAGAGTTAAAACTGTGCCTAATTACCATAAGCTGTGTCTTATTTATGGTCAAAATGGTTTTGATGGACGATATAGTCATTTGGCATGCACTGCTACTGTCTCAAGTATAGGTATGTATGCTGGCATTAAACTTCATATAACATGATAAGAGCTATTATAAATTCACTTTAGACTTACACGAGCATTATATTGGTTTTTGTTCAAGTCTTCGTGCGTTTTTCAATATGTTTATAGGTGAAGGTAACAGTAGTTGGTTATCTTCTGAAACAAAAGAGAATAGCAATTGGACACCTGAAATGGATGAATGCCTTATTGAACTAATGATGGAGAAGAAATTTGGGAATAAGATTGCTCATGATTTTGATGACCCGATATGGGCGGAGGTTACAACATCATTTAATGTGAGATGTAAATTACAGTATGACAATCAGGCTTTACAAGATCGATGCTCTTACTTCATGAAACAGTTTAACGATGTCGAAAGTCTGCTTAATCAAAATGGTTTTTATTGGGATGACGCTTGCCAAATGGTTGTAGCTAATGATGATGCATGGGAGGCTTATAGCAAGGTTATATATTAATCCACCTAAATTATTATTACTAATATATCTAATGCATGTTCAATTAACCAATAATTTAATATGTGATTATCAATAGGAACACCCTTATGCAACTTCATACAAGGGTACAATCTTGAGACACCGTAAAGGTTTATCTACGATTTTTGGAGGCGTCTTCTTTGAAGAGTCAATTACAAAATCGGATACTCAAATGGGCATAGAGACAGTTACAGTTGATAATAATCCTCAAATCCTGCCTAAAGAAACCGATACCTCCAACAAGAAGAAGCGAGTAAAAAAATCACCATTAGCTTTAGGACGTAGTAGCAAAGTGCAAAAAAACAATAGTGATGATATGAAGGAAGCTTTTACGGATATGGCAAATGTAGTTTCCAAGTTGGTAAATGCAAAGACAGACAAGAACTATAGTGCAATAGAAAAAGCAGTTGATGCACTTCAAGCTATACCGGACATAGATGATGATCTTTTATTGGACGGTTGTGATATTCTTGAAGACGAGAAAAAAGCAAAGACCTTTTTGGCATTAGATGCTTCATTACGGAAAAAGTGGTTGCTCAGAAAGCTCGGACGCTAGTATTGGTGTATTGTACTTGAGAGTTCTTCAACCATTCAATGGAGTTTTGAACGTCTTAATCACCAGTTAAAGTTAGGATTAGACTATTTGAAATCAAAAGATTTGGGTCTTGCTTTTGTGCAGCATGGTGCAACTTTTTGTTTTTTGATAGGAATGAACTTATGTTAAACTCGGACATCCTTAATTGTTTGTAGCTCTTAATTTTGTATGTGATTATATTATTACCTTAGAGTTGTAATGTCGTCTCAGAATCTTTGTTTTGTGGGTCAAGGTGTATAAGGGTGAAGTTGGGGATTGTGTATAAGGGGTTATATTGTAAATCTGCACATGAACTCTACTGGGCTTCTATGAGCAATGATGGCAAGATCTTAGATCAACAAGTAAATTTAGTATTTTAGTTTTTGATTTTGTTCAAAACTTAAAAATGAAGTAGATATGCATATTGAGACACATTAATCATATTTCTAACTCTCAATACCTTTGTTTACATAAACTGATACACATAATTAAACTGGAAATTAAGTGCTGTTTCATACGATTTACATAATAAAATAAACCTAAAAACATTATAGAAATATCGAAATCCCTTTCATGTGCCATTCCCTCATTGATCCATGAGCCTCTCACAACTAGTTGTTCCATTCGCTTTACTTGCAATCTGCCAAGTAAAAAGGATTACAAATTATCCTGACATTATCTCTAAAAGCTTTCTGTTAAGACATACTTAACTATGAAATTCATCACTAGATAATAACTAGAAAAAAAAGTGTTACAAAAATACCTTTGCAGAGATATGAACAGCTATTGAGCTACCGTAACATCATGTTGGATATAATTGGTTGTTCCGTTACAAACTGTATATACGTTATTCTGTTGATGGAGAGGGTTCCTCACATAATTGTTAAACACACATGATTCACAAGTCGAGTTAAAAAATAAAAAAATGAGGTGATTCAGACCCCGGCTCTTAAATGACTTTGTCTCTTACAAGTCGTTTATTGCCTTTTTCGAGTGTGTATGACTCTTCCGAGTTACCAAATCAAACAAATTTTTAGTGCAATGTAATACACAAATTTATATGACAAAATATAAAAAGAAATAATTACAATCTATTTTATAAATGTAAAACTAATAAATTCTACATCTAAATTAGTTCAACACATGAAAATCTATACTTATAATTACAAATATAATGATCTAAGTTGCTATATTACATTAATATTATAATGTATAAACTATAAAAAAGTTAATTAATTTGTCATTCATTTGATTTTTGAATGTGTTATAACACATTTACGAAACTATAGTATATTAGTATGATATTAAAATTTCAATCCGATCTTACTATCCCGATATTATGAAGACAAAAATGATCCTATGTAAAATCTTGATCTTGACAACCGTATTTTAAATATGACAGTTTTGATTTTAACCGCATCAGTATATCTAGTTTAATTCTAATATCAAACGCGCCCACTCTCAATTGTATTATTCGTGGACAGCAAATATTTATAATTAAAAAAGCATAATCATTACACATGTTATTTTTTACAAGATGACAATTTTACCGTTAACTTTTTATCCACATTTTCATGTCACATAACATTTACTTAAAATAATTTTAATTAGTTATCTCATCTGATTTTAAGTGTAGACAGGGACATCTAAAAATGAAAACATGAATTATAGATAGTTATATACACAACAACACTACCCAGTTCTGCCGAGGGCGGGGTATGGGGAGGTAAGATGTAGACAGCCTTACCCCTACCCATAGGTAGAGAGACTGCTTCCAGAAAGACCTCTGACAGACTCGAATACATATAAATAAAATGTAGGACGAAGTAATACAAAATAAACTAATAGTAACAACAACTACAATCAAACAGCCACCCACAAACAGCAACAGCATCGACAAAAGCAATAGCAATAGCGTCAGCATCAGCAACATCAAAACAACATCGGAATCGGCATCGACAGTCTCATCAACATCCAGCAATCGCAGACGGCAACTGCAGCTAGCAAAAGAGACAACAACCATAATAATAATAATAATAATAATAATAATAATAATAATAATAATAATAATAATAATAATAATAATAATAATAAATAAATAAATAAATAATAAATAATAATAATAACAATAATAGTAACAATAATAATAATAATAATAATAATAATAATAATAATAACTAATACTATTACAAATACTAATAATAGTAATAAAACTCCATCTATAACGATTCTATTTATCTACCTCAATACCTACGCTACTTATTTATTTTATATCTCTATATACCTACATATTTAACTGGAATATCTAAAATAAGTAGAAACACTATGAGTCATCTATCCCGATTCTATCTATATAACCCCTACATAAAAATCTCTGTAACACCTACAAGTATAAATATTATCTAAAAACATTCTACTCATCCTTCCTTTCTAACACTATGACTATGAGTCATCTATAGATAGTCATATACTGAGTAGTAAATAGATAGAAAAAAATATTGGATACTAACACAAAAACTAAAGGTAAACACTAAACAGTCCCACTATTTGGGTTAAAGTTTGGGCCTGAAGTTTGTGAAACACCAAATCATCCAACCCAAAGGCCCATTTTCTCTTATTCCGGGCTAGGGTTTCCACTTCCTCTAGCCCCCATTTATAAGTACTTGCTACTTTTAGAAATATCATCTTCAACCTCAATTCGATGCTTGTAAAATGATCGATTACATCGAGATTGTTTGTACGAGTTTAACGGGTATGTAATTCGTCGTTGTAACTGTAAATTTAATCATCCGTCAATATCTAATTAATTACGGTAGTTTATTTTTTTGATTAATGCAAATGTCATTGATATTGATCGTAAATGATTTTTTGCAGATGGAAGGATTGGAACACCTCAAAACTTTGCTCCTTGGATGATGTAAATGCTTAAAGTTTCAGTTGCTGCTGTAAAAATGGTTTAAATAGTAAATAGCAGCATACTGTTACTTTGGCCTAGGATAACTATAGTATTTGATTGAACATGTTTAAATTGTAATTTCTTAATTTTCATCTAATAGAATGTTTGCGCTCTTACTACCAGGATATGAGACTCTATGTTTTGTCTACGAGGGATTGTGAAGGTAATTCAATCCGCTGACAATCTTGATGTATATCCTGAGCGATTAGAGCCATATGAAAATTGTGCATACAATGGTTGTCTTGCACTATTTTCACATGGGTTTTAGTTACTCTGGATATCCATCGTGATTGTTAGCGGGTTGATTTAGCTTCATAATCCTTTGAAGACACAAGAAAGAGTTTTTGCATTGTGGTAGAAAGAGCATAAACATTTATTAGATGAGAACTAAGAAGCTAGGATTTTGATATGTATGTCCGTAATAGATCCAATGAAATACATACTTGTTAACCGAGATACTTTTTTTTTCTTATCATTACTAGTCGTGGAGGTATAATAGTGGTTTTTTGTGAATCTGTATCGTTAGCTGATTCAACTAGTAAATCAGTAATATTATTAGTTGATGATCCTTTTGTTGGATTTGCTTCTATCTAGTGCATTGCTTGTCGTTTGTAAATTTACGGTGTTCAATCTATTATTGAAAAACCTTAGTTTATTGATCAAACATTTTTGTAATGAAATAAAGTTTAATTCATGTTGTGTTAAAGTAACCAAGGCGTTGAACATGTCATATGGGTTGAGATCCTAGTGTTGAAATAAATCGTAAACGGCAAAACAATTATATATACGGAGTAATTATTTCTCCATCAACAAAAGGTGAAAAGAGTTGCAGTGATAATAAGTTATGACATACTTGGAGAACTCTGAAACAACTTGACTCAGTTACTATATTTGATAATTTGAATAATTACAAATTTAGTAATTCTGTAGATTATGTATTTGATCAATCCTTCTTCCTTGTTTGACATTCATGAACACTGTTTGTGTGTATTGTGTAGCTTTCTCGAACGCACCAGTAATTTTATATGGTACCATAGTTTTTAGCATACGATTTTCAGTTATACACTTATTGATGCGGAATTGGTCACGAGTTACAAAAGTCTGATTGAAAAACTTGGATTTAATTTTAACACAAATGTATCCATGTTTATTCCGCAAGTATCTTCTTATTTGGAGGGTTATATCATGAATATATCAGCTCTAAATACTTTTGATTTCCTAACAAAAGTGTTAAGGCCAGCTCAGAAATTATCTCCATACTCAATTTAAGTACTAAGGTCAGCTTACAATAATCAGGTCACATGCATTATGCTTGTATGGATATGCAACATATATGTATATGATTGTAGTAGTTCTAATTAAGTTATTTTAGTTGCAAAAGAAGCTTGGAATCCAACCAACTAAGTATGAAGGAAGATAGAGACAAAGTCAGCAAGTCATGAAGAGACAAAATGGAGCAGAGAGTTGTCCCAACTTATGCAGTTTCCACTTGTTCTACTATTGGTTGAAGATAGTTGTACTAGGGAGCAACTTATTTACATTTCCAGCTTTTGTTTATATTTGTCTAGGGTTTGGAACTTGAATTCCTCTACTAATAGAGGCTGCTGTGATGAAACAAGGGAGTTTTTGGTTGAATATGAATTCCAATGGAGTGCAATCTCTATTTACCCTAAAATCTTCATTTTCCTTTATAGATCTTTGATCTTGGTGGTGTGAAGTGTTTCCTTTACCTTTGATCTTGGTGGATTAACATCCTTTAGAGATTAAAGTGGTGGATTCCTATCTTTGTTTATTGTTTTTCTTCTTAAAAGTCAGCAAGTTCTACTCTATGTTTTATTTGGTGATTTCTGTAACAGCTTATCAAACCTGCCCAGAAGATTGCAGAATCTGTACTACACTCGATTTCACATCACTTATATTTTGATATTTTGACGATTTCAACATATCTCAATCTCATAATGTGACAACATGTGTTGTTGAAGCTGATTAGCAATACAATTCGTTATGCCAAATACGAACCACGTTAACTAATGAGTTAACGTAGGTCAGTAGGTGGTAGTTTGAACATGGTCTTATGCTATTTTCAAAACTAAACTACCTTGTTGGTAATGAGATTTAACAACTTTTCACATATGTTGAAGCCGATTTTAATGATGAAACATAATTTAAAGGAAGCGCATTTTCTTCTGTAAAGCTCCCCTCAAGAGTCTGTTTTTGGAGTGAAGGGGCGAGAACCGAAAAGAGATTGAGAATTGCATTCTGATATCATTTCGATATTAAATTTTACCTTACAGATGTTATGTGTGAAAATTTTGTCAACTGCATCAAAATATTCTTGCTAATATCATTTTAAAGAGGAATGATTTTAATTTTTATTTTTTCCGAAGTTATCCATCTAATGTATGACCGATTATCAGTTTAAAAGGTTTGTAATCCTCTAATTTCAAGATTTTGAAAGATTAATTGTTCTCCTAACAAACAGAAATATTAGTAATCCCCAATTGACAAATTTGACATTATATAATACATAGTTGGACAGATTTCTCAATATTATTAAACCTATTATCGGGCTAATCACGTGATTTAGATTAAACTATCCAGATGGTTAGACCACACTCAATGGATTAAAGTGTTGGATCTTTTCTTCTGTCTTGGATTTCAAGACATTTAGCATCCTTTTCTCATTACTTTTTTAATCCATCATTTGAGTTCTCCAATTTCTTGTGCATGTTTAAATAAAATTAGTATGTATTTTGGATGTTTATGCAGAGCCCTCATGCTTATTATATTGACTGAAAGAATAATGTTCAGTGTAAATTGTGCCTGTTTTATATGTTATCTTTTTATGCATATTCAATTCTCTCCTCACCTTCAATTCGTCTTCCCTTAATGGCTTAATGTATATACAAATACAGGAATACCATGTGGGGATACATATAATAATTTGTTGCAAGTTGCTCTATTAGATTCTTAGTTCCAAAGACATTGAATTTATCTGAAAGCTTATTGGTTAGATTTACTAAGTCCAAGAAGTCAAGAACTTAGAAAAAAGACAGAACTTGAAAAAAAAGAGACAGAACTTACATAACCAAAACCCAAACCAGATTCTGCTCAGATTATCAGCTTCTCTCTTGCGAGGCGTTCTGCTTTGGGTGATCAGTATGTGAAAGAAATGACCAACATTGTAAGTACTAATGCTTATTTTGTTTTCGTATTCTTTTAAATTTATGTTTTGAATGTGATTACTTGATCAAGCAAACTGCAGTAAAATGAATTGTAGGAACTGGGTTGACTTGAATGTGCTTTTGTTGTTTGAAGTTTTCAGAATCAGATAATTATTAATGTGAAATTTTTCTGTGTTTTCAAGAAACTAAATTTCAAGGTTATAATAATCGATTAACCATTTTCTATTTTCAAGGTTATTTCGCTCTGTCGTTAGCTTTTACTGTGATTTCTAGTTTCTGCATAATTTGTTGTCCATATGACCATGGCTATTTTCGGATCATATAAATCATGAGTTTTGGTGTTCATTTGCTGTGAACAGATTTCAGCTCTGATAGAAATTGACGCGTCAATAATGAGAAGAATAGTGATTTATTTGGTATTTGGTATATGGGTGATGGCAGTGGTGCCCATGGTAGTCAAGGGTAGAACTGTGAATACAGCTATACAATCTTCATCATCAATATATTCAAGGCCTAGTGTTGTGAATGTTGGAGCTTTGTTCACAGTAAATTCAGTTATCGGGCATTCTGTGAAGCCTGCTATTGCAGCTGCCATTAATGATGTTAATTCTAGTCCAAATATCCTTCCAGGAACTTGGTTGAACCTTATTTCGTACGATACCAACTGCAGTTCATTTCTTGGTACCATTGAAGGTAACTTATTACCTCTAAAAAGGATACGCATTTGCTACTGTATTTTGTTTTAACTTAGGTGCGATATGTGATCAAATTGTTAATGTCCTTCCTTACTAACATAGCTTTGCAGTTGATGGAAAATGATGTGGTGGCTGCAATAGGTCCACAATCCTCTGTTATAGCACATCTAATTTCGCATATCGTGAATGAACTTCGGATACCACTCCTTTCATTTGGTGCAACAGATCCTACACTTTCAGCTCTTCAATACACTTACTTTGTCCGCACCACACAAAGCGACTACTACCAAGTCTCTGCCATAAGTGACTTAGTTGTATATTTCGACTGGAAAAACGTCATTGCCATATTTGTTGATGACGAATATGGTAGAAATGGTATTTTGGCCTTAAGCGACGCTCTTTCAAAGAAACGAGCCAAGCTTTCGTATAAAGCTTCATTTTCTCCTGGTGCTACTCAAAGTGACATTACGGAACTACTAACTAGAGTCAATTTGATGGAGTGCCGAGTTTATGTCGTTCATGTGAATCCTGACTCTGGTCTTGATATTTTCGTTGTGGCAAAGAAGCTCGGGATGATGACAAGTGGTTACGTTTGGATTACTACCGATTGGCTTCCAGCAATTTTGGATTCATCGGAAGCACCAGATGCCATGACTATGGATCAAATACAAGGGGTTATCTCTTTACGCCAACATACGGCGAATTCTGATATCAAGAAGTCGTTTTCAACTAAATGGAAGAGTATCAAAGACAAACAAATCACTAGCTTTAATTCATATGCTCTTTATGCTTATGATTCTGTATGGTTACTTGCACATGCTCTTGATGAATTTGTGAAATCTGGAGGAAGTATCACATTTTCTAATGACTCTAAACTCGTAAATACTAATGGTGGTAAGCTTCAATTTTCAGCTCTTAGGACTTTTAATGAAGGAGAACAGTTTCTCCAATCACTTTTAGCCACAACATTTAAGGGATTGACCGGTGAGGTGAAGTTTGACAAGAACAAGAACCTGATGCATCCGGCTTATGATATTATTAACATAGGTGGGACCGGTTTAAGGACTATAGGATATTGGTCAAACTATTCTGGTCTCTCAATTGCTGCTCCTGAATCATTATATGCAAAGAATTTAAACAAATCTGCCAGTGATCAATGTCTTTATAGCGTAATCTGGCCTGGTGGAATGAGTAAAAAGCCTCGCGGGTGGGTCTTTCCCACCAATGGAAAGGTTTTGAGAGTTGCAGTGCCTTATGGCTTTAGTTACAAAGAAGTTGTGACCAAAGATAAGTCTCCTCAAGGTGTAAGAGGATATTGCATCGACGTATTTCAAGCTGCTGTGAATTTACTTCCTTACCCTGTTAATCCAGAATACTTTTTATATGGAGATGGTCAAAGTAATCCAAACTATGACGATCTTGTGAAAGCTGTTGCTGAAAACGTAAGTACTTTTGTGTTTCAATTTTTGCGAATTGCGATACACTTTGACCATAATAAGTCAAACAATGCAAAATTTGATACCAAATCTTTAGTTATTGAAAATGACTTTCTTCAAAATTTGAACCTTCCAAAATATAGGAGTATAACATTATATTTATTTGTAATATATTTTCAGAAGTATGATGCAGCAGTTGGAGATATTATTATCACTACCAACAGAACGAAGATTGTTGGCTTTACACGGCCTTACATGGAATCTGGGCTTGTCATAGTTGCTCCTGTCAACAAATCGGAACCCCATCCATGGGCCTTTCTCAGGCCATTCACATTTAGAATGTGGCTGGTGACTGGTAGTTTCTTTCTTCTCATTGGATTCATTATTTGGATTCTAGAGCATCGGTTCAATGATGAATTTCGTGGACCATTGAGGAGACAAATCGTCACAGTTTTGTGGTTAGTAAATCTTATCTTGTTGCAACCACCTGGGCTATATATTCTTACTTAAATGCCATCATCGCATCTGATATGGACGATTTTTTCTTTAAATGTCCAGGTTTAGCTTCTCCACGATGTTCTTTTCACACCGTAAGTTTATAAGAAATTGTGACTCAATCACAAATTTCCTTTTGAGTATAATATTAAAGTGTGGGTATGATTCTTATGTATGCAGGTGAGAACACAGTGAGCGCATTGGGACGAATTGTACTGATCTTGTGGCTATGGGTAGTGTTGATTATTAATGCAAGCTACACAGCTAGTTTGACATCAATCCTCACAGTACAGCAACTGACTGCAAGCATTAAAGGGATTGATAGCTTGATCTCAAGCAACGACCCGATTGGAGTTCAAGGTGGAACTTTTGCTTATAATTATTTGATTAAAGAGCTGAATGTCGCAGAGTCTAGGATTAAACTATTAAACAATGAGGTGGAGTATGCAAATGCACTTAATTCGGGTCCAAACGACGGTGGTGTAGCTGCCATCCTTGATGAGCTTCCTTATGTTGAACTCTTCATGCGGTACAGCAATTGTGATTTCAGGATTGTTGGCCAGGAGTTTACGAAAAGCGGCTGGGGTTTTGTAAGTTCTTCCCTCTTTCAAATAGAAATTTAAAGATTAGTTTTATATCCTTCTGAAATGGTTCTAGTCTTCTAGATAGCATGTGAAAACTTAAGTTACAAATTTGTTGGTTTAACTTCAAAAGTCAAACTACAATACTTTTGAGAACTAAGGGAAGCATAGTTCAAAACGCAGTTGGTAATTTTGCAAGTTAAGCTTTACCTAAATACATAGTTTTGGGTTGAATTTTGAGACCAAATAAGACTAACGATGTTCTAAATATATTCATATGTGTAATCTTTGTTTAAACATACTTGTGGTCTCAAGAAATTTAATATCAATGCATAAGTTTAACCTTAGTCGATTTGACTTAAAAACTCAACTTGTATCATAGGCATTCCAAAGAGACTCTCCTATAGCAGCTGATCTATCAACAGCGATCCTCCAACTCTCAGAAAACGGTGACCTACAACGAATCCACGACAAATGGTTATCTTCCACTATGTGCTCAACTCAAACTACCGAAGTCGAAGGGAAAAGCCTCTCCCTACACAACTTCTGGGGATTGTTTCTCATCTGTGGCATTGCGTGCTTCATTTCTATCTCCATTTTCTTTAGCAGGATGTTATGCGAGTATCGTCAGTACAATGCAGATGAAGAAGCGGCTAATGAGAGCGTACAACCAGACTCAACAATGTCCAGAAACCGATGGTCGTTTATGGACTTGGCTGATTTTTATGATAAGAAAGAGGAAGAGGTCAAGCAAGTTACCAGGGACCCGGAAGCATATAGTTAAAAATTTACTAGTTAGTTCAAAATTTATGTAGCATACATATGTTTTTTTAGCAATTTATAACACCTCTAGAAATTAGAAAAGTTGTAGGGGACGATCATACTCAGGCTTTTTTTGCTACTTGGTCAGAGGTTAAATTGCATGATCAAATTTAACAGCATAATTTAGTTTAATTAGTTTTGTTGATAATAATCATATATGTTTGTCTGGAGCAATGTACACTTTTTTTTTTCTTTTCTTTCAGAAGTGCATTTTGTATTAAGCTAGCAAAATGTAGAGTTTCGCGCATGGTGTTAGCTGTACACGAACTTTAATTGCAAATTTAATCTGTCCACTTTCACATTTTGGCTTAAGCGAGTAGAGAGATTCTTGCATTTGAATGAGATTCCTCTTCACAATGGAACACGATTTTTGTAATTTGAGTAATATTTCTCTAAAATCACTCTACAAGCCTTCACAATAGAGCAAGATTCTTGTACCCATGTCAGAACTATTTAAATTTGCATTCGAGAAAGATTTTTGAAGGAATGTTGCTCAAAAGTATGTTGCGGAGCTAGATTCTTGACCATTTGGTAAATTTCAAGAATTCCATCTCTTAATGGTGATCAACACCCAAATTCAACCAAAATTTGTAAGTTTCTCTGGAGTGTAGACAGTTTTTTCTTTATTTTTATAAATGTAACATACATCTTATCCGACAGTGTATGCACAATTGCAGTTTTTAATTCTTTGATTAACTTAGTGACCATCTCACAGTTGGCTTTTTAAGTTTTATTAAATTTTAATATGATATAGTTTTCGAAAAGCGCACATTTTCTATTACTTGTTTACCAATAATCTACATCTAGTGTAACCACATTTTAGTTTCCACAGAGATTCCTGTTCCAAGAATGAGTAAAGGGAACATTTTCTTGTTTTTTATATGTGGGTGATGGTGGTGGTGCCCCTGGTAGTCAAGTGTAAAACTGTAAATGCAGCAGTTCCATCAACTCCATCATCAATTTCTTCAAGGCCTAGCATTGTCAATGTAGGAGCTTTGTTCACATCTAACTCAGTTAGTGGGCGTTCGGTGAAGCCAGCTATTGCAGCTGCCATTGATGATGTCAACTCTAATCCAACTATTCTTCAAGGAACCAAATTGAACCTTATTTTGTGTGATACCAATTGCAGTGGATTTCTTGGTACCATTCAAGGTACCTTCACCTCATCTTAAACGTATTTGTTTCCATAAATCACATTTGCTTAAAGCTTGCTTGTTTTCTTGCAATTTGTTCCATGTTGATGTGTTCTGAATCATTGCCTAAAGTGGTATGATTTAACCTTTTCTCTGTTTCATAATGTCATAAGCTCATTTGATCAATTGCGGTGAGCTTCTCACATACCACCATCCGAAAAGCACAAGTAATAAAACATTGTTTGTTCATGGAGGAGCACATCGTGAAATTAATCTTGTTATATTTATCATATGCTACTAAGTTCACAAGTTTTATAATAAAAAATAATCATTCTAGCAACAATCTTGGAACATAACCTAACAAATTGGTGATCCTCTTTGTGAGTTTGATTTACTTATTTTCATTATTTATGTAGCTTTACAGTTGATGGAGAATGATGTGGTCGCTGTAATAGGGCCACAATCCTCAATTATAGCACGCTTGATTTCCCATGTCGTTAATGAACTTCTTGTACCACTCCTTTCGTGTGGTGCATCAGACCCAACACTTTTGGGTCTTCAATATCCTTACTTTATACACACCACACTAAACGACTACTACCAAATGTCTGCCATAACCGACTTCATTTTATATTACGATTGGAAAGAGGTCATTGCCATATCCGTTGATGACGATTATGGTAGGAATGGGATTTTGACCTTAAGCGACGCCCTCTTCAAGAAACGAGCCAAGATCTCTTATAAGGCTTCACTTACTCCTGGTGCCTCTCATACTGAGAATACTGAACAATGAAGTAGAGTGAATACGATGGAGTGCAGGATTTATGTCGTTCATGTATATCCAGACTCGGGCCTTGAGATTTTTAAATGTTGCAAAGAAGCTTGGAATGATGGCAAGTGGTTATGTTTGGATTACTACAGATTGGCTATTGGTGGTTCTGGATTCATCCGAATTGCCAGATCTTAACACTATGGATCTTGTGCAAGGGGTTGTATCGTTGCGCCAACATGTGCCAAATCCGGATATTAGGGAATCTTTTACAGCCAAATGGAGGAGTATTGAAGATAAACAAACATCTCGCTTTAATTCTTATGCACTTTATGCTTATGATTCTGTATGGTTACTTGCATATTCTCTTGATAATTTTTTGAAATCTGGAGGAAGTATTACATTTTCTAAAAAAAAATCTAAACTCCGAAATACCAATGGAAGTAAGATTCAATTTTCAGCTCTTCGGACTTTTAATGAAGGAGAACAGCTTCTGAAATTACTTGTAGCCGCGACCGCGACATTCAAGGGTTTAACCGGTGTGGTGAAGTTTGACCACGACAAGAACTTAATGAATCCTACTTATGATATTGTCAACATAGGTGGGACCGGTTTACGGACTCTTGGATATTGGTTAAACTATTCAGGTCTCTCAATTGACGCTCCTGAATCAGTGTATGCAAAGAAGGTTTCAAACGTATCTGGCAGTGATCAGCGTCTTTATAGTGCAATTTGGCCTGGTGGAATGAGTAAAAAGCCACGAGGATGGGCCTATCCGAGCAATGGAAAGCCTTTGAGAGTGGTTGTGCCGTATTGCTATAGCTATAAAGAAGTTGTGACAAAAGACGATTCTCCTAAAGGCGTTAGAGGTTATTGTATTGATGTCTTTGAAGCTGCTGTGAATTTACTTCCTTATCCTGTGACTGAATACATTTTATACGGAGATGGACTTAAAAACCCGAGCTATACTGATGTTGTAATTGCTGCAGCTGATAATGTTAGTACTTATTTGAAAGCTCGTGTCTTTAATATCCATAGTGAACATGTATAATGTTATCTGGATTTTCCTATGTTATCAGAAGTTCGATGTTGCAGTAGGAGATGTTACGATCTGTGACACCCGTCAAATTAGTACTAGTAATTAGTGCCTAATCAATTATTAATACATGTAATTACTTCTGTGTTAGGCTAATTAATGTAACGGAATATATATTGATGAATATATATAAGTATGCGATTCGATTAAATCGTACAAGTTTCAAATCAAATGCAGTTCGATTCAATTAATACGGGCGTTGATGAGAAATTTTATTAAATACTATAGTATTATTTAATAACACTATTATATCCAAAAATATTATTTTGATAATATTTCAAATCAAATTCGTATCGTACAAACAATATTTACGTGATTAAAATAATAAACGCGCGAACAATCGAAATAAAAAAAATTTATATTTTATAACTCAAGTAAAAGTATTTGATGAAATACTTCAACAAAAACATTAATAAATATTCGTATTTTAAAATAATTATTTAAACGATTAAACGATCGGGGAAACGAACACCGCACGAAACACAAATACAGAGGATGGAAAATTGGTGAATCCCACACCCGTGGACCCCCACCGAAAAATCTGCCAAAAAGGGGTGAGGTCACCACCTCCCCATCCCATTTATTCTCCATCTTTATCTCTCTTTCACTTTCCTCTCTCTCTTTTCTCTCTAACACTTCCACCACACCACCATCTTAAAATCACCAAAAGCACCACCAAACCCACTCAAATCACTTTGCTCGTTTGGAGAAAAAGATTCACCACATCGCGATCTACGTTTCTACCTTTTCGGAATTCTCCGGCGTAAACTTGTAAGTTTCCGACAAAATCCCGAAACACCTCGATTTCAATTGTTTTTAACATGTCGTTGTTTATTTAAGCTTGAAATGTCCAAATATGAGTTGGGTAAAAGTTTCAGACCAAACGGAAACCGAAAAACATGTTTTCGGCTCAAAATCCGACCAACAGCCCGTTATGTCGCAGAGGCTCCAGGCCACCTGCGACACAAGCCTCTATGTCGCACCACATCACGGATGTCGCATATAGCGACACAAATGTCTATGTCGCAATACTTTCGGATGTCGCATATAGCGACACAAAATACTATGTCGCAGAACTCATTCCCGTCGCACATAGCGACACAATATTTTATATCCCATTAAATTGCGAATGTCGCATATAGCGACACATGACCTATGTCGCAATCCTGACCTGCAACACATTAGCCTATGTCGCACTTGGTGTCGCATCCAGTGTCACACCCAGTGTCACACAAATAAGAACCTTGAAAATGTGGATTTTTACTAAGTGTCAAACTTGGGTAATTTCAAACACTTATACGATACGACTTTTAAAACACATCGGGATACGTCTTTGAACATAACATTTCAAATCATAATAATAATAATGAGAATTATTATCACAACAATTCACCAACGGGCCGTACACGTTTTCAAAACATAATCCAATCAACCAAGTCGTAGTAACTTAGACAAGTTAAACAACCAAATCGTAGTAATTTGGACAATTTAATCAACCAAATCGTAGTAATTTGGACATTCTAGTTGGACGAACAACTACAAAGGTAGTCTTTCGAGATACCTACGCATGTTTATAACCATCGTGTGTCTTGGACACCCCCAGGTTACAAGTCTTCGGACATCAATTCACAGCAAATCAATTCAAGTTTATTTCGATAAACACTCAAGGCTCAGTGAGTGTCATAGCCCCTATTTTACGGTTTTCATCAGGGGTGTGATTACATTGCTCGTTTTATTTACAAGTTGAACGCAAGTACAATTCAAAATCAAATACTACATGAGTTGTTTTCACTAATCATTTAAAGCCCTTCACAACATAGTTTGGTAATACATCTGTAGCGTGAATGTTAGTATATGATATCATATAGGATTGACAATCCTCGTCCGGGTTAGCAAGTACTAACTGGTCAAACGGACGTATTAGCATTTGGGAAGACGTATTAGCATCTGGGACTATATATATATATATATATATATGTATATATATATGTATATTATTTTAATTTTACAATTTCTTTCAACATTATTATATAAAAAATCATAAAAGATGGATATGTGTTTGACCGTTAGGTATAAAACAAAAAAAAAAGTTAATTTTTTTAAACCGTTTCATTCCAACGGTTTTTTAGAAAAAAATCAATTTTTTTTATTCCTTACTTTACTATCTATAAATACAACACAATTCCAACCTTAAAAACCCACAACAAATTCATACAAATCATACAAAAAAAAAAAAACGGATGCAATGAATTTTCATTTTGATTCTTCTTCGGAAGATGAACTTCTTTTGGAAATTATGCAACAATATGCCAGAGAAAAAAAATGAGGCGACTGAGGTCGTTCAAAGTTCAAGACCACCACGCAATCGAATCTCCATTTCAAAGGATCGTGAAAGTGCCCAACAACATGTGTGGGACGACTACTTTGTTGAGAACCCAAAGTATCCTCCAAACTTGTTTAAGAGTCATTTTCTGTAACACCCACCAAATTAGGACTTGTAATTAGTACCTAATCAAGTGTAATACATGTAATTAGTTCTATGTTAGGCTAATTTATGTATCAATATATACAAGTATGCGATTTGATTAAATCGTACAAGTTTCAAATCGAATGCAATTCGATTCAGTTAATACGGACGTTGGTGAACAATTTTATTAAATAATATGATATTAGTTAATAACTCTAATTTATTCAAAATATTGTTTAAATAATATTTCAATTCAAATTGGTATCGTACAAACTACAATTACGCGACTAAAATAATAAATGCGCGAACAAATCGAAACAAGAATAAGTTATATTTTATAACTCAAGTAAAAGTATTAAATATTTCAACAAAAACGTTAATACATATTTGTATTTTTAAATAATTATTAAACGTTTAAACAATCGGAAAAAAGAACACCGCACGGAACACAAAAACGGGAAACAAAAATTGGGACACACCCACAAGGGGTGGGCCCCTCTAGCCGGCCAAGGGAGAGGGGGAAAACCCCCACCTCCTCCCTTATTCTTTCACTTTACCATCTCCTTCCTCTCCCTCCTTCTTCTTTTCTCTCTACAAGCACCAAAACCACCACCATCTCAATTCACAAAATAACACCTCAAAACGACCTCGAATCTTCACGCTCGCTTGGAAGAAAAGATTCACAGAGCCACGATCTACATTTCCATCTTTTCAAAATTTTCCGACGCTAAGTTTGTAAGTTCCCGACAAATCCCGAAACACTCCGATTTCCATTATTTTTACTTGTTTGTTGTTTGTAATAGCTTGAAATTTCCATCTAAGGGTTGGGTAAAAGAATCAGACCAAACGGAAACCGGAAAAATCATTTTCGACTTAAAAATCCGTCATCAGACTTAAGTGTCGCATAGGTCGAACCAGTATAGCGTCACTTCGTGCGTCACTTAAGTGCCGCATTAAGTGACGCATAAAAACCTAAATTTGCGTCACTTGCCTAAGTGCCGCATAAAACCCCTTTTTCCCGACACTTACATCCATCACTTGTCCAGTGACGCCTAACATTACTTACCGACACTTCCAACGACACTTGCCTAAGTGCCGCATACAATTGAACCCTAATTCCATCCGACACTTGACCCTAGTGACGCATAGAACCCTTACCTGACACTGATAATCGACACTGCCTTAGTGACGCCTCGTCATGCGTCACTTCCCTAAGTGACGCCCTAAACTCAGATTTCACAATTTTATGCGACACTTCCTAAGTGTCGCCTAAACCCCTAAGTGTCGTATCAAGTGACGCTAAAAACAGACTATTTGCAACTCTTTTTCACGCTAAGTGTCGAACTCCTATAACCTCAAACCCTTATACGATACGACTTCTATAACACATTGAAACATGTTTTCAAGCATAACACTTCGAAATCATAACGATAATGATAAGATTATTATTACAACCAATCACCAACGGGCCGTATACGTTTTCAAAACATAATCCAGCCAACCAAGTCGTAGTACCTTGGACAAGTTAAACAACCAAATCGTAGTAATTTGGACAATTTAATCAACCAAATTATAGTAATTTGGACATTCTAGATGGACGAACAACTACAAAGATAGTCTTCCGAGATACCTACTCATGTTATAACCATCGCGTGTCTTGGACACCCCCAGGTTACAAGTCTTCGGACATCAATTCACAGCAAATCAATTCAAGTTTATTTCGATAAACACTCAAGGCTCAGGTGAGTGTCATAGCCCCTATTTTACGGTTTTCATCAGGGGTGTGATCACATTGCTCGTTTTATTTACAAGTTGAACGCAAGTACAATTCAAAATCAAATACTACATGAGTTGTTTTCACTAATCATTTAAAGCCCTCACAACATAGTTTGGTAATACATCTGTAGCGTGAATGTTAGTATATGATATCATATAGGATTGACAATCCTCGTTCGGGTTAGCAAGCACTAACTGGTCAAACGGACGTATTAGCATTTGGGAAGACGAGTGTAGATTAGGCACTCGTAGGAGGCACCTCCGTTGGGTTTCCTTAATTGGACCTGACATTCAAGTTAAGCTCAGACTATGTGCTCATGGCTGTATAACTTTTTTTTTGCTTAATTTCTCTATAAATTCAATTAAATCTGGCGGTTCATACAATATATGTGGATTTTCAAACCTGTGAGCTCACCAGCGTTTCGCTGACCAATTTTAGCATGTATCACAGGTACACAACAGTAGGTTGGCTGCCCAATCAGGAATCATTAGCTCGAGTCTGCATTCAAACAATTAGAGATTTAATTGCATTATTATATTTTGTTTAGATTAATTATGTAATGTAAATCTCTCAATTCAAGAACTGAGCTAATGTAAACAATATTTTTTATGTAAACTTTGATTTTATCAATACAATGTAAAACGACGCATTTAGTGGTCGTTCATTATATCTTATGTGGTGTGTATATTGATTAGTCGCGCCCCGACCCGATTTGCTTCCGCAACCCGAATTTAGGGGTACGACACAATCATTACTAACCGGACGAAGATAGTTGACTTTACGCAGCCTTACATAACGTCCGGGCTTGTTATCGTTGTTCCTGTCAAGACGTCGAAGCCCAAACCATGGGTCAGTCCATTGAAATGTGGCTTGTCACTGGAGGATTTTTTTTTTTTATTGGATCCGTTGTCTGGGTTCTCGAGCATCGATAGAATGATGGATTTCGTGGACCACCTAGGCGACAGGTCACTACAGTTTTGTGGTGAGTACTCCTCGGTTTGCATGCACTTGAACTATGCCATAGTATCTGATACAAACAGTTTCTGCTTGAACTTTTCAGGTTTAGCTTTTCGAAGTTGTTTTTCTCACACCGTAAGTAAGAAACTTGCTTAAATAGACCACTAAATCTAAACAAGCATAAGTATGAAGTGGAACTTTTACATACGCAGGACAGAACACTGTGAGCATGTTGGGGCGATTTGTATTGATCCTGTGGCTATTTGTAGTGTTGATTGTTAATTTAAGCTACACCGCCAGCTTGACATCAATCCTTACAGTGCAACAACTGACTACAAACATTGAAGGGTTTAATAGTTTGATTTCAAGTAACGACCCAATTGGGGTTCAAGAAGGAACTTTTACTTATAGTTATTTGATTAGAGAGCTAAATATTGCGGAGGCTAGGATCAAACCATTGAGAGGCGAGGAAGAGTACTTAAACGCGCTTCATTTAGGTCCAAAAGGTGGTGGTGTGGCTGCCATTGTTGATGAGCTTCCTTACGTTGAACTCTTCATGCGTTATAGTAAATGCGAGTTCAGGATTGTTGGTCAGGAATTCACCAAAAGCGGTTGGGGTTACTTTTTCGCTATTAACTTCAGTCTAAGAACGCAAATTTCCTACATAAAAAAAAAAATCATGATTTGACTTCAAGAGTCAAACTGCATCTTTTGTTTTTTTTGGAATATTTCAACAGGTGAAGAATGCATTTTCCCTAGAAATAGAAACATGAGTGTAGTTCTAATAGTATATGAGTTTAATATTATTTGTTACAAATATTAATATTATTAATTCCTAAAGTCTTCAAAAATTCATCATTATTGGCAAAGTTGAAACTTAGTTGGTTTGACTTCAAAATTTGGATTAATTTGCAGGCATTACAAAGAGAGTCTCCTCTAGTAGTTGATCTATCAACAGCAATCCTCCAACTGTCAGAAAACGGAAAACTCGAAAGGGAAAGCCTCTCTTTAAACAACTTCTGCCCTATTCCTAGTTTGTGGTATTGCTTGCGTCATATCTATCTGCATTTTCTTCTGTAAAATATTGTGTTTTTATCGTCAATACAATCCTGATGGAGAAGTGGTACGTGAGACCATTGAACCGCTGTCCTCGGTGATAACAGGCGGCAACAGAGGATTGTGTTGTTTCATCAACTTCAAGGATTTTATTGATTTTTTCGACAAGAAAGAGGAAGAGATAGACATATACTTAGACGACACAAAGAGGACACGGTAGCAATTTAGCAATGTACAACATAATTATCTATAAACAATGAAATCTACAAAATGGTTATATCATATCATAGAGATTATATTAATGATGATTTGTTGTCACAGTTGTAAAAACATCTAATATTTACTGATATACACCGTAGAAGAATAACTGATATTCACAAGTTTTGCGTGATCAAAATGTTGAACTTAACAGCTAGCGTTCAAGATAATAATTAACATTATTCTTGTTGAATTGTTCATTTGGTCATCTACTTAGGTAGGTTGACCAATTATGTAATTTATCAGCTCGAAGGGGGTGGGTGACCGTGATCCATAAATTCAAGTCATCCGTAGCATAAATTTTTCATAATATTATACAGATAATATTTTCATATGATTTCATTCGAAATTAGTACGGTAAGTAACTAACATATAAAATATATTAACAGAACTTGTTTGGACCCGTAACAATAGCAACAAAATCAATTATATTTAAAAAACTTACACTTCATATGACGAACACACCTGTAGCTACCTCTAGCTTCTACATTGCTCCACCCTGGTGGTGCATGGTTTATTTAAGAGAAATAATATCAAAATTAATAGTTACTCGTACGAAATCAGTATTTTCGAAAAGGTTGCAGGGGGGATTATTGATATCAACAAATGTAAAAAAAACAAGTTAGTAGTTTATTTTTTGGGAAAAAAACCCTTTTATATGTCTCCTTAAGTAAAATTAGATATCTGAGCCACCTGTCAAGCCTAGCCCAGCCCACGCAAAATATATCCATTAGATTCAGGCTAATTAAGGCTATTTAACCCAAGTATTGTACCCAATCACAGGATGGACTTGAGGTAGAGCCTAGAGGTGCAAGTTAACCGGTTTTTTCTGGTTTTTGATTTTTTAAAAACCGGTTTCGGTTATAAGCGGTTTTATCGGAATTGATTTTTTGTGATTTTTAAATATTAGAAATCGGTTTTTTCGGTTTTAATCGGTTAGTGTTTTTCAGTTTATTTTCGGATTCGAATTCGGTATAAGTGTATAACAAAAGTTAAATAATATCAGGTTAACCCACCGATTGAACCGGTTTTCTAAATATGTATTGTTGATATTTTGTACGTTGAGGGTCAAAGATTCTACACGTTTCACCATACTATTGGTTGGTTATATATACAACTTGAAATAAGATTTATGAATGGCAAGACTGTAAATACAAGAAAAAGAAAGTAGCTATTACCTATTTTGTCACCACCTTTTAAGATTATTGATACCAACAAATGTAAAAAAAACAAGTTAGTAGTTTATTTTTTGAGAAAAAAAACCCTTTTATATGTCTCCTTAAGTAAAATTAGGTATCCGAGCCACCTGTCAAGCCTAGCCCAGCCCACGCAAAATATATCCATTAGATCCAGGCTAATTAAGGCTATTTAACCCAAGTATTGTACCCAATCACAGGATGGACTTGAGGTAGAGCCTAGAGGTGCAAGTTAACCGGTTTTTTCTGGTTTTTGATTTTTTAAAAACCGGTTTCGGTTATAAGCGGTTTTATCGGAATCGGCTTTTTGTGATTTTTAAATATTAGAAATCAGTTTTTTCGGTTTTAATCGGTTAGTGTTTTTCAGTTTATTTTCGGATTCGAATTCGGTATAAGTGTATAACAAAAGTTAAATAATATCGGGTTAACCCACCGATTGAACCGGTTTTCTAAATATGTACTGTTGATATTTTGTACGTTGAGGGTCAAAGATTCTACACGTTTCACCATACTATTGGTTGGTTATATATACAACTTGAAATAAGATTTATGGATGGCAAGACTGTAAATACAAGAAAAAGAAAGTAGCTAGTACCTATTTTTAGTCACCACCTTTTAAGATTATTGATACCAACAAATATAAAAAAAACAAGTTAGTAGTTTATTTTTTGGGAAAAAAACTCTTTTATATGTATCCTTAAGTAAAATTAGGTATCCGAGCCACCTGTCAAGCCTAGCCCAGCCCACGCAAAATATATCCATTAGATCCAGGCTAATTAAGGCTATTTAACCCAAGTATTGTACCCAATCACAGGATGGACTTGAGGTAGAGCCTAGAGGTGCAAGTTAACCGGTTTTTTCTGGTTTTCGATTTTTTAAAAACCGGTTTCGGTTATAAGCGGTTTTATCGGAATAGGTTTTTTGTGATTTTTAAATATTAGAAATCGGTTTTTTCGGTTTTAATCGGTTAGTGTTTTTCAGTTTATTTTCGGATTCGAATTCGGTATAAGTGTATAACAAAAGTTAAATAATATCGGGTTAACCCACCGATTGAACCGGTTTTCTAAATATGTACTGTTGATATTTTGTACGTTGAGGGTCAAAGATTCTACATGTTTCACCATACTATTGGTTGGTTATATATACAACTTGAAATAAGATTTATGGATGGCAAGACTGTAAATACAAGAAAAAGAAAGTAGCTAGTACCTATTTTGTCACCACCTTTTAAGATTATTGATACCAACAAATGTAAAAAAAATAAGTTAGTAGTTTATTTTTTGGGAAAAAAACCCTTTTATATGTATCCTTAAGTAAAATTAGGTATTTGAGCCACCTGTCAAGCCTAGCCCAGCCCACGCAAAATATAACCATTAGATCCAGGCTAATTAAGGCTATTTAACCCCAAGTATTGTACCCAATCACAGGATGGACTTGAGCTTGAGCCTAGAGGTGCAAGTTAACCGGTTTTTTCTGGTTTTCGATTTTTTAAAAACCGGTTTCGGTTATAAGCGGTTTTATCGGAATTGGTTTTTTGTGATTTTTAAATATTAGAAATCGGTTTTTTCGGTTTTAATCGGTTAGTGTTTTCCTGTTTATTTTCGGATTCGAATTCGGTATAAGTGTTTAACAAAAGTTAAATAATATCGGGTTAACCCACCGATTGAACCAGTTTTCTAAATATGTACTGTTGATATTTTGTACGTTGAGGGTCAAAGATTCTACACGTTTCACCATACTATTGGTTGGTTATATATACAACTTGAAATAAGATTTATGGATGGCAAGACTGTAAATACAAGAAAAAGAAAGTAGCTAGTACCTATTTTGTCACCACCTTTTAAGATTATTGATACCAACAAATGTAAAAAAAACAAGTTAGTAGTTTATTTTTTGGGAAAAAAACCCTTTTATATGTCTCCTTAAGTAAAATTAGGTATCCGAGCCACCTGTCAAGCCTAGCCCAGCCCACGCAAATAATATCCATTAGATCCAGGCTAATTAAGGCTATTTAACCCAAGTATTGTACCCAATCACAGGATGGACTTGAGCTTGAGCCTAGAGGTGCAAGTTAACCGGTTTTTTCTGGTTTTCGATTTTTTAAAAACCGGTTTCGGTTATAAGCGATTTTATCGGAATCGGCTTTTTGTGATTTTTAAATATTAGAAATCGGTTTTTTTGGTTTTAATCGGTTAGTGTTTTTCAGTTTTTTTTCGGATTCGAATTCGGTATAAGTGTATAACAAAAGTTAAATAATATCGGGTTAACCCACCGATTGAACCGGTTTTCTAAATACGTACTGTTGATATTTTGTACGTTGAGGGTCAAAGATTCTACACGTTTCACCATACTATTGGTTGGTTATATATACAACTTGAAATAAGATTTATGGATGGCAAGACTGTAAATACAAGAAAAAGAAAGTAGCTAGTACCTATTTTGTCACCACCTTTTAAGCTTATCTTCTGCACCATTCATCTCTATTCTCTCCATTTTACAATAATTCTTTTATTTGAGAAAAAAATTCTATCTCATCTCAGACATGTAAAAACAAAGCATCCCAAACTCGGATCTTGATTTTCATTACCAACATAAACATGACAGCAAACACCCCAAATGCTCGTCGGCCCTTACCTCCGCCGCCACCACTCACCGACCACCATCTCGATCTATTGACATACAAACCAACTTCCTGTACGCTTGAAACAGTTCTAATATGCAAAAGCTACTATTGATGATGATGATTCATTGTTCAATATGTTTGGAGTATGTTACAAAAGCTAGCTAGCCGTTTGATGGATTTTTTTAGAAAAAACCGGTTAAAACCGGTTTTCTCAAAAAAATTGATTAAAAACCAGAAAAAATCGGTTGGCTCGTAAAACTAAAACCAATCAAAAGCGGTTCGGGCTTCAAAAAACCGGTTCGGTTTTTAGAAACTGAAAAACCGGTTTCGATTATTCGTCCGGTAAAAAAAACTAACTTGAGCCATGGAAGAGCCTTATAGCGAGAATAGTTATTGGTCATATACCCTAAATGCATGCCCAAAATTACTTGTCTACTTGTACTCTTGGCGAAATTAGAAGCTCCTATATTCATCAGGATGAGATGAATGAGTTTTACAATTAAATTAATAGTAAATTTTCTTATTGAAAACTCCTACATTTAGCAAGAGCTAAATGAGAGTACTATTAAGCTAAATGAGAGTACTATTAGATAGATGAATAGTGATTTTTTTTTCAATTTCTTTATTTTCCTTTTCTTTTAAAAAGTTATACTATATCTATATATTACTAGGAGTAAATATGTAGATAATCAAAGCTTCACTAACTCACAAGTTTAAAGTGAAACTGTAAAGAGCTAAAATAAAAATATATATTTGATGAGTATTTACGTAGTAAATAAGTTTTTCACACCCTTTATTCATAACACATACAGGCTTTATATAGCCATCAAAAAACAACGTCAACTATAAAACTAGCATTATAGTTCTACCCATTTACTTCACCTAAATAATAGATTGTTACAAAACGTACAGTAAACGAAAACAAAGCATAACAAAGTAAGCGTAATAAGAGCCGGAGCTTGTGTTGAACACAATTCCCTTAAAACGAATTCGCGTCCGTTTCCCAGGGTACGGCGGCTTAGAGCAGCGTACTGCCGGAGTTGATTCACTTGCCTGAATTGTCGGTAAGGAGTACGAATGCGTACGAGAGGGAGAGAAAAGAGAACGATTAAGATTATTAATTTCGGTGTCTTTCAATGAACACAATAACCCCCTTTATATAGGACTTATGAGATCATTGTAATTTAGAAACCAAAATCATTCCCCTATAATCATAATTAATTTTCGAGTCTCTTCTAAAAACAAAACGAGATCAAATCAAAAAATTATTTGGTGTATATCTGTAATGATCTTGTGGATCATTTCCAAAACTGAAATGGATCATGAGTCAAACCAGTGGGTCACGGTTCGGTATATCTGTAATGATCTTGTGGATCATTTCCAAAACTGAAATGGAAACGGATCATGGGTCAAACCAGTGGGTTACGGTTCGGGTCCAAAAAGAACCGGCTTGCACTAGCACGGGTTTTTTTCCGAGCTGCATTCGTGTCCGCAGGTTGTGCACGCGCACAATGGAGCAGGAGCCCCGACCCGTTTTGCCCAAGGATTTGCAGCGCGTAGGAGTTGGAGTGTGTAATGGTTATAAGGTTATTGAACAAGCTTTGAACAAAACACTTATAAACACTTCAAATGTTTTTCCCATCTCCTATGTGGGATCAAACCAAAACCCATTAAATTCTTGTTTCATACACCTCACTTTAAGATTCGATATCTCATTCATCTCTCATTTATTTTGGACATGTAATACGTTATTACGAAGCTCTTATCAAGAGTTATATAACAATACAAAATATTACATATAATTACTATATTTACATATAGATAATTATGTCCAAAGTTTGGGAAAAATGCATATTTTAACCCAATTTTCCAATATAGATAACTATTCAAGAAACTTGGATAAACATGACTCATTCCTAACTAACAAACTATTAACCAAAAACATAAAGACTTATTAAATTCAAACTCTAGCAACCATGCAAATCATGTTAAGTAACAAAACATCTCATGCATACAATTTTGCTCCAGCATGGTTCCCCTATATACATAAAACTTCTTGTATCATTCTCAATATATTCGTTTGTTTAATACTATTCTCTCCGTTTTCTGAATCAGTATCTTTCGAGATCACAAACTTTGCAAATGATGCAACAAATATCGTCTACTCAGGTGATGCGGCACCTTCAAATGGAACCATACACTTCAACGACGTCAATTTCTTCATTAGTGTTGGCCAAGCCAAATGCGCCTATCCAATCCATATATGGGACAAAAAAATAGGAAAGCTCTCAGATTCCACTACTCATTTCACTTTTACGTTAAATGACTCTAGGTATGGATATGGGATCACTTTTTTTCTAGCACCAGAAAACTTCCAAATCCCACCCAATTCAGCTGCTGGCTTTTTAGGTCTGTTTAACAGAACTTACAGTAATTCGAATCATGCTTGATTCATTGTTTAATGTGAAGCTTGGAGACTTTGGGTTAGCTAGATTCATGGAACATGAGTTGGGTCCAGAAACAACTGGGTTAGATGGAACTTTAGGCTACATGGCACCTGAGTACATAACAACAGGAAAGGCGAGTAAAGAGTCAGATGTGTATAGTTTTGGTGTAGTTGCATTAGAAATCGCTTGTGGACGAAAAGTGATGGATGGAATGAATTGGAATTTTGATCTTGGTTTAGTGAAAAGGGTTTGGGATTTATATGGAAAAGGAGATCTGCTTTCTTGTGCGGATCCGTCATTGTTAGGAAATGAGTACGATGTTTCACAGGTTTCTTGTGAAACTAGTTTCGTTCCAACATCCAATTATGGATCACCATCTTCAACCACTACTATGCAGAATAAAAATTGATATGGCAGGAAGTTAACAATAATACGAATACATATATTGATAACTGAAGTGGTTACATACAAACTCTTTTATCGACACATATATATACAAGACTAACAGATGCATCGCTTCACAACCGTTCTTAATGAATCGATACAACCCCTAATACTCTAACTGCTACTGGCCTACTGCCCTTTGTTTCCTGCGTGAGTATTTGTTGGCCCATGGCCCAAACACAGAAACTTACAAGGCTTATTTAATTGACCCATTACTAATTACTTTGGCCCATTTACAACTATACTATGTACATAATATTATTTGGCATTCTAAGACATTAATCAGGCCAACATACGATGCTGCTGAAGAAGTTGTACGTAAAATGATGGTTGGGTTATGGTGTGCGCACCCTGACCAAAGTAAGAGACCATCTATTCGACAAGCAATTCAAGTGCTTAAGCTTGAAGCTGAACTCCCAAATCTTCCAAATAATATGCCAGTGGCTATGTACTACACAGCACCAAATGTCGTCACTCAATTCGGGTCTCCTGGTGCCACGATGGCCAATACTAGCATCGATCTAGCACGTTGAACAAAAAGAACGTAGTAGAAAAGAAAAACTCAAAATTGGTGATGTATAAAGCTGTGAGCCAGATTGTAACCATGCATGTTTAATTGATTAACGGTTGAATTTGATTATTTTCTTCAACAAAGAGAGTAACGCTAGCTTGTGATCAAACAACTAAGGGTATGTTTGGAACAAATAGCTGTAAGTTGTAGATATAGGATGTAGCTGTAAACTATAGGCTGAGCTTTTATATAAAGTTGGACGCTGTAGCCTTTTTTATTATATTTGTTTGGTAAACTAGTTGTAGCTGTAACTTAAATGAGTAAAATTACGTAAAAGGACATGAATGAAAAACTGAAGTAATATTTATATCTACTAGAAACACATAAGTACATAAAAAACTATATATACATATATTTTTATATGGATGTAGTCACTTGTTCACAATATGTTTGTAAGAAATTAATGTATTATATACACTAACAGTCCATATATATTGAAGACTTATTTTAAAAATAATCATCTGAATAAGCAGTTTTTTTTAAGTGTATAATAGATGATTTAATAGATTATTAACTATAGCATTAATATAATTTTCTCTTTAACTATTTATTAACATAACTAGGAAAAAGTTAATACGATTAAGGTTTTCAAGTAATATATTTTTGGATTTATCTGTAGTTACGTACGAGTATGCAATATAAACTAATATTTCTTACTATGCAGATAATAATAATAATAATAATAATAATAATAATAATAATAGTAGTAATAATAATAATAATAATAATAATAATAATAATAATAATAATAATAATAATAATAAATTTCAGCTGACTCGATTCAGGCTACTTGGATGAATTACAGGGTTACATATTTCAACGCTAGTGCTAGTAGCGTTTAAAAATCTAGCTTTTCAATGAAAATAAAAGCTGCTACTGGCCAAACATGGCTTTTTATTCTTAAGAGCTTTTCATTTCAAAATTAAAAGTTTAAGGCATTGTTTGGCAACAAGTTTTTAAGAGCTTTTAGAAGATTTAACTTTTGATTTTTAAACGGAAAGCTTCTATCAGATTAAAAGCTTTGTTTGGATCTAATTATATTAGCTTTTAATTTATTTCAAAAGCTTGTTAAAAGCTTCTATGTGAAACACTGTGCAAAGAAGCGTTTGATATCTCATAGAGCTTTTCGTATATGTATTTACGTAAATGCCCCCCACACAAACCAATTAATTATCAGAGGTCCACAATTCCATTCATGTAACATTTTTCACGTAATTTTGTGTTTTCTTCTTTATGTAGCTATTTATATTTTTTATATTTCTACGATATTATCTTAATATTTTTCTTAATAAAAATAAATACAAAACTACCATATGCATATATATACAACGGACTAATATGTTACATACATCATAAAAATTTAATTTTAAAATTAATAAAGTACTCTCTGTGATAATTCAAAGACATTACTCCAGTATAAAGTTACACCAATCGTAATACTTTTACATGTAATACAATGAACATTACAATATAAACTTTTTCATTAATGACCTTTAATGTCATTTTACATCTTTAAGTCGTAGTTATAGCTAATTTACCAAACAGTTTTATATAAATAAATCTATAGCTTACATCCTATAGCTATAGCCACAGCTTACAGCTACATCCTACAGTTACAGTCTACAGCTACACCCTACGGTTATTTTGCCAAACATACCCTAAAGCTCCAAAAAGCTCTGAAAAGCTTCATGCTAAACATACCCAAAGACCTATCAATAAGTGGTTTTGTTTTGCCTACCTGTTTCGAACTTTTACTATATGTACTCCTTGTTTCGAAATATTAGAAATTTGCCATAAATGACGTATGAATTTGCAATTAAGCTCTGCATTTTTGAAAGCTCGGGGTACAGAAAAGTTGATCAACCAAACGAGGTTCTATAAAAAGGAGCTAAATTATTATATATATAATATTCAAGAAATATAGATAAAATAAAATGTAGTAATAATAACTAAAGTTTTTTAATGGCTTCATTATCATCAATATTTTTCTCTTTCTTTATAGTAATTGACGATCAACATATGTATTAAATAATTAAATAATATTATACATACAATATACACATATATGAGGCCCCTCCCCTGTAAATTGGAGGTTCTGAGCTAGTGAGCTCTTGATCACCTCTCAAACCTTTAAAGACGACCCTACTTATAAGTCATAGTACGTTTAGACTTTTATTCAGAAATTAAATGCATTTATTTGGTTTTTTGAACAAGTTGCTTGAAAAACTACCGCAATATGTATCATTGCATATTGTTGAAAGTGTTAGAAAAAAGCCATATAATTCATTTGAAGTAGTAGTGAGATCAGTTTTGAAATTAGAAATAGTCTTGGTCAAATGATGATTTATACTTTGAAGTATATATTAACTCGAGTGAAGGTAAATACAACTGCTTCCCTTTGGTCATGAAAATGAAAATAGGTATTAAAAGAACCTGGTCAATACGGCATAGATAATATTGAAAATTAGTCCTACCATTTTTTATAGTTCATGTTTCATTTTTCGAACGTCCCAAAATCCGCTTCCAAAAGTGGAATGATATAATTAACTAAATTTTCTATAATACCCCTACTTTATATGTATGTCATAAAAAGGTAGGTAAAAAGTAAGATTATAACTTTCATTGTACATAAAAGTACAGTGTAATAATAATTATGTTTTTATTAAGTTGCGTGTTTCTTGTATGTGGACAATAATTCTGGGACGGAGAGAAGACTACATAAAAATAGTGATTTGATAAGCTAGTATCTGTTGGAAATGTAGAGTGCAAATTTGCATTTTTCATCAACTTTGTACGTAAATAAGTATGAGTATATTTCATATATATAGTTAACACTTTTTGGGTACGTGTTCTTCTTGAAGAGAGCTTCACAACGATATAAGATATATCCAAAACGAAGTTAAGGTAAATGAGATATCGAAACTTAAATTGTGGTACTTGAAACATAGTTGGAAGAGGGAATGGGACTGGATCCCACATCGCCCCAATGACCATTTATTGAGCAATTTTATGCTACTCTCGTTCGTGACTAAAACTGACTGAGTCACGTCAGCGTCACATCAGCTTCTTTGAAAACTAAACTGACGGACCCCTGACATCAGTGACATCGTCACATTAATTTTTGGGTACCACATGTATCAATTTACCCTTATTTATACACTCAAAAAATGAAAAAAAAAGAGAGACAACGTCGGTTTTTTGACGAGATTACCGATGGACCGAACCGACGACGCGGTACCATCGATGTCGGTTCTGACGGTTTTAACTGACCGAAGGCGATATAAACCAATGGGCGCAGTCTTATAAGGACTGTGGTTTAGATCATGGTGTGATCTTTTGTGGTGTGTTTTACTCCAACCCTTACGCGTAGGGGGAGGGAACTCAAAATTTTCCGAGCTAGTGTATGCTGTTTTTGCACTCACTTGCAATATTTTTAAGCTTCCAGAATTTTATTTATGGATCAGATTGGTATATTCATTTAATTCCAAGTTTTAAACGATTTCAAATCATTTTCGTTTTCACCCATATTTTTTTCTTGGTCAGCAAGTTGGGTTTCTAGCTTGACTTTGGTTAAAAAACAAACAATTACGCAAACCTTTCTCTCATTTTCTACTAGTTTATCATTCGCACACGTATAGGGTAAAGTTTCAAACACGTTGTCATCTTCGGTTGTACAACACAACTTCGACGGTTGTACCTTAGGAAACAAACTCGAATCTTTTTTAAGGGAACTACGTCCAACGCAGGCCTCCGTTAACGATTTCGTTATATACTTTCTGTTATTGTAATCGTTATATATTATCAATAATACTACAGTTTTTCTTACAGTATCAAGTGTTGCGGGTTCACTGCTACTCCAACCCAAAAACACTTTTAGATCCTTATGTGAAAATTAGAGGTAACAATTTTAGACCCATTTGTTAATTATGGGTCAATTTGGTTAATTTTTAAGAGGGGATGGGTTTGTTGGGTCTCCTCCCTATTTTTTGGATGGGTCTAAATGGGTTTTTCAATATAACCTATAATTGTGTAACGATTAACCAACGGGTTTGGATGGGTCTAGCGGGTAATTTTTTTTTTTTTCACCTCATTTCATTTTTCACTCAAACAAAAAAAAAAGTTTGGTGAACCCGATGACCCGACCCGAGACCCATTTGACCCGGACCCGTTTAGACCCATCCTTCCAAATGACCCATCTAGACCCGGACCCATTTAGACCCAAACCCATCTAGACCCAAGACCCGACCCGACTCATTTATTTTGCCACCTCTAGGGAAAATCCAAATAGAGAGTTTTGTGTGAAGCTTTAGTTTCGTTGCCGGCCAGAGCTCCTAGGCTCCTAGCTGACGATCAGCTACCCATTTAGAAAATGATTTGTGCACTTTATTCTACATATATCTTGCATGTATAAAAGGCAGTATACCTAATTGATCTTGTTAATAATAAAAGGGTGATGATATTTTCACCACTCTTTTTGATAAATCCTTCAAAAAATTTCATTGATCATGTGTACAATTCAAGTTGTTAATGCACAAATATGATGTATTTATCAAATACGGTGGTGGAAATATCACCGTCTATAATGAAAACCCGGAGCATTGACAATAATATTTTGTGTATGTTGTGAATTGGGTTAATAATGGTTTAATCATTAAAGTTTCACATTTTTCTCGTTTTAACCACTCAACTTTTTTTCTAAGGATTTAACCCTCGAAGGTTTAAAATTTTGGTGGTTTAAGTCTAAAGTTTGATTATATTTCAAAATTTTGATGATTAAATCCCTAAAATTTGATTATACTTCAAAATTTTGATGGTTAAATCACTAAAGTTTATCTTTTATAAAGATTTAAGCCTTTTAAGTTTTTCTAGTTTAATCATCAAACTTTCAAAAATTTAATGGTTTAACCCTTTGAAAGGTTAAACCATTAAGTCAATGCAAACTTTAAGGATTAAAACACGAGAAAACAACTTGAGTGGTTAAAATGGAAAAAAAAAAACTTTAAGGATTAAACTATTATCAACCCTTCTAAATAACACTCGATGACAGTCGTAAAATGTTGTCCCCTTATGCTAAACGTCCTTCGGTATATGTATACCCGGTCAGTCGGGTCACACTCGCCCATGATACAAATCTGTATAGGTTACATATATCATCCCTGGATATTTTTTTTAAATTAAATAATTGAAGTAAATAAGTAAAAGAGAAGGAAAGAAGTTCATATTGGAGTGCATTCTTACAATAAACAATATACAATTAAGAAAGTGTTAACCATATCTTGATGTTATGTTCAAAGTACTTGAACTATGTTTTGGCTTGCTAAATAAATTTGTCGGATTAATTAAGAAATTCAACGGTATATTAAGTAAGACACAATTGAGACCCCTAAGTGCATATATATGTACACATGCCTCAAACAATGTATTGACTTGCTTGACTACATCAACAATTCTATTAACTACATTAACAATTCTACTAAACTCCAAACCAAAGGATTTTTAATAAACTCCCAACCTACCTCTCCAATCACTTCATTCCAACACTTCATAATTCTCCTTTATCTCATGTATGAAATTTCATATCCTAATCATGGGTGAATATAGATAAACATATATCCAAACATCACCCAAATCATATATACATATTTTTTTTAAATTTGGGTTTGAGTTAAAAGGTCAAAGATCATACCATCATGGGATTGTCTTCTGTATTTGACATAACATCAACAAAAAACTTATTGGTAGCAGGAGGAATAATATTGGTCATCTTGCTCACCATCATCTTGAGAAAATGGGCAGTTTATGTAGACTCAAAAGCACAAGCAAGGTCTTTGGCTAAAGCACAAGGTGACCATGATCAGAAGAGCATAGGGTTATCTTCATTATCTACTACCAAGAGTATTAGGACTTATGCACTTGAAGAAATCAAGATGGCAACAAGGGATTTTCGAATACGAATAGGTGTTGGTGCCACGTCATATGTTTATCTCGCTGAGCTCGGTGATGGGCAGTTTGGTGCGGTAAAAAGAGTGATGGAGGAAAGGGGTGGTTACCAGAAAATGTTTCTTGATGAAGTTTCAATCTTGCTTAGGATTTCTCACCCTAACTTGGTTGCATTGTTGGGTTTTTGCTTAGATAAAGGTTAGTTTAATAATATTTTGGTTTATTAGTTATTTTAATTATTCATCTTTATCATATTTTCTAATTTATTAAACTTATATTACCTAACAATATTTAGGTTAATCAAGTACGTGTTTTGAACTTGAATAATACTATTCCTTAATTAGCATGTCAACATGCAATGATCAACTGTTGCAAGTTACAAATATTTTTTATTCTTAATGTTAAATCTATCTCAAGAATTTAGTTTTGTTGTAATTCTGGATTTTTGTATCTTTAGCTTCTTGCTAGGAATTATTCTATTTTTATATATATTCTGCTGTTCAGAAAAAAAAAAAAACTTACCTCAAGAATCGCGTTCAATAATAAAGCTCGCTAGAAGAAATCACTAGCCAAATAAAAGAGAGTCTGTTTTTCTGACTTAACGTACACATACCTATCACCTATAAAAAGTAACTAAAACAGAGGAATTTGATCAACATGTATAAAAACAGACGAATTGATCATTATCTATACATTGTGTTATTTGGTAGTGATATATATTTCCAAAATTATTGTCAGATTTTTTTTAAAAAAAATAAAAAAAATTGAACATTTGTTTTCGTTTGCTTCAATGAAAGAGATGCCTTTTAGAAACAATAATTAAAAAATATTATATTATATTTCAATTTTTTATTGTACGACTTATATAAAGTGATAGTTTGTCATATATATGTTCTTTTCATCTATTTGTCTTGTATCTTAAGTCGTATCCAACCAAACGGACGACATACAGAGAAACAATAAATAATCTAGACGTACAAGATTACAAGATATTTGAGAATGCATGCATATTCCTAGTTTTGTACTCCAAGTTGTCTTAGGATTATGTTACTCGTATATTAGGGGTTATATATTGTCAAAAACTAAGTATTCTCTCTTAGAGGAAACAAACATAAAAATGCCATTTTCAATATAACATATGTAAATTTAGTATGTCTGAATCTTGCATTAAAAAAAATTATAATCGGATTTTTTTTAAAAGAGTTTAGTTATGTATAAAAAGAAGGGTTTATGATTTGTGAGTGTATCAAATTTTACATAAATTTTACTATTTCATGCATGAAACTTTAAAACATTACATTGTATGTATTCTATTTATAAAGCCTCATGTTGTACATTTAACTTATCTATTGTATGCGTATAACTTAAAAAAAAAACGTCAATCTGTGTATCCCAAAACATACTACAAACAATTTAAGAACTTGAATATATATAATTGAAGATTTCAAAGTTAGGATTCATATAATAGTAAAAAGTGATAGTTGTATCTTAGGAGATGTGAGCTCGCAAGCTGCATATTTGTCATCCCTGTTTATATAGATAAATCTGTAACTTTTTTTTTTTGGTGTATGGATGGCGCAATAGGTGAGCAGCTTCTTCTACTAGAATATATACCAAACAAAAGCCTCTTCGATCGGCTACATACCAACAAAGGAAAACTTTCCGGAACTCTCTCATGGTCGAGTCGTTTAAGCATTGCCCTAGACATTGCATACGCCCTTGACTACCTCCACTCAGTCGCAGACCCTCCGGTCATCCATAGAGACGTGAAATCATCCAATATTCTACTAATTAACGACGATCATGCTAAACTTGCCGACTTTGGCCTATGCAAATTAGGTCATGATTCTTATAGTGCTCAGACGCCAACAATTATACGCGGTTCATTAGGCTATGTTGATATTAATTACCTCAACACAGGGCTAGTATCACCTAAGAGTGACGTTTATAGCTTTGGAGTTTTATTGCTCGAACTTATAACTGGAATGAAATCGTTACAAGGCTCAGTAACGCTAGCTGAGTGGACAAATGACTGTAGGAAAAATCAAGATGTGGATGTTATGATGGGAATGTTGGATCCAAAGTTAGATGGTCAAGTGAATGTGGAACAATTTAGAGTTCTAGTACATGTGGCCAACTTGGCATTGCTAGAGAACTCGATGGCTAGACCCAATATGGCGGAAATTGCGTATAGGTTATCAAGTTGTAAGGAGCATTCACCCGAAACCGATTTGCCCGTGTGATTAGGATTGTTGATACAAAATGAAAGTGTATACACTGTAAATCTTTATTAGGTATAATTATAGGTTCATCAGACCTATTCTGTACAGAACATTCTTTGTAAAACAGAGAAGTGATGCAAGAGATCACTGTTTTATTTTTGTGTAAACTCAAAATTGAATTTAAGTACAGGAAATTACCTTTTGGGCCTGAAAAATAAAAAGAAGGGTTAACTTTATGGCAAAAGAAAGATATATATTATTGGGCTCACAAGAAACTTCGTAACGACTTAGCCCTTCTATCTAGCCCATGTCAAGCACTAAACCCATAATTCCAATATCATATTTTGTTTTTTTGCAATGAGAAGTAGGCATGAACAAAACCGGGTATTCGCTCAACCCAACCCGACCCGAAACCCGAATCGGGTTTTGGTCAAACCCGGTCAAACCGGGTTTTGATCAACCCAAACCGGGTTTTAACCCGGGTTTTGACCGGGTTCAAATCGGTTTTTCGGGTTTTGATCGGGTTTTTGACCGGTTTTTAACCCGACCCTATTTCAACCCGGATTCAACCCGATTTCGAATTCAAAAAACCGTACGCGGGTTGGTACCCGTCGGTTACTAAGAAAACCCGAACCGGGTAGGGTAAAACCGGGTAGGATCGGGTCGGGTATTCGGGTTTAAAATCGGGTAGGGTATAGAACCCAGTTTTTTTGTTCAAGCCTGATGAGAAGTCTTCTCATTTACTACATCCGTCTCAGTGTACACTTTTAACTTTTTGAAGTCTTTCCCTTTCAACTTTGACCTTAAATAGTTTTATTTATATTATATAAAGTATATTTAAAACTCAATCTTTTCATATATTTTACATCAAGTATTATATAACACAAACAAAGAATTTAAGGTCAAATTTGTAAAAGAAATACTTTCAAAAGTTAAAACCGAACATATAATGAGATGGAGCGAGTAATATTTACTCACTAGTAACTTTTTTATATGGGAATCGGATATGATGCAAAAGACAATTTGGAGAGAAATATATGAATATAATGAAAGTAACTATGATACATCTAAATTAAAACTATGATGCATCTGACTTTAATTTTAACTACAAATGTTAGATGACTACCAACCACCGCCGGATTCCGGTGGCCGGAAAGTGTATTATAGTTATGCCCTTGATTTTTAACCATGATGCAATTTGACTTTTTACAATGATGCAACATTACTTTTAACTATGATGCACCTCGTTAATTTCCTATCTTCCTAACTAATTTCTTTTTTCTCTTATTATCACGTACACCTAATGTATTCGTTCAATTTTATATCGATGGACCTATATGAAGTGAAACGCTAAAACTGTTTTTATATAATATGTATAGTATTACATTCGTCTCAATATAAATGTTCACTTGTACACATTTTTTATTTTGGTCAACGTCCTAGTGCAACCAATATACCTTGGTGGATAAAGATAATATTTGATTGGTGAAAAATATAGTAAGTGAAAACTGTGCAAATTATCAAAATAGACACTTTGACGATATATAACTTTTGAGCTCTCTCAATCAAAACACCTTATCATTAGTACAATGTAATCATCATGTACACTGTACAATTAAATTCTTTGTAACACATTGAAAATGCAGCTTCAATGAACTCAAACAATCTAAATAAGAGATCAACCAATTCATGTCGAATATTGCGTAACACAATTAAAAGACAGAATTGATCGAGCGCTCAACTCTTATTAATCAATTAATTTGTTAATTAAAAAATGGATGTTTTGGACATATGTGGAAAGTAATGGTCACTAGAGTGATTGTAACTTTTACGGAATATTGCAAAGAAGACACGTAATTACACCTTTATGCTTCGTTTGTTTATCATTAACTTTTAGTGAATATATATATGACTAGAAAGTGAATGATCAGTCAATTTTAGCAAGTGAACTTTCAGTATAGTTGCCAACAGATTATATATTACTGTATGTATACTATTACGTATTGGGAAATTAATTAAAATGCCACATTTTTTTAGAGTTTATATCGTTTTGTCCTCGGAAAAAATAAATTGGCAATATACCCCTCGAAATCGCAAATCGCAAATTTGCGATTTGCGATCCCGGGTCTTGCTTTGCGATCCATGCACCGAGCAGGCCAACATCGTTTGCGATTTGCGATTTGCCAACGCCGGATAGAGCTACCGAGCCAAAGCCGTAGCCGAGTCGTGAACGAGAAGAGTGACCGAGTCGCAAATCGCAAACTTGCGATTTGCCAATGCCACCGATCATCCTAGCGTCGAGCCCGTGAACGAGAAACTGACCGAGTAGTCCTAGCGCAAATCGCAAATCGCAATCTTGCGATTTGCGATTTACCTCCGGCTACGTCTCGGAAAAAAAACCCTTTTTAAACCTACTCTTCCTCACATATCACAACCACCTCTCTCCTCTCCGGCCCTCCCCGACCACACCACCCCTACCCCGTACCACCGCAAATCGCAACATCCTTTGCGATCTACGAACCACCACCGTTCCACCCAACCTTTTGCGTCACCACTCGTGTACGGCGCACCCCACCCCGCCATCCTTTCCCCACCCTCCGCCACCACCACCCTCCACATAGCACCACCACCACCCGACGTCCGTCCTCAGCCACACCACCTCCACCGCCTTCGTCCGTAGTCTAACCACCACCTTACCATCGCAATTAAATTACCACATCCAAACAACCGGATTTGAAACCAAACCCGAAATCGCCACCACTCACCGCCACCACTCACCGCCTCCGTTTACTCCGTAAAGATGTCCGATTCTCAGGTATGGCGTTGTCTTGCTGTTTTGCTATTATAGTTGTTGTATCTACCGCGTTTGATTCGATTTTTATTCTATAAATGTGTGTGCACACCACGTGCTCGATGAAATGCCACAATGAAAAATAACATTAGTTTTTGTTGATTTGGCTCTCTAGGTTCTACCATGATAGGTCAATGTTATACGTGCACACCATATTGTAGGTATATGTATATGTGTATGTGTATGTATATGTGTATGTGTATGTGTATGTATATGTATATGTATATGTATATGTATATGTATATGTATATGTGTATGTATATGTATATGTATATGTATATGTATATGTATATGTAAGTATTATAAGTATATACGTATATGTAAAGTTCCCTATAAAGTTAAGTATATAAGTATATATATAAGTATTATAAGTATATATTATAAGTATATATTATAAGTATATATATTAAAAGTATATACGTATAAGTAAATATATAAGTATTATAAGTATATATAAAGTATATATATGTATAAGTAAATATACGGTATACATAAAGTTATAAGTATATATATAAGTAAATATATAACTATATATAAAGTTATAAGTATATATATAAGTATTATAATTATATAAGTATATATATATAAGTATTGTAATCATTGTTGTTATAGGTAAATATATAAGTATATACGTATATATAAAGTTATAAGTATGTATAAGTATTATAAATATATATATATACGTAAGTATTATAAGTATATACGTATATGTAAAGTTCCCTATAAGTTAAGTATATAAGTATATATATATAAGTATATATTATAAGTATATATATTAAAAGTATATACGTATAAGTAAATATATAAGTATTATAAGTATATATATTATAAGTATATATAAAGTATATATGTATAAGTAAATATACGGTATACATAAAGTTATAAGTATATATATAAGTATTATAATTATATAAGTATTGTAATCATTATTGTTATAGGTAAATATATAAGTATATACGTATATATAAAGTTATAAGTATATATATAAGTAAATATATAACTATATATAAAGTTGAATAATATATATAAGTATTATAATATATATAAGTAAATATATAACTATATATAAAGTTATAATTATATAGGGTATAAGTATTATAATTGCGTGTTATTAATTGCGTTGTTGTTATAGTTATCCCTGTTATTAATAATGAAACTTATTTGCTTGATTGATCAATTTTCAGGACATTTTTAGCGGAAGATTGACTTTGAAAAGCCATTTGACTGTTGTTACCCATATCAACTCGGCGTTGACAGAAGATCAAAAAAAGATATTTAGAGATCATTGTTTTCGGCATTGGTTGGATGTGAAGGCTCAGGGAAATGACCCTGGTTTTGTACATCATATACTACAGTTTCAACGAAAGGAGCGGCCAAATCTAAAGCACCCTCGGGAGGAGGCGGATGAGTTGTGGTTTAGGGTGACCGATGATCATTTTATACGATTCGGTCGGCGGGAGTTTTGTTTGGTGACGGATTTTCGGTTCGGTCCCAATGAAAGGATGGCGGATCACATTCCAAAAACCGTTCGATAGAATACCCCGGCATTTAAGGAGCGTGTATTCCCGGATATATGCAATCGCAACATATATGTTTCAGACATTGAGAAGAAGTTTAAAGATAGAGGTTTGTTTAGTGAGCGCAGAAAATTGAGCGATGAGGATTGTGTGCGCGTATGTATGCTCATGTTGATATATAAAGGCTTTTTTGGAAAACAGGGTTCGCATGTTGTCGAGGATGACTATATGCGTATAGTTGAGGATCTTGGTGTTTGTGACGGGTACCTGATGTCGTGTGATTAGAGTTTAAAATAACAAGTTTTAATAAATGGAAATACTTAAATAATAATATCACACAAGCCAGACAAGAATAACCCGTTCGTATAATATAGCTTTTAAAGTAAGTCCGAGTCGAACACTGGGAATGGTGGTTATAAATAAAATAGAATTTATAATTCAATTAAAATATAATATACAGATAAGGGGGATACGTTTTAGTTCCGTATGAACGTATTTAAGAATACTAAATTATAACCAATTCAATAGAAAACAATTAACTAAGGATAGTAAACAATTAGAGATAAATATGTATTCACTTAGATTATTTATTGTTGGTTATTATTATTGTGATTTACTAATGTAGAAAACCTCAAAGGTTATGACAATTCTCCTATAGCAATACAGTCAAAGGTTATGTAAAGTATCACTATTTATTAAGATCTATCAACATATTATTGATGCAATTCCAGGGTCGGTTGAATTATAATGCTACTTAACATCTAATGAAACATAATCACTTAATTTAAAAATCCAAAAGATTAGTGAAGCTTATCTATAAATCAGTTAATTATGACCATTAACATAATATAACACATAACTCTTGCATAATAATATTCAATAATATAGTTCCAACAATAATATAAATCTAAGCAAATACAATAAATATTAGTTCATAATTAAGTTAAACATAATCATAATCAATATTCAATAATAAAACACATTCAAAATTAAATAAAGAATAAAATACGCAAACCAAAACCGTGAATCACGCTCCGTACGCTTGATCGTAGACAAACCCTTGCGAACCCGCGACTCTAAATTGCTCCTAAAACCCCTAGAAAGTGTTTCTAGTCGAATTTGGGGTTAATAATTCGTAATATACGAATTATTAAGGTTATTGGGATATATTTCGAAGCTGGAAGGTGTTTTCTATTTATAATAGCTGAAAGTCAGTTCCAACCGGCGGTTGGAAGGTCCAACCGGCGGTTGGTTACTTTGTCTCCAAGTCAAACTCTTCGTTTCCGGAATATTCCAGATTTTCAGTTCCAACCGCCGGTTGAAAGGCTCAAACGGCAGTTTAGTTTTTATCCAAATAATCTGAATTTTTGATATGTTGTAGCCCTATGTGTTAGCTAAATTTGGCCACTTGAATCAACTCATTTGGACTCCGTATGAGGAAGTTATGGTCAAAATACTAAGAGCGCGCATAAAATTCAGCATTTACACTTTTCTTCAGCTTTTGATCGAATTTCCGCTTCTTTCATCCAAACTTCATTTAAAACACTTAATTGATGTTATCACTCCACTTTTGAGCCATCTTCTTCATTTCTTCAAGGTTTAAACTACATTTTCTTCGAGTCTTCATTTAATCTTCTTTTTCTTCAATCTTTGTCTTGTTTTCGTTCCTTTTATTCAATCTCCACTTTAAAATACATCTATGCAAATATTAACAAAATAAGTATCTAAAATCATATAAATGCACTAAAATGTATAGAAATATAGGGATAAATTACTATAAAATATACTATCTATTTGATGCTTATCAAATATCCCCACACTTAAGTTCTGCTTGTCCTCAAGTAGAATACTGAATAAAATTTAAAATAAGCATCAAACTAATATTTAATAATCAAAATACTTAACTTAAAAATCTGTTTCATACTTTAAAACTTTAAATAATTTAATTAACATGGATAACTATAATGTATAAATAAAAATTATTATTATTATTCGTGCAATATATAGCTCATGAATGATTACTAATATATTTGTCCACTTTAAACAATCTATATTTATACTTCTGAATACACCTTTATTGTTAGTATGTATTTTACTTATGATTTCCATATATGATATACTCATAAACTTAATCATGCAATTTTCTTTTATATTCCTCATAAATATATGAAATCCATTTATAAGAATCAAGACATTGGTGACAGGTCTGCATTTTCATGCAACAAAGCGACATAACTTGATTCAGGTAAAGCAATTTTTAAATCAAACCAGCGGTGACAGGTCTGTACAGCCGTACAAGAAAGCGACTTAGTTTTATTTTTATTTTTATATTTTGAAAGAATTTGTTCTTCCTTTTGCTTTATTTTAAGAATACTAATTAGAGACTAGGTATGTACTTACGTACAATAGAGGAAACAATTAGTAGACCCCCAAATGTTTTCATATAAGTATAAAGATATATAAAATTATCGCATGATAAATCTAAGAATTAAGACTTTTATGTCATACATAATATTATGTATCATAAAATAATATACAATTATTTTTATTAATTTCTTAAAATTCAGAAATCCTCATATAGATTGCCTATTAGTACATCATATCATGTAATTATATATCATTCCTTATTAAGTTGCTTACATTATATATACAAAACAGTTAATCCACATTAAAGTCTAAACTTCTAAATACAAAACAAAACTTTTAATAAAAGTATTCTAACTAATAAATACTCAGTTATAAACTTAAATTTTTAAATTTTAATAAAATTTAAGAACAATAGAAACTTAACTGATTAAAGAAATTCTTTTTCTTACGAACCCTATCCCCACACTTAAATTATACAATGCCCTCATTGTATAAAAATTGATAAACAAAAGTGAGTAAGGAAAAGAAAAAGTAGAACAGAAAAACTCTCCTGACTTAGAAGCGATTATCGTTATCTGAATCGGCTTAATGGTTTATCTTTTCTATTTGTAGTTCAACGTATTAGTTTCTGCGATCTTTATTCAAAAATATACAACATCCATACTTTCGTAGTTAATCACGATTGCATTTAGCGTATGCAATAAGCCTTTAAACCCCTCGGTATCCCAAGTGGACGAGTTATAGTCTCGTTAGGGTTTCCAGGGAACACACCCACAAAGTTCATAATAAGATAAACTTATTAAATTTCCAAAAATTTCAATTTCAATGCATTATTTAGCTGTACTATATCATACGCCAACTTCGAAAAGTGGCAAAAATATTCTAAAAATAAACAGGCAAACAAATTAAACGTACCAAATATAAAAATAAAAACTAAAATTAAAATGAAAAATACAAATTAAAGATAGTCCAGAAACATATAAACACATGCTACAATTTTTTTTTTTTATTTAATTTCTATGGGCTTATTGTGTGATAAAAACTTATGAAATTACTGCTATTCAGATTTCTTCCAAATAAAGTCAAAAAGTATTCAACCTCTAGTTGGGTACCTACAACCATCGATTTCCTAATTCAATTACTGGCAGGAGTCTTAGATAAAAGTACATGCAATGTAGCTCTAATTTCTCAATTAAAAATCTTAACTTAAACTTACTAAATCATTACACTCATAGCAACTTTCTACTGGAGTTCATTAAATTGAAGATCTTAACTTATTATGAAAACTAAAATATATTATAAACCATTCATATTAACATTAATAAGTTTTAAGTTAAACCCCTAGTTTTACACTTATCACCTAATCTGAATCTCTAAACAAGAATTGAAAATATTAGAATCAATTTTAAAAGAAATTATTTTACTAGAGTGAACCCTAAATAACAAATTTATCAGAAACTAAATATGACAATTTCGTAATTAGATATTCCCAAAATATAGAACCTTAACAAATATTACAACAATTTACTTTAAGAATAATTGAATAGTGTTCTTTGGTTTTTGTGAAAAAGTGTGGTAATTATAACTGCTGCTGGGTGTTTAATCGAAAAAGTGTCCAACCGCCGGTTAAATATTTCAGCCGCCGGTTGGTTGCTAGCAACAATTTTTTTGAATATAACGACCTTTATCATAATTTATTTAAGTAACCCTATTTAATTTAATTTCCGTAGCAACGTTTTCTAATGATTATGGTTCCTTCAACCTATCGTTAATAACAAACTAAAAGTAAAAACGAAAGATAAAGTAAAATCTACTAATACTAAAACTAAATCTAAATCTACCTATTAACTATACAACATAATATACAAGCACGGGTTGCCTCCCGAGAAGCGCTTGTTTTTGTTCGAGTCACTAGCTTGACTCCAACCTTACTTACCTAAGAATCTAGTGACTTTATCCATACTTAAAAGTAAACATGGATGGTAATATCTATAAATATTTAATAAATGTAAGTTTAATAAAAGTAAAGTACTGAGATACTAATCATTTATGGCAGGTAAATATCCTTTCAGAGATGCTCCATGATTTTCCAAAAATTGTGAGAAACTTGCTTTCCGATCGAATTGCCAAAAAGGATCTTCATATTGGTAAAACAATGTACTTGTGCTTATAGATACTTCAACCGTTGGTCGCATCAACTCAACCACCATTTGAGTTTCAACTGGTTCGGATGCTATCTGATTACCGCAAGTTTTGTTTTCTGTTTCTTCTCCAGTCCTTACCATTGCTTGATCATTTTCCTCTAATTGTTCAACCTCTGGATGTAATGATGAAGTTTCATCAATAGCTGGATCCATAGCGACTATTAATTCTTCTTCTGTCATAACCCCATCTTGGTTTTCTAAATCAAGGTTATCCTCTTCATTACAATTAAGTAATGAAAATGATTCCTCATCAGAATCATAATGGTCAAATTTTGAAAAAGGCAACCAATCTACCTCCATATCTTCTTCCTGTTTAATTTCACTAAAAATTTCATTAGAAAATAAGGATTCAGAGGATTGAGAGTACTTATCGATTTGATTGTCCATCCCCTCAAGTTGTTGAATGAAATCTCCTTGACTGTGGCCAATAGTTTCGGTATCTTCCACTTTTTCACTTGAGGTCTCCATAGATTGCGTAGCGTTCACAATCACTGGTCGAGATAAACTTTTAGCTTTACCTTTCTTAAGCTTTGGAAAAATTGATCCTTGTACTTCATTATAATCTCTATTCAAAGCAGCTGGATAAGGAGACGGAGGTGTGTATTTTTTAATAATTTCTTCCGTTAAGGCTTGTGGGTAAGAAGGTGAAGACGTATAATTGTTGAAATTTGGTTTTTCATTTGTCTCGTGTCCTTCAATCTCGATTTTGCTAAGATTCTCTTCAAGTGTGCTTTCTATTTCTTTTAACAATTTCGCAATTCGTTGAATGGAATCACTTTGACTTTCTAGAATTGCTTCGTTTTTTTCCATTCGCATATTTGTAGTCGACATCCGACTCATTATCTCTTATTTACATTAGGTTTACATCCTTCATCTCCGGATTTGTCAAAATTTTCCACCTTATCGCTTTCCATATCCTTCACAATTGGATCTTTATTCCAAAATTCTTCCTTACGCTTCATTGAAATTTCAATATCTTGAATAGCTTTCGAAATTAATGCCTCTATCCTATCAAAAGCTCGATGCATATCCTCCTCTTCATCAATAGTCATCATATCTTCATTCATATGATAGTTTCTCGCATTTTGATAAATCACAGGAATATTATTCCTACGGTGGTACATACCTGTCAAAATAAAAGAAAAAGAAAAAGAGTAGAAAATAAAATAAAATCTAACTAAAAAAAAATTCCAATAAAAATTCTTTTACAAAGCTAGTCAACAGATCTCGGTAGCTCCAATGATTGTACACAAAAGCGGAGAAATAGGTCAGCGCGAAGCGTATTAATAACTTATCTCTTTCGAGAAGCACCTTACTTCTTATATGATAAATCAATGAGGTAGGGCTTTACTCTTCTTATACCTTTGTTTTTGTCAGTATTCTCAATGGGTGAGCCGATATTTCTCTTGATTTTGCAATGTACAAAAAAATTTTCAGGATAAAAATAAAAGAAAAAACTATAAATTTCAATTTAAATAATAAACACAACCATTCACCGGCAGCGGCGCCAAAAACTTGATGTCGTGTGATTAGAATTTAAAATAACAAGTTTGAATAAATGGAAATTCTTAAATAATAATATCACACAAGCCAGACAAGAATAACCCGTTCGTATAATATAGCTTTTAAAGTAAGTCCGAATCGAACACTGGGAATGGTGGTTATAAATAAAATAGAATTTATAATTCAATTAAAATATACAATATACAGATAAGGGGGATATGTTTTAGTTCCGTATGAACGTATTTAAGAATACTAAATTATAACCAATTCAATAGAAAATAATTAACTAAGGATAGTAAACAATTAGAGATAAATATGTATTTACTTAGATTATTTATTGTTGGTTATTATTATTGTGATTTACTAATGTAGAAAACCTCAAAGGTTATGACAATTCTCATATAGCAATACAGTCAAAGGTTATGTAAAGTATCACTAATTATTAAGATCTATCAACATATTATTGATGCAATTCAATAAAAAATACACATGTCTACTTACCTAGCACTCATTTCACGTTCTTAAGAGCCTCACCTTCATTATCAATCAATTATCATAAATTATAATGCTACTTAATATCTAATGAAACATAATCACTTAATTTAAAAACCCAAAAGATTAGTGAAGTTTATCTATAAATTAGTTAATTATGATCATTAACATAATATAACACATAATTCTTGCATAATAATATTCAATAATATAGTTCCAACAAAAATATAAATCTAAGCAAATACAATAAATATTAGTTCATAATTAAGTTAAACATAATCATAATCAATATTCAATAATAAAACACATTCAAAATTAAATAAAGAATAAGATACGCAAACCAAAACCGTGAACCACGCTCCGTACGCTTGATCGTAGACAAACCCTTGCGAACCCGCGACTCTAAATTGCTCCTAAAACCCCTAGAAAGTGTTTCTAGTTGAATTTGGGGTTAATAATTTGTAATATACGAATTATTTAGGTTATTGGGATATATTTCCAAGCTGGAAGGTGTTTTCTATTTATAATAGCTGAAAGTCGGTCCCAACCGGTGGTTGGAAGGTCCAACCGGCGGTTGGTTACTTTGTCTCCAAGTCAAACTCTTCGTTTCCCGAATATTCCAGATTTTCAGTTCCAACCGCCGGTTGAAAGGCTCAACCGTCGGTTGAGTTTTTATCCAAATAATCTGAATTTTTGATATATTGTAGCCCTATGTGTTAGCTAAATTTGGCCGCTTGAATCAACTCATTTGGACTTCGTATGAGGAAGTTATGGTCAAAATACTAATAGCACGCAGAAAATTCAGCATTTACACTTTTCTTCAGCTTTTGATCGAATTTCCGCTTCTTTCATCCAAGCTTCATTTAAAACACTTAATTGATGTTATCACTCCACTTTTGAGCCATCTTCTTCATTTCTTCAAGGTTTAAGCTACATTTTCTTCGAGTCTTCATTTAATCTTCTTTTTCTTCAATCTTTGCCTTGTTTTCGTTCCTTTTCTTCAATCTCCACTTTAAAATACATCTATGCAAGTATTAACAAAATAAGTATCTAAAATCATATAAATGCACTAAAATGTATATAAATATAGGGATAAATTACTATAAAATATACTATCTATTTGATGCTTATCAGTACCCTTGGGTTAATATCATTTGGGCCAGAACTTATGAGCAGCTGGATAAGGGTTTGGAGACTCGGTTGACTCAAAGTGGGATGCAGTACACGTAGAGTGGTTTTGGCTGGGCGTGTAAGGTAGCATCGTGTTATTTATTATTGTTCGAATTGTTATATATGTATATGTATATGTATATGTATATGTATATGTATATAGGTATATATGTATATGTGTATGTATATGTATATAGGTATATATGTATATGTATATGTATATGTATATGTATATGTATATGTATATGTATATGTATATGTATATGTATATGTATATGTATATAGGTATATGTGTATGTATATGTATATGTATATGTATATAGGTATATATGTATATATGTATATGTGTATGTATATGTATATGTGTATGTATATGTATATGTATATGTATATGTATATGTATATGTATATGTATATGTATATGTATATGTATATGTATATGTATATATGTATATATGTATATGTATATGTATATGTATATAGGTATATATGTATATGTATATGTGTATGTATATGTATATATGTATATATATATATACATCAATTAATAAATATTTATAACATGTTAATATATTAATATGCACATTTCTTGTTTGGCTATTGTTTACAAGGCATGGATTTGGGAGGATTTTTACCGTCAGATAGAGGCAGTTGCTACAAGGCCAAAACGAGATGAAATACCACGTGGGATCTACTGGGTGCCCAAAGGAAGGTTACTGAATTTAAAGAATTCGCGCAATGGTTGAAGATTACAGTAAGTGAAATAATTGATTTAGTCACTTATTAGACTTGTTGGTAGTTTCCAATTATATTATAGAGTTAATTATTTAAGGGTTGTTAATAACTGGGGAATATTGATGAGATTTTGCTGATTGGATAAGGTGAAATATTACCTGGTTTTCCCGTTTTACTAGAAGGACATTTCTAATTTTTTATAAAAATATATGTATATGTGTATGTGTATGTGTACGTGTACGTGTATGTGTATGTGTATGTGTATGTATATGTATATGATGACTCGTTTTATGCAGAAGGATACTATACCAGAGCATCTTTCGAAGATAACTTTGAAGCCGAATAAGCATGAGAAGAAGTGTCAATGGTGGATTGATAGCTGCAAATATTTTGACGACCAGCTAGTTGCCGAGAGGCCAATGAAGAAGGCACGGATCGGTCAAACGGTGGATGCCGAGCCATTTGATCCCACCCCATCTCATGACGATCAGGCGACTTATGATTCCCTGGGTACAGGTCGTCGTGAGGCCTCTCAGCCGGCATCTCAGCCAGGGACTTATAATTCCTTACGAGACGAAGTGGAGACGATGAAAGAGACCATTTCTACCTTAGAAAAGCGAGTAGACGATCAACAAAATACTATAAACGGGTTATTGAAGATTGTTGAGACGCATCAGGTATAAGGTTGATTAATTCTAGCCCTTTGTATATTAAGGTGTTTTTCTTTTAACATGTACCACTTTATTTTTTCAGGATGCTGGTGATGAGGGTGATGTTGATAAGGGTTATTTTCTGACACCCCTCTTTTTTCTGCGGGAAAGTTCTCGGTTGTACATGGGTTGCGCCGAAGCATGCGAGATCGGCGACGTGCTCCGTCTCGACGATCGCCGTATCTTACACCGTCACATTTGAAACGACTTTTGAAGAAACCTTTGAAGGTGCAGGAGGAGTATGAGGAACCACGACCAGTTAATTTGGGAGTCGATGATGAGAATGTTGATTTGGTTGCGCCACCGGTTGGAGTTGCTGAGACAGTGCTTACCGAGCCGGTTGAGACAGAATCTGTTGAGCGGGAATCGTTGGCAACACGGGGTGGGGTTGCTGAGACAGTGCATGAGGAGGTTCTTGAGAAAGTGGTCACCGAGCCGGTTGAGCGAGTGGTTACAGAGGGTGTTGAGCGGGTAAAGAAGTTCAAGCGCCCAGCAAGGAAGAGGTTAGACAATAAGGAGTTACCCGAGGCAACGCTGGTGGCCATGGTTGACAGTTTGGTGAACGAGAATGGTTTTCTCACTCCTCCGCCCCCTGTGATACGTCAGGATAGAGAGATCGACGGACCATCCACAGTTGAGGAGTTATATACGAGTGGAGGCTTGGTGCGTTGCATGTTTCTTCGACCGGGCACGACTTATGTTTTTCTCACAAATGATTTTTGGGGGCGGTTGTATGGAAATGTCGAGAGTGGTTACTTAGAAAACTTTCTAAGTTTACGAATTCATGTTTTTTAACAAACTATGGCATATTACAAATGTGATACTAATATTGTTTTTTCATCTTTTAGCATATTGACGGCTGGAGCTATCTACTGATGTGGTGGAGGTTTCGAAGTTGGCCTCGACCAACTCAGCTGGAAAAGAGATTGAGTTGGACTATTATGCCGGTAGGTTTTATTGGTATGATAGAAGTTTTCAAGAACTTCAAGGAAGACAACAAGAAAAAGAAGCCGAAGAAGAAGGGAGATCATGTAGTTGCTGAGCCGGGTAAGTATATATGTATTCTTTTATGTATGTATATATATATATATGTATGTATGTGTGTATATATATATGTATGCTAACATGTATACATGTATGTATGTATGCATCTATATATATACATATAAATATATGTATGTATGTATGTATGTATGTGTGTATGTATATGTATACTGAATTATAGTGTTGATGAAACTGAATTATTAGTGTTGATGAAACTGTATTATTAGTTGTGTTTATCAATGCAGGTGACAAAAATGAGCTGGAGAAGAAGGGGGATAATGTTTTTGCCGAGCCGGGGAAGAAGGGGGATAATGCAGGTGACAAAACTGAATTATTAGTTGTGTTTATCAATTTTTTGGATTTGTGCAACTAGCATTTAATGTGGTAGTGGCTATTAATGCAGGTGACAAAATCGAGACATCATCCGGACCGGACTACAAGTTCTTGATGGGATATGCTAATGGCAAACGTACCCCATACCCGCCATGGTGGACCTGTGACAAAGTAAGTAAGCGACGGACCAGTAAACAATATAATTTGTCATGGAGTTCTTGATACATTTTCACATTTCCCTAATAAAATCCTAATACGTAGGTACTGATGTCGGTCAACATCGAGAGTAGGGATCATTGGGTTCTAATTGTATTGGATCTCCGAACTTGGGATGTCACGGCATATGATAGCTATAAAAAACTGAAAAGCCACAAGGAACTAATACTAATTGTTGAGGAGTTAGGTCAAAATGTGGTTAGATTTTTAGACGTCGTTGGCTTTTGGAGGCATTTTGATGGAGGAAGGTTTTTAAAGAGTGACACCACTGAGTTTTTAACTCACATGATGGAGGATGTGCCTCAACAAGATGGGTATCTAGGGGATTGTGGGGTATGGGTGTGCAGAAACATGGAGAATCTTGCATATCAGGAAGACTACAGGGTGAGTGGAGAGACTGATTTGATTGCTGCGGACTATAGGCGGCGGATGATTGATACTTTCTTTAGTGCGCGTTTTGATTGGGAGCCGGCGTAACCACCATTGCCACCGCCACCGCTGGTGGATGTTTGATACTCATGTAGTGATAGACTTAGTTGTAATGTAAAACACTTGATGGATCTATTTTAACAATTATGTAGTAGTTAATAATTATGTAATAGTTCTTTTAGAATTGTGTAGTACCCAGAATTTTTTGTCAAGCAATAAAAAATCATGTGGTAGTACAAAATTTTGATATGTGAAAAATAATGATGATGATGTACAAAATTTGGATATATAAAAAATAATGTGGATAAGATTTGTGACTTGCGATTTGCGACCTAACTTATCCAGTGTGGATAAGATTTTGGATTAGATTTTCTGACACTTGATGGATTTCTATCATTGATTTTCCAGATTTTTCTGGATAACTTTATCTTAAATCAAATTTATCTTAAATATACCTCATAACATCAGTATACATTCACCTCACATCAAATATCTGAAAATATTTTCCCTTCGTATTATCCATTCACGTTTAAAAGGATTCGGGCATACGTTTCATATAATTTTAAGGTACAACTTTTGATCTTTCGTAGTTATATTTACCTTGATTATGGAGAAGTTCAAATTTTATATTTGTTATGGAGGTCGTTTTGAATATATTAACAACATGCCGGTGTATATGCCAATAGAGTGTAGTCGAGTGCCATTAAAACTTCCCGTGGCACCGGAAAAGCCCATGACATGCAAAGTTTTGTTGAAAAACGTTTTAAAGAAAATTAGTCTACCACTTGATGCTTACGTTTGTCTTAAATATAAGGTAGATCAATATGTGGTTGATATAAATGATGATGATGATGATTTTGGAGATTTTTTGTGTCATGCAATAAATAATGCTCCGATAGAAATTTACATTGTCGATATTGTCAGAAATATTTCGGGTATGGGTAGCAATCAACATAGCAGTAGTAGTTCAGGTTTTCAACAACAATTTCAACAACTACAAACTAATGAATACAACCAACAACATCAATATCAGTCATTTCAACAACCATTTCAACAATTACCATTCCAACAATTTCCATTTCCTTTTCAACCACAATATGAATTTCATTATCATGCTGGTCCACAAAACATGCCGATGCATAACTATCCTACACAACACACCAGAGACACATCTTTTAAGGTAGAAGAAGAAACCCAAGATCATTCTAAATATCATGAGGATGTTCAATATGATCACACTAACTCATAATACTATGTGGAGGAGCCGGATCCACATCCTCATGATTTTGATCATTATGATGAAGAAAATGTCAATCCCCCTAAGGATCATGACCATCCATTTTGTAATCACATTGTTACTGATGATGAGGGTGATGAGGAGGATGATCCTGATCCAAGAGATACATACGATCAACCAATACCTCAAAGAGCAGCAGAAAAAGACATATTCTGGAATATGCCATCGCCTTTAGGAAACGAGGAACAAGAAGTTCAACAACGACCAGTGACAATGTACAAGGCATCTTCTCGTGTTCGAGAGGGTCAAACATTCGAAAGTAAAGAGGAATTTCTTCTTCAGTTGCATACAAAGTGTTTGGAGGAAGGTTTTCAAATTAAGCTGAAGAAGTCAGACAAGAAAAGGTACACAGCAAAATGTATATTGCCTAATTGTGATTGGAAGATAAGTGCAGCGTGTATCAGAGATTGTAACAACTTCCAAGTTAGGAAGTTACGTGATACTCACACTTGTTCTCGTACTCAAATCTTGTCAAATAGCCGTTCTGCGAGCATGAAAGTGCTTGGTCACATCTTAAAAGAGTCATTGAGTTTGGAAGGACGTGTATACAAAGGCAAAGAGATCAAACTTGATATGACTGAACACTTTAAAATAAGCCTTACATACAACCAAGCATGGAGAGCAAAATGTTACGCTATAGAGCTGTTGCGAGGTACTCCAGCTGACTCGTTTACGAAACTTCCAATTTACCTCCACAACCTAAGGCTACATAACCCGGGGAGCATTACGAATCTCTGTACAGACAAAGAGAATAAATTTGTAATGTGTTACATGTCCATAGGTGCAGCTGTAAGTAATGATTGTTGGTTTACATCTTATGTTCGCATACCTACATTCATATAAAATTTCTATATTTTTTAATCTGAACTTGCAGGTACGTTCTTTTGTCAACCATACACGCCTAATTATCATCGTTGATGGTGCCCATTTGAAGGGGGGTTACTTGGGTACTAACTTGATTGTCGTGGCGATGGACGGTAATAATGGCATTTTGCCACTAGCCTACGGAATTGGGGCGGGATAGACGTCTGACGTTTGGACATGGTTCTTAGGAAACTTACGTGACGCCATTGAATCTGCTGGTGGGATTAGCAACCTGACTTTCATATCTGACAGGGCTCCAGCAATTGCATCTGGCATCTCTGATGTGATTCCAGAGGCATTTCATGCCTTGTGTTGTCGTCATCTATTGATGAACTTGAAAAGAAAATCTTCAAAAGTCAAGCACTTCGAATGGCATTATTGGCGAATGTGTAAGGCGTACCGTAAGTCAGATTTCGATCACCATTATGATGCCATTTCTAGACATTTACCGGCTTCAGCTAAGGTGCTTATGGACGTGGGGAAAGAAAGATGGTCAAGGCATCACTCAACAAAGACACGATATGCTTACCTCACAGCTAACAGTGCGGAGTCCATTAATGCAATGAGCAAGCATGCAAGAAAACTGCCGGTCACAATGCTATTGGAGTTTTTTCGATCTTCAGTACAATAATGGTATTTCAAACATCGGAATACTGCCGCAGCTGTTGCAACACCTGTTACACCATATGCAGAGCACAAAATCGGTAAGAGGGTTGACAAATCGCTGCGCTGGAAGGTCAAGCCATCGACAAATATGATATGTGAGTTGGTGGATGGGGAGAAGAATGGGATCATCAACTTGGAAGCGAGAACATGCACTTGCATGCAATGGCAATTGTCAGGTTTACCTTGCGGACACGTATCGGCAGTGACCCGTTACTTTAAGATTGACAGCATGACCGGCTTTGCAGAGAGGTATTTTACCACGGAAACATATCGAGCGGCCTACAGTGAGACTATATATCCACTGCCTCATCCTTCAGAGTGGGCCGATCCCGGTAATCTGCAGATTTGCTTACCGCCAATACTTGTGAAAAGGCAATCTGGTCGCCCACCTAGGCGTGCACATATTCCTTCTAAAGGAGAGGAGAAAGAAAAATACACAAAGCAATGTAGCCGTTGCAAAGAAGTGGGTCATAGTCGAGTTAATTGTATGGCTCCATACGATAGAACAGATGAGCCAAGCCGATCAAGAACCACAACAAGATCCAAGAAAAGGTCAAAATCAAGATCCAAATCAAGATCGAAGAAGGTAAGTTCTCAAAAATATTATGAGATGAAAACTAACATATTAAGTTGTATTATTAATAAAATCGTGAAATAATTACTTGCAGAAAACATCCACAAAATCAACGAAAAGCCATATGGAGGACGAAGGAGCAACGCCGTCTCAGCCGACTCACAGTTATCCAAGTGTTCATTTGAGTGACCCTTAAATTATTTATAATAGAAAACCTATGTTATGTACTAGTTAACAATGTTATTTATGTTTTTATTATCGTGGTTAATTTGAGTGAATGAAATTGCTTGTTCATTGTTGCATGTTTGAACAATACTAATACATCCTCATTATATAATGATTAACGTTACATAACAATTAAATGGACACTAAATAAACAGATTATATAAGGATTAACATAATTTGACAAATATCCAATTGATTGAAACATAAATACGAATTGCAAGATTTGACTAATCACTAAACGAATAACCGTCTTGCACTTGAAGAACCAGTCATAATCTTAGAAATTGCTACTGGCATCATTGTCTCAGAATTCGAGGGATGTGACAGATCGTTACGTGTAACATACATCTCAATTTCTCTATGTATTTTTGCGTAGTCAGTAATCTGCTTTAGTTGGTTGACATCATCAGTTATCAATTGTAAACCATCATCTAGGTCTTTATCATGCTCTTTAAAGTAACAAAATCACCTCTCTGGAGGCCAATAACCTAGCTCTGACAAAGCGTAATCCAGAAATTTGGTGTCAAATTCATCAACATCTACGTAATCAATAAACGTCAACAAACCTTGCGTGTACATTCTTTGTGCGCCCTGAAAATGTCCACCGTGACGAAAAGCAAATGAAAACAACTTAGGAACTTCAGCGTATAGTTCTTCAATAATGGTTCTTCATTTGGAGATTGAAATTGTCAAAAGTGACCAGATTGAACCATTTTAAAAATTTTATTTTGTATTTTTTGAAAATTGGTGAAAAACTTGACAATGTGTTCCTGCTTACAGTTATAGTATTTATAAACGGCAAAAGATCACGGGAATCACATAAAATCTTATCCAAAAATCTTAAATCCCGCAAATCACGAAAATCTTACCAAAAATTTTATTTTCCAAAAATCACGGAAATCTTAACCAAAAATCTTATATCCCGAAAATCAATGAAAATCTTATCCAAAATTTTTATCCAAAAGGCGAGTTATCCGGAATAAGATATGTATATAATGTGTGTATATATATCTATATATAAGATATATATATATATATAATGTATGTATATATATATATATATGTATATATCCAAAAGACGAGTTATCTCTGAAAATGATATATACAAAATAATGTACATATATTAAAAAAAGTTGTGTATATATATAAAAATTAATGCAAAAAAAAGCATTGGCAAATCGCAAATCGCAAGCTTGCAATTTGCGACTCGTTCACATACACATGCACATCTCGTTCACGACTCGCCCAAATATCAGGCATTGGCAAATCGCAAATCGCAAGTTTGCGATTTGCGAACTATGTTGGCACTCTTCTCGTTCACGACTTGACTCGGCTACGGCTACGGCATTGGCAAATTGCAAATCGCAAGTTTGCGATTTGCGATTTGCGATTTGCGATGGCACTATGTTGGCACTCTTCTCGTTCACGACTCGACTCGGCTACGGCTACGGCGTTGGCAAATCGCAACTCGTAAGTTTGCGATTTGCGATGACACTATGTTGGCTCGATCGGTTAACGGATCGCAAAAGCAAGACGCGGGATCGCAAATCGCAAATTTGTGATTTGCGATTTCGAGGGGTATATCGTCAATTTATTTTTTTCGATGGCAATACGATATAAACTTTTAAAAAATGGGGCATTTTAATTAATTTCCCTTACATATTTAATCCAACGAATGAAAAAAAAATTAATTAATTTTGGAGTGCCATCCAAATTCCGGTTGCCAATTACCAGTGTTCTCAAAACTGGGTCGGACCGGTTGAGCCATCACGGGTTCGGTTGCATATCAACAATTGATAAAGATTGAACACATCTATGATCTATGTATGCCTTGATTTTCCACCTCACGTTATATTTAGCTAAAAAAATGATTTTAGCAATACGTGTAACATCCTCTCGTCGGGTCTGGTAATTCTCTACTTAAATTGATTATTTAATTATTTTAGAAATTATTTGATATTAACTGATTATTGAGAAACTTTAGTAAATAGACCTCATGATTTATTGTGATTAGAAAAATATTACCTGTTTTAAATTATTATAATTGACGGTATTATAAAGTAATATTTCTCGCGGAAGATTTCTAGGTTCCAGACAACAGATTTAGAATGGGTATAGAATACTCAACTATTTAAACTAAACAAAATGGAGACCGACTCCATTTCTTCTCCTGGTTATCATTTCTTGAACTACTAACACATCCAAAAACCTAGAACTTGAATCTTTGAAACTGAAATTGTGAATCCTTACAAGCTTGCTACCTTCATTTTCTTCTTGCTATTATCATTCTAATTACTTTCATGTAAGTGTTTGAAATTATGAACTCAAGCTTTAGTTTTCCTGCTATTATGCAAGTTGATGTATAAATGAAATTGAAACTTAGATAGTGTTTTAGTGTAAGTATATAGTTACACTTGGGTGTTTGATAACTTGCGAACAGTAATTGCTGAGTTGAAATGACGATTTTAAGTTAGGGTTCCAGCTGCAACTTGATGAACAGACGAATGTTTCTGGGTTTTGCACCTCAGCCGATCGGCTGAGATTAATGAGCCGATCGCATATAAGTGATGAGCCGAACGGCTTCTTTTAGCCAAACGGCTAAGCTAGACCAAAACCACCACAGAACTTGACCTTGGACTAAAAACACTGAAATGTAAGCGTTAGCCGATCGGCTATACAAGTTGAGCCGATCGGGTGAGTCTAGTTGGCCGAACGGCTAAATTTAGTCAATCGGCTAGTATAGCATAAAATTGTCACAGAACATTACGTTGAACAAAAGTCTAGGAATTTAACATGCTAGCCGATCGGCTATGATCAACCAGCCGATCGGGTATGGATTAATGCATGAGCCAATCAGTTTGCGTTTTGTGCTAAATTCACAATGCATATATATATATATATATATATATATATATATATATATATATATGTGTTTGTACAGTTAATAGATAATATGTTTATAGTAGTGTGATTACTTGTATAACATTATAATTTCATTAAAGTTATCGATTGATAACAAGTTATTAATTTGTGTGTTTTATGATATTTCAGATACTCCAAAGACTCAGTGACTAGAAACTGAGTGTGGATTCAACAGAGGTATCGGTGAGTGGATTTAGAACTCACCTTTCGATTTAGTTGTAACTGTTTGGTTGCAACAAGTATACGTAGATTGATTATACGATTGTTAACCTGTGTTATTGATTATGAATCTACGTGATATGTGAATCTATGTGTATCAGATTATTGAGGTCAACGTGTAGTTGGACTTTTTGGTTATTATGTGAATTACACAGGTTTTAAATCATTTGTTGTGTTTGAGACTTGTGTATGAGTTTAATAACCAATAGTTATCGGTCTATTCTGTAATGGCCATACAGATTGACGTTAAGTGTTCTTTGGGAATCCCCGGGTATTATGATATCCCAAGAGCCACCGATCCTCATTGAAAAAGAATGTGTTTACTAATATTTGTTGTAAACTGATGGTTATGCTAAGTTGAATTGTGTGTGATAAATTCATTCACTTAGCTTTGTGCTAATCCCTCATCCTACTTCCTGCAGGTTTTTGATATATATGTGGGTGTCAGGAAAGGATGCTTTCGCAGGGAATGTCTGACAGATTATAACTCTGATATGGTTTTGTTATAAACCTAGTTTTGTAATATATAATACCCCGACATATGTAGATTTTAAACAGTTCTAAGTTGGTATGTTTTGAATATGTAACTGTGTATGTACATTATCTTAATGTACATTATATAAATATGTTTTAAATTCCTACGCTTCCGAGTAAAATAATATAATATTGATTTAAAGAATGAGGGGTGTTACAAGTTGGTATCAGAGCATAGATTTGGGCGAATTGAACATTAGAATATTGATTTAGAGTATGTTATGTCAAACATTCCTGGTTATGGGATTTAGCATTGTATGTGAATCTGTTAGTAGATAAGTGCTAACGATTAACGAGTTTCAAGTTGTTGTGTGGAATACAGATATGGCAGATAACGAGCAACCGATCACCAACCCTAATAATGCCTCACGGATTGATGTTCCTCCTTCAGATATTCATAATGAGAGACATGATCATGAGGGTACTTCTTTTCCTGCTCGTGAAGAATCTAATAGAGATGATTACCTGTTTCAGTTAGAAGATGAAGTGATTAATCTCAGAGAATTTAAAAGGCAGACGAAAACTGCATCGTCTCAGCAACGTTCTCAGCAACAGATACCTGTGTTTGGTAATATTCCTCCTTTTCAGTCAAATAAACAGTGTTCATTCAAAACGTTTATGGCAAGTAAACCACCCGAGTTTAGAGGGAGTACCAATCCATCAGTAACTTTAAATTGGTTAAGAGATATGGAGAGGAAATTTGATGTTACTCACTGTGAAGAAGAATCCAAAGTGTTTTATGCTATTCAGTGTTTAAAAGATGAAGCCATGGTTTGGTGGGACTCGATTACTGGTCATTTGACTTAACAGCAGAAAGAAGCTATTCGATGGCCTGACTTTCATCAAGCTGTTTGTAATCAGTATTGTTATGACTTTGAGATGGCACGTATTAGGAGAGAGTTTATGAATCTTCAATTAACAGATAAGATGAATATCGATGAGTTAATCACACAGTTTTCGGAAAAACTACGGTTTGTACAGCATTGGGTTCCAGATGAGAAAACCAGAATAGAACAGTTTGTGGAAACCTTACCTCATAATTATCGTACTACAGTAAGGTTAGCTAGTAATTTATCCCAAGCGTTTACTCTCGCACGTTCGATTGATAGTAATATTAGAGGTTTTCAAGACTCTCAAGCTAGAAATACTTGTTCTTCCTTTCCACGAGCTAAAACAGATTCTTCGGGTAAAGGAAAATTCAGGTGGCAGGGTAATCGTCAGGGTCTAAGATTTAGTAATGAAAGTGGTTCATCCGGAAGTTCTAATTGGTGTACTTCTTGTCGATCTAAACATACATGTCCCTGTACAATTCAGACGAACAAATATGTTAAATATGGTGAATTAGGTCATGAGTTTAAGAATTGTAGGTTTCCCAATTTTGTGTGCTGGAACTATAAGAAAGAAGGGCATCGTGTTGGACAGTGTCCTGAGGCAGGAAAGCAGGGTTCGGTCTCGGTCGGGAGTTCATCATCTTCCGGTCAAAAGCGGAAGAATCCTCCGCCAGCGACGAGTAGGGCTTTTCAGATGACAGTCGATGAGGCTGTCCACACAGATGATGTAATTACTGGTACTTTTCTTATAAACTCTGTACCGGCTCGTGTATTATTTGATTCTGGAGCAAATTGTTCTTTTATATCTGTGTGTTTCTGTGATAAGTTGAAACTGATCCCTACTGTGATAACTAAGCCCTTAGAAGTAGAGATTGTTAGTGGCAATTTAGTTCCTGTTACCACCTCGGTGACCGGAGCTAATATTGTGATAGATGGTCAGACTTTTCCAATTTCATTTCTGTTAATGCCGATTCCAAGTTTTGATGTGATTATTGGCATGGACTGGTTTAGTTAGTTTAAAGCAAGTATAGATTGCCACCACAAACTGATTAGAATCCCAATCTCTGAAAAGTCATATGTTGTGGCTCAAGGATAACGGGATAGTGGGTGTATTCCTCTGATTTCCATGATGAAAGCTAGGAAGTCGTTGTCTAAAGGTTGTGAGTCGTATCTAGCTTACGTTATTGATGCTAAATTAGAAAATAAGTCTATTTCCGATGTTCCGGTTGTCTCTGAATATCCGGAGGTGTTTCCCGATGAATTGCCTGGTTTACCACCGGTTAGGGAAGTTGAATATCGGATTGATCTCATTCCTGGTTCCTCGGCTGTAGCCAAAGCTCCTTATAGATTAGCTCCATCTGAAATGCGTGAAATGATGAATCAGATTCAGGAGTTATTGGATAGATGTTTTATTAGACCGAGTTCTTCTCCTTTGGGTGCACCGGTTTTGTTTGTTAAAAAGAAAGATGGGTCATTTAGAATGTGCATTGATTATCGGGAGTTAAACAAAAGAACGGTTCTAAAATTGATTTGAGGTCGGGTTACCATCAGGTTCGTGTTCGTGAATAGGATATTCCAAAGACTGCTTTTCGTACCAGGTATGGTCATTATGAATTCTTGGTGATGCCTTTTGGTTTGACTAATGCTCCAGCAGTTTTTATGGATCTAATGAACCGGGTATGTCGACCATTTCTTGATAAATTTGTAATTATTTTCATCGATGATATTCTCGTGTATTCTAAGTCCGAATCAGAACATGCCATGCATTTGAGGTTAGTTCTTGAAACCTTGAAAAGAGAACAGTTATATGCAAAATTTTCTAAATGTGAGTTCTGGATTCGGGAGGTACAGTTTTTGGGTCACATTATTTGTAATGATGGGGTTAAAGTTGATCCTTCAAAAGTTGAAGCTGTAATGAACTGGAAAACTCCAAAGAATGCTTCTGAAATTAAAAGTTTTCTGGGTTTGGCGGGTTATTATCGGAAATTTATTAAGGACTTTTCTAAAATGCAAGCCCATTGACCAAATTAACCCGCAAGAATGAAAAGTTTGAATGGGATAATCAAAAGGAACAGGCCTTTCAGACTTTAAGACAGTTATTATGTCAGGCTCCTGTGTTGGCATTACCTAATGGGTCTGATGATTTTGTCGTTTATTGTGATGCATCTTATGCTGGATTGGGTTGTGTTCTTATGCAACGAGATAGAGTAATTGCTTATGCTTCTCGTCAATTGAAACCGCATGAAAAGAATTATCCAACACATGATTTAGAACTTGCAGCTATAGTGTTTGCTTTAAAAATCTGGAGACACTATTTATATGGTACTAAATGCATTGTTTGTACTGATCATAAAAGTCTGCAGTATGTGTTTTCACAGAAAGAAATGAATATGCGTCAAAGGCGATGGTTAGAATTAATCAAAGATTATGATTGTGAAATACGTTACCATCCAGGAAAGGCAAATGTAGTTGCAGACGCTTTAAGCAGAAAAGGTACTTCTAACCGAGTTTATTTTCTGAGAGTTAATATTTCTTCTGACTTAGTGGATCAAATTAAAGCTGCACAGTTAGAAGCTTTGCTGGAATATAATCTTAAGTCAGAAATTATGTTGAAAAGAAAAGACTTATTAGTTGACGATTCTAGAGGATTAAAGACTTTTCAGTCTCGTGTTTGGATTCCTCTGATTGGTAATATTCGGGATATGCTTTTGACTGAAGCTCACAAATCTCGGTTGTCAGTCCACCCTGGCAGTACTCGGATGTATAATGATTTAAAACCTTTGTACTGGTGGCCCACAATGAAAACTGATATTGCAAAGTTTGTTTGTAATTGTCATATATGTGCTCAAGTTAAAGCTGAACATCAAAAGCCGTATGGGTCATTGAAACAGTTAGAGATTCCAGAATGGAAATGGGAACACTTGACTATGGATTTTGTAACCAAACTTCCACATACATCTCGAGGTAATGACATGATTTGGGTTATCGTTGATCGATTGACTAAAAGTGTTCATTTTCTTGCTGCGAGTGAAACAGCGTCTTTGACTAAACTTGCTCAATTATATATTAATGAAATCGTCTCGAGACATGGTATTCCGTTGTCGATTGTATCAGATAGAGACTCTCGATTTATTTCTCATTTCTGGCAAAGTTTACAACAAGAGTTGGGTACACGTGATAATCTCAGTACAACTTATCATCCTCAGACAGACGGTCAATCAGAACGTACTATTCAGACGTTAGAGGATATGCTCAGAGCTTGTGTCTTAGAGTATGGAGGTTCTTGGGATTCTCACCTTCCTTTGGTGGAGTTTGCTTATAATAATTCCTATCATTCCAGTATTGGTATGCCTCCTTATGAAATGCTATATGGTCGTCGTTGTCGTACCCCCACATGTTGGTTGGAAGTTGGAGAAAAGCAATTTGCAGGCCCAGATATTGTACAGATCACAGCTGATAAAGTGGCTATTGCCTGAGAAAAGCTAAAAGCTGCACGTGATAGACAGAAACAGTATGCAGACCCACGTGGGCGACCGGTTACCTTTACCGAAAGTGAGTTAGTTTATTTAAAAGTCTCTCCGTGGAAGGGCGTAATCAGATTTGGAAAACGAGGTAAATTGGCACCTAGATACATTGGTCCCTTCAGAATTCGTCAAGTGGTTAATCACCAATCAGTTTCGTTGGATCTTCCTCCTGAGCTTGCTGGTATTCATGATACGTTTAATATCTGTTATTTGAGAAAGTGTAATGTCGAGGATCAATCTCAAATTCTTCCTCTGCAAGACTTGAAAGTTGATCAGAATTAGAAATTAGTTGAAGAACCGATTGAAATTCTCGATAGAAAAGTTAATAAACTTAGAAAGAAACAGATACCGATAGTGTTAGTGAAATGGAAACACAGTTTAGGTTCCAATTTGACCTGGGAGACCGAGGAGTCTATGAAATCCTGATATCCTGGATTGTTTGATTGAGTTTAGATTTCGAGGACGAAATCTCCTGAAGGAGGGGAGATTTGTAACATCCTCTCATCGGGTCTGGTAATTCTCTACTTAAATTGATTATTTAATTATTTTAGAAATTATTTGATATTAACTGATTATTGAGAAACTTTAGTAAATAGACCTCAGGATTTATTGTAATTAGAAAAATATTACCTGTTTTAAATTATTATAATTGACGGTATTATAAAGTAATATTTCTCGCGGAAGATTTCTAGGTTCCAGACAACAGATTTAGAATGGGTATAGAATACTCAACTATTTAAACTAAACAAAATGGAGACCGACTCCATTTCTTCTCCTGGTTATCATTTCTTGAACTACTAACACATCCAAAAACCTAGAACTTGAATCTTTGAAACTGAAATTGTGAATCCTTACAAGCTTGCTACCTTCATTTTCTTCTTGCTATTATCATTCTAATTACTTTCATGTAAGTGTTTGAAATTATGAACTCAAGCTTTAGTTTTCCTGCTATTATGCAAGTTGATGTATAAATGAAATTGAAACTTAGATAGTGTTTTAGTGTAAGTATATAGTTATACTTGGGTGTTTGATAACTTGCGAACAGTAATTGCTGAGTTGAAATGACGATTTTAAGTTAGGGTTCCAGCTGCAACTTGATGAACAGACGAATGTTTCTGGGTTTTACACCTCAGCCGATCGGCTGAGATTAATGAGCCGATCGCGTATAAGTGATGAGCCGAACGGCTTCTTTTAGCCAAACGGCTAAGCTAGACCAAAACCACCACAGAACTTGACCTTGGACTAAAAACACTGAAATGTAAGCGTTAGCCGATCGGCTATACAAGTTGAGCCGATCGGGTGAGTCTAGTTGGCCGAACGGCTAAATTTAGCCAATCGGCTAGTATAGCATAAAATTGTCACAGAACATTACGTTGAACAAAAGTCTAGGAATTTAACATGCTAGCCAATCGGCTATGATCAACCAGCCGATCAGGTATGGATTAATGCATGAGCCAATCAGTTTTCGTTTTGTGCTAAATTCACAATGCATATATATATATATATATATATATATATATATATATATATATATATGTTTGTACAGTTAATAGATAATATGTTTATAGTAGTGTGATTACTTGTATAACATTATAATTTTATTAAAGTTATCGATTGATAAACAAGTTATTAATTTGTGTGTTTTATGATATTTCAGATACTCCAAAGACTCAGTGACTAGAAACTGAGTGTGGATTCAACAGAGGTATCGGTGAGTGGATTTAGAACTCACATATCGATTTAGTTGTAACTGTTTGGTTGCAACAAGTATACGTAGATTGATTATACGATTGTTAACCTGTGTTATTGATTATGAATCTACGTGATATGTGAATCTATGTGTATCAGATTATTGAGGTCAACGTGTAGTTGGACTTTTTGGTTATTATGTGAATTACACAGGTTTTAAATCATTTGTTGTGTTTGAGACTTGTGTATGAGTTTAATAATCAATAGTTATCGGTCTATTCTGTAATGGCCATACAGATTGACGTTAAGTGTTCTTTGGGAATCCCCGGGTATTATGATATCCCAAGAGCCACCGATCCTCATTGAAAAAGAATGTGTTTACTAATATTTGTTGTAAACTGATGGTTATGCTAAGTTGAATTGTGTGTGATAAATTCATTCACTTAGCTTTGTGCTAATCCCTCATCCTACTTCCTGCAGGTTTTTGATATATATGTGGGTGTCAGGAAAGGATGTTTTCGCAGGGAATGTCTGACAGATTATAACTCTGATATGGTTTTGTTATAAACCTAGTTTTGTAATATATAATACCCCGACATATGTAGTTTTTAAACAGTTCTAAGTTGGTATGTTTTGAATATGTAACTGTGTATGTACATTATCTTAATGTACATTATATAAATATGTTTTAAATTCCTACGTTTCCGAGTAAAATAATATAATATTGATTTAAAGAATGAGGGGTGTTACAATACGCCAATACATTCAACTTTTACAACCATCAAAGGCGGTATCAAAAATAGATTTGAATGAGGCAAAATCTAATAAGCGTTGAGTTTGGATCATCGAATCTATTTTTCTCTTTAACAAAAACTATTTCAGTTTTAGTTCAACAACAAATATTCAAATTCAAATTCTTAATAAAACGGACAAAATATAATATATACTCGTATATTTAGCAACCAACAATATATATACTCGTAAGCTAACATTTTTTCTTGAAGTTTTTACAAAATCTGATTCAAAATACATATGTTTAACATATTTATATCGTAAAAACCTTATCATGTGTAATTTATGAAGAAAAAAGAAAAACATATTCATCTATATTGTTCATGGACGGTTAACCGGAGGGTCGGTTAACTGAAGACCGTTAACCGGATCCCCGATTCATCATTTTCTTGAACCAAAACCGAAAAGTTCGATTAACCGGTAATCAATTAACTGGCTTCTCCGATTCGGTTATACAGTTAACTAAATTAACTGGGTTTATTTACGAATCATTGAAAATATAAATATCAAGTAACAAATACATACTCATTGATAGATACTTGTTATAAATTCTATATGTTAATCATTCTAACAATAAACATAAAGCTTTTTAATTAGGTAGAAAACATAAATGTATAAACGCCGAATCAAGTTATTCACGACACTGAATATATAACTACTAAAAATGCAGAAATGTGAACATTCAAACTAACATAAATACAAAAATATAATAATCGGGTAGTAAATTAGAAGATATTTTTGATTTTTCGGTTAACTGTTGTGGTAATATCGTGAACCGAAATCGAAGACCTAAAAAAATACCGATTTGGTTAATCGAAATCGAAAAGTAAAATTTTTTTTTATTTGGTTAACCTAAAATTCGCTACGGTTCATCAATATTCGGTTCGATTTTCCGATTTCGGATAATTATATATGAACACCCCTAATATAAAATATTATTATATTAGTTATACAATGGGAAAAATTTAGAAACAAGGAAATAGAAAGAAAAAAAATTAAGTATTCCTTATTACATTAATTATATTATTATATACAATGAGAAAAAAGTAGACCATTAGAAGAAAAAATCCATTATAAGAAGAAAGAGAAAAAACAGGATAAAAAATTAATCTAATGCAATAAGGAAGATTTGAAATTTGAACACAAAACTCACTCTTTCACTAGTAGGCTAAATATGCATATAATGAACTTAGCTTTTCTAAGTGTTTTGTATATAAGTTGCGGGGCAATATGCAAATTATATCAAAATCTACGAAATTTTTCTCGACTCGTAAAATCTTGATGGGGACGGATATGCCCACCATGCGCACCCTGAAACCGCAAGCGCCCATGACAACCATCAAAAAAGGTTTATATGTCATCCACATTAAATTATTGTGTTGAATTTGATCTTGAATAGAAAACTTCATGATCAGGCCGGTATGATTAGAGGACGTTAATTTTTTTATCAGTGGCGCGATTCACAAAGATATATATGAGAGATCTTTTTCTTATCTTTTTTATTTCCGCGCCTGCGTGATGCAGGCAAACATCTCTAAAGTATATGGCGCAATCATCTTTGTGATACTAGTGACGAGTGACGAAAATAATGATGTGCACTTGATCAATGTCCCCTTGCTTGGCCTGAAATTAAAGTACGAGTAGTAGTCAATATCTTATTTTGGAAGTGTAATAGGAAAAGGGGGCTTTTTAAGTTATATTTGTCCTAATTAATATAACATGCATGCATTTTATATGAGATTTGACTTTGAAAGTTGATTTTATAAACCGTTTTCCGTTCCCAAACCCCACAGATTAGATCCAATTATCCAAAGACTTTGAAAACTTCCATTATTCTTAACAGAAAACGAAAGTTGGGAAAGAAGAAAAAAAGAAAAGAAAGATAAAACTAATTAATTAAACGTTCGTACTTAATAATAATTCATATAAACAACCATTCAATACTTTCAAGATTTACTAATTAATTTATTATTGTTATACACTATATACACGACTTGTTTCACACAAACTGCTCGATCTAAGTCATTGGTTTTGCTTTACTACCCACAGATTTTAATAATTTAAAATATCCGTTTTACCACATGCACTCTATAAAATTTATATCTATCTGCAAGTTGGAATACATGTAGTATATATATTATATATGAATATTTATATCTATTATCAAATATAATTGGGAGACAGATAAGTTGTGATATTTGGTGTGGTTTGCGTGCAGATGAGTGATTTGCTAGCCATGCACAAAACGCATAATAATAACATATATGACGAAAAACCCAAAAGTCAGAAGTGGGATATTGTTGATTTTGCACGTCGTCTATTTTGTATACATCCATATTATGATATCTTTTTGATTTTGGAACTTGAATAAAACAATATTATTCAATATATATCTTGTATCGACATGCACCCACATATCAAAATGCTATTACCAAATCGTCATATATATCATTACAAGGAAAATAACTAGAGATGGATGACTCGAAAGTGCTTTGGTTTCGAGCTAAATTTTAAGATCGGATTCGTAAAATGCTTTGGGGAATGAAAATAAGACATTGATCATAACTTACTACTTATATACTTAACAAATTATTACAACGAAATGAGTGATACAAGACTTTTACAAACAAATGCATACAAAATGAGGTGGATGATAAATTGGACCAATCAAATTAACCATCTTATTCTCTCTCATATTTCGCTCTCAGATATGATTGGTACAAGTTATATGTATGTCAAATTTTGTAAAGTTTTTGTAACCATATCATTTCTCCAAAGAAATTTTGATTAATTTGTACTTTTAATGTAAATAGCAACACGTATTGATATGTTGCGAGCTACCCGGCCTTATCTACATTCACAACCTTTTAGAAAATAATTTTTAAGATCGAATTAGTTTATTCAAGCATGCACACCACATCCCATGTCCCTTATTATGATTTAAATTAATTAGTAGAAATCTTTTTGATATTGGGTAATTAATTAATATCATATATACAAGATGATAATTAACTATACTCCGTACTAAAATAACCGGCACATAATAACATTAAGTTGCTTAATGATTAGTGATTATATACCATTTCTCATGCACTTGCTAAACTTTTTAACATAACTAACTAAGAATGTTAGGTTTAGCAAAACCCCTATATTTAAAACAGAAAAGTACGTTAAGAAACTTGTAAAGGAAAAATTAATTTATCTTCAAAAGTTGTTAACGGACAACTGGATAGATTTGCAAGAAAATCTTAACAAAACATAACACGTACGTATAGTCAATGTTTTAAAACTCGGGTTTTTAGTCGACCCAGAAAAGTGTTGATTTCTAATCGGATCGGTTGGGCTGGAAGATCGGACCAGAGTTAATAATAGTATAAAGTAGTAGTATTTAGTGAATTTGTTTATTTTTTTATAGTTATAATTATAATTATTAATTATATCATGTATAATAATTATAATCCATAGAGTAATAAAGAGTAATGACCCATCAATTTCCTTATTATTATTGGATTACACATCAATATAATAATTATATAATCCATAAAGTAATAAATGATGATGACACATCAATGAAAAATTTCTACATTACCCTCATTATTCTTGAAATACACAATCAGTCAATATTTCATAATTATAAATGATTAAATATGCATAGAAATTATAAAAAAAAATGAAACCGGGTCAATGAGCCGGTCCGGGTCCTGGTCCAACCCGGTCCAGCCGGCCAGGTCAACCGGGTCGTTAACTAGTCAACATATTGAAAAACCCGGGTCTTTTTTTGCCCGGAAATATCTAAAAATACGGTCCGACCAGCCCGGTCGAACTGGATTTTAAAACACTTTCATATAGTAGCTAGCGGACTTGCGTTAGGTTTCGGACCACCCAAATTAAGCTAGCTAGCTAGAGAATCAACTTTTATAAAAAGCGTCTAAAGGTATATTTTGTTGAACCAATTTACTCTTTAAAAAACGAATGTATGAATGTCGTTCTCCAGTGCAAGACTGACTATCATTAATAGTTACATTACTTGATTAAAAAATTATGACGCTAATACTCCCTCGTCAATGTCCACATTTTCATTTTTGTTTGTCTCAAATATTTTAATCTGTACTTTCTTAAAACTGTCTGCTATTTTCATATTGAACGGAGGTAATAATGATTCTTTCTTAATTAAGTAACATTTGTTGTTTATTGATATATGATCAAAATATCAACATATACAGTCTCGAAAGGTGTGTAATAAAGAATGATAAAGATATGCTCATATCTCCATAAGAAAAGGAGTATAATTAATCCAAATTATTGGTGAGATATTGTAGCAAATCGAAGGAACAAGTGTCTCTTTGTAATATGCATTCAAAAAGTGAGAAGATATTGACAAGAAATTGTGTGGTGATGAATCAACAAAACCTTCTTTCTTGATCAAAAAGAGGCCGGGATATCATGGAATATATCATTTCATATCTACCTTACAATAATGTTGTATGATTAAAGTTACATTTTTTTAATCATGCATGAACGAATACGGAGTCTTAATTGATTAGTTAACAACAGAGTAAGATTCAAACATGAACTAAATGAGAACTGCAAGAACTGATGGGAATGTAAACTCGATTCTCAACGGGAATGGAGGCGGAGATGAAGAGTGCAAAACGAGAATTATTATGGGGATATGTATGTGATCTCCCATGCTGGCCATCCCATTGTTATCTCTAATTATAGCTTGATTGTTCTTTACACAATCATATACTCCATAATATATATACATGCGACTATGCGAGGTATATATATGACGAGATTTAAATAATCAATTGTGTTGATTAAATCAATGCACGGAAACCTATTCTGATAGTTAATAAATAAATGGTTTAGTATTTTAGTAATAACGTACGTACCAGACAGGCAGAGAACAATAGTTTTCATGAATATGGAGCGTTGTTATATAGTAGAAATTAAGCTTAAAAGAAATATATAGGAGCATATAATAAAATTAAAGGCACTAGTATGTGCATGAAAATGCATTTAGCTTTAGTCCAAACTCGTTTTATAGTGAGTATTTAATTTCATTTTAGTATATTGTGTATATTCAACTTTTAAATATCGTTGTTATTATGTATAATCAGGTAATATTATTGACGATGATGAGACAACTTGTATGGATACCGCGTGACATCTTACGCAGATGGCACATGAGCAAAAGTAGCATTAAATACATACATTAACGATATTCAAAAGTTAGATACATGTAATAGATCAAAATATAGTTGTACAAACAATATAGAGTCATTTGAGCGTCACATCCATACCTACGCACTGATTCCTGAATTAAATAACCATATATACAACGGCTAGTGCAACGAGTAAACCACACGTACACTTTGCATAGATTTGATGTGGATTAAGATATATGATTTAAGCAAATTGTCCACTTTAAACATCAATATATATCTAGTGCTTCATGCACAACAGTTATGTCTTCTCCATATTGAATATGAATCGCACTTATATTTTAAAAAAGGCCCCATTACAAAGTATATAAATTAATCTTGGAATCACATTTCAACACGTGCTACATAAAGTGTAACACATGCAAAATTTCATATGGCTTATTAATTATTATAATGATTTTATTGATTTTAAAATCATAATTTGAATTCTAACCTTATTTGGTAGTGACTTCAGAGTGCACCTATATACGGCATTATATATATTGAGACAGTATATTGTCTGGTGTAGCTAGTTGCATTAGATTCTAGAGATATTGTTAAGGATTCATATCTATTTTAGTCTTGGTAGTGATCGTTGGATTTTATTCTTAAATGGTGATCTTAAAATATGCTAATGTGACATGATCAGTTAAAGACATATGGACAAAATCTGTTGATTAATGGATAAATGTGTCATAGTCATGGGTGGATGTAGAGAGGACCATGGGAAAATCGCCCCCCTTAGGATTTTCAAATCATTTAAAAAGTAACTTTTAAGGGTATTTGTGATATTTTATAGGTTTTGCCCTCCAAAAATTAAGAAATAAAATAAATAAAAAATGCCCCTCCCCCGATATATAAATTCTAACGCCGTCCCTAGTCATAGTCTTAACTAAATTATAGGTTGGACAGTTACAAGCAAGCTATAGAGCATATATGTTAATGGTAAAAAGGAGCAAGCACTTATAAAAGGTGTTTTGGAGTAAGAAGGCAAGTATTTTAAATGAAAAAGATAGCATGCATGCATATATATAGCATAAAATCAAGACAAATGTCAGCTGGAAAATTAACAATACCTTTGATCTGAATATATAAATGATGGAGATGGAGAGGGAAATGTTCTTAAAATTCCAGGGAATAAAACTCGTTATTTTGAACCATGAAAAATTTGGTTGGAATAAAATGGGCAGACATTTCCATCATCAATCTTCCTTCTTACATATACTAACTAAAGTATGTAACAAAATAAAATGTGACGGAATATATACAATTTGGACAAAATTATTAACAATATGTCAATGCATCGATTATCCAAACGTACTGGCCTGGTGTACATATGCAGGTTCTTTTGACTGCAAAATAGACGCAAGAACGTTCGACATATGGCCAAAAAAACAGAAGCGAATTATGTGATGACGTCGAGGTATTGTATTCCATCGGACAGCTAATAGAAGCACTATACTAAGATAAAACTCAAATGGGTCCAATGGATTTATTAATGACCTTTAGTTATAATGGTTGTCATGTATAATATATATATCCTCGTATTCATTTAAATTATGTTGGTGACTTGCAGAAGTGTCGTTTGCTGAAGTGTCGTCGATCTTAATGAAAAGTTGAATACAACCAAGCGAATTAAACTTTGATGGAGATCTAGTATAATATAGTTACAATACAATGTTTGTTATCATATAGCCCCGGGGTGTGTAACCGAGTGGTTGAAGGTGTTGCACAAAAAGTTGGCCTCTAGATCTAGAATTAATGAGGTTGGGCGTTCGATCCAAAGGATTGACATCCGTGCATGGTCTTGGTTGTTCGGTGACTCTGATTAATCTCTCACGTGTTGGGCCTGGGACTGTTTGGCATGGGCCGGTTAGCGTGTCCGTTTTGAATCATATACAGTACAATGCAATTCTGAATGATCAGAGTCGTGTTTGTTAGAAAGAAGATGGGGTAAAAGTGTAAATGAGTCAATGAGTCAATGTTTTATGGCGGTACGGAAACGCACCCATTCTCATGATCTATTATCATGGGCTTATTTAATTGTCAACCCAGCCAACTATTTTTCAGTTTTTCACGGCCTCCTCAGCCCACGCCATTTATGCATTTTCAATGACACGTGTTTTTAAATATAGAAATCGAATTTGTACATCATCTGTATTTTTAGTTTATTAATAAAGTGGTATACTGCTATTGAATCAAAGGTTTCTTAATACGAATTAAATATACCCTTGATATTGTATGACATACACAGATCATTTTATGTCGTTTCCAAATTAAGAAAGTTTAGAAAAATGTGTCAATTTTACAAACGATGGGTCGTAAGATACCAACCAAAGCGCCATGATCTAGTACTATCTAAGAAACCTCCCAATAAGTCAGGGGAGACAAATAGTCAATACATGTATTGAAATACGGTACATGGGTCAGGGTAAGTGTTCTAAAAAAAGTTTACTAGATACAAAATCAGGATCACAAAGATCATACACCAAAAGTCATTTTGTGCAATCAGATATCTCTCTGCTTTGCAAGCCTTAACCCCTACATAAGTTTTGTAAAAATAGAGAATACAAGACAACCCTTGTGTGGTCACGTTTAGAAGAGTTTTACCTGGTTTGGGTTGTGCGGCGGTGGAATCGGATCTCGTGAGTTAGTCGGCTTAAAGATCGTAACCACAATTACCAAGAAAAAAAATTAGTTTTGTTGGTAGGTGAACACAGTAGTTAGATATTCATAGATAATAATCTCGTGGTGGCTAATCACATATTAGAAGATTTTATTGAGTTGATATTTTAGTAGATGACTATGTATAACTAAACACAATCAAATATGAATATCTAGAGGTGATCCAATATCGGGTTAGAACCAAACCACGTCTAAACAAAGTAACGGGAAACAAATACTAAATAATATTGAACTATTTAAATGAAAATATCTAAAAGTGTATCAAAAGGTTATTGGTTTAGCGGTATCGAAATAAATTATCAGCCTTGAGATTGTGAATTCAAGTCTTGTAATGGGACTGGTTGTAAATATCCGTAGATGAATTCGTGATATGGGTCCTGAGTAGTTGCCTAGTAAAACATTAAAAAATTAGAAGAAGAAAAAAAAGAAGTTCTCAAACCAGAAACTACTTGTGGATATAAACTTTAGATGACATGATATGTATATATTCATGTTACTTACTTACTTCAGAAAGTTTATATATATTACTCACTGCATTTTTTTATTGTTCAAACATGAAAAAATTAAAAGAATTGAAATTAACCGATTTAGAACCACAGAAAACCATGCATCCCATAAACATTATGTAGCGTGAATATTTTACATACAATCAAAATCAAGTCGCACTCTTTTGAGTACATGGAGATATTATATTCTATGTGTAAGTCTCCAGCTGTAACGGTGTACCCTCACTTTCTCACCCCTTAACTATACATACCCCCTCTCTCCCTCCTTATTTTCTCCACAAACTCCTACAATTCCATACTAACCAACAAAACCATGGAATTTTTCACCATTACCATCTTGTTTTCTCTATCTTTTATTATTTTCTTCTCGTTCTTTTTCTTCTCCTCCTCGGCTGATGGGCGTCGAAGAACGCTTCCTTTGCCTCCAGGCACCCTGGGTTGGCCGTATATCGGCGAAACCTTTGAACTCTACTCTCAAAACCCGAATGTCTTTTTCACCTCCAAAGTTAAAAAGTGAGTCTTTTTTACCCTTTGCATATCCAATTTTACACTTGGTCTATTTTTAACTAGTCAAGAAGTTGTGGGTCCGTTAATAAATTAAACTAATTAAGCATATACTTGAATTTTGTTTGCAGGTATGGATCAATATTTAAAACACACATATTAGGATGTAGATGTGTGATGATTTCAAGCCCTGCAGCTGCTAAGCTTGTGTTGGTGACCAAATCTCATCTTTTCAAGCCCACTTTTCCTGCTAGCAAAGAAAGGATGATTGGTAAACAAGCCATTTTCTTTCATCAGGGTGATTACCATTTCAAATTAAGACGTCTTGTGCTTCGAGCATTCACTCCGGAATCCATCAAACACCATGTTTCCGGCATTGAGTCCATCGTTGTGGATGCCCTCTGCTCATGGGAAAACCGATTGCTCAACACTTTCCAGGAAATGAAAATTGTAAGTTAACAAAACATGAGTGGTCTCAATTTCAAGAAATTCTTACTTTTTATTACCCAATACTTTATTATATTGGAAAATATGTTATGGCCCCTAAAGTAATACCAGGATGGGTGACCTGCTGAATAGTTTACGTATTACAACATTGTTCTCAATTGATTTTTCTTTTTTATTTCTTCAGTTTACGTTCAATGTTGCATTGCTTTCAATTCTGGGAAAAGATGAGGTGCTCAACAGTAGTGAAGATTTAAAAAGATGTTATTACATTCTTGAAAAGGGTTACAATTCAATGCCGATTAATCTTCCCGGAACTTTGTTTCACAAATCAATGAAGGCAAGAAAAGAACTAGCCCAAATCTTGGCCAAAATTATTTCGGGTAGAAGAGAAATGAAGAAAGAACCGAACAACGATCTATTGGCTTCTTTTATGGAAGACAAAGAAGGACTAACCGACGAACAAATAGCCGATAACATCATTGGTGTCATTTTTGCCGCTAGAGACACAACCGCGAGTGTCATAACCTGGATCATTAAGTACTTGGCGGAAAATCCATCCGTTCTACAATCGGTCACGGTAAGAAACGTTCAGTTGTACCCTTTTTTATATAAGCAGATAAGCAGTTTGAAACAAGGAACGTGGTACCTTTTTACATATTCAGATAAAAAGTTTGACATAAGTAACTTCCAGAGTACTTTGAAAACTATTTATCTGTTATATTAAATTCCTATAAAATTGGTCTATATGTGTTATAAAATACTGTAATTTAATAAGTTATTGATCTGTTTGATTTTTGAATTTAATAGGAGGAACAAGAGGCAATAAAGAAGGGTCAAGATGAGGGTAGTGAAGACAAGGTTTTGAGTTGGGCAGATACCAAGAAGATGCCTATAACTTCAAGAGTCATTCAAGAGACACTCAGAGTTGCTTCTATCTTATCTTTTACCTTCAGAGAAGCAGTTGAAGATGTTGAATTTGAAGGTGTGTTTTATACTTTTTTGTTTGTTTTCTTATACACACCATTATAAGTAGTTGTGCATTAAAAGTTTGTTTTTTTGGCAGCTCTAAAAAATAGGCTAACTTTTAAATGAAAAAAACATGTACTTTCAGGGTACCTTATTCCTAAAGGATGGAAAGTATTGCCACTGTTCAGAAACATTCACCACAGTGCAGATAATTTCCCTGATCCAGAGAAGTTTGATCCTTCAAGATTCCAGGTAAATATAACAGTAAAATAGTACTAAATGTTATTATATTTTTTAAAAAATTAATAAAATTTGTTTGTATTTTACTATTGTAATTGAGATGGATGATGATAAATACAACAAACAACTTGATTCATACACCATATTTTATGCATTTAGATATAGTATTGTATAATACTGCGATGCGTATTTTAATTGCATGAATAAAAAAGTATGTTGTAAATATCAACGCCCAATTGAGATACATGGTGGGTGGGATATTTTTAATAGTTTTATACTAGTACATGGGAAGTGGGCACTGAAATAGTGTTAACTTGACAGGTTGCACCAAAAGCCAATACATTTATGCCATTTGGCAGTGGGATCCACTCATGTCCAGGAAATGAACTAGCCAAGCTGGAGATATTAGTGCTCTTACATCATTTGACCACAAAATACAGGTTTGTGAAATAATGCAAATAGATCTTTTTATATATAAGCTTTTTAATTTAATTAAGTTCTTTTATAAATTAAGAATAATGTTTTACATCATGCTTCACAATTTTGATTGATGGTGTGCTAACAAAGTAAATAATTTATGCAGGTGGTCATTGGTTGGGTCACAGAATGGTATTCAATATGCACCATTTGCACTGCCCCAAAATGGCTTGCCCATTAAACTCTCCCTCAAGTAGTAGCCATTGACAAAGTCAACGATCAACAATAGTTTGACTATTGACTATTTAGTTGAAGTACAGAATGAGATACCAAACCAAGGCGTAATGAAGACTAAAAGGACATCAATATGTATATAAAAAAAAAAAGTCTTCTTAAATCACAAGTAAAAAAAGGAAATATTTGTGGTGATTTTGTAATAAATAAGAATTTGGGGGGTTTTAGGTAATGTTTTGTTTAGGGTGATGAAATGTTTCGAGCTTTTGATTGACTATTCTTCTTTGTACAAAGTCCGCAAGGCAAATTTGTAATGAAAATTTTGTTAATTATTTTACATAATATCTCTTGTTTATGGTCCCTATATTAATTCTCATTTCAATTGCTTATTTATTGTCTTTGCTTTTATTACAAGTCAAAGGTAATATTCATTCATTATCAAATTGTAAAATAAATTCATGATGCAAGAACTAATTATCATATTTTTATGGAGTGAGGTTCAAATTAGTATAACAACTTTGAGTGAGAATGAAAGAACCAACTAGAATATGACACGTGTCACAAAACTCATTTTTCCCCATATTTTTAAAAATCAAATATCTCACAAATGGTAAATTAAAAAATTATAAAAATTATACCATAAAAATCAGCATTTTTCTCTTCGATTTGTCATCTCACAAGATATACTTTCGACGACTTCTATTTTTTGGGTTTTACAAATTGTACAAAATTAATAACAAATGTGTTACTAGCCGGTATCACATGTATTACAAGTCGGTAACACATGTGTTACCAGCCGGTTATACATGTGTCAGTTGTTTTCAAAATCCACAAAAAAATGGGGGGAAAAAAGTTCGTCGGAAGTATACCTTGTCACATCTCTAATTGAAGAGAATAAAACGCTAGTTTTTATGATGCAATTTTTATGACTTTTCGAGTTACCGTTTGAGATATATTTATGTTTAAAGAACTTGGGGAAAAGTGGGTTTTGTGACACATTCATTTTAACCCAAAGTTGATGTATTCATTTGAACTTTACTATATTTTTATAACAATACATGTAAATATTGTAGATAGATTGATAAGGTAGTCTATTTACAAAAATACCAATTCTGCTAGTAGACTACTCCCACCGTCCCAAATTAAGTGTCCTGGTTTGACTTTTTGAATATTTCCTTTTCAACTTTGACCTTAAATATTTTTATTTATGTTGTATAATACTTGATGCAAAATATACGAATGAATTGTGTTTTAAATGTATTTTCATTGGTCTAATTTTCATAAAGTAATATATAACACAAACAAAAATATTTAAGGTCAAAGTTGAAAAAAAAAAAAAATTCAAATCTGATTCAGAACACTTAATTTGGGACGGAGAGGGTATTAATCTAAATTCACACCAAATATAACTAGATATGTGTAACATAGGTGTATTTAAAAGTTTAGTAAATTGATCCATTTGTATATTATTCGTAAGCTAAGTAAATTACATATCGTGATTTGCTAATTTTAGTAATTCAATCGAATAAATTAATACTCTGAAAGGGACTTTAGTGGGTAGATATATTATTTAATTGGTGAAAAGTGTAGTTAGTGAAGAATCCTAAAACTACGTGCAAAATCAAAGTTGACACTTTAGGTGGAACGGAGGAAGTAACAGTCAACTAACTTAATTGAACATTTTGTGTGACATATATAGCAATAAACCAAGTGTAGAGTTATTCAACCTTAACGAATACATACTACTTACAGTTTACACTACCTAACGAACTTGGTTTCATACTATTGACCTATTGTATAGAAACCAAGTATAGAGTGGAAAAGATCAGCCAATTTATTTCCTCATGGAACACACATCGACACGACACATGGTTGCTCATTAGTCTTTTGCAAACAAAATTAAACCGAATTTTACAAACCCCCGACTCGAAATCCACCCACCAAAACCATAAGCCCAAAAGCCAACCAGTCAAAATTGACCAATTTGACACAAACTTAATCTGCCAATCCGATGCAAACACGCTAACCTGAAAATGACCCTTTAAAATTTAACCCATTTGACCTTAAGTAAACTCACCAACCCATCAACCCATATATTTCATATGTTTAACTATATAGGTTACGTGAGTCGTGGCGAGTACTTGTAACCATGTTGTCAAACTCGTAATCTTGATTGTAATATCGTACGATTATACGGTCCTACAATCCTACCACGAAAATGTGTAGGATCGTACTAGAATTGTATGACCGCTCATAAAATCGATGTACGATGTGATCCTACTCATATAGAATACGATGTAATTTTTTCAAAATGCTTACAGATGGGCTAAATATATATATCACTCATAGTCCAAAGTACAAGCTATGCTCAGAAATGACCACATGGTCTTTGTTTCAAAAAAAAAAAAAAAAAATTATCAATATATCAAGTTAACCAAAAAGTCTTAACCCCAAAATTCAAGATCACTAATGACGGTTTAGTATGTTTATCCCCATAAAAAGTAGCATTATTTTGTTGACAAATTGCATCAATTGTTACATAATTTCTCTAATTGTTGGCTTTGATTTCTACACGAATTTGGATATTTATTTTAAATATATGACGTTTTGGTAAGATCTTACGATCATGATCTGCTCTTACGATTCTGATCTTGAAAAACGAAAACGATCATACGCAGGATCATGATCTTAACAACTTTGAACCTAACCAAACAATCGAAACCTAACAACCCATTTATAATATCATGTCGTGTTTGGATTGGATGATTTTCATAACCCAAATTGTCACTCTACTTGTTATATACGTATTTGGTGCAATTACGAACTATGTTTTAGTATGATACTATACTTTTTTAGTTCATAAGAATTAGCTATTGTGACCCACCTAAACAGTTAGATTTGGGTTTATGAGGCTGTTACCGGTGTATTTCGAACATCATTTTGCTAGTTAAGTTGACATCTTATTAAAGTAGCGACGTAGGATACGGAAGTGAATTTTGATAACCATAATCCAAGGGATGCTAAACAAGGTGCACTCCAAGTAGAAAAAACCCGAACACGAATATTAAATTCGAAAGTCAACAGAATTTCTTTTATTAAAATGTAAGTAAGGAGCAATGCTAAATGAGACTAATCAACTTTTTTCTCTGAATATAGACCTAAAGGTTAGCCTAATTTTTTAATTGGTTGAATTTTCTCTCTCTGAATATCAACTAATCAACTTTACAAACCTTACAATCACATCTTTAGGTTTGTTAATAGTCACACCATATTAGGCCTACCAATCATTTCCCGCAAGTACATAATGACAATTGCCCAAACTATTTATAAGAGGAGTCTTCTTAAAAGGGTAGAACTCTTATTACCTAAACTAGTTTAAGACCTGCAAAATTTGCAGATTGACTTTAGATATATCTTATATATGAATGTGTTATATGAATTTAATAATTGTTTTGGTGTTGGTGTACGGTATATCGGTTTTTATTGTTTTAATTTTAAATGAAAAATGCATTAAAGGTTTGAATTGTGATAGATTTTGAATTATGAGTCCAAATATATAAACTAATTAATAGGGATAATATTGTGTAATGTGTATGATATGACTTTGTTATTTGTATTAATAGTTAATAATACTATATTATTTAAAATCACACGGATATGTTTTTCCAAATAAGCATATTTACTGGTTCAACGTGTTAATGCTATTTTGCACATAAAAAATAACGCTCTTTGTAATGCATTGGAGATTTTCGTGCATCTAAGTTACTCTCTGTAATTTAAAATTAACAACCTATGATGCATTACTTTGTCTTTTTAACTTTGACGAAAGATGACAAAACATGACATCTCAAATGCAGGCTCTATTGACCATAATGAAATTAACACATCCATAGAAGATTAAATGATAAATTATTTAGGGAGGAATCGAGATATAGAAAACTTAGTGGTAAAAGAGTAAATTAAATAATCAATTATTGATAATATTGTGCATTACCACTTCCCTTTTTGTATTTATATTGTTCTTTAATAATAATACTATATTATGTACCGAAACTTTGAATTAGCTAATTAAAAAGTTAAATTGTTAGCTTTAAGATTTCAATCTTGTAATTCGGTATCGTTTTTTTTTTCGTGTTTCACATTTGCATCGTAGTTTCAATAACTATTTTTTTTGTTTTGCCAAAGTTACATACATGATAATAACCAAAACTCGCGAATAGATATGAAAAAATGATGGGTAATACTATAGGGTACACGATGGATATTTTGCTGGGTATCAGTTCGAATATTCTAAACCTGATTGGCGGTATTTGTACAAATACACTAAAACCCGTCGGAAACCGACCCGTTAACATCCATAATTCAAGCATCGTAAGTTATAAATTGATAAAAGAATTTAAAAAAGTGGTAGTATGGGTACAAATACACTAAAATACACCTGAACCCGACCCGTTGACATCCATGATCCAAAAACTGTAAATTATAAATTAATAAAAGGATTAAAAAGAGAAAGTTGTATAAGAATTTAAATCACTGGACGATGGAAAGAAGTTTTAAAATTTTTGAAATTGAAAATAACTTATTGGGGTTTTGTCAAAGAAAACAAAATATATAAGATTGTAGGAAGAATTTAAATTATAAAAAAATAATAAATTATAAAATATTTGAAGGATTATCTACAATTAAAGGAAAAATGAAGGATTTATATTGTAAATATTAAAGAGTGTATATTGTAAATATAGAATGGTAAATTAGTCTTTTAGTCATATAATAATAGAATTAATGATGTAATGAAATAAATTAAGGGTTAGATCTTTATAGTTGATCTTCATCTAATGGTCTTTATTCTCTCAAGATTTTTCTTTTAATATTATATATATATATATATATATATATATGGGTAAAATTTCAATGAGAACACTTCAAAAATAAGAACGGTAAGAACACTTCATAAATGCATAATTAGCCAACAAAATCATTAGATTCACATTATACATCTCAAATATGTGTAAAAAAATTGATTATAATAGATGCGAACTTTCAGAAATACACAAAAATCGAAAAAACGATTGATGCACAATTATAGAGATGATTGTGCATCAATCGTTTTTTTCGATTTTTGAGCATTTTTAGAAGTGTGCATTTGTTTTTCTTTGCATATTTGAGATGTATGACTGTGAATCTAATAATTTTTGTTGGCTACTTGTCATTTATGAGGTGTTATCACCGTTTTTATTTTTGAAGTGTTCTCATTTGATCCAAACTCATATATATATATATATATATATATATATATAAAAGATAGATAACTAATACCTTAACTTGATTAGGAAACAAAATCATAAAAAAAAATCAAATTAAAAACTAATTATATAAAACAACTGTTTAAAATTATAAGTTTCAAGCCACCGCACCCAATGAAATAAAGGGTTAATCGATGTTGAGAAAGTCTATTTTCATATTGATGCAAATTTTCAACCGCAACACCATAGGGATCAAAGTTTGATCGGTGCTGCTCTTCCTAACATTGCAGTCTTTTTACTCGCGTTTCTTCACACTCATTGAACCAAAAAGTTATCTACAAACTCGTTTAGCGTGTCCTCATCAGGTAAATAAATGTAGCAAGACTTTTTATGGTGTTTTGTGTTTTATATTCTTACTACCATTTACTGAAATCTATTCCAATTCAGAATCATGATCTTGACTCTTGAGCACAGATCTAAAACCCTCGTTTTTCACACATTAATTTGTATCTATGTGTACGTACTATGTAAATTACATAAGTGTTATTTTCCAATATAATGTACGTGTTTGTATATGTACGTATCTTGGTGTTTGATGTAACACTCCGAAAACGTGACCATTTTTTTAACACTTTTGATAATGTCCCACATCTACTCCATTTATATACTTGATCTATTATAAAGTTCCATAGCTAAAATGGGCTTTTAAAAACTAAAATATTCATTGTATACATTGATACGCGATCCTGAAAAATTTTTGGATCGCGTAAGCACTTGAAAAACTTTCTGTTTCAAAAATACACTGTCATACGCGATCCTGGAAAATTTCTGGGATCGCGTAGCTAAGAACAAATTTTTCTGATCACAATTTGCACTAACTCACGCGATCCAGAAAATTTACTGGGATCGCGTGTCTATGCCTATTTCTGAAAGTCAGCAAAAGTCAACTTTTTAGCCAACTTCAAACGAGCATAACTTTTTACTCGTTATGAGTTAAGACATGAAATTTTGCAGGCACCTTTACTATAACAATAAGTAACTTTCCTCATTTTCACTTTTTCAAATTTCACATTTTATCGGGATTTGACCCGTAGACGAGTTTTAGGTCATTTTTTACCAAAATCTTGACATACTAACTTTCAAACCACTCACATACTGATTCAATGCTTTTGACCATACTTCCAACACATTATTTACAACCTATTAGTGCCGTAGCATTTGACTATATTCGAGTATAACTCAATTTTGACTCGTAACCTCATTGGTTGCCCATTTGAACACCAAAATGACCCGATTGGGTCTTTGACCATATTAACCCACTTTATTGGTCAATTCTTATCCAATTGACTTATTTAAGTCAAACTAACTTACCTACATCATCAATTAACTTCAACATCAAAATATGACACTTTTTCATACTTTCATAACTCAAAATTTCTCATTTAACATTTCTTTCACACTTTTCGTACATTCAAGCTTTTAACATATAAGTCTCACCATAATTTTAACTTTAACCATAACTTTGACTTTACTTCACTTTCTTGATCACCTATACATATAAACACATAGCATGATCAATTAACATAACACTTTACTTTCTTTACTAAAGTTCATCATTTATATGTCCATTCACTAACACCTATCTCATCACTTTCACTTAATCTTATAACTTTAACTTAATCATACAATTAGGTGCTAACTTACTAACACCTATCTTTTTCATAAGTGTTCCATATACTAGTATCAAAATCACATGAATTTGGGTATTAATCATTCAACTCATCATAACTTTCATCAACCATCATTATTATCATCTCATACATCATTACCTACATAAACAAGAACTTACTTATACCCAATTTGTAACACCCGCCAAATTAGAACTGGTAATTAGTGCCTAATCCCCTGTTAATACATGTAATTAGTTCTGTGTTAGGCTAATTAATGTATCAAGTAATATATATTGTTGAATATGTACAATTACGCGATTTGGCTAAATCGTACGTATTTCAATCAAATGTGATTCGGTTCAATTAATACGGAAGTTGGTGAACAATTTTATTAAATAATATAACTTTATTTAATAACGCTATTATATCCAAAAATATTATGTTAATAATATTTCGTATTCATTTTGTATCGTATGAACAAGTCTACGCGATTAAAATATTCAACACGCAAACAAATCGAAAAAAAGTTAGCTACATTTCATAACCCGATCATTAAATAATTAGAAAAATATTTCAAGTAAGATATTTGATAAATAGTCGTATTTAAAAAAAACGTATATTTAACGCGTGTAAAACTATTAAAACGAACGAGGAAACGAACACCGCATGGAGCGCGAATATACGGAGTTAAAAAGTGGAGACCCACACTTCGGTGGGGGCCCACCCAAAACCGGCCAAGGGGAGGGGATACCACCCCCTCACCCTCACTTTCTCACTTCTCACTTTATCTCCCTTTCTCCCTCTTCCTTTTCTCTCAAACAAAACCCAAAACCACCATCACCTAAATTCGTGAAATTACACCACAAACTTCATCAAATCATCGAGCTCATTTGGAAGAAAAGAACCACCGCGTCACGATCTACATTTCCATCCTTCTGAAATTCTCGCGCGCAAAGTTGTAAGTTTCCGACAAAACCCGCAATTCCTCAATTCTTAGTGTTTTGAGTTATAGTTGTTTCTTTAAGCTTGAAATGTCCATATAAGGGTTGGGTAAAAGAAACGGACCAAACGGAAATCGAAAAACTCATTTTTGGCTCAAAAACCCGTCAACAGTTCTAAGTGTCGCAACGATGACTGCTGTATAGCGTCACTTCGTGCATCACTTAAGTGACGCACTGAGTGTCGCTAAAAGCCCTAATCTTGCGTCACTTGCATAAGTGCCGCATAAAACCCCTTTTTCCCGACACTTACCTCCGTCACTTGTCTAGTGACGCATAGAGCCCTTACCCGACACTTACATCCGACACTACCTTAGTGACGCCTCACTATGCGTCACTTCCACAAGTGACGCCCTCACTCAGATTCTGCCATTTCATGCGTCACTTTCTAAGTGACGCCTAAGCCCCCTAGTGACGCTATAAGTGTCGCATGAAACAGAACCCAAATTTTTACTAAGGGTCGAGACCTGAAATTTTATCACTTGATTTTATCCGAATTCAAATCTTAGATGCGTTTTTCCCTATAACAATATAGCTCGACCCCAGCCAGGGGCTCTGCCCCTTGGACCCCGCCAGGGGCTGCCGCCCCTTAGACCCCGCTACCAGGGGCGCTGCCCCCGGACTCCTGTCATTCAGGAACTTGTAAATGCTTTTACACCAAGTGTCGAACTTATACAACCTCAAGCTCTTATACAATATGACTCCTAAAAAATTGTAAGACATGTTTTTCAAGTATAACACTTCGAAATCAATATGATAACGTCAAGATTATTATTATTATAAACAATCACCAACGGGCCGTACACATTTTCAAACGCTTAGACAATCAACCAAATTGTAATCATTTGGACATTCTAGTTGGACAAACAACTACAAGGTAGTCTTGTTAGATACCTTCTCATGTTTATAACCACCGCGTGTCGTGGGCACCCTCAGGTTACAAGTCTTTGGACTTCAATTCTTGGCTAATCAATCTCAGTTTATTTAGATAAACTCTTCAGGCTCAGGTAAGTCTCATGGCCCCTCTTTTTACTGTTTTATTAGGGGTGTGATACATTGCTCTGTTTTTAACACATAAACGCGAGTACATATTTCAATATACTACATGAGTTGTTTTCAACTAATCAAACCAAAGTCCTCCGTCAGTATAGTCTGGTAATACGAAAGTAGCGTGAATATTAGTATATGGTACCATATAGGATTGACCCACCTCGTCCGGGTTAGTCGCGCTAACATCTGCAACGGACGTACTAATATTTGGGAAGACGAGTGTAGATTAGGCACTCGTTGAGGCACCTCGCTCGGAATTCTCTATATGGGACCCGACCCTCGAGTTAAGATCAGACTATGCGCTCATGGTGGTATACACTATCTGTAACTTTATTTGCTGAATGCAAATCAATACTTAAATCTTGCGGTTCATACAATATTATTTGATACTCAAACTTGTGAGCTCACCAGCGTTAGCTGACCCATTTTAACATGTATCACAGGTACTCAGCAGTAGATTTGGACTGCCCATCAGGATGCATCTTAGCTCGAGTCTCCATGCAAACTTCAGAGATTTCATTGCATTATTAGATTTTGTATAACTAAATATGTACTTAAATCTCTCATATTACGAACACGAGCTACGTATGGGTTCAAACTGTTGTAAACCTTTTAATATCAATATATTTTGTTAAAGCGACGCATATAGAGTCGTTTGCTATATATCTGTGTGTTTTGATTATTGATTAGTAACACTCAAATTATGCTTCCGCAAAATATTAAATTTGAGGGTGTTACACAATGTCACATGATTAAGTTTTCTCTATTCAATTTAATATAAATTACACATACTACTTAGCTTATTAACATACATGAAACACTAATTAATCAAATTAACTAACTTTCATATACTTTCATGATTCTAGGGTTTACAAAACTTAAACCCTAACTTGAATTGAGCTAGAATAAAGATCATACATACCTTGGGAATAGTTAATTTGATGATTTCTAACTTCAATTCACAAAACCCTAGCTTAATTTATGATTTCTTGCTCCTGGTTCTTCTTTCACGTTTTACACAATCATATACGAATAAATATTTGAGTCTGGAACTAGTTAGAATACTGTAGGGAGTTTTATTAATTCAATTTACATACTCCTCCCCTCTATTTTTCATATATGCACATTTAGTCCCTCTAACATACCTTTTCTTATTTGGTTAGTCCCACTAACCCAATTCTAACTATCTTGTTACCTTAAACTTTTAACATATTAAATACATATAAAACTAAAACGTAAACGTATTTTAATAATTTAAACTTACATATTTTAGGGGCGTTACATTTGAGCACTGAGTAGTAAATGTTTATTTGTATTTTTTATGCGATAATGTGACACGTTGAAGTAGGAAAATTAAAGTATTACTCCGTATTATTGTATCAATTAATGATCGATCTATATACTACTCCCTCCGTCTCAAATTGTTTGTCATCAAGTTGAAAATACACATATTAAAAAAATCACATTAAATGCAGTTTTGACCTTAGTATAATGACAAATTTAAACCCTCGATCATTAAGTAAATTATTTTCTTTGAGGTATGTGTAGTTGTAAAGTTAAGGGTAATATTGGAAATATAAACATTAACGCATATTTATTTTCGGAAGTGGACAATTATTGAAAATATAAACATTAACGTATAAATTGTAAGATGGACAAACAATTTAGGACGGATGGAAGTATTGTACAAATTTGGAATTATTTATGATAATCATCGTGTTTAAATTCCCATTTGTTTAGATTTGTTTATGATGGCATGATGTATATAAATACTAATCCGTTTGAATTATTGATCAATTAATTTGATATGTATTGACTTTACGTACGTTAAATTAATAATGCATTAACTTAATTAATTAAAAATGGATTTTGTAAACGTGTGCCTCTTGACACACATTAAAGAGCATTTAATGAACTTGTAATTTTCTTAAATATCAGAATTTGCATTATACTTGTTAATTCAATCTAATAATTACTTTTTATGCATATATTAATTACAAATTTTGATGTATAAAGAAATTATGAATTTATTAATTGCACATTAACATGTGTCATGTGGCATACATTAGCAAAACCTTAATTAAAAAGCTTTGAAATAATTCGTTTTAGATCTAAGTAAATTAATAATATACCTATCGACATCGATCACTTGATCGATGTGTATTGTCGTACATCATCATATTAATTTGTCAACTGCCTATTTAAGTATATAACATTTTTTATTATATTGACTTCCAATTAATCAACGTCAACGAATGTATTGTACTAATTGACAACTATGTATCAAGTTAATTAATATGATTAAATTTTAGAAAAAGGCAAACATTATTAATTAGCTGACTTTTTTGCTTAATGTTTTAATATCGATTAGAGTACACTTGTCAGCTTGTAATGCCAAATTTGTAGATTGACTAAATCATGTGCATGAATCCAATTGAAAAATAGAATCATGATTGAGAGTTGGAGTTGGAACAATATATAGAACACATATAAACTTTTAAGGTGACGTACATGTTAATATCAATATAAAAATCTAATTAATAACTTATGCATCATCACCCTAACAATAAATTAATATTAATTATTTCTATATTTGAACACTTTTCTTACTTTGTTTCGTAATCAATTTTATAAATTAGCTATCTTCAAGTTCAAAAATACCAATTGAAGCACTTGACATAATAAGTGTTGTCTCAAATATGGTAGTTTAGTGGTGATTAACGTAACATAAAGCGGATGTATCATCAGTTAATCTCTCATCTTCATGTCTTTTGATTAATCGCTCATTGTACGATTAGATTTTATGTTTCGACCGTGTGACTGATCAGTGGAGTTTACTAGAAGGTTGATTACTTTTTTATTTTTTATAAAGTAACACTTAAATTAATTTGCAAAATTTGTGCGCGTGATGATATAACGAAATGATCAAAGGAAGAAAAATCAGTATTTCTTGTGGATGAAATTTAAGTAATTAGAATACTTCTTTTTGAACAGTTACTTGCAAAAATAAAATATAATAGATGCTTTATAGAAGAAAAAACGAGATGAAATTATATCTCAAAAGACATTATAAATTAAACGTGTTAATATAGGATTATTAAGCTCCTTTATGCTAGAATTAAACATTGTTAAACTAAAATGTAAACTATAATCATAATCAAATTCTTATATTTAAACGACATATCGTGCGACATATGTCACTCAAACGATCCTTAAAACACAACTTATACGTTGAAGAACTCATTTGATATATCATATATATATGTACTCTACCGTTAGGTCAAAAGTCATTCGATTTCTATGTGACAAAATTTAAATATATTATTATGTAGTATATGATCTAGACCAGGGTTTATTCAGGAAAATACTTAGCTGGTTCAATCAAAATCTCTTTTCAACCCGTTTGATTGATACCAATTTTGACCAAAAATATATATTAGGCAAATTCCATGCTTCTGTTACGTGTTAAGATGATATCTTATTATAAGCAAAGAAATTTTGTTTTTAAGTTGAAAAAAGTATACAGAACTTCCAAAAAAAAAGTTCTTAAATTAAGGGGTGGATTAGATCTCATGTGAAATTTTGATTCCCAGACATAGTGCATGATTTCCAGGTCGTCAATCCAATTTTTAAGGATTACAATTATATCATGGTCAACAATGCATAAAGTGTACGTTCCTTTTGTACTACTTTTATTTTAATGTCTATACAAGTCTACAAATTGATCCTCATACCCTGTTATTGGCAAGATTAAGTATTATCGTTGATGTTTGCATGGAGCGGAGCTACATATAAGCTAGGAGTACCTGTAGCCCTAGCAATTGATCCTTTTGCATTTGTCTATTTATTCAAAAATGATTTTATAATTAGTGTTGCCGGTCCACATAAATTGTGATCCGTTTCAATTAATGATTAATCCGTTTTGTATGTTATTAACAAAAGTCCACTACTTATATATTCATTTTTATGCAATCCTACATGTTTAAAAAAAAATTATCCAATTTACACTATTAAAAAAATTATGCTACCGATCACTTTAATTTTTCAATATACCGATACATATTTGTTATTTAATCCTAGTTTTTGATACTCAGATAGATAAAATGTAGAATATGTTTTAAACCATGATGAGCTATATATTGACTTGCAATTAATCACTTGTGGAGACATGGAGTAGTTGACAATCAGTCGAAATTAATAATAAAAACAACAAACACGTACGTACGCCATAATGAAACAACTAACATACGTAGTTGACTTATTAAAATACTAATTATTAAATAAAAGTTAACACTTCAACTACACATGTCACTCCGTGATGTCATACTTGTGTAGTTTGACCAAATAATGTCATACGCTTCCACTCAGAAACAGAATCATAATTGAGGGGTTGAATTAAACCTACAAAAACAAATGTAAACTTTTAAGATGACATCAAAGATCGTAAATAATTTGTTGCATTGAACATTTTCGGACGTTCAGCTCATATGACTTATACTATGGTTCTTCGATCAACATGTAAAGTTGAGTATTTAGTAATTTGAGAAGATTGAAGGGTCAAGCATGACAATTTGTGATTGTCATAATCTATCTTTTTATATATTGCATATTTCTTATGTTTTAATTAGTAGATGTCTTTAGTATTTTTTTGAGAGATTTATCGTTTCCTCCAAGTTATTAGCTAGCGTTAGGACCTATATAAATATTAGATTATATGATTTAGGTTTTAGTTAATGTTGACGATGAATTGAGAAAAGAAGAGTAACGACGTTTTGAGCACTCTTCCACGATTTATTGAAGTTCCGTTTTTGCTTATTTGTGTAGTTTGATTTCTTTGAGTCTCAAACTCCCCATCATCATGATTCTTGAACGGCTCGATCCCTAATGTAATAATCATATAAAACCTGCAAGATTTGTTCTTTGTTGATGTTAATTCAAACAATGCCTTTGATTAATATTATGGTAGATCCTATACTTGAAATCCACGTGTTTAGATGACCTTTTATCATCAGTAAATAAATGGGTATTTAAGTACGTATCTGCATTTTTAAAGCAACTATATAGGCCATATAGGACATCTTTAAATACCTTCTGATATTAATTGGGGAGGATTTAACATCATGTTAATTGTAACTTTTTTTGGGGTAAAGATGTTAATTGTAACATTTGATTCAAACACATAGTGTTAATTTGTATTAGAAACCAAAGCTAATTCTGTAAACAATCTATCTATCTACTATCTACTATCTACTATTATCATATCACACGATATCATATCACACGGAGTATATGACTGTAAGAGTTTATGTGGACAATTATTTTAGGACATATAGAAAAGGAAATATAGGACTATAATTTTGGGACAGATAAAGTAATTAATAAACTAATTATATAAGAAGTTGTTTCTTATCTCCACTTGGACTTTTTCTGTGTACTAAACACATTTACAAAGCCTATTATTAAACATATTATTTTTACTACGTAATGTAACTGTTACGGAGTAATAAATTATTTGCAAAGATGTTTGTGCCCAGGAAATAGAACAATGAATACGATAAGTGACACCTATGCATGATAACATTTATGAGCAATTGCTCGTCTTTGACAAAAGTATGTTAAATGAAGGGTACCCACTGAAATTAAATACGTTGAATTAAATGTTTTTAGTTGTCAGATACAGAGAGGATAAATGTGTCATTTTGCATCATCAGAAGGTACTGTACCTTCAACGAATCTTACTACAAATATGAGATCCTTTGATAGTATAACTCATATTAAGTTATAAGGGTTTTGCTAACATGTGATATGTCGGTCATCGCACATGTTAATCTGCATTTGATAAAATCGAAATTTCCTTATATATTACGGAGTAATATTTATATTTAATATTCATTAATTAAATTTAACATTTTTATTTTTTTATGCATATATTGATTACAAATTATGTTATTTAAGGAAATTATAGGTTCATTAAATGCACCTTAACGTGTGACTGTTTCAAAATTCAAGATAAAAGGGCAGAATGAATATTGTTTGCGGACCAAGTGCATTCAAAAGATCATCTTCACCTGGGCGAACTTGTGGCTATTTGAGTTAAATTTTGATATAATAATATTAAAGAAACTGACATGTAAATACATGTCAAATGATGTCATGAAGAAAATTGCCTTTTTGATCTCTAGCTATTTTGTTCTTGGGCTTAAATATGTCAGAATGTTTGGAATTTTGTAACTTTACATCATTATTAGTTTCTACATTTTGAATGAAATCTTACAAGCTATCTTAGAATATTTTCATTTTTGAATTATTGAACTAGAAGGTTTACTTTGGAATAACGTATAATACGATAATGGTCTTTTGAGGTTATATGATGTTTATGAAGGTTGCAAAAGGTTCATTAATGATTTGGTTAGGATTTGAACATGTTTTTCTTACGATAGATATCTAAATATCTAAGAGAGGTGGACGCATGGCAAAATCATAAGTAAAGATGATCAAGGACCGGATATATGACATGGCACTCAACGGATAAGAGATTGGTGAGATGGACAAAAATGCAGGTTTCGTACCAATAAAGAAAGCAAATTCGTATTGATATTGTCTTTATTGAGCAATGCTTATTAGTGATCTCCCCTTTACGAGTCAGCCTCGAAACACTGATGACATAATTGCCACTCTCCACCCCCTTCCCCTACATTACCAACTAGCTTTTTCTCCTACCACCAACTTACAGAAACACGCATCACTTACATGCACCACCACAGAAACTCACAACCAAGCGCTAAAACTAGAATCTGAATTAACACATACAACAAAACGAGAATCCAGCGTTTTATTCGATTTTCTACTCATGCTCCAACATTATAGATTAATCAAAATCAAACACTAGAAATTGGGGATATTACATGTTTCAATAGCAGAAACTAAGTTGAAAGACTTTTTGCACTTTAGCACAATATGCATACGTGGCATCCACTTCTTCAGATTTGTACACTGCATTGACCTAACCAGTTTCGATCAGTTTACACCTATAAAATATCTGTCTGAATAAGATAGTAACCGAGGGAGTTTTCCTCTACAAAAAGACTGTACTGAGTAACCACTAAAACTGAAGAAATTTGGTTGTGTTTGATTTAAGTTTCAAAAGAGCATTCCATGGGGAATTGAGTTTAACTAGTAATCAATCCAACAACAGAAGACCCCAAATAGTTGTAAAATCAAAATTTTGGAAGCCAGCATAAGGCAGAAAAAAAAAAGTTGCAGCATGTTATTTTAATTCGACCGGTGAATACAATGAGTCCATGACGTCTGTGCCTAACAATGAGCGAACACAAGATTTACTCTAAGATACTACCTGCAGAATACATAAAACCAGTGACCCGAAAAACAAGTTAAAAGACGCCACAGCATATTATCGGAATTTATTCTGTGGATACTGCAACATATTGTGTCAAATCAATGAGCCTTACAATATTAGCGATGCATGAAGGCAAAATGTACACTGTATTTCCTGCATATGAAGCAAAAAAGAACACTCTTTTCCCTACGATACAGCAACCCCTCTCCCAGTAATTATAAGAAAACACAAACAGGTGAATCTTAATAAAACACAACTTTATAACAATAACATGCAAATTTGTACTTGGAGATACCAGCTCTGCCACAGTGCTCCGTAGCTAAAACCAGCACGGAACCCCTTCCAACACGAACAGCCCAAACACATGCTTCCTTTATATCTTCTATATCTTCCAGAAACAAACTTCTTAGAGCATGTAAATTTAGCTTGTGATATATAAAGTGTCATATGAATACTAATTAACCAAACAAATCACTGAATAAATTAGGATTCTGGCTTGTCGGGTTCACGCCCATTTGTCTCACTAGTGCGTCTTTGTCCAAAGCATCTTTCAGGCTTGGACCCTTGGTCAGTGATGCTGTTTTGTTGTTGGGGTTTGGTGGAGCATTCGTGGGATTAACGTTATCCTTCTCATTGAATAACTGGTTCAGATTCTGATTCTGCCCATTTGTAGATGCATCTGAATAGAAGGACATAAGATCAGAACCATTATTCGTGGTAGCAGCAGCATTACCATCTTGGTTCACATCAAGAAGACCTTCAAGTTGCTTAAATGGATCCACGGCAGATGAATAGCTACTCACAGCACCAGTTGGTTCACCCAAATCGAGCAAGTCAGGTGGAGGCGGCTGAACCACTGTGGCTACGGCTGCCGACACAGACCGAACTTTATCTTCCATGTGATTGGTTGATCTTGAAGCCTTACTATGACCTGCAGCACCACCAGATTGCTTTCTGTCAGACCTTGAAGTTGTTCCCCCAAACAGTGAGGCAGCAAGTTTTTGCTTTTCTTCTGAGACCTCGACATGTGGCTGTCTTGGTTCACGTGATTTAGATACCACAGTATCTTGTGTTGCACCATTAGACGTGCTCCTGTGGGACTCAAAGTTTGAGGTGGATGAAGATGCACCAGATGAGTACGTGGGTTTACCCCACTTCTTTTGTACCCCATCAAGACGTAATCTGAGTTCATTTGAGCCTGAATTGGAGCCTGCATCAGATACAGGGCCCAGGGACAAGGTAGGTTGAACAGATGGTTGATAAGAAGGCTCTGGCACGTGTACAGGTACTAGTTCAGTTGGGTAAGACATTGTTGGGGGTATCCTTGTTAAAACCACTGGTTTTGGAACCTCGTAAGCCTCAAACCTAAGGGAATGAGCTGACGACTCGTACGGGTTTTGATGCCCAATGTTACTGATATTAAGAGTCCCAGAGCGTTCACTCTCAGGGATATACGGTTCAGCACCTTCCTCTAACGACTTTTGGACATAGCTATTGAGAAATGAAAGGCTCTTATCAATCTGCAGGAACAAATATTTTAAATTATTTCAAACTTTTTGACGTTAATAGGTAGGATTTTAATCAACGAACAAACTTAACAACTTAGACATAACAGGTAATATGCACGAATGATTACCTCAATGTCTTCACAGCTTGCATCTAATGGCATTATATTTTCTAAGGCATTAGCATCAAGATCAAGAATTGCTTGAAATTCATACGCGCGTTGCTGGAGATCAGATGAGTGAGATGCAAACAATTCCTCAAGTAACGACTGGCACTGCAATTATAATAAAAAAGATTGTATCTATTAACTGACCTCTGGTAGCCATAAAACTTAAGTTCACACTACTAGTAGCCAAAAACGACATGAAAGATGGGTAGGCATTAACTGACCTCTGGTAGCAAACTAAATTTCCTTCCAGCTGCTATTTCAAAAGAATATACTTTCATGAGTGCTGTTACTGCATATGCCTTCAAAATAAAAACAGAAGGAACTCATTATATACTCAAAAATTATGACAAGGTCACAGGTACATAGTGCTCATCGTTGAACCCAAATAACAACATTTCATTTACAATATACAACTTACAGAGGATAAGATAATACATTAAATAACAATTGCATAATAGCTTTAATCTACAAATAATTTTAGCAGGTTGATAGATTTGATACTCCGTAATAGGGTGGCAAAAACCGAACCCGAAACTGACGGGGAAAACCGAACCCCAAACAATTGGGTCGAGTACAGAGGCGGGTAGGAGGGTTTATATATGGGTTTGGATAGAAATATTTTTTCCCGCGGGTATGGGTATGGGTATGGGTTTTAGTAATACCCGCCCAATTACCCATACCCATACCCATACCCATACCTGTGTACCCGTACCCTACCCACATAATTATTATTAATATATAATGATTTTTTAATTAGTATTCGTTTGTATAATGTATATGTATATGCTTAGTCTTTTTATATAATGGATTTTCCCGAACCCGACCCATTGTCATCCCTACTCCGTACAAAATATAAAACTAATTATATGCAATTGTCAAAAAAAAAAAAAAAAAACACTAGGAGACATGCAGTAGAGAAGATGCCAATATACACCATTTAGCGCTCAACTGCTCATACAAGCTCGTATAAATATACCTTTACTATATCATCACTTGAATGTGCTTCTGCCACGTCACATAGCTTGCCACTGATATAAGAAGCAGAATATTTACCATCTGCAGTTCCATATTCACCCAGCACCCAGCATATCACCTGTTGCCAAACAAAACTGACATATAAGATGAAAAACGAATAATGGAGTATTCATAGAACCTACGAATGCCACAACTTACCTGGAGAAATGCAGAGGGAAGCTTTGGCTCATCAACTATTTTTAGGTAAGATTCCACCTGCACCCAAGAATCCAAGATACCCACAGTTTCATTAATATATAACCAAAAAAAAACTCAAACCAATATATAATACTGCATATCTGATTTATATCGTTGAAATAAACATCGAGATCAACTGTGGATAAGACAAGTAAATGTCACATAATTCAGATATTACATACAGCGGAGGATCTCAACTGACTATCTGCTGTATCATCATCCTCTCCAAATCCCTCGGCAATCAACCGCATCAAGTTATGTGCCACCTTAGGGTTCACTAGATCACCAGCATGCTGGAAGACTTTGTTCATCGTCTGTAAAGTCAAGAAACTAGGTAAACATTCAATCAATTCCACAACAATTGGCCCATTGAAAAAGAAAAAATATATATATGTGTGTGTATAACCTGGATAAACCAATGGTTGCTGGGAGCAAATTGCTCTGCAAGCTCCACGCATCTCGATGCTGTTTCAGTTTTGTAATGGCTATCATTAATGCTAATCATGTAATCGATCATACGGTCTACTATCACTTCAACATTGGAGGATTTTGTCATTTTATAAAGCAGCTCGAAGGTCTTCCTCTTTAAAGTGTCATCAGGGTCCTGTATCAACAAGTCAATGAACACTCAAGTAAACATATATGCTACTGTGTTCATGGAGAAACAGGACTTCTATACTCTGATAGAAAGTGGGAAGCTCGGGTTGAAATGTGTTATTTTTAAAACAAGAGGGGGGAGGGGGGGTGTGTCTTTATCAATAGTCAATGTAAACTCGATATGTAAACATATATGCCAGTAAAAACAGGATTTCTATACACCGATCGAAAAGCGGGAAGCTCATGAAACAAACTATTTTATGACGGGCATGGATGGGTTGACCCGCCATTCCACCAACCTTTGTTGTACCATTTGCACAGATACTATCACACTTTGAATATGATTAAATATTATGTTTTTATCAAGATAACAAATTCTTTTCTACAATGAGACGACTTATAGAGCTGTGAGCAATATAACCCACCAGCCGTCTTTTAATCCCTTTGACCCATTTGACCTATTTATCTTTCCCCTCTAACTGTTCTTTTTAGTGCAACTAGACCCATTTATAGTAAGACCCATCTCCCCAACAAGAAATTTCAATAAAGATAACAAAAAGGTAAAAGAATAATGTAATTTTGGTTCCAATTTTATAGAAAAAGTAGCAACATCTCAAATACATAATAAAAAGCATGAGATACTGAATCTACTCACCTCTAAGCAATCAATTACAGCAAGTTGGTGTTGTTCAGCAATATCTGGACTTATGCGTATCAATCGACCAAGAGCATCAATACCCATATACTTCAAATTATGACTATCACTCTACAATGAAGAAAAATTAGCAAATAAGACTTGGGAGTATATAAACAAAAAAAAAAAAAAGAATTTTAGTGCCGAGATATATATATATTTACATACAAAAGTAATGCACTACCTTAAGAAATTTAGCAATTGCATCAGCAGCTGCTTCCAATAACTTAGGACTCGGCTGTATAGAAGAGATGCAGCATATGCATTCATAAAGAATACCATTTCCTATGTTACTAGATGTGTCGCTCTTCCTCATTATATCGCCGATGACAGTATACATCTGCTCACTGGACTTCTTGTCTCCACTACCGAGTAATGCAAGGATTTTTAGCAACTTAATCTGCATTTAGTACACTACCAGTTATAATAGAAGAACTAAGAGATACCTTTAGAAATTCAAACTTGAATTAAATATATTAATAATCCAGATCATAAATAATTTATATCATATTACTGATTATTCACTAGCCGGCATGTTGGTTTTCTCGATATCCCCAATTTCTGCCAAAGGTAACCCCAGTATTAAAAGTTCTAATAAAATGTTTCAAGCATCATATGTGGTACATTTATCGCGTGGGTCAATAGACCAATTTTTATATTATATGCAACTCATGTTGCGCTAAACAAATGTTGGGCACAAGCCTAGACTTGCATTATGTAGGACTCAAAGTAGGTTTTTCAGTACTTTAATCATCCATCCCAAGATGTTAAATCACACTGACACTCAAAGTGAGTTTCTTGAGTATGTCCAAAGAGCTGGATGCATGTCAACACGAGATGTAATTGGAAAAATATGCATGTTCTCGCTATATCCAAATCTATGCTACAAGGGTTAGCAAGGAAACGGAACTTCTTGAACAGTTTTTATAAAATTGCATTGTTCAGACAGTTAAGTCACTTTCTGAAAGCATGATAAAGTGAAAAGATTACTATGACCTATGGTAGCTAGAAGTTGTTCATCCACATAAACAAAATGCCCTGAATTGCACGTGAGCCAGTGTAACATGCTAAAAGCAGCATATTGTTCAGAATGCCCAGCTATCTTACATTCCTACCAAAGAAAATAGAATAGAGACTTCCTCAATTTGGTCTTCATACCTCTACATTTGCATACACTCCTTATGCACAGTTTTAGTCATGCCAAGCAACAAACACAAGAATGACTGAGAAGCTTAATCAGTGGATGTAAGTGCAAGACAACACGCATAAAGATTTCTTTCTGATGGTCTAAAAATTGAGGATAAGGTGGTGTGTTTATATATGATATGTGTGTATGTATAGAAGTCTAGAACCCAACCCATACAAATGACTATATATTGATTGATACGTAGATAGAAGATATATCACACTTAAAATCAAATTTCTAATGATGTTTTTTGTCACTTAATGTGTCCACACTAATCAAAACTATTGGATAATAACTTGTTGGCTTGTTCTACTGCCTTGTTTATCTCTAAAAGAATCATAAACTTAAGTTTACTTTCTACATTAGCCTTTGCTTCTAATTTTGCAAGTGGTCAACTTACCTCAATTTTTATTAAAAGAACCAACTTTAATTCTATTATGCATGCCCATTTTTGTATCCAGTGACATATATTATTTATACTAGAATAAATAAAGATACTATCCATATAAACAATAATAATTAGTATAAAACCACTTCATCTCAAACAGACTAACATAGATAAGAACAATGGTAACAATCATAGCAATAAAAAGTTACTTCTAATGATGACACTTTTCACAGGAATTGAAGTGGTTTGGTCATTTCCAACATACACGACCATTACATGCACCGGCTAGAAGAATTGACACGTCATATTGTTTGACTATGGATCAGATGTCCAGGATAACCCTTTACAAGTACAGAAATTTTCAAAAGAAATGTAGACCGAAATCAGTATTACTAGTTACATGTAATCATTACTAAGATGCATAAACGTTGAGTAGAACTGTAAAATAACCAAAAAAAATGTAATATTCTGTACGAAACATGCAATTACCAAAGTGTTGCATTTTTTAAGATGTAGAATATAACAATATTTTCTAGAGGTGGCAATTTTAGACCCATTGGTTAATTATGGGTCAATTTGGTTAATTTTTAGTAGGGGATGGGTTTGTTGGGTCTCCTCCCCATTTTTTGGATGGGTCTAAATGTGTTTTTCAATATAACCTCTAATTGTGTAACAATTAACCAACGGGTTTAGACGAGTCTAGCGGGGGAAAAAAAAATTCCACCTCATTTCATTTTTTTCATTTTTCACTCAAATGAAAAAAAAGGTGGTGAACCCGATGACCCGACCCGAGACCCATTTGACCCGGACCCGTTTAGACCCATCCTTCTAAATGACCCATCTAGACCCGGACCCATCTAGACCCGGACCCATCTAGACCCAAACCATCTAGACCCGACCCGACCCATTCATTTAGCCACCTCTAATATTTTCTAAGAGGGATTTATAGTGTCTAAACAGTATATGAAGTGAATACCTGTATAAAAGGAGCAGGTGTCTGATGATAGTCATAACTTTTGGGCAATCTGCGCTCAGCAACTTGTTTCAAGATGTTCACAAAGCTTACAACTAAATCCTTATATGGATTTACATCAATTGTGATAAGATCATATAGAGGGCAAAGTGTAGCACCCATTACACCAGGGTCATTATCACAAAGTTTCTGCAAAATAGAACATCTACAAGTCAAGGACCAGAAAATCTTGATTTTGTCACCATATAAATTTAAATTTAGTCAAAAGGATGTTTCCAATCTTTAAACGCGTTGATGGGACATATTTGCAACTCATTTCATCGTGCAAACAATTGGTAAATCAATCATCAGTAAATGGGAGCAGATGATATAAGATATGAGCTAAGATATGATTCTTGTGCTCCCTGATATACTCAATTATATGTTTGGCGACATGACCACCTGTGTAATTAGACAGATGCTCCCATGACTCATAATTCCAACTCCTATGTATTAAATGACCCAGGATTGAGTAAGATAATATATTTTGAGCCGTTAACACATAATTTATCTGCTATCTAAAAAGTTGAGTTGTTTTAGCCTATCTATTTACCATTAGATTTGATAGAAACTAGTTTCGTATTCATAACGTAAACTCAGTTCAAATGTCACTTGGCTTTTTAACTTGTTGGATGAATTCAATTGTATTTCTTAAGACTGTTAACGGAAAATTCCCATTCTGACAAGCTTACTTTAGAGCAACTACAATACTCATACGTGGCTCCGTCTAATAGTATTCCAACTCACAGGCTGGCATGCATCTAACCCATTGTGGGATGCCATGTCATGCTACGGAGAATAGTGTGTGTGAGTCTGCTCCAACCCATCTTAATACGTACGGATATGGCCCAACATATCTTTTAAGTCTTTTTTATTTCTCCACCAATGTTATAAAATATGAAAAAGTACTTAAAATTAGTACGCTGATGTGTGAGTCTAATGAATTGTATATGATTCAATGCACTACAGAACTTTTATTGAAAATGATGATGTGTTAAGTCTATTGAACCCTTGTATGGTTTAATGCATTGGAGATGGTCTTAGTTTGAGGTGAATTAACCATATAAAAACAAGCTAGCTAATTAATGCAGAAGATGTGCAATATTATCATCACAAACAGCAGATTCCAACCCAATTCAAGAACAAAAAGGTCTAACTATACTTAACTTGTAACAGACGATACCATGTCTATCACAATTCTAGTTACAATGCAGGTACAATTACATCTATACATACTAGTAAAAATGTATATAAGCAGTCATAAAGCACCAACCTTCCGGAAATTCACCACAAGATGATTGACAGAAGACGGAGATCTCTGATAGAAACTATGCAAAGCCATCACAGCTTTCTTCCTAACAGCTTCCTTTTGATGCCCTAACAACTCAACAACTTGCTGAATCACAGCAGGTATAGTTTCCTCATTGATCAACTTACAACACGCATTCAACGCAGCACAAACAACTAGATAATTATCAGATTTCAAATCCTTTTGAATCGTATTCACAATCAATATAATCAAATCATGATCTTCATTCAAAAACAAAGTAACAGCTAGATAACCAGTACGTTTAAGTAATAACGAATCATCATGAGTCATTTTAACAGCATGAATGTAACCAAACGACGCATCATGACCTAACATCTCGATATATACAAGACGTATAATATACTCTTTCATTTTCCGTTTAGGTATGTCTGGTTCGTTAATTCGTCGCTTTAGGGTTTCGATCTCGTGAATAACGATACGGTCTTCTTCGGATTTGGATCGAGCTTCACCGATTGATTTGACGAGATCGAGGAATTCTTTGGATTGACCGAATCCGCCTTGGGAGCTCATTGCGAGCTCCCTGCCGATTGTTTTTAATTGCTCCAGATTTGCAGTGAATTGTGTGTGAATTAGGGTTTTGAGGTTGATGATGAAGTAAAAGAAGGTAGATCAGGGAATTGTGAGTGATGGTTTTGTGGAAAAGAGATGAAGATGTTGAATTTGGAGAGACGCGTGTAAGGCACGTGGCCTTTGGGTTTGTATTTTGGGTTTTACGTAACACTGTCGAACCGTGTATTTTTGGATCGTCTAAGTTATTTGTATTTGTATTGTACCAGTTTTTTTTCATCTACGTTAGCGACCGGAATTTAACAATGTAACATTTTTATAAGTTCGGAAATTATACTTGTCGGTCGAGTTTAATTCTCCATATTCTATAATCTATATACTACTATATAATACATTTAACACTTTTTCTCCACTAACTACATTTTTCATCAATCAAATAATAAATCTACCCACTAAAATATTTTTTGATTGGTTAAATATCAAAGTGAACACGTATTATGGGACATTCTAAAATAATAATGTGAACATTTTTTATGGAACTAACGGAATATAATATGTTTTTAGTTTATAACATTTAGTCTCACTTCAATCCACCTTGACCACTTTTACCGCTGCTATGTGCGGGTACCAGACTAGTACTATATGATGCATTTAACCCTCTCTCTTCTAATTTTTTATAAGATTAAGTAAAGTGGTTCTCACTATCTGGAGTATCTGTTACTATTTATTCTCCACTAACTATACTTTTCATCAATCATATATTAAATCTACTCACTAAAGTCTTTTTTAATTGATTAAATATCAATGTTGACACTTATAATGAGACATCACAATAATAATAATATGAATATTATAAATGGGGAAGACGGAATACAATATGTATTTAGTTTAAAACATTCATTCGCACATCCATCCATCGTCACCACTTTTACCGATCCATTGCGCGGGTATAATGATAATACTTATAAACGTGTAAAAGTTATACGGAGTATAATTTTGTCAAACATGATAACCTTGCTAATCTCTAAAATTGACCATCGAATTTGAATATTCTTGATTTCTATGTCACAAATACGATATAATTTTATCAATATAATGAACTCAGTTTTAAGTAATATTGTTTTTCTTGAATCTTAATTCAAACTTACTTTATGAAACTTATACAACTAATAACACATATTAATGTAATCAATAGAAATGTATGAATTTTATTGATGGTCATAGTAATTATTAATTTACCATGATAAATCTTTATAATGTGATTTAACTTGTTAAATAATGCAGATATTTGTATGAAAAGGAAATGATATTTTTGTTTTCTATTATTTTATCCATGTAGAATATCTAGAAAAAAAATGTAAAGAAAAAAAATGTTAAGCTCTGAAATTGTAGATGAGAACTTAGTATAATAATATTTTCATTGAGTTGAAACAGTAGATATATGAGTTTGAATAGGTTGTAAATACTGTATAATCACTTTGGTGATTGTATGCATGTAAATTTGTATCCGATTCGATTAGTTGTAGGACCCCTGTAGTCGGACCTAATCAAATCCCGATACTCAATCAACGTGCAGAATCCAAAGATTGAATATAAACGTTAAACGATTAGAACAAACAAACACAAAGTATATTTATACTCAAATGATTACCGATCAGATTAATTGCAAGAACTCTAGTACAATATATTGAAACTTTACATAGGTTCGTCAACCCTAGCAAATGAACCGAACTCATCTGTTTATACTCAACATCTAATCTGATCTATGCGACACAAGCTGTGTCGCCAAGCCGACTCATGCGACACAAGTTGTGTCGCCAAGTTGACTTATGCGACACAAAACCCTTGTGTCGCCAAAACACAAGATGTAATTACTTTTCAAATACAAACGTCATAACTAACGTAATTACATATCTAATGCATTACAGACTTAGACCAACTGACAGACATACTAAGATGCACCAACAAACTCCCCCGTGTATTCAGCTTGGTCTTCAAAATTTCTTCATTTAAACCCAGCCTTCAGGAAACCTGCCTCCAGCATGAATCCCATGCGTAACACACACAGTCACAACTTTCTGAAATTGTCTAGCAAGAATCGAATTCACAACATTTCTTACGTTGAAGCGAATTGGATTATCAAACAATTTCCGCAAATCTTTCTGTGACATATTAATCAAGCTTATAGGATCAAATACTTTGAATTGAGCTTTCTTCAAACCATATAGCGAAGTCGTCTCTGGATCCTCAGATTCTGGAACAAAAATAAAAACAGCTTCGCCCGTATGTGGATCAAGTTCCCAATGATGAAATCTTCTAAGAAAGTTAAAGGGAACTGTCTCAAGCGGAATCTCAGTCAAACAATCAGCTGGCGGATAGTGTACTTTACATATCGGCTGTCTTGTTACTGGATCAAGTCTCTTCTTGAATATAAATCTCGTTCCAAGCGTCGGTTTGATGAAATTATATCGTTTACTCTTCACTTCACGACACAAAACCGTCTGTACAAAATCAGCTCGTGAATCTCTGGTTGGATTTATCAATTCCAGTTGAGCTAGACGATTTATTTCTCCCTTAGACAATGTACTCAGCTTCTTGAATGACCTTTTAAAGTACTGAATACCATCACTTCTCTTAATCATGAAAATACCTTTGTAGGTTTTCCAACTTTTAATCATTCATGTGTAATTCCCACTAACTTTATATGTCTTGCAAGTAACAGGAATAGGTTCACCAGGAATAAAGCTTATCATTGGTCTATGAGAAGTTGATGTAGAAGCAGTTTCAGAAGCCAATGTAATCTCTGAAACATTTTGCGAAGTTCCAGTTGGCTCTGCTTCATCTTCTGAAGAATCAGTCTCAATTGTCAGAGCATCATCATAGAATTCATCAGAACGCATCTCCTCTTCCTCAATCTCAACATCATCATTGATCTCAAATTCAGGTTCAGATGCCTGACCTTCCTCGTTAACCATTCGCTGAATAAAAGATAGATTAGCATTTGAATAATCTACAACTAGTGGTCTTGGTTGACCTGGACTATCGTCGACCGAGAAGTAATCCAAACGAAGAGATTCATTATCATCAAAAACATTTACATTATCATTTACATCGTCAGTCTGTGTTCTGGCAGAAGCCCTAGATGTTGTTTCTATGGCACGCAGGCCTGACTCCCCCGGAACAGCAGCTAGGGATTCTAATTCTAAAACCCTAGTATTCAAAGTAGGTACTAAAGCCGCCTTTTCTTCTAGCTCCTTGATCTGCGCAACTTGAATCTCCAAAACTGATCTGCGCAACTTGAATCTCCAAAGCTGAGCTTGATTATCCATAGTCTGTTGCATCGCATCCATCCGTTTTAGTAGCTCTTGGATGACCGAAGGCAAAGGTTGGACTGGAACCTCAACACGGGGAATGTCAACCTGCCCCCTCGAAGAAGAAGTAGAAGTACGACGAATAGACTGGGGTGGAACCCAATCTTCATCAGTGAGATCGTCGTCTCGAGATCTTTTGCCATGATCAGGGCGCACGGATGTCGTGCCCTGATGAATGCGTCTCTGAATTCGTTTGAACTGACGTGGATCAAACTGTTGAATATTTCTCAACGCATGTTCCGAATGTACAACCCTTGGAGAAGTCTTGGGAATGGAACTCCCTTCTGAATCTTCAGCAACTGGATCCTCAAGATTAGGCTGATCAGCCTGTCCACCAGCTTGAAAATTGCCAATTTCCTTTAACAGGTCAGCAACCTGTATCTGTGCCTCATGGAGATGTAGTTCCTCCTGAGGTTGCTGCCCAGGTGCAGCCAAAACATCCATAAACCCGTCGTTGGGCGGCGCAACATAAGCTTCATCAATGATATGGCCAAACATAGGAAAGTTGCCATTTGCATTTGTACTTGCCGCACAAACTGTCCAGATTCGGACGTTCATGGGAGTCGGACGCAGGCGTTCTCGAGCGTTCTGTGGAATGTCGGGAAGCTGATTATCGATAAAAAGTTGAATAAAGCGCGGATATAGATTCCAACGCCTGTCCCCGGCATTAACATTGTCGACCATCGCTCTGAATATATACCCTGAAAAGTTGAAGAGCTTATTGTAAACCAACGCAAGCATGACAGAGGCCGTAGAATAGTTGATTCCGTCAAAACCGGCCTTACGAGGAGAAAGGCAGACGATAATCACATGCATTAAGTACCTCCAAACCTTAGGCAGATTCGTCTTTCGGTATTGATCATTTGGCACCCCTGGATAACCGATGTGTGTCATAGCCCCGACAATAAACTCATTCCCAAACAGAGTGGGCATCTCAGGAGTATCACAAAACTGGAAGAGGTCCCGAATAACCTGTTCCGAGATTATGAGTTGACGATCGCCAAGAGTGTATATAATTATGGTAAATGGCAACTCAGAGTTGATTACTGCATTCTCCCAAAACGGACCCACCTGATCCTTGTAAATAGTTGTAGTTGCGGTGATAGTAGTGTAGATGCGAGATCGGCGTAGAAATGCCACCATTGGCCTGTATGGAGTCGTCGTCTCCTTTGAATCATCCAAAAATGCCACTATATTGTGACATGGTTCCCAAAGAACATCACCATCTGCCATTGCTGTATAAAATATAACAATAAAACTCGAAAACAGTTAGCGTAAGCAGATACAATGAAAGCAAATAAATCAATTGAAAATTCTGTTTTATGAGACACAGGGAATTGTGTCGCAGGATTCCTGCGACATAAAAGCTTTGTGTCGCTTGCAGAATTAAAATTGATTTACAAAGATAAGCGACATAAGGAATTTTGTCGCTAATCACGGATGCGACAGAAAGAGCTGTGTCGCATTTTTCAATTAAATCGAATTTTACGTTTTTGGCGACATAACTCGTTGTGGCGCATATATTGTGTCGCTTAGTAAAGCGACATAAGGATTTATGACGCATTAAATAGCGACATAAAAGATATGTCGCAAGTATTAGCGACATAAATTGATTTCATGAATCTTGCGACATAAAAGCTTTTGTCGCATGTTATGTCGCAAAGACGAACTGCAAGCCCCAACCCAGAAACCCTTAACCCCAAATTTGGGGTTTTCAAAAATAAGGCTAACCCTAGGGTACGACATCAAACCACGAACACAAAAACGTAATTATTAACATCTAAAATGAATATGTTCGTATCTAATTAACCCAATAACCAAAAAACCCTAAAAACCGTAAGTAGAATCATCAATTAAATCTAAAATATACGGTAAAAACGAGGAAAATTGGTACTTAATGATCGAGTGAAGAAAGATGAACAGGAATCTAGTGGTAGAGTAGCACGAAACACACCAAAAATATCAAATCGAAATCAAAAAATAATCGCAGAGCGTTGTGTCGCTAAAATTGAATTTGTGTCGCTAGATTTGAATTTGTGTCGCAAAGTATGGTAACAGTGAAAGCGACTGGAGTGGGGTATTTATACCTAAACCCAACCTAGCGACATAACGAGAGACATAAAAGGCGACTTAAGTTATGTCGCAAAACATTATTTATGTCGCATACCCCAGAAAACTTGATATTTAATTTCAAGTTTTGTAACCCGATTCAAGAGTAACTTAGGGACTTGTGAAAATAAATATACAAAAATTAAAAGTAACATAACTAAAATAATTTAATTACTAAACCTAAAATGAAACTTAAATTAATTTTATTTTTTGGTGACGTAACTATTTTATCTACTGAGGGATCATATTAGTATAACATGCAATTATTCACAAATAGTAAGTGTTATCTCGATTATCAGTATATTTCTCCTCTTTAAATTTACTTAGCATATTTAAAACACCTTTTATAAATATTATTTTAAGATGATTACTGGTATTGTTTGACCACCTAAACATGTTACATCTGCGTCTATGAGCGAACCTTTTATTGTGAGTATGAATAGTTATATGTGTTCCCCACCATAGACATACTCCTTATTAATTTAGACAAGAACATAACTTCCAAGATAGATATAATAGAGGAAAATCAATTTTAAGAATCAAGTCAGCGGTGACAGGTCTGTACAAACGTACAACAAAGCAACATAGTTTGATTCAGGTGTAAGCAAAACCAGACTTGGTCAAACCATTTTGGCGACCTTGTTAGGTATCTTATGATTTAAGACTTTTTCAAGTTCATTGACTTGCGTTTGCTTAATTTTTAAGTATATACAAATTGAGACGAGGTATGTACTTACGTACAACAGAGGAAACAATCAGTATATACCCCCAAATGATTTCATATCATAAACTAAAATAGAAGTATGCTAAGCTATATTAAGGATTTAAGACATTTAGTCATAAATCACAGGGTGTTGACCACATGATAATAGACATGTATTAGAATTGCTTTTTAATAGCTCAAAGACCGGTGTATCATGCCTACCAGTACATCATATGATGAAGCTAATGTTTATGAACGCTGTGGTAAGTATGCTAAATAAACCTACTGATACATCAAGAATAAACCTTAGAATTTCCATTTTGTGCATGTACCCTAATGTACTATCATTTTCCTAGTTGTTTACAGACACAACTAAACGTCTTTTTACAAATGTTGCAACCGTGCATTTCATTAATACTAATGAGTATAAAGAGTGCCTGTTGCTTTTTTTTATATCATGTAATAATACCATCAATATACACTCAAAGTATTTTTCAAAGGTAATTAGGTAATATATCTAGATATAGTCATTTACTCACCATTACCATTCCCCATTCAACTATCACTCATCACCCTCAAAGCAAACCCTCAAACCAAAAACCTTCTGCTTGTTGCTGGAATTCCAACAATATACCACCTCCTTCCAATCCTCTTCATCTTCCAAGCTTGCCCACAGTTCATCTTGCACACAAACTTGCAATTGGTATGTTCCAGGCTGCAAATTAAGTTGCTCTCTCAATAGGACTTCCATGCTACCAAAGCTTAACCCTCCATCACACATAAAAAGCTTACAAAATCCACCTCCCTTACTCACACAAAAACATATGTTTTTAACAACTTCAACTTCAACTTGCACATCCTCAGCACTACCAGTACCCCATCTTCTCTTAATTCCTAGCCGTTTGCAAGCCTTTCTCAGAAAGGTGGGGGTTGTCTTCAAAAGATAGGCTGCATATTCATGCTTATATTTCCAGTGTTCTTTAATGACATCAAGAGTCAACCTATTACTTGGAACATGATCATCATCTTCCTGATTAACAGGATCATCATCTTCTTCAGCATTTTCGTCACTAGCATTCTCCTTACCACCATTGTTATTCTCCTCCTGATCTTCTTGACCATTTTCCTCACCAACAGCAACATTTCCATCAGCAACAACAACATTCCCCTCAGCAAATTCAAGAACCACACCTTCATCCACATGAACAGGCTCACCTTCATCCACATGAACAGGCTCAACCACACCATTGTTATTCTCCTCCTGATCTTCTTGACCATTCTCCTTACCAATAACAACATTTCCCTCAGCAACAGCAACATTCCCCTTAGCTAATTCAAGAACCACACCTTCATCCACATGAACAGGCTCACCTTCATCCACATGAACAGGCTTAACCACACCATTGTTATTCTCCTCCTGATCTTCTTGACCATTCTCCTCAGCAACAACAACATTCCCCTCAACAACAACAACATTCCCCTCAGCAAATTCAAGAACCACACCTTCAATATGACCTATAAGATCTTCGAGCTCCATATCCATGATATCCTCATCCCTTTCCATTAAAAGGACACGAGTATGCCACTTCTTGAGAAGTGAATCAAGAAGTTTCTTATTCACATTTGTCCTTTCAAGAGTTACACCTCCTTCCAATAACTCAGTAACCAATTGAGAATATCTGCTGCACAGATCTTCCAGTGATTCATCTTGTAGCATATCAAAGACTTCATACTGTTTCTTAATCAAGTCTATTTTCTTCTTCTTATATTGGTCACTACCACCACACTTCTTCTCAAAAGCTTTCCACAGATCATAAGCAATCTTATGTTGCTTTAATTGTCTTATGATAGGTTGAGGCAATGCCATAGTGATTACAGAATGAGTTTTTCGTTCCATATCAAATGCCTTACGTTCCTCAGGAGTCATGGATTTAATTGACTTTTTAGGAACTGGGCCATTAAAGACGCCGGTTCTTTGAGGACGTTCATATCTTTCTTCTAAGTAAATCATCATTTCCGGATCATTGAGACCAACATATGATTCAAAACGTTGACGCCAATCTGCATAACTCATTCCTGGCATATACATAGGAGGCTTATTTCCTGACCCAACCTCATTATTTGCTTTAACATAGCTCCAACCGACTGAATAGAATGTGTTGTAGAAGATGACATTTTGTATTACCTGCAAAATAATCAAACACACAAAGAACAAACTGTTATGCGACACAAGTATGTCTCGCAAAGAGAACAAGCGACACAAAGATTATGTCGCAGAAGCTGCTAAATTCCAAAGTGTTTAGCGACACAAAGATTGTGTCGCAAAATAGTAGCGATGGAAGAAAACCGAGTTTTATGTCGCAAGCTTGTGTCGCCTAATTAAAGGCTTATGTCGCAATGAACAGAAAGCGACAGAAAAGTTATGTCGCACCAACCCTAATCGCGACACAAAATTTAGTATCGCAGCTTGTGTCGCAGAAACGGCTGCAACAGCAATTAAGAAACCCTAAAATTCGTAAAATTCGTAAACCCAACAAATTTTCACGAATGAATGACGAACAAGAAACCCAAAATCTTCCAGAAAACTTAAAAACCCAAGTTTGAAGCACCTTTCTTTGAAGATTTTAACCAAAAACAAGTTGTTTTAACCGAGAAACGTATCAAAACGGATTCAATAACGCCAAATCCTTAGATTTTGGCTCTGATACCACTTGTAGGACCCCTGTAGTCGGACCTAATCAAATCCCGATACTCAATCAACGTGCGGAATCCAAAGATTGAATATAAACGTTAAACGATTAGAACAAACAAACACAAAGTATATTTATACTCAAATGATTACCGATCAGATTAATTGCAAGAACTCTAGTACAATATATTGAAACTTTACCTAGGTTCGTCAAACCTAGCAAATGAGCCGAACTCATCTATTTATACTCAACATCTAATCTGATCTATGTGACACAAGCTGTGTCGCCAAGCCGACTCATGCGGCACAAGTTGTGTCGCCAAGTTGACTTATGCAACACAAAACCCTTGTGTCGCCAAAACACAAAATGTAATTACTTTTCAAATACAAACGTCATAACTAACGTAATTACATATCTAACGCAATACAGACTTAGACCAACTGACAGACACACTAAGATGCACCAACATTAGTGTTTTAAGATTATAAAAGCATTCAAACAGGCAACTTCAACCGACGGGCATGGAGCCCTCGGTTCGGTCCGTCAGTTTTCACCTTCGGTTTTCCGACGCTCAATCATTTTTTTTGCGTGGGGTCAGCTTATATTTAATTGTTTTTATTATTGCTTGATGTGTATAAATAGAGGTAAATTGGTAAATATGAGCCCAAAAATTAAAGTGACAGTGTCACTGATGTAGGGCTGTCAATGGATTGGATTCGATCCAAATCCAATCCGATCCAAATCCAATTATATGATTTATTGGATCAAAATATTGATCCATCAATCCAATTAGTGATCCATTAAATATATCCAAATATCCAATTATACCTTTGGATCGATTCATGATCCATCCGGATCGATCCATTAATAAAAAACAAAAAGAACTGGACATCCCCAATTATTTGAATCTACGAGAGTGACGACTGATGAACACCACACAGGCTCACTGCTCTGCACAACTTCGCTATCTCCATTTCAGTTAATCGAAAGTATACAGATAACAATTAATCAGAAGTATACACAACTTCGCTAGCTCCGTTTCACTGCTCTGCACAACTTCGCTAGCTCCGTTCATCGCTTGATAATCTTCAAATTAGGTCAATCTGACTTTGTTTCAATTAATCGGAAGTATACATAACTTCGCTAGCTCCGTTTCACTGCTCTGCACAACTTCGCTAGCTCCGTTCATCGCTTGATAATTTTCAAATGAAGTGAATTTGGCTATGTTTCAATTCATCAGAAGTACACAAATAACAATTAACAAGCAGCTTGGTACACAAATAACAATTAACAAGCAGCTTGATCTGTCAGTTGGAAATTGAAATCCAGAGTTCGAATAATGATGAAGTTGAGGATCTAATGTAAGAGGAAGAGATAGATATAATCAGTTATATGAATGTATTCACATATATATACATATACGGAGTGTATTTAATGTTGTTAGTCATAAGTCTAAAACTAATAAATAACATGGAATGTAAATATATAAATATAAATAAATAAATAAAAGTAAAAAGTTAAATGGATCGATCCGGATCATGATCCAATCCATTTAATTTAATTGGATATGGATCGGATCATGATCCATTCGTATGGATCATGGATCGGATCATGATCCATTTATGTTGGATTACAAATGGAGCGGATCAATATCCATCCATGTCCATCCATTGTCAGGCCTACACTGATGGCTATCAGGGGTTAGTCAGTTTCAGTCAGTTTGGGAAAAAGCTGATGTGACGCTGACGTGGCACGTCGATTCTAGTCATTTTCATTTTCTTGTTTGGAATGGTCTAGTAGCATTCCCAACGCTATGTGTTGGTTGCCGTCGGTTGAAATCGACGGAACCGACACCGATGACATGAAGCTGTCGATTTTGGTCTCCGATTATTCGACGCTCCATCGGTTGGGTGTGGGGTCCGGTAATTGAGAGAGAGTGGTTTGAATAATAAAAATAATTATAATTACAAACCAACAACTTTTTTATTTATTTATTTTTTAACTTTTTTTTTACCAAATGGGCTTTGCCCTAGCAGTACGTGTGGAGCCTATAAACCGGAAGGTTGTGGGCTCAAGTCTCACTTGAGGCAACGAGTGTATATATTTGTGGTTATTGTATATATTATGCGTGAAAAATTATAGGGTTGCCTTCCAAGGAAAAAAAAAATAAACCCGCTTTTTTACTATAAATAAGCACCACCCATTTCACACACCACAATTCTCACAACTTTTAACCTTTTCATACACTACAATTCACACTATTTTTACACATTTCATACACATCCATTTCAAACACAAAAACACTACACTAAATGGATTACGATTATGATCTTGAAGATTTGAAAACGCTCACTACTATTTTCGATCTGATAACTTCTATCAATTTAATTAATTCGATAATCACCGACGACGAATACGAAACTCTGATACGTCCACCAAGAGCACAAAAAGTTGAATAATGAGTTAAAAAAATTTGAACGAAGAGTGGCTTGAAGCGTCCAAAAATTGTCCGGTTGGAGTTTCACCATCGGAAAAAAGATTTTGGCAAACCGTACTTAAAAACTATAACTCCAAAGTTGAGGTGAAACATACAACAAGTCAATTGATCGCCAAATTGAACGAAATAAAAAAATGACCACTAGACTACTAATTTATATTTACTATTTTTATTGTAATGTTTTTTTAATTATTGTAACATTTTATTTTGTAGTTAGTTAATGTAGTTTTTATTTAATTGTAATATTTTTTTTTAATGAAATGTGTTTTATTTTAGTTATTGTATTTTAAATAGTTAATTAACTAGTTGGTGAGTCCCTGAAAAAAGTGATGGAACACTAATGACATTGTCTGTCAGTTTTCGTCATTTTTGTGAAAAAATATCAGTTTTAGTCTTCTGTTAGAAATGGTCTAAGTTAAATTTGGTTTATGGGTTCTTTTAGGTTACTTTTGTAGGAGAAATATTGATTTGACGTATAAACCGAGTATTTTATTATTAACGCGTTACAAAGGAATATAAATTAACGAGTTTTCGAGTAAATATCTTAATATAAAAACCACTATATACTATTTCTAAAGATTCATGTTAAATATCTGTCGTGTTAATTAACACACTAATGCATAAAATGCATAATCGTTTTAGGTTCATCATTGAATTACATTGCTAAAAGGCCTAAACAATTAATGAGTGGAAATAGTTACCAACAATGAATAACTTTCGATAATTATATGGTTAATAATGTTTAATTCTTAAAGTTTCATTTCTTTTCCATCTTAATCACACAAATTTTTTTTATAATGATTTAATCCTTCAAATATCAAAATTTGAATGGTTTTATCCTCCAAGATTCTTTTACTTCTAGAAAATTGATGATTTAATTACTAAAGTTTATCAATTATAATGATTTTGCCTTTTTAACTTTTTATAGTTTAATAATCTAACTTTCAAAAATTTATTAATGCAAACTTAAATGGTTAAATCATGTGAGATAAAAAACTTGAGTGGATAAATAAAAAAAAAATAAAAAACTTTGATGATTAAATCATTATTAACCCGTAATTATATGTATGTAAAATTGTAAATGTAATATCATACATTGCTAGCTTGCATTATAATTCTAGAAAGTTTGTAGTCGTAATCTTTACATATTCTAATTCTCAAGCCTTTTTTCCTATGTGGATAACTTCTAATCATGACATATAGGATTTTGTCATATGTATCTACTTATCATTAACTTTCCAAAAAATATAATTACACCTCATCATAATAATATATTATTATTATTTTTGTAAAGTCAATAAAGCTTATTTTGGAAAGAAAAAAAATCAGACTCAAAACAATATTTTCTAACAATAACAATACAGAATATGTAAAGATATTGAAAATGAAGTTAATAAAAAATAAAAAAATATTTTTTATAACTTAAATAATACATACGGAGTATATCATAATATAAAAATAAGAACAACGTTCTTTATAAATAAAATAAAAATAAGAATAAAAATTTCAAGACGTTTACATAATTATTATTAACTTTAAAAATAGTAAAGATTAAAATGTCTTTTCAATTTTATACAAAAATATGTATACCATATAATTAATTTTGTATAAAAGAGAAACTAAATTCTATAAATATCATTTTCATATGTTCTTAAGCGATGTTTTATTATACATAATACCTTATTTTGTTATATTTACATCCTCCTTCGTATTTTTCAATTAAACAAAAGAATAATATTCTCTAAATCATTGCCTAACCGTATAAAGGTAAAACATAGACTACCCTTTCTTACAATCTTTATTATTGTGTTATTAGCTATATACTTGAGTATTATTTATACTTCAATTGTTGTTCATCTACACTTCGATAAATGTGATGTATTTGTAATTTTACCATCTTCATTAGTATCTATACTTCACTCGATGTAATGTATTATATTATTTTTAATTAGATATCAAAATATGGGTATCACCCACATAATGAAGATAAATTCAAGATTACAAAATCAATCCATCAAGGTTATAGTTTTACAAAATTGGCGTCAACCACCTTGGGCTAAAAGTGAAGAGACGATGAAATATATTCTATTGGACAAAGAGGTTGTATCTAAAGGTTTAATGATATGAATTTTATTAAAATTATTCAAATATGGTACGACTTATTTTCTTTATTGATTTCATTAATTTCTTCCATTTTTTACAGAATGATTATATTCAAACATCGGTTAACCTAAAGTTGCTACCAAATGTTCAACATAAATTATCACTTTACTCAATTGTTACAATTTCCAATTTTAAAACCGATAACAATTCATCGATTTTTACTACCTTATCGGGCGTCAAGCATAAAATGTTTTTTATGAACGACACTACAGTGACTAGCGAAACTAACTTTTTGAGTTTGTTGCATGGATTTAAGTTTATCCAGTTTAAGGATATAATTTCACAAAACTGTGCAAAACATCAAACTGTTGGTGAGTAATTATTATCAAATTTCCGTTTATAACTGCAATTGTAGAACATCATGTGAAAATGATAAATAGTTACTTTAACCTTAACTATTTTCCTTTATTTTTGATAGATATAATTGTATTTATAATATCTATCGGTAAAGTGGTACCATTAAAAAAGAATGATGTTATAAACAAGAGGAAGACAATCCAGTTGATTAATATGTCCTTTTACTTTTCTAGACATATTACTCATTTTATTCCTATCGAAATTTCTATTAACCTATTTACATTTCATTAAATACAACTCATGGACAATTGTATGTTGCTATTTCACGTGTGAAGAATCGGAGTAGTTTAAAGGTATTGATGTATGATCAACACGGTAATGCTACTAATCATACAACAAATGTTATTTTCAAGAAGATGCTTCGAGATTTGTAATTTATATTTCATAATTATATGAATATTTCAAATTAATATTAAATAGATTGTTATTATTGATATTTAATATTTCTAATCATCCAACGGACAGGTAACACTAGTTTACTTTATATATCTACTCTCCCGTAGAAAACAACTTAAGATAGCAACATAAATAACGATCTTATTTTATGGTAAAAGTGTTTAATGAGTGGTCACCACTCACGAGTTCTATTTTTGTAATTATAGATGTACACGCTTTAACATAAGCGATTTTGAACAAAGTTCCTTATCAAATCGATAATTGCGGTTATAGAAAATATCAATCCAAATTGAATTGAATTGGCTCAACTTGTTTCTTCTTCTTTTCTTTCAATCTCTCAACATGAACACACCAAAAGAAAACTAACGCTACTTTTAAATTCTTAAAGTAATTTTATATACTAGTAGTGAATACTAGTTTTGTTTAGATAGGCTTTGTCGTTGTCATTTATATATTTTTGATATATAAATAAAGGGTTTTTTGCAGAAAAATGAATAAATAGTTCTTTTTTTTTCTATTTTCGGGTATCAACTAATTTTTTTGCCAAAAAATGAAATACGAATTTAAAATCGATCATTTTCGTGCATATGCTAACATTTAAAATGGTCGTCAAGGATTATACAGCTGATGATTTTTTCTTAAAGATGTATTTTGAATCGATCATAAGCGTTTGAATTGCTATATAATCCTCGACGACCGTTTCAAATGTTAACATATATACAAAAATGATGAATTTTAAATTAGTGGTTCATTTTTCGATAAAAAAATTAATTGATACCCGAAAATATAAAAAATGAAACTATTGATTCATTTTTCGAAAAAAACCCTATAAATAAATGAAATGATTCTACACTAACCAACATTCAATGTGCCATAAAGTTTGTTATGATATATAACTATAATAAATATATTAATTATGTTGTATCGTCTTTATGATAGTCTTTAGTACCGTCATATCTCTTGTATGTATATATGTGTACTAGTTTTCTTTTTCTGTTTTAGTTATTGAAACAAAACTTTTTTAACACGTCAAGGACATATATATAATTATATAATAAATATAATACAGTGAAAGTAATATTTGGGTAAGCAACTAAAACGTTTTTGACATGCATTAGTGACATTAGTTACACATGTACTTCATTTAAGCATTCAGCTAATGCCTAATGAACAATTGAACATATTTGTACTTTGTGAGAAAAATAAAACATATGCAATTGCGACAACCAAAATGGGCTGTAATATGAGAGGATCGGATCTGCTGGTTCATTCTTTGTAGTGGGCTAGTGGCCCTTGAGTTGAGGTGATTATATTAGTCACAATTAGGGGTGTTCAAATGGATGGATCGGTTCAAAACCGATATGTATACATGAATCCAAATGGATTATGGTTTCGAAAATATGAATCCGATCCGTCCAAACAAATTCAAAAACCGAACCAATCCATCCGAATTACTATTTGGATGGATCGGTTTGGTTTTTGGATATCCATACAAAATAATAAGTTTGGTTTTGATCCGAATCGATCCAAAAATCCAATTATCTAAACCATATAGTCCAATCTGAATTATCCGATAAAATAATTCGGTTTTATCCGAACCGTGAACAACCTTAGTCACAATAGTAAAAAGTTGAATGGGCTATAATGACGGCCTTTGGTACAAAAAAAGGACTGATAAATTGGGCCTTGCGGCCTGGAAAAAGAAGTTGAGAACCATCTTGTGTTTGAAAAAGACTATTTTAAACCGACTAAAAATAAATTCTTGAAAAATGGTAGTACATCGGTTCCAAATTTATTATACAGTTTTAACGTTGTGATATATTTCTTTTTCAACTTCACCTTAAATATTTTTATTTGTCATATATAATACATAATGCAAATTATATGAATGGATTGTGTTTTAGCTTTTTAATGTATATTCATTAGTATAATTTTCATTAAATATTATACTCCGTATAATACAAATAAAAAATATTGAAGACTTCAAAAAGTCAAAACTGAACAATTATTTTGGAAATGATGGAGTAATAATCATCAACGTTAATCAACTCACCCCTACCACCCCAAGAATAATATGTGAAAATCAATAATAAACCACCATTCTAGATTGATTTAGCAGCTCGTTAAGAAACATGCCAATTATATTGAGAAAGATGACAAATTTTTCGCAAAAGGCTACCATGAAGCAACTATATAAGGAGAACAAAGTGACCCACGCACATGAGCTCTCGTCCAAAGTCTTAATTAGTGGATTGGACATGGATCTCTTTTGAAAATTCTCAAACCTCCACCACTAAACTATCACCTTAAGGTTACGTTACGGTTGTAAATGAGTAGAACCGAACATGAGCTTGCCTATGTTTGAGCTCAGCTCGTTTGAATTTCACAAAGCTCAAGTTCGGCTCTTTTCGAGCCTAGTATATAAAGTTCGAGTTGGCTCGGGCTCGACTCGTTTATTTCATAATAATACTTATTTAATTAATATTTTACTTCCTTCATCCCAAAATAAATGTCTCATTTTGACTTTTAAAAGTCATTATCTTTCAACTTTGACCTTAAATATTTTTTTTTGTGTTATATAATATTTGATGCAAAATATATGAATGGATTGAGTTTTCAATGTATTTTCATTTGTATAATTTTCATCAAGTATTATATAACACAAACAAATATATTTAAAGTCAAAGTTGAAAAAGAAAGATTTTTAAAAGTCAAAATGAGACACTTAATTTGAGACGGAGGGAGTATTACATATAATATTTTTTTTACTTTTTTTCTAATTTTTAGCTATATAGTATGATTTATCATTATTATATTAAGTATTATAAAGGTAGATTAGTACTACTATATAATTACATATTATATTATTATATAAAAAATCAATAATGCTTATAAATAAAAAGTTCGTGTAGGCTTGCGAGCTTGTTCGAAATTGATATAAGAAGCCCGATCTCGAGGTCGTATATTAAACGAGTTCCAAACTATGTTCAAGCTCAGGCTCAACTCGTTTAAGCTCAGCTTGAATCGAGCTTTTAATGAGTCGAGCTCGAATTGTTCGTGAGCAGTGTCCACTCATTTACATCTGGGGTTAAGCCAATAACATAATAATTATAATATATATATATATATATATATATATATATATATAGTATTTGTAATAATCAACTATATGATTCACATGTATATGTGGTTATAAAACTTTCATATTGATTCATATTGTGTTGCAACTGATTTATATTTTAAGGTCAATAGTTAAGGAATACTTTTTATCATGTGTATACACATCAATATGCATCGATAAAATTAGAGTGGCGTATTAAGATGTAATAAGATAATGGATTCCGAATTAACTATTAAGATTTTTCGGAAATAATTTTATGAATATACATTTTACATATATTCTTGTACCCCACACAAACTTTTAGGTCCAACTTACAATATTTAAATAACATCAACATACAAGTCGGAGCTGAAATCCCTAATCCACATTCCAAATGAAATCCAATGCGTAAGTAAGAAATAATTGCAATCTCAAATTTCATTACATTGCATGAAGCCTTAATCAATTACCTAGCTAAAAAGATTAGTAGGAAGTACCTCTTATTCACTTTTCTAATATTTGAAATCCGTAGTCCCAACGAGATTTCTTTTCTACGTACACACGAATCCAAATAAGCGAAGATGATGTGACTTTAATTCTTACGATTTGATAAAAACATCTAACAATCGTCAGGTGGACTTTTATGGCCAACCCCGGGACTTGGTCCTGGACACGTTGGTCTGAAAGCATGTAGCATATACTTTCGATAGCGCTCGTTTGTAGGAGGAGGATTAGGATAAACTAACGTTTCAATTGGCAAAGTTGGTGGAAGTATTTTCTGTGCTCTTGATGCTTTGACCGCAAAAAAGCCTTGTGAGGAAAGCAAAAGAAATACACATAAAGGTAGCATGTTCATGATGGAGTTTCACACCTCTCTTAAGCTACTACGGATGATTCTAATGTTGCTATATGGGCTTTGGTAAGTAAAGGTTGACTTAACAAAAGTCATAGTGCATGTTATTTATATGCATTGTTCAAGGGTGCCACTTACATGTTTTATATATTTAAAATTGTGTAAATATCAAGTGAAGAATGTGCTTTTTATAAAAATATAATATCAAACGATGGAATGTTCCTCATCTTACAATCACCTAATAATGTAACTCATTATACATACATGATCGATACATATATACTCACATACATACATGTATACATATACATACCCACGTAGTCAGTGGCAGAACTTGAACTCTTTCCTTGAAGGGGCAAAATCATGCTAATGTATGAGAAGTCAACTTATAGTTAAACATTAGGCCGTTTTTAAGGGTGGATAAGTTAGTACGACCTTTAAATTTTAGGGACCTTCAAGTTTTCTTAAATAATGTTATTTGCGTGTATATATATATATATATATATGATTATGATCATGATCATGATCATGATCATGATTATGATTATGACATAAGAAATCGAAATAAGTTTCACTTTGAAGTAAGAAAGCTTTTATTAGGAACTAGATCTACACTAAATATATATATATGTTGAGTGAAGAGCCCAATATAAAAAATTGAATTGATGTTCTCGAGTTAAAGAGGTAAGAAGTAGCAATTGAATTTGAGACAATAACTATTAGTAAAATAAATAAATTTTGAAATTTGTGTTAATGATAATTATTTTCATTTAACCTTAAAAATCACCTTTTTAGACATACTTATAGGTCTTCAGTTTGATAACATGACAATTTTGCTCATGACCTTTAAAAATTTGGAGACGAGCTTGTCGAACATCATATCCATAAAGAATTATTTACAGAGACTTCAGTTACTATCGGAAACCAATCTAACAACTAATGGTAAGATTTTCTTAAAGACACTAAATTATCATTATCAATTGAAACTTAACTTGCCAACTTGGTGAATGATAATGACATTGATTAAATTAAATGAAAAATATATCGTACAACTTTATAGATGAAATTTAATTGGTAAATAAGGTCAGCCCACTTTACTTTGTTGGGCTTGTAATTTTGGAGGGGCCAATTCGCCGGTATAACCGTATAACAAAGTAAATTACCATTAAGTCCTTATAATACATAAGTATGATATAAGGTATTAGGTATTTTCACCTTTTTATTTGATAAATCTACCAAAACAGTGTATTACAATTTGTATAATACAAATTTTAATGTATAATTTTGGTGTATTTATCAAATAGAATGTTGAAAATATCACCACACATAATATAATGGTATTCAAACCTAAAAATCAAGGACGGCCAACAACCCATCTGACCCTAAGATCCTCCGCCTATACACGTAGTTCCTACATACACGTAGTTCCTACGATGGTAGTCTAGTGATAAATGACATACAATATAAAGGTGAAGGTCATGAATTCAATTCTCATCATATCTCAATGCTCCTTTAATCACGTTGAGTCATTTACACTTGATACATTAAATTTTTACTTATAGATCTACACTTTACATAAGCAAACTTCATATGTTAGCTTATATTTTTACAGCTTCGTTTATAACAATTTCAGATCAAATAATATTTGAGATAGAAAGTTATAAATCTTCAACTCTTCAATGATAATGATCATCTGCCTATACACGTAGTTCCTACGATGGTAGTCTAGTGATAAATGACATACAATATAAAGGCGAAGGTCATGAATTCAATTCTCATCATATCTCAATACTCCTTTAATCACGTTGAGTCATTTACACTTAATACATTAAATTTTTACTTATAGATCTACACTTTACATAAGCAAACTTCATATGTTAGCTTATATTTTTATAGCTTCGTTTATAACAATTTCAGATCAAATAGTATTTGAGATAGAAAGTTATACATCTTCAACTCTTGAATGATCACTGTTTGCCTTATTTGTGTTACATTAATTTTCTTTCCTCTATTAAATATTGAATTTTTCTTAATTAAATAATCTTTTAAGTACTTGTATCGTGTCTCTTACACGACAATTAAATTAACTAGCATCAACTCGCACAATGTAGCGGGATAGTGACAATATCGACAAAAAATGTCAATTATCAATGAGTATAAATATTTTGTAGGAAAAAATATTATAGAAAATTTCACCTTGAATTTACTTCTAGGATTAACAGGAAAAAACAATTATTAAATTTTAATATGTATATATGTGTCCATTTATTGCACACTTAAATATTATTTGACTTTGTATGTTATTTTCAATTTTAGTTATGGGTAGTTTTGTCTTTTATATTGTAAATGAGGGTAAATTGGTCATTTCTGATCTTTAAAAATATAAGTCTTTAAATGAATGTGTTAAACAATTTATAAGAGAGAATGATTTGTTAAATAGCAAAATAGTAAATAAACTTAAAACAAACTAATAGTTGTATATCGTTAGATGATACAGACAGTCACTTATATTCTTACAAAAATAAGCAAATGCCACCTTCGTTTATCGAACAAACCTATTTTTTTCAAATATGACTTTCAGAAAATTCAACACATGTTTGCCAGAACTCTGCCGTTGCACCAATACATATATATGGATCAACATAGATAGATTATCATGTTGTAACTCCGCAAATTCACATGCTATAATCTAGTAGCGAGTAGTGACTATACGTTTGATCGGTAATTCGGTATAACATGTTGTTTACGTCATATTTGACCACATATTTTATTTTGCGATTAAAGAAGACCATAGTGATGTTATGGGATGGTATGGAAGACTATACCTATCATCATATAACAATAACTTCATTGGAATATAATTTACTTAAATTATATAATTGGAACTAAAGATATATTCTTATATACTAGCGAGTGGTTGATGAGATATTCAATACGTACTAATTAGCTTATCTACACCCAAATATTTATGCATGATGATTTGTTACTTATTACAGTTGAGTAAGGTTTAAATAAGTACTTCAATTTTCTTTGAGAATTAGCGAATTAATAGAAATGTATCATGTGTCACTAAATTCGCTTTCCTCCATGCTTTTAAAAATTAAATATCTTTCAAACGGTAAGTCAAAAAATCACAAAAATTGCACCATAAAAATAAACGTTTTATTTTCTTCGATTAAAGAAGTGACAAGGTATACCTTCGACGAACTTTTTTCTCCGCTTTTTGGTGCGTTTTGAAAACGAGTAACACATGTGTTAGAAGCTGGTAACACATGTTGTATATGCGTAACACATGTGTTAAAAGCTATTTACACATGTGATACATGCTAGTAACACATGTGATACCTGCTAGCAACACATGTGTTACTAATTTTGTACAATTTGTAAAACCAAAAAAAAATCGTCGAAAGTATACCTTGTGAGATAGCAAAAAATCGAAGAGAAAAAAATGCTGATTTTTATGGTACAATTTTTATTATTTTTCTACTTACCGTTTTAGAGATATATAAGTTTAAAAAACATGGGAGAAAGTGGGTTTGGTAACACATGACATATTTTGGTTGATTACTCCATTGTCACAAAAAATGTCATTCTTATTTGAACCCCACTCTATTATAGTTACTTAGTAGTTTATTAAATGTCAATATTGTATGATTCACAACCCAAAATCCACCACCATCTTTCACAATTCGGTGATCCTCTATCATCAATTATCTTATCTCCTCACAACTTTATTAGACACCGAGTACCCCTTATCGCTTACATAAATTCGTTACTCGAAAAATATCTTAAACAAAAACCCTTGCCTCATAATATAGTGGCGTCATAAATTGTGAACCAAATATGTGACTCCAAAATCTTTAAGTCACAAATGTATATTTAGGTGGTGAAAGATCGATGGTGGTGAATTTAGGTATTAGAGTATAAAATTCCATATTCTATTCACATAATAATATGTTTATACATAGTTTAGATTTTATAGTTTATGTCTATATTTATACTGAAAGGAAAACAAATTGAATGAATAAAAAATATCACATATGTTCATTTTTAAAAAATAGTTAACGGTCGTTAGTTTAAACGACTATTGACGTAATAAGTACGTTATAAGAGATATGATGATCGGTGTAATGCAAGTTTGTAAATGACAAACTACTAAAATTTGAACCAAACTTAAAGAACAACGTGTGTAATTTTTTCAAAAATTTTTGATGGAACTGAAATTTATCAATAATACTTGAATGCAAAGAACGTAAATTCTTTTGAATGGAAAACTTTGATAACCTTCAAATCAATCCATTTGTAAATAAAAACCCTTATAGAATGCTGAATATCTCGAACTAAACGTAACATTCGTGTAATGAGTACATAGGAATAATTAATTAACATTATACACCCGAAATATTTGTAGTATTTTATTAATAATATTATTATATTATTATTATTAAACCGTAGATCATGGGCATTATAAATGGAAACGTCATTATCAATAGAAGTTGCGTGGGTAACATTGAGAATACTTCCATTTAAGGAAAACACATATGTTTCTCACTTGGCTCGAAAGTGCAAATAGTTCCCGGTCCCAGGGCACCACTAATATGGGTTTATTAAACAACCACTTGACATTTCTTTTCTTTCGCATGTTAGGTTTTTGTTTTGTTTAGTAGTTTTAAAGATCTTGCGGTTTTCAACAAGATACATCGTACAATTTTATATGTTATCATCAAAATGCTTCATCCACTAGACTAACCTAATGATTTGAGATGAGGGTATATGTTGAAATGGTGTACAAGTGTCGCGTTTTCAGAGGTGGGTTTGAAGATCGTGTACAGGTAGTCATGTTCGTAGGGCAGGTTTGACATGAAAACTACCAAAAGGAAGAGATTCGTGAAAAAGTACAATAAATAGATACAATACGAAGTAACGAACTAATCTAAGAAAACGAGTTGATCGATCAATGTGATTGTCAAATAGTCTATGACTTACGTACAATGACTCGATTGCGAATATTGAATCATGTATAAATTATGATGAATCATATATATATATATATATATATATATATATATATATATGGTAAGGTTTCAATGAGAACACCCTACAAATAAGAACACTAAGAACAAATGGTACAATGGTCATTTTGTATTATCTATTTCTTTTTCCCAGATTTCCTCTCCTAAATATTCTGTTAGTTTGAAAATTAGAAGAAAAAAAAAATTACGTTCAAATTTTTGAACTAATATCTATGTTTAAACCATGTTTAGCTTTTCTGATAAGACAAATCATACCCATCACTTTCAAATTCTCTGTCCGATGAATCTTTGAATTATTTGTTGAAAGATGCACATGATTTTTTCCCCTGCATTTTATGAATGCATGCCATTTTATATAAAATAGATGATCAAAATTATTATTTGCATCTACTCGTAATGACATGCTATAAAAAACAAATAAACAAAGTTATTATTTGCATCTACTCGTAATCGTAATACATGTTATAAGAATTTACATACTGGAGAAAAGTATACGGATGCACATCCCGTTATTGTACATCCATTAAATCTTCAAACCTCAAACAACAAACTGTTACAAATACAGATTCACAAATATTGCTTCGATTTACAAAGGATGAATAAAGGAATAGCAAAATATAATATGTAAAAATAGATGTCGATATACACCAAAAAGAAGAAGAAGAGATTCGGATAATAAATATCTAGAAGTGTAACTTGATGCATTCAACTAGGTAAAGCATAGATGACGTGTATATATATATATATATATATATATATATATATATATATATATATATATAAATATAAAGATACAATCTAAATGTTGACACATCCCGTTCTGTAAAAGAAAGAAAGAATGGAAGAGGGTGAGAATTTGAGAGAGAGTTTTTAGGATTTTATTTTGGGGAGGATGAGATCACGTGGGTTTGTTCAATATTTTAGTTCCTTTTTACCCTTTTTGCTTTTAAAAAAATAAGAATTCCTCTAAAATTTTGCAAGTCGTAGATTTATAATTTGTAAGGTTCAGATTTGTTCTTATTTTATGAGTGTTCTTATCTGATCCAAACTATATATATATATATATATATATATGTATATATAGTGGAATGATATAGAGGAGAGTGCATTTTTTGGGGGAATGGGGAAAGCGTTAGTATTCATCAAGAAGCAATTTACCTTCACTTATACAAATCTAAAAAAAAAAAAAACTGAAATTTAGTAAATGTTAATCAGAATCGATGTTATGAATGTTAAGCTTCATTGATAAATTCTTTCTGAAAATTATAACATCGATTTATGGATATTAGATCCAAATCCGTTTAAATGCTTCGCGGTGAATATTAGTTAATATGAATTGTGATGAATATTAACAATAAAAATATTTTTCAAATAATGTGAAGTTTTAATATGCATCGTGATGCATATTAGTTAATATTCATCACAGTGAATATTAATAATTTTTTAAATAAATATTCATCAACTAATGTTATGACTTAAAAATGAAATTCATTCGTAATATTTGTGAGTCCCTAATCACTATTATGTTAGTGATTATGAATCGTTAACAGTGAGTTAATTGTAGAAGGGGGGGGGGGTTGAATACAATTAAAAACTTTTCTTTCTGCTTTTAATGTGTTAACTTATTTAGCAAGTTTTTAACCGTATTTAAGTAACAGCAATATGAACACAAATATATAAGTATGATAAGCAGTTCAGTTGCTGATGCAATACTAGCTGAAAGATAAATTCTTTTATTGATAAAATTTATCTATTGTTGATTGCGGAATAGATTAGCCAAAGCTAATCTAAATCAAACAATACAGCTCTTACAAAAGGAGATGAGCAGTAGTGGACAAACACGCTAACTTGCTCACTCGTTGAGATGAACTAATAGTGGACAAACACGCTACTAGTTCACTCGCTGGTGTTGTTCGTATCTTAGACAAACTAGTTACTGACAAACAAGTAACAATACAAAACAATCGACACCAAATGGAGTACAACATACTACGCTATTTATAGAAGCTGAAATCCTTAATTTCCGGATCTGGAAGGACATGTGTCGCTGCTTGATTGGTGAGGTAGTTGAGATGTGATACATCATGGTTCGACATTCTGTCTTGGGAAATATCACCTTGTACCTTAAACCAATCAGATGCTTCCACGTTACTCTTTTTACGTTACGAGGAACACGTGATGCGCCGTAATAACGCCGAATGTCAACTTCTTATTAAATGCGGCATTTATTGCTGCAGTCACTAATAGATACATCAATCCTCCTCATTCTCGGTGCGAGCTAACATGCCCTAAAGAATGACTTGAAAAGCTAATCTTCAGTGACTTCTTTTATTCAGCAGAAAGAATAACTTGAAAAGACTTGAAGACTCTCGCTGATAGATGAGTATCAGCGACACACAAAGTTGAGTCTTTTATCTTGATAGGTTCTTCATCTACTGGTTGAAGAGATAGGATCAGCGATCATAAACTTCAGCAACAGGAGCTTGACTTGAATCATTTTCTTTATGGAGAGTTCTTTATTGAGTAGGACAGAGACTGTGAATATAAGGCATGATCAGTGACTTCACTTTATCAGCGATTAATGACTTCAACAATCTCCCATAATTTATCCTTATGATTTCCCCCTTAATCCTTGTAATCAGTGACCATCTTGAGTTTAGCGATCAGTGACTCAACAATATTTTTTATACATCGATTTTGATTACTATTTACCGGTAAAAATAATTTTTCATTGACGTTTTGATTGATAATGGTAATAAGCTTCTTGATGAATATTAACGCTTCCCCCTTTCCCCAAAAAAGCACTCCACTCTTGATCACTACCATACACACACACACACACATACACACAAACACACACACACACACAGAAATTTAGTAAATGTTAATCAGAATCGATGCTATGAATGTTAAGCTTCATTGATAAATTCTTTCTGCAAGTTATAACATCGATTTACAAATATTAGATCCAAATTTGTTAATATGCATCGCGGTGAATATTATTTAATATGCATTGTGATGAATATTGACAATAAAAATATTTTTCAAATAATGTGAAGTTTCAATATGCATCGTGATGCATATTAGTTAATATTCATCACAGTGAATATTAACAATTTATTAAATAAATATTCATCAACTAATGTTATGACTTAAAAATGAAATTCATTTGTTAAAATATTCTTTATAGCATCCATTTTGATTACTATTTATCGGCAAAAATAATTTTTTATTGACATTTTGATTGATAATTATAATATGCTTCTTGATGAATATTAACGTTCCACTCCTTCCACCAAAAAAGACACTCTCCTCTTGATCACTACCATATACATATATATATATATATATATATATATAGAGAGAGAGAGAGAGAAAGAGAGAGAGAGAGTTGAGATCTACTAAGAACATAATGTTTATATCAGAACGGTAGTAATAAATCATAGCCATCCATTTTATTTTTTAATCAAAAATTCTGATTTTAAAAGTGACATTATTGTAAATAAGTTAAAGTTAAGATGCAGCGGTAGTTAGTAAAAAATGTGAACTTCAATTAACAATTACATTTTAAATTTAGTGTTAATTTTGTTGGTTCACATAAGTTTTTCAAGGGTGAAGTTTAATTTATTTTATGATTAACATCAAGTTACGAAGTAGTGAATTCAATTTCTGGTTATCATTTACTTTTTCACACACATACTTTCATCATATACATTCAGCAAGAAGATCTAAAACATATTCTTATATATATTATTAAAAATGCCTTTTATTCAATTTAAATTACATTCATTTTTCCTTGGTGCTAAAGTCACTATCAATATATGGATACATACACATTTACATGCCATTTCTTTTGATTAAATAATGCAAAAGCCGTCATTCAAATACGTTCATGTGCAATTCGAGTTTAAAAATGCAAAATACTCAGTTCAAATACGTTTCAGATGTACCTGCACATGCTATTTATATGAATTTAGAGGCTGCAATGGTGAACTGAAAACCTTAATTTAAGATTTCAGTGTTTATGGTTTTAGGTTGGTTATTCCAAATGTGAATGCTAATGATTAACAAAGTTTCATAAGTTTATAATGTTACGTGAATATAAAAAAACAAAAGCTTAACAATTCATATTCTTAATAGAACGTAAGAAAAAATAAAGCTTAACACTGTGAATAGGAAAGAAATAACGCTTCACTTCTTAAAAAAATTGTGAACTTAAAAAAGACAAAATTCAAAGTGAAAGTAAATGGTGAAGCAAAATTGAAGTTCACAATAATTACCAAACTACCACCACCTTTTTTCCGAACTTTCAAATAATTACAATATATATATATATATATATATATATATATATATATATATATGGTTGGGTTCTGGTAAGAACAAGGAGATTCCGTGAGAACGGTGAGATCACATCTTAGTCATCCATATTTTTATCAAAAAACCTGATTTTGGAGGTGACACTTTTGTAAATACTTTGAAGTTTGATTTTGGAGGCTTCACATCATCTTTGCTCATGTGAAGTTTTTTTTGTTTAGCTTCACATCATTTTGCTAATGTAATTTTTTTTATAGCTTCAGATCATTTTGCTCATGTGAAGCTTTATTTTTAGCTTCACATCATTTTACTCATGTGAATTTTTTTTAGCTTCACATCATTTTGCTCATTTGAAGTTTTTTTTAGCTTCACATCATTTTGTTCATGTGAAGTTTTTTATAGTTTCACATCATTTTGCTCGTGTGAAGTTTTTTTTTTCTTTTAGATTCACATCTTTTTGCTCATGCGATTTTTTTTTAGCTTCACATCATTTTGCTCATGTGAAGCTAAAATTTTTAACATCACATCATTTTGCTCATGTGAAGTTTTTTAATTAGCTTCACATCATTTTGTGAGGTTAAGTTTATTTTTTCTTCTTCTTAAGATAAGGTTATGATGCTATAAATTTTTGTTTGTATAGGTTCTCATAGTTTTAATGAGACTAAGTAAATATTTTTTTGTTAAAATTAGTTTATGAATAGATTAATGTTTATACATATCAATTCACTACTAAAACTATTGTGAAGCAAAAAAATTTAAACTTCACATATGTAAACCCTTCAAAATCAAATTTAAAAATATTTACAAAAGTGTCACCTCCAAAATAATGTTTTTTGATCAAAAAATGAAGGGATGAGATGTGTTCTCACCGTTCTCACAGAATCCCCTTGTTCTCACAGGATCCCAAGTCTCTCTCTCTCTCTCTCTATATATATATATATATATTGGAATGATAGAGAGAGAAGTGCATTTTTGAGGGGAATGGAGAAGCGTTTCAGAGCATTAGTATTCATCAGGAAGCATATTGCCTTCACCCATACAAATCTCGAAAAAATCAAACTGAAATTTAGTAAATGTTAATCATAATCGATACTATGAATGTTAAACTTCCTTGATAAATTCATTCTGCAAGTTATATCATCGATGTATGAATATTAGATCCAAATCCGTTAATATGCATCACAGTGAATATTAGTTAATATGCATTGTGATGAATATTAACAGTAAAAATATTTTTCAAATAATGTGAAGTTTTATGATGCATGTGATGCATATTAGTTAATATTCATCACAGTGAATATTAACAATTTATTAAATAAATATTTATCAACTAATGTTATAATTTAAAATTGAAATTCATTCGTTAAAATATTATTTATAACATCGATTTTGATTACTATTTACCGGTAAAAATAATTTTTTGTTGACGTTTTGATTGATAATTGTCATATGCTTCTTGATGAATGCTAACGCTCTGGAACGCTTCCCCCTTCACTCCAAAAGACACTTCCCTCTTGATCACTACCCTATATATATATATATATATATATATATATGTATTGAGAGTCCCGAATTCACTATTGATTAGTGAAATGGAATTGCAATAAGTAAAGTTTAATTGTAGAGGGGGGGGGGGTTGAATACAATTAAAAACTTTTCTTTAGTTTTAATCAAGTTACGTAGACAGTTTTTAATTGTTTAATAATAACAGAGTATGTAAGAGATATATATGACAATATCAAAGCAAGTAATAGATAGTAGCTGAGAATATAATTTTATTGATCATAAACTCACTAAGTGTTGATTGCGGAATGAACTAGCCAAGACTAATCCAAATCAAACACTTGTGCTAAACTATTACAATTTGAGCTAAACAGTAGTGGACAAACACGCTAACTGTTTACTCACTGCTCGAGGATACGTACTTAGACAAACTGTATTCACTGACAAACAAGTGAATAATACGTATCAACGGCAAACTTCTAAGTACATAGTACTGCTCTATTTATAGTGCAAATGTCTTGTGAAAAATCATGATTTTGGAATGACACGTGTCGCTGTTTGATTGGTTTGATCTCTGATCCTTGATTATTCCGTAGTCCCAAATTCTGTTACCTCGAATATCACGTCTTCCTTAAAACCAATCATTCACTGCCACGTGATCCTTCAAACATTCTTCAAGTACGAAGAATACTTGCTGACATATAAGAGGAGCACTTCGTACTTTATTGAATAGTCACTGAAGAAGCAGTAACTCTCCTCACTCACTGCGAGCTAACATGCTCTTGTAGAATGACTTGAAATATTGTTCTTCAGTGACTAGCTGTTATTTGGGCAGTGACTTTTGCCTTATTCAATGTGAAGATATAAAACTCTCGCTGCTTGTATCAGCGACACACAAAGTTGAGTTTTAATCTTCCTCAGTATGTTAATTCCAGGAGTAGAATGAATGGCGATCACCAATTGTTAATTTCAGCAACAACAGCTTTGACACAAATTATTTCTTCATCAAGTTGTGTTTTATTGAGTTGGTCAGCAACTGATGACTTATCAGCGACCAGTGACTCAACAATCTCCCCTTAAATGATTGTGATCAAAGCTCCCTAGACAAACTTGTTGCATATGAAGTTTAGAGTGATCAGACCAACGAGTATTAACTTTAGCAACAACAGCTTTGATTTAATCATTTTCTTCAATGAGTTAGTCATAATTTGATCAGCGATCAATGACTCAACATATATATATATATATATATATATATATATATATATATATATATATGAGAAGGATCAAGAGGGAAGTTTCGAAGTTGCGAGAAGGAGGGAAGTAAGTAACATCAACCACTCATTTTCTCATATCTTTTATATTCATCCATATTACCCATTTAATCAATTTTCATCTAAAATTTTAAATAAAAGCATGTAATTTAAAAATTCATCAATAAAAAATGTTATAAATCTTCGAATTCATCAACATCATACATATCTCCAGTTCGTCATAATTCAGAATCATTAAAAATTATGAATATTGGAGTAACTTTTGGATTTTTGAGAAAAGTTTGATTCGGTTAATGAAGACATTTTATATAATTAAATAATTTTGATCATGCAAAACTTACAAACAAATAATTAATCAAATTATGATGGTCATTTCAATTGAATTTTACAAATTAAAAAAAAAACACAGACCATTAACATTCATCTTGAAAACATGTTCATCAAAATTATAACTTAATATTCTTAAATATTCATTTATGATGATTATTAATTTATATATGTTATTATACACCATTGAATTCGATAACAAATATTCAATAGTGTATAATAATGTATATGAATGTGTATGAGTTAACATTCATCGGAAATGAGTGTTAATGTGTTGAAAATTTGATTTTGATTAATATGCTTTTAAAATGTATGTTAACGGTTTGGGAGACGATTTCAAGTTATTTACAAGTTTACCAATGCATTAACTATTACGTTTACCAGAATATGTGGTTATAAATAACTTTCCTCATTCCCCATTTTTTTGTATATATTCCATTTAATCTTCCCCGTATATATAGGTACATCCCAAGTGCTATAACATATGTTTCTTCATTTGAAGAGCCTTGAACAACTTAAAATGTGATCTCAAAAAAGTACCTTGATTCAAGTTTAATGGGAAACTGACTAGGATGCCAATATATATAGTTCACGTATGTAGAAATTATTTAAACAAACTAGAAATTATTTAAACAAACTAGAAAAACATGAAGTACTTAGATATGTGAGAATCACGAGCATACATGTTATTCATGTGTAATTATGTCAAAATATCTTTACAAAGGTTAATAATAATTTATTAACCTTAAAAACCGAAAAATATGTGTTAAAACTAATTTTAACCAACTTTAATCAATTTATTCAAATGTAAACTCTTCGGTGTTAAACATACGTGCTTTACGTATTTTTATATCTGAATTGGATGTTATTGACACTTTTTGATTTCTCATGCGAACATATTAATGTTCACATGCATATGTATTTAAAAATTGAGAACTCTGAAATCACAAAAATACGTGACTGTTCTCATGTGCACTAGAATGTCCCACAGATTCACAAGTGGCCAATTGCGAACCAGCTAAGTAAATTTTTATAGTTAATTATTTTATTGAAAAACATGTAAACCACATAAAAAGATATTATGTTACATAATCAGTTTGCAAAGTGAATGAGCAATTTCTCATATTATACTTATGAGTATTAAGGTATATTACCATATCATCATGAGAAATTCAAGTTGTCATTTAATTTGAAGGATAGTGGTAAGTTTTACTTCAACTCCATAAAAATATAATTATATATTCTATCCTATAATCCATTCTATCATATATATCTTTTCACACTCTCTTTAACCTAACTATAAATATATATATGTTTAATTTCTTTTTATCAGTACTGCTATATTATCTATTTATTTATTTATGTAATTTTTTTAAAACAACTACAATTACAACATATATTTGGCTCTATAGACATGCCTTCTTCTTTTTATCTTCTCAAAGACAACAATAACTGTAACCCACATAAAAGGTAAAGTTTTAGTAGTTCTTACTTCTTAGTTGCATTACGTATATACTATTTGATATATATATATATATATATATATATATATATATATATATATATATTTATGTTAACACCTGCCTTATAATTAATTAAGTTCATTAAAATTCAGATAATAAATATCTTAATGTTAGGGGTGCTTGGTTGGAGGTATTAAGGGGTGAGGAATGGGAAAGGGAATGAATAGTAGTGTTTGGTTACATACAATGCAATCAATCATTACCCATTAGTGGGTAATTATCCATTCCCCACCATATTGGGGGTAATGGGTATCATTACTTGTAATCATTCTGAAGTATAACATTTATATACTTATTTTGACCCATCAACCCGCTAAGCCTAAACTCTCCAACCCATTTGATTTTTTGGTCGAACTCGGGTCAAGTTTCGGGTTAACGGGTCAGCCCGTTAAACCTACATTTGACATGGTAAACCCAAAACTAGCCCATCAACCTGAATTAAATCAAAACTATCATGTCAACTCATTAAACCGTTGACCCGTTTAGTTTTTTAGGTTGGACTCGGGTTAAGATTTGGGTTAACGGGTCGACCCACCAATCCAAAAGCAACCATTATATTTTACTCATTTGACCTGAAATAAACATGTCAATTCATTAAATCATTAACCAAACGGGTAATACAAATTGTGTAAGGGTTAAGTAAGTTTGACCTGCAACCCATTTAACAATCACGTTTGATTCGGGTATGGTAATTTGGACCCATTAACTTGAGCCGACCTAAATTTTCATTCCTGCTTATAGTGGTATGAACCAAACAACATCAATGACAAAGGTAAGACTAAGGAATGCTCATTGCATTGCTTAGTATACCTATTCCCTTTCCCATTTCGAACCAAGCGCACCCTTAGCGTTATCCTTTATGTAATGCATCCTTCACATAGTATAATAAAAGTTTTCTTATCAAATACGGAGTAATTAATAATAGCTAGTACTAATAATTCATGTAGTAGTAGTTTGATTGATTTTTATACAATGAGTTCGATCTTAGTTTATGTATAAAGAAAGAAATTAATAATACGTGTGTATTTTTATTAGCTAATAGATCAAAATCGACTAATAATACATTAGTAGTGTCGCATACGCACGCGCAAGGTATAACTCGTTTTACTCAACTTCCCAAACTTAAAACTAGTTGGTTCATTAAACTTACTTTTGTTCCCTCTTGAAACCAGTGGTTAACTTCACCATTTAGAGTTTGTTACGAATCTGTTACTAGTAGTGTGGTAGAAGTTTTATGTGACTGCAAAAGTATAATTCTAAACTCGAGTAGTTAAACATGGAATGTGTTGAGAGTCAAGATTAGTAGAATAAAGAGTAATATGCAAGAATTCTAGACTAGAATAACATTAGTGTAATAAGTCTACTATGGTACTATCCATTCATACAATCATACATATAGTTATAAATCTTTTATTTATATATGATATAATATAATATTATATATAATATAATTATAATTTATAATGTATTAGAATTAGAGAGTCTAAAACGCTAGCTTTGGCCTTCCAGAGCCCAGTTTTACATCCAACACTATTTTATCCCATGTTTGAAAGAGACATTAAGAAAAAACCAGAAATTACAAAAGAACAAAACAAAACAAGTCATTTGATGTTGGGCACTTGGGCTGAGCCCTTTCGAGGGACCATATTGTTTCGGGCTTGTTTTGACCCAGGCGGCCCAGGCCTGTTTGTTCATCTCAACAAGAATGCAAGATGTAGTCGTTGAAAAGAAATTTTAAAACACACCATTAACTCAATGGTCATTGGTCAGTAAAACAATGCTTTAACATGGGGTAGTTGGTGTCAGAATTTTTTTACAAAATTAGTCACAAGTTTCGCCTAAAAAGAAAATAGGATAGACGAAATCGGCACATCCAATGATTTAATGACACGTGGCAAGAATTAACACCAAAAAGATCGCCTAAATGTTATATATGTCAAGGCGAATCCGGTGAACTATTGAATTTCGATTTAGGCGATTTTTGTAGACATGTGTCGTGTTTTCATGTTGTTCACCGGTTTCGCCTACGCCTAATTCAATTTAGGCAAAATTTAGACTAGAATCGTAACAAATACCTTTGACCGACTACTATAGTAAAAATCCCATTTTAAAACTAATAGCATTCGTATAGCCAGGCCGAGGCGTATAGCATTTATTTTGTCAACAACAATAAAGTACTTCTACTTCGCTTTCCAAACAGATGCTAAAGTATAAGAATGTGTGATATTCATATTCACAACATGCCTATTACCTAGTGGTTTGGGGAACCATCTATCTGACCTGAAGATTAATACTACTAGAGTTATCGAAGTCAAGCATTCACATCTAGCAAAGCTAACCTGTTCGATTCTCTACTCCATAGTTTAATAAGAAAGACTCGAAAATACTCAATACTGAAATACTATTTCAGAAATAGGAAGATTTTACGAAACATAGTTTAAAGTCTAGTTATAATATAATTGAATTCATCATTTGATGCACCTTTAGTCCTTTACAACGATCATTTTCCAACTAAAAAACACAAAATTCCAAAAAAAAAAATATCGCAACAATAATAATTTTATAACCCGAATTGTATAATAGACACTTTGTATTTATAAAAAGAAAAGTACAAATTTTATAGTGATAAATTGATAACTTACTGTAAAAATTAAAAAATTACCCTTTATTTCTTAAATTTTTTTTACTATAACCCGAATTACATTAAAATTTGATTAAAATTCTAAATTCCTGTTACTGCGAAGTTGACCAATCATACTCTGCCTTCCCCAAAAAAATAATAAAAATCGCTGTTTGATTTTGAAGATATCTTTGAAGATTGGGGATATCAACTTTTATATTTCCGGCAATCGATTACTTTTTCAGGCAGTGCGGTTGATCTCCGATTCTGCGACATCAATATAGAGAGTTCCGTACGCATATCTAAGGTTCAATCATTCAAGCTGTAAGTTTTCACAGCTTCATACGAACAACGAAACCCTAACTTGTATGCAGTTAGGTTTTTATTAATTACTGTATTAATAACTACTCGAATTGTATCGGTTTATGTATTGAACTAATGATTACATTTCAGTAATTCAATTTAGTTACATAGAACTTGAAATTGCTGTATTTGTGTGTATGCATACGTTGTATATGATATTATTATGATCTATACGTATAGGTTACTGTAGGTTTACCAAAGTGATGGAAACTATTCCATTCAGACAACCTTTAGAACAACAAAATGATAAACCGCCAAAAAAATTTCCATCGTATCTCGATACATTCGATTTATTGCCGAAAGCGAGAAGCGTATGTGAAATGCTTGCTAGGGTGTATCCTGGGGAAGTTGAAACTGCATTATCTACAATGGCAATTAGTTTTGAGCCTGAGCTTGTTGAAGAGGTGCTTAAGTTTTCATATGGATGTCCTGCGGCTGCTGTGGTATTTTTCAAGTGGATTGGTTTGAAGCAAAGGCATTCGCCTTTTGTGTGGAATATACTGGTGGATCTGCTTGGGAAGAATCTGATGTTTGACCCGATGTGGGATGCTATTAGGACGATGAAGGAAGAGGGGGCGATATCCTTGGCAACGTTTGTTTCGGTTTTTGGGAGTTATTGTGAGGCTGGGAAGTTTTATGAAGCTACGATGACATTTGATATGATGGAAAAGCATGGAGTTAAGCCTGACGTTGCGGCTGTTAACTCTCTTTTGAGTGCTATGTGTAAAGAGAATTCCCAGACTGCAAATGCAAAAGCATTTGAATTTTTTGAAAAAGTTAAGACTAAAATACAACTAAATGGAGACTCGTATGCTATTTTGTTGGAAGCATGTGAGAAAGAAGGGAATCTGGCTAAGGCAAAATCGATGTTTGGGGAGATGGTGATTCGTGTTGGGTGGGGCCCACAAAACATTGCTGCTTATGAGGCATTTTTGAATACTCTAGTTCGAGGTTCACAAGTTGATGAAGCTCTTAAGTTCCTTCAAGTAATGAAGGGGAAGAATTGCTTACCAGGTTTAAAGTTTTTCTCCGACAGTCTTGATGTTCTCATTAGGCAGAATGATTCTGCTAATGCTTTATCACTATGGGATATGATGATGACCAGTGGATTGACCCCAAATGTGGTCATGTATAATGCGATGATTTCTTTGCATTGCAATAACAATGAAATAGCTAGTGCTTTTCAATTGATTGATTCAATGCCTTTCATTGGAGTTTTCGCTGACTCCGTAAGCTACAACATAATATTTCAGTGTTTCATAAAAAGCAAGAAGGTGAAGGAAGCAAGCAAGTTTTTCTTTGAGATGATCAAGAATGAACAGCCGCCAACTCCTGCAAATTGTGCTGATGCCATTTTAATGTTCTTTGACAGTTATGATCCTGAGATGGCATATGAGATTTGGTTCTACATGAAGAAGGATGGTGTTACTCCAATAGATGATAGTGCAAATGCTTTACTTAATGGGCTTGCTAGTCTGGGTAGGCTGACTGAGATGAGGAGAAACGCTGATAAAATGTTGAAAGGTAGGATTAAGATCTATGAGTCTACAATGGAGAGGTTGAAGATCGCTTGCTTCAAAGAGGGTAAAAAAGGTCGTGAAATATATGATGATCTTGATAAGAAATGGAGATCTTCCTGAAATTCTATCTCTGTTACCACTAGCGCTCTTAGTAACTTTGTAAATGGATGGAAGAACTTCAATCATTGGGCAGGAACGTTTTTCATGGTTAACTGCTAATTTCTTGAATTTGTGAAGGGTCATATTTTTTCTATTGACTTGTTTCTTGCATTCTCTGTTATTCATTGAACTAGTCATGCTCTCTTAATTACTCATCTTTTATTGATTTGGATTTTAACTTCGTTAATTACTTTCTCCACCTGAGAATCTCTTGGTTGATGACACAACACATATGACATATGTGTCTCTCTCTTTTGTTGTACTTTCCACTTTCCAGCTCTGATTCGCCTGAAAGAAATCGTAATGACCTTAGAGACAATCATCCTTGTTGTGAAGTGTCATATATTTCATTATTATTCTTTTCCGATATAGGGACTAGGTTACTCTTCTTGTTTGGTTTTCTTAGCTCATTAGGACCGTTTTAAGATGTCAACTCGTGCTTGAAGCCATTAATAGATATGAACTTTTTGTTTTCAGTCAGTGTTTGGCATTATAGTTACGAAGAACATGCACATATTGTAGATAGGTTGACGTACACTAAATGGTGCTACACGTCTTTGAGGATAGATAAGTCATTTTTAGTATGATGTGTGGCGTGTTTCTTATTGTTGCCGACATAGATGAATGTCATTTTCATTGAGAGAAACAATATTTATGACTTGCTAAGTGATCTTTCTGTTGGATAGCACCCCAAGTGATCATTTGTCTAAGTTGAGGTGCAAAGCTACACCCTTAGTACTTCTAAGATTGTAAAAACTAATCCAAGTTGATATTAAGATACATTTCGGCGTATTTTTTTATACACGGGAGGTTGGAGTGATTCACTTTGTTTTTTACCGTCAAGTTTGAAAATAATGAAACTTTGTAAACTTGTCAAATCTGACCGGTTTGGTTGATTAAAATGGCAATTAGTATTGACAGCTTGGCTTCATTGTCCATTAGCAATCATAAAAGAAACCATTCACTTTTTCCTGTTGTACGATTCATATACTACTACTTCACTAATTATGCTTTATGTTGTTGTATAGTTCAACAATGTAAAACACAATTAGAGGTGTAAGAAGGGAAAATGGTGATGTACGAGTCATCTGCAATCCCTGCATGGCAAGTTTCGGGCTACACTTTAAACATGTAGTTTAGTTGGTTTTGAAGAAGCTATCACAAATTTGTCATAAATCCAGATTGCATGAACTGTTGCCTTTTTTTCCCATAATTAGATAGCAATATTATACTGTATGTATCATTGATGATTGGTATCTCACGAAACGTGGAAAGCATGAGATGAGCAAAGCGATTTTTATGCTTGGAAAAGCATGTGTCTCTTAGCTGAATACCACAATATCACTTTATTTCCTTCTTAGGTGCTTTACGATTGTTGTAAGAAAACTACACTTTTGAAGCCACTAATGCTATTATGGGTGACCAATATTATAAAATATTTACCTTGCGGTTGGTTCGCAAAATTTTTTTAAATGAAATTGGAATTCGTCCAAAAGACTTGATTATTTGAAATTCGAAGGTATGCGAATTTGATTGAGTAAAGCAATTTGATGACTTCCCTACCAATTCATTTGTGAAGTAAAACATCTTTATAAAATAGAACCGAGATTATAATTCCATTGAATTCTATTATATACCACTAAACAAACAAACGCAACCAATCTTTTGTTTTTATCAGTCAACCATTAAACGTGACACCTTAGTCTATTTTTAACGATGAAGAGACACATACACTCTTTATTTCTAATTATTTTATCAGTCACGTTCATTCATTTATGTGTTCCCAATTATATATTATCTTCCCTGTTACAGTATTATATCAATTACTAGTATATCATAGATAGATTTCACACATAGTATGTTACTCAATATACCTACCTAACCAGAAACTAGCTTTACATATAGGTAACGAACCTTTAACTTTTTTCCTTTTATCCCAATATAGCATCATCTTCATGATATTCATATATATAAATATAATTATATACCTTCCTTTCATCTACACCCATACCCTTATCACTTCATAACCAATACACTGGGTTTATAGTTTGGTATAGAACTTTACACCTTTTAATGTATGCACTCAAGTTTTAAAACAGCCCATTGTATGTTTTTTGCTACATAAATTGACATTCTTATTGTTCAATACATGCAATAGTAAAAACTTAAATACATACACAAAGAGAGATCGAAGTGAAATGCATATATAATAGTTGTAAATTTCCATACATAACTAAAACTATAAACCCTAATACATTCGCACAAAATATGTCACACTTTTACCTTCCAATAAAAGATTGTCCTGCCACTATTTAACATTCCAAGATATATATAGTAGCTTTACATTTGGGTAACCTATGTACCTTATAGTATAACCTTTTCATTTCACCTCAAAACAGCTTATATCTTGATTCTTGATCATATACCTTTCTTTCTCCTACCCCTTCAAAACATCCTAACCCTACTCGTCTCATTAACAATTAAATAAACAATACATTCCTCACCTTCTATGAGGCCCCACTCAACTTCCTACAATGCCAAAACCACCGGTACTCGGCCCACAACGCCGCACCAACCCTCTCATCTGGTGCTTTGCCTTCATTTGTGCTGTCCTAGCCACCATCGTCATTATAGCCGGTATTCTGGTTTTCGTTGGATATCTTGCTATTCGGCCAAAAGTCCCTCTTCTCTACGTTCACGCTGCTCGCCTTGACAATTACGAGTACAGCCAAGCGGGCGTTCTCTCTGTCCGCTTAATAATCAATGTAAAAGCTGAAAACCATAACTTGAAAGCACATGTTAGTTTCTATTCTACGAAACTTATACTTGGGTACCACGGGCTCGACATTGCTCAACTCGTGACTGACCCCTTTGAAGTGAAGAAGAATACGACAGTAGAATTGAATTATGTGGTCGAATCTTATCCGATACCGTTGAGTAAACGGGAACAGGACTCGACTCAGCAATGGTTGGCAAAGAATCAATCGATGCCGTTTTTTGTGATAGGTACTTCGAGGACTAGATGGAGGGTTGGCCCGTTGGGTTCGGTTAAGTTTTGGGTTCATATCAATTGTTATTTTTCGTTGCCCATTAATATGACTGCCGTGTTTCCACATTGTAGCAATAAATCACATTAGTTCATCATCATTGTTATATATATACAGTTTCTTGATAATAAGTTTAGATATATATATATATATATATATATATATATATATATATATATATATATATATATATATATATTTGGAAATGTAATGTTTGGTTTGCATAAACACTTGTTCATAAAAATTGTATGTAATTGCTCATGGGAATGAATAATGTCATATTTTTCTGGCTCAAGATGGTGTTTGCTAATAGTTTATGAGGCAAGTGTAGTATTTGTTGATTTATATAAAGTTGTTCCATTGAAACATATATAATTTGATTTGTTTTATTGATTTCAATGTTTGATTTAATCATCGTATATATCAGATGAGTTCATTGAGACAGAACAATATTTTTATTTGCTAGTTTCAGACATAATATGTACTTTTAGAATTAAACCAAAAATTATTCCTTCCTAATCGTATAAAGATATTGTATTAAGTATTCATTATACTTTCTTCTGTCGTCTTTTCTTTGCCGGTATAATAAAAAGAGTTTTGGTAACGGAAATCCTTAGTGTTTTCATTAACACTTTCAGACATGCACTAAAACATGTATTATAGTTATAACTAACTTTATGTCTACCCTTCAATTTATTTTGACCCCCTAGTATTTGGCAAAGTTATAAATCATTTATGCATATCTCAAGGTTTTAACAAAAACACTAAGGGCTTCCATTATCAAAACCCAAAAAGAGTTTTGATAACACACTATTCACTCGAGAAAAAACTGAAATTGAGGGACTAAGCCCTAATCTGGCTTTTAATTTCCGGTTTAATAGGCTAGCCGCTCCACTAACATACGAGAAAAGTGAATATGTGACTATTATGTACTTAAGCTTAGGGATAATACATTATTAAAGATATAATTTTGTATCGTTTCTGTCGCACCTCCAAATGCGGGTTGCGGAAGCGAATCTGGTCGGAGCACGACTAATCAATAATCACAGCACAAAGATATAATGAATGACTCTATATACGTCATTTTACAATTTGTATTGATAAAACCAAAGTTTACATCAAAATATAGTTTACACTAGCTCAGTTTGAAATCGAGAGATTTACATACATAATTAATTTATACAAAATATAATAATACAGCTAAATCTCTGAATGTTTGCATGCTGACACGAGCTAATGATTCCTGAATTGGGCAATCCAATCTACTGCTGGGTACCTGTGATACATGCTAAAATGGGTCAGTGAAACGCTGCTGAGCTCACAGGTTTGTATGTCAACACATATTGTATGAACCGCAAGATTTAATTGAATTTAAGTTGCAATTAAGCAAAATAAAAGTTTTACAACCATGAACACATAGTTTGAGCTTAACTCGAGGTGTCAGGTCCACATTTAAGGTATCCTGATCGAGGTGCCTCCCACGAGTGCCTAATCTACAATCGTCTGAAAAAATATTAGTACATCCGTTTACCCAGTTAGTGCATGCTAACCCGGACGAGGAGGGTCAATCCTATATGGTACCATATACTAATATTCACGCTACAACGTATTACCAAACTATGTTGAGCTTTGAAAAGATTAGTGAGATAACTCATGTAGTATTTGTTTGATTTCGTACTTGCGTTCATATAGTAAAATAAAACGAGCAATGATATCACACGCCTGAGTAAAACAGTAAAATAGGGGCTATGAGACTCACCTGAGTCTTGAGAGTTTAAATTAATAAACTTGCGTTGATTAGCCGAAATGAGTTGTCCGAAGACTGGTAACTTGAGGGTGTCCACAACACGCGATGGTTATAAACGTGAGTAGGTATCTATAAAGACTACCTTCGTAGTTGTTCGTCCAACTAGAATGATGGTTTTAATGTGAATTGGTGTTTTAGAGTTATAGTATGACACCAACAGTGAAAACAGTTTAATTTGACTTAGAATAGTCAAAGAAGTGTGAATTGAGTGTTAAAATAGTGATCATATGGGCGGAAACCCAAATGGGTTGTTAAAGTACTCAAATGGGTCACATATTGGTTAAAATGGTTAAAATGCTTGGTAGTTTGAGTATAATGAGTGTTAAAGTTATTTTAAGTCCTACATATAGTGGGAATGTGTGTTGAAAGTGTTGGGTAGTCAATGTGATTGCTTTGTTAAAAAATGCCCAATTGGACTTCTAAACGGGTCAACGAGTTAAAACATGATAGAATTAGTATATGAGGGTGATGAGTATGCCCACACGTCATAATTATGTGTATAAACATGTTGTTAAAAGCTTAGAGTCAGAAACCATGTGGATTGGATTTTGACGTGTCCACCAAAATGGTCGAAAATGGCCTAAAATAAGTTATACGTCCATTTTCTCGTAAAATGTGTAAATTGAAAAAGTGGAAAAATGAAAAATTGCATTTTGATTATATGAAAGTGTCTGCAAAATTTCAGACCCTAAATCTTTACGGTTTGTGAGATATGCGCGTTTGAAATTGGAAAAATTGCACTAAAGTGTGTTGGTGGTCTGCAGTGCAGACATAAGGGACCCGGCGGGTTGGGTAGTGGACCCGACGGGTTAGTGTCAAAACCCAGCAGCTGGTGACCCCAAGACGGCGGCTCCTACAGCCCAAATAAGGCCATCTATTTTTGTCGCCCAAATTGCACTGTACCCGGCTCCTTACACCTATGACCCGGCTGTTTGGGGTCTGAAACCGGCGGCTTCACCCTATAAGCCGGCGGCTCCACCCTATGAGCCGGCGGCTTGTGGCTCATTTATGTGAAAATTAAATTTTTAAGTTTTTCGACGTTCGACGTAACGTTTGACGTAGAAATTTCCGTTAGAAAATTTTGGTGTCAGAATAAGACGAAATTTACATGTCCACTCGGAAACGGCCCAACGGTCCAAGAACTTCGCTTTGCCATAAGCCCAGGCAGTTTTGGGCAGTTCGGGGTCGTTTGGGGCCTGAAAATGGCATTTTATTGTTTTTCGAACCTTATTTCGGACTTTTGACTTACGTTTTGAATTGGGCTTTTGTTTCTTTAAGCCCAGGGATCGTTCCTATGACTATATACAATGGTAAAACTTATTTTAAAAGGTCTACCCATGTTATTGTATATGAGTTGTTTTCAGACGGTTTATTTAACTACCGAAATATACCAGTAAATGGTATTGTTGATTATTGCTAACAAGGGTTAGTAACCATTGATTATAGACTTATGTGGATCATATATGCGAATTAATTGAAACATGATGAAGTATTCAAATCATGTAGAGTAATAGAAAGTGTTGAATTGAGCATTTTAAGAAATTGTAAACCAAGTACATGAGCTTATATTTATGTGATAATTGAACCTGAAATGCTCAATTGTGATTCAACTAAAGGTGTATAGATTGATGAATATGTGTTGAATAATACACATGATGTTGATAAGATCTTAATACTAAATGTTCTATCAAGTACTCTAAGTATTAATTGTCATACTAGTGATTAATATTGAATCAGGTAAAAAAAGAAGAAGTGTTGATTGATGTAATTGTATTAGACATTACATCTGTGCTAATGAAATAGTGAATTGGTTATACCTACCTGATTACATGATTAGTTTCATATTTAAAGTGATAAATTAAAAATGGTAACAAGTTAATACTTGATCGTATACCAGCTGTAAAAGTGTTATTGTTAAAAATATAAAGTGTTTTTTCATCAATCTTAACTTTTGTAGTGACTAATTGTTAAATTGTATAATCTAGACTTGCTTAGTCTAGTTATTTCTTGTTTGGTATTATTTAGTCTTTTTCAGGTACTTCCAACCAAGGTTCATAAATAGGTTGTTGAAGTCTTATAAAGTGCAAGGTGCTAAAATGGAAGACTTTGTATTTGCAGGGGCTTATGTGTACAATTCATTTATGTTTTATCTTTATAGAATATAATAGGTATTATATTTTTTAACATAAAAAAAAATGTGTGCATATATTTTTTAGTGATCGTCTCTCTGGTTAATCTTCATACGATCGAATTCAGAGAATATTAGATATAAGATTTGTAGTTCATCTGATGATGAACTATCGAGGGTTTTGAGTCTGTGTGAGGATTATTTTGGTCTTGTTTTTGGATTTATAGCCGGTTTGGTTTATTGAGGAAATTATTCAGTATTTCTTGGTGTGTTCTTGTGATTACTTGTGATATTCTCGATCTAGTTATAGTTTTTAACATGGTATCAGAGCCATGGCTCGATCCATAGTCTTTTCTCGTTGATTCAATTAAGATCCGACTCGGTTAGGGTTTCGTTTTGTTCGAAGTATTGCTATGTGAAGTAGGGTTAGGGTTTCTGATCCTAATCTCGTTCATGTCTGTTTGGGTTTCGAATTGGTGATCTGTGATGTCAAGGGTCCATATCTCACGTATCATCGCTAGTCTTGAATTGGGGATTTAATTTGGGAGTTTATTCTGAGTCGTTTCTGTTAGTTCTTGGTTTGCTACGACGTTAATAAATCCGCTGTGTATTGGCCTAAGGCTTTCTGGAGACCCCACTGTAAGATCATTCTATACTCACTTTTCCTAAGTGCAACTAATTTGTGGTTTGTTGTTTTTTACATCTTAATAAATTATTTGATATATGATCTGGTTGTTTTGTTTTGAAATCTGATGCAATCTTAATGATGACGATGAAGATTTTGCGAGCATTTATCGGTTTATATATCTTGGTCTATAGACCTTGTTCTTTATCCATCTAGTGACATGGTTTTATAAATATCTTGACTATAATTGAGGTTTTTGAGCGTTTACTCTGTGTTATCTTTGTTACTATTAATAGATTCAATGTGCAACGTGTTACAATTGATTTTTAGTAACTTTTACAATTGGTTTGTGTGGTAATTATTGGTTACTTGATTAGTAGTTAGTATAGGTACTCAAATCTCAAAATGTTTGTTGATAATGAATTATTGGTTCATGTTATCCAGATACCGGTAGAAATTGATGCATTTAATGTTTTTAGGGACAGGACAACACATGAACTTTTATGAGAATACTTGTTCAACTTAAAAGTAGCATATTAAAATAAGTTTTTCTTTATCAAATGTTAAAACTGTTTTTTGTAGGTTGCAGTGCTTGTTCTTTTAATGTAATGGGACCACTAACTTGAGTAGTAATAGAAGTTATGCTTTTTTGAAGATAAAATATTGTAGTAAAACATATTCTTAATATAGTGATTCGAATAATATAAAGCTTTATGGTGTATTTTGTTCGATTTGTTTGAAGATGGTTAAAATGCTTGGTTGTTATTAGAACATTTATCTTTTTCATTCAGTTCATCACAAATCTAGATAAATTTGAGAGCAAATATCTGCATATATATATATATATATATATATTTACTTGATGTGTAAATGTAACTTTCTTTTCTTTGAATCGAGAAGTGTGTTATTTAGATTAAAATGTTTTTTAGATGTCACTGCCATATTACAAAGATGATGTTTTAATTAGTCTGAGTGTCTTTAGTCGTTGAGTAAAACATTTGAGTGTTCTTGTTGTCGTGGTCAACAAAATCTGGATTATAACATTCGCCTTAGGTCTGTTTGTTATATCTTTACCTTATCGTTACTATCAGTTGATATTAGTTGATACGGATAACTACGATATTCTGTGTATATCCATGAAGTGTTATTCAATAAGTATGTTTACTCTCATTGTTTAGTTGACCATTTGTTAGCCACACGAATTGAGATATTGATCAATTATGTGTGCTTTAAAAGGATATCCCCCAAAGAAAATAGAAAATATTTTGAAATTTGAAGTAAGTGGTTCATTGTTGGTAGTTATATGTTAAAAGATCATTGGTCCGGTTTTTGTTTCTTTTGGGGGAAGGGGGAATAACCTGATTTGTTTTACTTCGTTCTTTCACAATTGCTTTATGATGTTCTTAAGGTTTTATACGTGAAGTATGTGCATATTCCTTCTTGATTGTAATATGTGACTTTGATGGTTTGGGGATTGTATGACTATTTTTAAGGCTACTGCTTTGTTAAGTGATTAAGTGCTAATTGTTGCTATTTTTATCTTCATTTTTGTATTTTCTATTATGATCATTTATGGAATATGTGTCTATTTCTGTATAAAACCAATCTTCAATCTTTTGTCTAATCCTCAGTCTTTATCAAAAACATGTGGTTTCTGCTCTACTTATAATTCAGATCTACAGAAAGATTTATGGGTCTTTCGTAAAAACTCTATTTGGATATGAAGGATTGTTTTTTTTGACAAAAAAAAATCCAAATCTTTGCTAATTTGTAATCTAACAAAAGTTAGATTTCAGGTCTAGTAGATTTTCGTTGTTCAATATTTTGCTTAAACAGATGTGTATTTGCCATGCCTTGTTGAATCTAGTGATTTGTTGTGTGATGAGATTTGTGTCTCATGTCTTTGAGAATCATGGTTTTCTAAGTTTCATGAGAGGTGTATCTCATATGTCTTATAGAATCGCATGATTCTTGTCTTTATTAGAATACGTTTTCTAATTCTTATATATTTACATGATTCATGTTTTAATCATATATGTTGTGTGGTTTTTCTATGATGATCTTGAGATTCTATATCTATGCTTAATCACTGTATGGTTTCTGGTGTTTTATTGAATTTGTGATTCTCTGTCTGTGTTTTGGTCAGGATATAATTTTCTGGTGTCTTATTTGAATTTTTTGATGATTCATGTCTTAATCAGAATTTTTCTGGTATGTCTTGTATAATTCACTATATTGATCAGATTAATTATGATGTCTTATTCAATCATATGATTGACGTCTTGATCATACCATGCTCCTGGTATGTTTTTAGCATCTTTCTATTCTTTGTCTATGCTTTCTGGTAATTTTGTGTGGTTGTTATAGAAAGGTGTTATATTGTTGGAGAATTGTGTGATTCCATGTTTATTGAGGTGTGTGCCTCTTATGTCTATCAAATCTTGTGATTTGTTTCTTAATTGGAATGTTTTCCAATGTCTTGTATGGTTTCATTTAATCAAAACAAATTTCTGACATGTTTATGTTATTACAGAAATTTGTAAAGTTTGTCAGTTGTGGCATTTGGTTTTTTTCTTTTTGGGTATGAATTAAAAGTCCACTATTCAATTAGATTTTGTTTTTCTGTACAATTCTACAGATTATGTGTCTATCTGGATGTTTACATAATTCTTTGTTACTTATAATTGCGAATCTTTTGTCCTCTCGTAATTTTTAATCTACAAAACTCTATGGTCTATATTTGTCTTTATGTTCATGTTATGAGATTCTAATAAAAGTCGGTTATTGCATTGATGATATAGTATTCTGAGAATGTTCAATAATTTTAGTGATATGTATGGTTTGTAGTTGTTTCTCACTTGTTTGAGAGAAGTAGATTTGTGATGTTCCTTAAAGGATATGTTCATTGAAAAAAGCTGTGATTCAGGACTATGTTATTCTAGTTCTTGTGAGGAAACAAAAACTAGAATTGGCAGGTAAATTCAGTACAATGATCCTTGAGCTCCTACTCCTACGCCATCCAGATTACTTGTGTTGACTGTTGAGGGAAGATCTCTTTGCCTTAATTGAATATATCTTTAAGTTCTTCCAAATCAAACATTAGTAGTCAAGGGAATGACGAGTGTATAATTTACTTAGTACTCTATGACTTATTTTTCAAAGTGATGAACGGTTCAGTTTAAAGTTATACTTGTAAACTGTTTCTGAAATATGCTTTCACTTGTTCTACAAGTAAGTTGCTCACTTGTGTTAAAAATGATTTTTATGTGAGATGTTTCATGATTAGATTATGGGGATATGTTGCTCATACACATATATAGATCAAGTTGTTTCCCGAATGAGTTTTTCTTATTTGTAATTCTTTTCATCTTCTTGTTGAAGATTTTTCTGTTGAGGTTCAGTATGATTAAGGACTGCTTAGGGAGTGCTTTATAGCTGTTGATCTATTTGGTGCTTATGTTGACAGATTTTTGTTGTGAGTCATAGGGATTGGAAGTAATAGAAATCTTCTGTCCTCAGGGAAGTCTTCTTCCAAAGGTTATTTATTTTTTATTTTTTATTTTTTGTGATTTGCTCATTATAATGATGATTTGAAAAGAATTAAAGGGAAAAGGAAGGGTGCTACACCCATGAAATTTTGGTTACAACTGTTTGCATTTAGAAACTTGTTTTGGAAATTAAAACTGTTGGATTTTTTAAAAGTTAAGATTGAGGGGATGTTAAAAATATAAAGTGTTTTTTCATCAATCTTAACTTTTGTAGTGACTAATTGTTAAATTGTATAATCTAGACTTGCTTAGTCTAGTTATTTCTTGTTTGGTGTTATTTAGTCTTTTTCAGGTACCTCCAACCAAGGTTCATAAATAGGTTGTTTAAGTCTTATAAAGTGCAAGGTGCTAAAATGGAAGACTTTGTATTTGCAGGGGCTTATGTGTACAATTCATTTATGTTTTATCTTTATAGAATATAATAGGTATTATATTTTTTAACATAAAAAAAATGTGTGCATATATTTTTTAGTGATCGTCTCTCTGGTTAATCTTCATACGATCGAATTCAGAGAATATTAGATATAAGATTTGTAGTTCATCTGATGATGAACTATCGAGGGTTTTGAGTCTGTGTGAGGATTATTTTGGTCTTGTTTTTGGATTTATAGCCGGTTTGGTTTATTGAGGAAATTATTCAGTATTTCTTGGTGTGTTCTTGTGATTACTTGTGATATTCTCGATCTAGTTATAGTTTTTAACAGTTATCATATGTGTGTAAAATTTGATATCACTGTTAATGATATATGTGTAAGTAAAGATTAATTACTTTGAAAAGTAAATGGTATGAAGTGGCTTGAAAATGAAGTGTACCTGACATAATATGACGACGTCTGGCCAACGTATTTATATTATACCATTTCACATGGAATTGTTGAGGCTACCAAGTACCAGATAAAGTTAAGTGATTTTAAAATAACATGTTAGAGATATTAACTTGTAATTGAGAAATAGTCAATAATTGACCGAAACAAAAGAGTAGTGAACCACTAAACTGTTGTTGTAATGTGGTAGTTATTGTACAAGAAATGTGTATGTGATAAATTGCAACTAGAACGGATTATTATATGAGTTAAGCAAGCTAGAGGTCAGTTGATTGCCGATAACAATGTATTGATATTGTTGAATATGTGATTAATGACAACACCTTATGTTGATGTGTTGAAAGAATTATGCTGATGACGCATAGTATCAACTGGTGTTGATTTAGTATCCTATTCGATATGATAGGATGCTAATTGATTAAGTAAAAATGGTTTTAACCATAAGATTTGACCTCTACATATTGTTTACTCTTATGTGTTTATGGTTATATGATTTGGATTACGTTAGAGTAAAGAGTTCATATAACCTTGTGATGTTTATAATTTCAAGTTGTGAATTAGTAATGAACTAGTTGCAAAAGTTGAATCCAATTGTTTCACCACTTAAGGTGATATGTGGATACTAGTTAGTTACTAGTTATGAAATGAATTTGAAATTCATTGTTAAATATGTGTATTGTGGTTTTATAACCACTGTTATTGATATTGTTTTATTCTTGTTGTTAAGAAAATAAGTGTTAAAGATTTTAGCATATTGCTAACTTCTGGTTATCAGAATATTATAAGTATTTATAATTGTCAATGATTCTGGCATGTTGCTAGTTTCTGATTGTAAGTGGTTTTGTATTCCACTTGTTAAGTAATTATATATTTTAAAGGGTTTGAATGACTAATTAATGATAAACGATTCATATAAGTAATTACTTTATGAATGAAAATAGGGTTTATGTACAGTATAAGTGCGTGGGAAAAGACAGAAGCATGTACAGTTGGATATGTGCATGTGGAAAGAATTGAAAATGTGTAACTATATTTATAAGTTGCTCACGGGAGTAACGTTTGATATGTATATATATCGTGATTAAATAGTTTATAATACTATCCTTTATGCTGGATATTGCATTTTGTGATAGATATTATGTGTTTATATGAATTCAATTGTAATACACACTGGTAGTGTGTAAATTAATGAAATAACATATATCTAAATAAATATATGTAGGTACGATTAGTGTTGTGTGATTAAAGATATGCATAATGATGATATGCATAAGTGAATTAAATTATAACCACATCTTGTGTGTTCATAATAATGAATAATTATGTGGTTAGGAATATATGAGAACTATATTAATAGTGAAATGGAAATAAATAGGTGATTCGGTCACAGTAAATGGATTAAGTGTGATCAGATTTCGAGGACGAAATCTCTTTAACGGGAGAGATTTGTAACATCCATTCCTCGGGTCTAGTAGTATTTTAATATTTTCTGATTGTGAATTATTATTTAACGTGTCAGAAAATAGTTTCAATTGTTATTTGAAAATAAATGGGTAAAAGAGTCGAATAATTTATTGTGACTAATAAATTGTTAAATGTTTTAATTTAATTCAGTTGACGGTAAAATAAAATAATATTTCCCCGCAAATGGTTTTAAGTTCCAGACAATGATAAGTACGGGGAATGAAATATAAACACTTACAGTATACCTTTACAGGGTTAAGTCGGTTTTGTGGATATCTATCTCCACATATACATACAAACGTACAGAAACAAGAAACCCTAGATCAAATCGATTATTTACATCAAATTGAAGATTCCAAGTTCGAATTCAAGCCTCAAGAACATGGATTATCATTTTTTAATCCTCCTAATCAAGTTGTAAGTCTCAATTCTTGAATTATGTACCCTAGAATTTAGGAGTTTTAGTGTTCTTGGTTATAATATGAAATTAGGGTTTCAAAAGGTTGAATTAATATGAGTTAAGCTTTAATAACATGGATTAATCATCTCATCGTCATCATAAACATGTTGTAAGTGTTAATTCTTGATTTTTATATAAACCTAGAAATGGGTTTTTGGGTATTTGATTGAATTAGGATGAGTAATGTTAAATTGAAGCTTATAATACTTGTATAGTTGTTAGTTAATGTTAAATTCATGATTATAAGTGAAACCCTAAGCTAGAATTGATATAATTGAATTATGATCATGAATTAAGTTATGGGTTTAGTTGATTATTCATGAAGAGAAGCTCGTAATCATGTTAGAATGATTGGTTGATACTTGAATTGTGATTATAAGCTAAGCCCTAACTTGAATTGATGAAATTTATTAAATTGTGAACTAGTTATGCAATTGAGTTTGATAAGCTAGTATTTGATGATTTAATATGGTTAATTATGACCTAGTACGGATAATGGTTGTAATTTGATTATAAAAGTATTATATTAATACCATCCATTCAGATATTTGATTAAAATGCCAATGAGTGGTTATAATCGCTATTATAACTTAATTATTTTAATGAATTAATATTTTGAGTTGAATAATGAGTTATATATTATGTGATCAGATACTAACTCATTGTTTATGTAATTGTATTCTCAGATATGGAGAAGACTTAGTGATATTAGACTACTGAGTGGACAACTGAGGTAGTCGATGAGTGGATCTTAATCCTCAGTTTTACTTAGTTGTAACAAGTTTGGTTACAATGGGTAAACGTATTATTACTGTTTTGGATGTGCCATGATGATTTTGGTTAAATAGTAATAATACTGCTGATAGACTGTTTAGTTTGATATGTTGATCTGGTTGAATCTGTGAATATGTGATCACTTGATATTTGGCCTTCGGGCATCAGTATTGAGGTCAATCTATTGGTTGGGTTTGGTTACTATTGTAAGACGACAGGAATTTCCTTGTACTTATCGTTAATAGGAAATTAGGTCGTATGAGATTAGTACCAAACTATCGGTCTATTTTGTATTGGCCATACAGATTGACGTTAAGTGTTCTTTGGGAATCCCCGGGTATTATGATATCCCAAGAACCACCGATCCTCATTGTATATAGATGATATCTCATTGATATTATGTGTTTACTGTTGGTATTCTTGGCTGAAGGTTTCCCCAAGAACCATCGATCTATTATGATGTTATTTGTTTACGATGATTTGCTGTAAACAAAGTTGTTATGCTAAGTTAGGATGTTGGTTATGTATTCCCTCACTTAGCTTTGAGCTAACCTCACCACCCCACTTCTTGCAGGTTATGGTTTTGATATAACGGGATTGTCAAGAAGTTGTTCGGGACGGAATGTTTGACCAGGCTTACTCTGATATTACTTTGATAGCTTAAAGTTGTAATTGGAATTAAATAACACCCATTTTAGATATACTATAGTTTTGAAATATTATGGTTTAGTTACATAATGTTCTATAACTTAATTGTTAAAGTTTATTTGGACTTACGCTTCCGATGTAAAATACATTTAAATAATGTTGTAAAAGACGGGGTGTTATTGGTGTGAAGTTAAAACCGGTTTATCCAATGCAAAAGTGAATTTTCATCAAACTTAGGCTTAACGTTCGCTAATACCTAAATTCAAACTTCAACTCACAAACTAATGATTTAATCAAGTAACGGACGTTCGCCATAGCTACCCACTTGCACATTTGAGCTTAATTTGTTTAACCCATTCCAAAACTACATCCGCAATTAAGTTCAAACATTTATAGACAAACAATCGATAATAATTTACTAGATAGAAAACATTCGTTATATCTATTAGCAAATCACCATAGAGGTTAATTCATTGACATTAAGCTCAAACACGCAAGCAGTTGATTAAACACAAGTTCTAATTAGAAGAGTTTATGATTCATCCATACGAAAAACATTCGCCATTATCGCTAACTTATATATTTCTAGCTCACTAGCTTTACTTGCATCAAATTTTACTTCCGGAAAAGTTGGTTCATTCATACATTTCATACAAACGATAAGTATTTTTAATAAGCAACAAACGTTCGCTATAGTTGCTTAGCTAAAATACCCACAAGTTTCACCAAATCAAACTAGTTATATACACATTCATGGATGAATCTTAAACTCGAAGCATAAAACTCACACCAAAATGTAACACCTCTAGTCACTAACTAGTTCATCCAAGAAAGTATAACAAATCTAGCTAACAATCATAATCATATCATCATAAACACATATAATCAATGAAACCAAAGAAAGCATAATTATATTTAAATAAAAAGTGCAAACCAAGTGATTACAATGCTTTTATGATGATTGTTGGTGACCTATTGATGTTATATGATGAGAAATCTTCAAGAAAACTTCAAAACCCTAGCAAAATCGCCCTTTTTGGTGGTGGTTTTCGTTTTTTTTCTTGCTGATGATAGGTTGGTATCATCCTAAAAAAGCAAAAGTGCTTTTCTAGTACAAAAGTAGTTGGCTGCCCAAACTACCCGGCTGATTTGGGTATTACCCGGCGGGTCATCCAAATTCAATTGACCCGGCTGATTCATAAACCAAGCCGGCGGCTTCCAATAGACAAAAGGGACCTGGCGGCTCATCTTACAACCCGCCGGCTTCTACAAGCTTTATTCGGGCGAATTTATCTGTTACCACAAATGTTATGAATCCTTAATTCACCCGGCGGCTAACCCAACAACCCGGCAGCTAATGCCATCGACCCGGCGGCTTATCTTCTTGACCCGGCGGCTTGTCATCATCTTCCAGCAAACCACATATCATTTTGCTTTATTCTCATTAATCTTAAACCTAACACACAAAATAGATTTCAAACTAAATAAGTACCAAAAGTTCATGAAATTTGCAAGAAACAAATACAAAATAGATGATATCGCGAGAGATTCATATATACAAAATGAGCGATATCAGTTGTAGGCGTCACTTAGGCAAGTGACGCTAGAAGTGTCGGATGGGAGTGTCGGGTATTGAATTTGCGACACTTAGGCAAGTGTCAGGAAAAAGGGGTTATGCGGCACTTAGGCAAGTGACGCAAAATTAGGGTTTTTAGCGACACTCAGTGCGTCACATAAGTGACGCATTAAGTGACGCTACGCTGCACTGGTCTGTGTGACACTTAGGTCTATTGGCCGGATTTTGAGCCGAAAACGTGTTTTCCGGTTTCCATTTGGTCTGAAACTTTTACCTAACCCATATTTGGACATTTCAAGCTTAAATAAACAACTTTTATGAAAGTTAAATGAGATCTAAGAGTTTTCAAGAATTGTCGGAAACTTACGATTTAACGTCGAAAGAAACCGAAAAGGTAGAAATGTGGATCGTGATGAGGTGAATGTTTTTCTCCAAAGGAGTCTTGAAATCCGAGGTCGTTTGGTGGTGCTTTTTGGTGGAAATAGGTGGCGGTGGTGTGGTGATTGTGTTTAGAGAGAAAAGAGAGAAAGTGTGAGAGTGTCTCTGTGAAAAGTGAAAAAGAATGAGGGGAGGGGAGGGGATGGAGCTGGTTTTGGGGAGAGGAAAAGGGGAGGAATCTCCCAAATTATAATTCCCCGTGTTCGCGCTCCGTACGGTGTTCATTTTCCCGATCGTCTAAACGTTTAATTTAATTATTTCACACGTTTAAATATAAGTTTAAAATACGAATAATTATTCGATATTCTTCATTGAAGTATTTCACTAATTACTTAAGAATTGAGTTATAAACTATAACTTAACTTTATTTTGATTATTTGCGCGTTTAATATTTTAGTCGCGTAGTCATTGTTTGTACGATACGAATTGTGTACGAAATATTATTTAAATAATATTTTGGATAAAATAGAGTTATTAAATAATGTCATATTATTTAATAAAATTGTTCACCAACGTCCGTATAAATTGAATCGAATTACATTCGATTTGAAACTTGTACGATTTATTCAAATCGCATACTTGTATATATTCATCAATATATATTTCGATACATTAATTAGCCTAACACATAACTAATTACATATATTAACAATTGATTAGACACTACTTACTAGTCCTAATTTGGCGGGTGTCACAATTTCAAATATATCAAAACTTACATTATGTTTTATTATGACTTTTATTATGTAATAAATAAAACTTTATATTGTTTAAACTTTGTAGACGATACATCTTATTGGTATTATCAACTTAGTGTACATTTTGAATTTTAAAAAATGTAACAAAGTTTTGAAAAATTATTAATGTTGATAAAAAAAAATTACAAAAACAAGGATATGCGACAATTTTTATGATTTTGATTATGAAAAAGATGTCATTTTGATATAGTCATATACTTAAACTTAAATGACAGTTAAAACAATATTATAACCATTATATCCAATATCCAATTAAAAAGGTGAAAGATATATATTTTCATTTTATAGTACACTTTCCCATTAACAATCAAAGTCGGTGGCAGCTCATCAAAACCACCCTTTTTGGATATAAAAACCATAATAAGCATGTTCCATAGGAACCTCCATTGCCAAACACGAAGGTTTTCAAGAACTGACGACCACTTGTAGGGTCAACATAATTCATCATGCTCAGAGTTCCCTCAATAAAAGCCGTCATTAGCTTCTTATTGGAGGTATATTCAGAACAGAAACGGAATTTTTCATGAAATGATCTAGAATATTAGCTACCAACATCTTACCTTGTTCAATAGCAAGAAATTCTCCCTTAAGTTTCCAATTCACTTACCCATGTTTTAACTAAAGTGAAGAAAAACTGTTACTCGGTATTACTTTTTGACTTTTTGATTAAAAATACACCACTAAATTTTAGTGACACACTACTAATTTTGTTTAAATTGTTGTATATTACAATAAATAAATCACTAAATTTTAGTCATACACTACTAATTAATTTTAAAGTGTTATATAGTAAAGTAAAATAATACCTATTAGTCAGGAGCGGCTCAAGCTCCAACGGGGCCTAAAATGAACTTTAAGTATGAGGCCTTATCGATTTTGTACAATTACTGTTTTCTATACAAATTCGACAAAATTGTTCGATAAAATACGCATAAATATGTTCTAAATTTATAATAAAGCAAATGTTATCATTCCATTCTAATAAAGTATGTCAACTTTAATAGTTTGCTACTTATTACGTTTTGATTGAAAGGATTTTTGAAATCAACCAAAATATGTGTATTTCAAGAAGATCATCTTCAATCTTCTTTTAGTTATATAATAGTATGTATAAAACTCTGAAATAAGATCAAGCTATTGACTAACTATAGACTTGAAGATCTGCATTCTATTGGTCTTAGTTAATAATTTTTTATAAAGTTATTATTGAGGTTTTTTAGCTAGAAATAGAAATACAACAAAATCTCACATATTTTATCATGTAACATACCAATGCCTTACTAATTTTTAATTATATAGATATCATGTATGTCATGTTTACTTTTAGAAAGCATTATGTGATATATTTAATGCCCAATTTTACGTACGTGAAGTTTGAAGATCGCATATATACTTATAAGATAAATGTATTAGTCATGTCTCATTATGCAATTAAGATACTTATCAATTATGTTTGAAATAATTGAGTTGGTTATTTGAGTAATAATACGATAAATGTTAAAGTGAAAAAATGTGTAATGAATTCAATTGTTAAAACATAATGACTGAAGAAAATTAAATAGACTATAGCCAATGAAAAAACTAAGGTCGAAACTTAAAACAAGAAATATAAAACTTTGAAACCTTTTAATCAAAATCATTTGGTGATAAACATTGGTCTAATCTTTTTTTCTCACATAAAATCAGGGTAGTATCTTGTGACTTAAAAAATTTGAGACCTTATAATATTATTTTGTTGCATAAAGTGGCATAATATCTTAAAGATGTACTCCCTCTGTCCCATTATAAATGTCCACTATTGACTTTAGAAAGTCTTTCTTTTACAACTTTGACCTTAAAATTTTTTGTTTGTGTTATATAATACTTGATAAAAATATATGAATGAATTGAGTTTTTAATGTGTTTTCATTGATATAATTTTCATGAGGTATTATATAACACAAACAAAAATATTTAAAGTCAAAGTTGAAAAAGAAAGACTTCAAAAAGTCAATAGTGGACATTTGTATTGAGACGGAGGAGGGAGTATATTATTTGAGGCCTTATATGGCTAAAAAAATGTTGAAGATTATTGTCGTTATCCTAAATCTAATACACGATATCAAAAATTTGAGGCCTTGCAAAGTTGAGAGTCTAAAGTGATAGATTCACTGGCTTTACCTTTGAGCCACCCCTGCTATTAGTAGTATATGACTACATTTTAGTCGTTTACAAGTCACCATCTTTATCATTTATTTGCTTCCCGACTTGAACTTATCAAAGTTAGAATACCACCACACATTCATTTACGAAATTAAAGTTAAAAGTTCGAACACGAAAATTGTTTAAAGAAGACACGTCATCTAGGCACTTTTTAGTTATAATTATATCAATATTTCTAAATATAAAGAAACGAAAAGTCTTTTAATATAATTGTCTAAAAAAATCTCAATTTTAATCATCTACTTTAAAAACATAATAATCATAATCATTATTTTCCGATTTAATTTATCTTTAGACAATAATTATTAGAAGGGAAATTAAAAAAAATGCCACATTTTTTTCAAGTTTATATCGTTTTGCCCCTAAAAAAATTTGACGATATGCCCCTCGAACACGCAAACGCAAATTTGCTTTTGCTAACGGGTTTTTGCTTTTTGCGATGGCACAGCAAATCGAGCCCTTGTCCGAGTAAAAACATGTCATCGCAAGTCGCAAATGAGCATTTGCGATTTGCGCTTCACCTACGGACCATATATTTGCGATTCACCTTTAGGAAAGACAACGTTGTACGAGTAGAAGGTGCCATCGCAAATCAACCCCCGTTGATTTGCGATTTACCTCCGCCCAATATCAATAAACGGGGGGTTAAAAGCCCTAAAAAGTTGTACGCCTCTCTAGCCGGATCCACCCACTTGCTTCTTCACTTCCAAAACCCTAACACGTTCGCACCACCACCGATGCCCTCGCAACCACCGCCAATACGACCGCAACCAACCACCTACGCGTTTGCGATTTACGTACGACCGACCACCCGACGATCTTAACCACCACCACCGCCGGCGCACAACCTCCGTGATCTTAACCACCACCACCACCGGCGCACAACCTCCACGATCTTAACCACCCTCCCTCGCAACCAACGATCGTCGCATCACCTCCGACCCTTAACCACCACCTCCGGCGCACCACCACTACCCTCCCTCGCACCGGAAAAGTGTACGGTGTTGCACCACCTCCGTCCGGCGCACCACCATCTCCCTCCGTCGCACCACGATGGACGATTCTCAGGTATAATCTTGTTTATTTGTTATAGTAATCGATATTGATTTGATTTATGAATCAGCTAGCTTAATTGAGCGATTTTGGATTATATAGAATAAAATTATAATAAGATTATGTATGTATAGGTATTAAAGTGCTCGATGATACTTTTTTTTGGCATGCATAACGATTGAATCACTATAATCACTTGTAAACATTGTTATATTACTGTAATATAGTTCAGATATTATGATTTGAGAAATTGTGAACGTAATAAACATAACTCACTTATCGTTATTAAGATGGTGTAACTGATATATATGATCATGGCAATATATGTGATTGGTGAAAATGTACAGTGATGTCTCCAACAGTATATATGGTGTATTTGGATTATTAATGACGTGTTTATGCAGTTATTGAGCTAATTCCTCGTGTGAATAATGGTTTAGGTTACTGTAACCACTCACTACTTTGTCTATTACATCTTCCTCCGTTGTTACCCTTTTACTAAGATATACTCTGTATATCTTATGCCTCTATTTATTTTCTTCTTTTAATTTCACAAGTCAAATATGTAGAAAATGGTTGACGTGTTACCTTGCCTTTTTAATGTGAGGTTTCATTTGCACATTTACTTTTAAGATAACAAGCTTCATTTACTTATTTACCTCATCTCAATTTACACTTCCCATCATTAATTTCATTTCACTGTTGTCATGTTTAAAATGAATCATGCATGGATCTAGATTATTAGAGCTTATATGTATGATGATGCAAATTTAAATAGTATTTCAAGTGTCGTAAAAAGGTGGCTTTATTTACAAATTAGAGTTGTAGAAATGGACAGGGGTGTCGTCTTGCACGACCGCATAAAAATGGGTTCATGTCACAATGAGGTAGTGTCGAAATCAGGTCAATACGAATTTAGAGGCCCAGGGCACCGCCCGGGTAATTACACTAGTTAAGTTTGTTATAAAACTTAAAGTATGAGTTTATCTAAGTAGCATAGGAATGATTTTTGGTGGTTTATGAATACAAAGTATGTTCCCGCTCAATGTTATTTTATTGTTCAGACAGGAAAAAAGAATTTGGTATGGATTTTCTTCAATATATTTTTAATTATTCGAAGTTAAGAATTAGTAATCGATCCGAAGATTGTTGCTTTTATGACTTGTAAACTAGTAATTACCTAATTACAATAGTTATTGATCTTGCTAACTCGATAAGCTGAAATATATGTATGTGTATATATTAACTTGATTGATCAATGATTACTTTTCAGGATATTTTTAGTGCGAGACTGACCTTGAAAAGTCAACTCACGATTATCAAGTATATCAACTTGCATTTGTCTGATGATCAAAAAAAGATATTCAGAGAGCATTGCTTTGGTCATTGGTTGGATGTGAAGGCTGCTGAAAATGACTAGGGTTTTGTACATCATATACTGCAGTTTCGACGCAAGGAGCATCCAGGGTTAAAGCACCCTCGCCCGGAGACGGGTGAGTTGTGGTTTAGGGTTACAGATGACCATTTTATACGATTCGGTCGGAGGGAGTTTTGTTTGGTGACTGGTTTACGGTTCGGTCCCAATGAAAAGATGGCGGATCATATTCCCAAAGAGGTTCGAGATCAGACGTCGGCATTTAAAGAGCGTGTATTCTCTGAGTTGGGCAACAAGCCTTTACATATAGCAGATGCCGAGAAAAAGTTCAAGTATAAATTTTTGTTTACTGGGCCGAGGAAATTAAGCGATGATGATTGTGTGCGGCTGTGTATGTTGATGTTGATATATAAAGGGTTTCTGGAAAACAGCCTAAGCATATTATTGATGATGATTATATGCATATACTTGAGGATTTTTCGGTTAGTGACGGGTACCCTTGGGGTAATATTATACGGGCTAGAACATATGATCAGCTTGATAAGGGTTTGAAGACCCGGTTGACACAAGACGGGATGCAGTACACGCTTAGTGGATTCGGTTGGGCGTGTAAAGTAGCATCGTCTTATTATTATTATTATTATTATTATTATTATTTGAATTATTTATTATTATTGTAAATATATTATATAACATATTGATATATAACATATTGATATATATTATATATCGTAATTTGTTGTTTTGTTAATGTTTACAAGACTTGAATTTGGGAGGCGTTTCGTCGTCAGATAGGAGACGTTGCTACTAGGCCAAAACCCAAGGAAATACCACGTGGCATCTATTGGGCGCGAAAAAGGAAGGTGGTTGAATTCAAAGAATTCAAACAACATTTGTTGGTGACGGTATGTGATTAATAGAGTTGATTAATATTTACAGTATTCATATAATAAAGTATGTATGTATACATATATATGTTAATATATATCTATATATATATACATATGTATCTATATATATACACATATGTATCTATACATATATATGTATCTATATATATATATATATATATATACATATGTATACATATACATATATATAGATATGCATATACATACATATATATACATATGCATATATATGTATATATATATACACATATATACATATACATAGATAGAGTTGATTAATATTTACGATGTTCATATAATAAAGTATGTATGTATGTACACATATATATGTATTTATATATCTCCATATATGTGTGTGTATATATATATACATATATATATATATATGTATGTGTTTATATATATATACTTTATTATATATATATATATATATATATATATATATAGAGAGAGAGAGAGAGAGAGAGAGCGATAGCTGATAATTGTTGAATATTGATTTATTGATGAAACTTTGATGATTCGAAAAGCTAATATGTTAGCTGGTTTTTCAATATTACAAAAAGGACATTTCCAAATTTTTATAAAAATAGTTTTTTGTTTTCATCGAATAGTAGTTAATATATATATAAAAGAAGTTTGATGAAAAATTGATGACTCTTTTTATGCAGAAGGATACCACACCAGAGCACCTTCCGAAAGCAACTTTGAAGCCGAATAAATATGAGAAGAAGTGCCAATGGTTGATTGATAGTTGGAAGTACTTTGACGAGCAGCAAGTTGCTGAGAGGCCATTGAAGAAGGCACAGAAGAGTGAAGAGGGGGATGGCGAGCCATCAGATCCCACTCCATCTCATGATGCTGGCACGTTTGGTGATGCTCCCGGTACAGATGTGCATCAGACCTATCCATCGACGTCCGAGGCAGAGTGGCGCTCCTTACGCGAAAGGGTGGATGCTCAGGCTACGCTTATTGAAACCCTGGTTAAGCGGGTTGATGCGCAAGACAAGCGGGCCGATGAGCAACATGTGATTATACAAAAGTTATTGAAGCAAGTTAGAATGAATGAGACGAATAAGGTATTTATTGTTAGTTTACAATTATGATACTGTATGTGAAGTTATCGTACAATTGTTTCTAACGCGTGATTTTTTGACTTTTCAGTTTGACGGTGATGACCAGGATGGTTTCCATGATGGTTATGTATCTGACACACCACTCACCACTGCTAGGAAGCTCTCGGGTCCCTTTATGTTGCGTCGCAGTATGAGAGAATGACAACGTGGGCCAGCTGTACTCTCACCGTATCTTACACCCACCTATTTCAAAAGATGTGTGTATTTTATTTTTTAATATTTGTATGTAAATGTAAATGTATATATATATATATATATATATATATATCTTTCACTGACATTTTTTAAAATGTTTGCCTCTAGACCTGTGCAGGTGTATGATGAACCACCTATTCACTTGGGAGACGATCATGATGCGTTTGGTCATGTGGTGGAGCCGGTGGTGCAGCCGGTGGTGCAGCCGGTGGTGGAGTCGGTGGTTGAGCCCGTGGTGGACCCGGTGGTGGAGCCGGTGGTTGAGCCGGTGGTTGAGCCGGTGGTGGAGCCGGTGGTGCAGCCGGTGGTGGAGTCGGTGGTGCAGCCGGTGGTTGAGCCGGTGGTTGAGCCGGCGGTTGAGCCAGTTGTTGATCGGGTTGTGGATCGGGTTGTAGAGGAAGATGTTTCTGTTAAGCGCGGCAAAAGGGTGAAGCATAGGGCAAGAAGGAGGAATGCGGATGATGATGAGGATGAGGTACCCGAGGACACATTTATGGACATGGTCTCAATATGTGTGAACGAGACTGGTTATTTGATGACTCCACCACTACTCCATCGGGGACTATCCACGGTCCATCCACTATTCGGGATTTATATATGTCTGGTGGCACTGTGCGGTGTATGTTTGTTCGACAAGGCATGACGTCTATGTGTCTCGATAAAGAATTTTGGGGGGGGGTTGTATGGAACCATCGACGAAGGATACTTGAATAACACTGTAAGTTGAGATATTTTGCTTATATTTGATAATGTTATATTAATACAACTTCAAAACTATATTGTATTCGATAATTTGTTCTATTATATTTTTCTTTTTAGCATATTGACGGTTGGGCAAGCCTACTATTGTGGTGGAGATACAGGACCTACACACGCCCAACGCAGCTAGATAAGCGGTTGAGCTGGACGATTATGCCTGTAGGTTTTATCGGGCTCATACAGTGTTTTGCAAACTACAGGGAGGACATGAAGCAGAAGAAAATGAAAAATTATAAGTTCTTGAAGAGATTCGCAGACGGGACTCGTGTACCGTTTCCTCCGTGGTGGGCGATTGATTTGGTAAGTAATGTATGCTTTTAAGTTTCCGTTATGTTTCTTGATAAATAATTCTAGTTTGTTTGTCTTTTTGATTTCAGTGGGTATGTTAATGCTTCAGTGATCTTTTGTCATTTCCGTTGACTAAAATTGTTGTGATGTGGTGTATTAAATTTCTAAGTCTAATAAAGATTCTAGTTTGTGATAAGAGTTCTATGAAATTTCCAATGCTATTCCAAATTATTGACGTGCGATTTACGACTACCGACTTGCGATTTGCGACTGGCGCCCCAGCTTATCCATTATAGATAAGATTCTCGCTAAGATTTTCCGACACTTCTTTAGATTTTTCCGTTGTTCCTTATCCATTGTGAATAACGTTTTGGATAGGGTTACCTGACATTTAGGTAGATTTTCTTTATTCTGTTGGATAACTGTACAATTATTAGATTTTTCCTTTAAATACGTATCTAAGATTCAGCTTTTTTCACAACGTAACTAAACAAAATATTATCCATTCGTCCTTGGAACAACATTCAGCCGGACGTTCCAAAAACATATAAGGTACAACTTTTGATCCATCGTTTTTTTATTTACTTTGACTATGGAGAAGTTCAAGATTTATATTTGTTATGGAGGCCGTTTTGAATACATTAACAACATGCCGATGTATTTGCCAATAGAATGTACTAGGGTGCCATTGAAACTTCCGGTGGCACCGGAAAAGCCAATGACAGCCAAAGTTTTGTTGAAAAATATTTTAAAGAAAATAGGTCTACCTCTTGATACACGAGTATGTCTAAAATACAAGGTAGATCAGTATGTCATTGATATAAATGATGATGCTGATGATTTTGGAGATTTTTTGTACCATGCAATAAACAACACTCCGATAGAAGTTTACATAGTTGATATTGTCCAAAATGTATCGGGTAAGGGTAGTAATCAACCTAGCAGTAGTAGTTCCGGTTTTCAACAACAATTTCAACAACTACACACCAATGAATACAATCAACAACACCAATATCACTCATCTCAACAACCATTTCAAAATTTCCCATATCCTTTTCAACCACAATATCAATTTTATTATCATGCTGCTCCTCATAACACATCAAATCACGCATATCCAACACATCATACCCAACACACATCTTTTAAGGTACATGAAGAACCCCAACATGCATATAAATATCATCAGGATGTTCCATATGATCACACTAACTCAGAATACTATGTGGAGGATCCGGATCCACATCCTCATGATTTTGATCATTATGATGAAGAAAATGTCAATCCACCTAAGAATCCTGACCATCCATTTTCTAATCACATTGTTACTGATGATGAGGATGATGATGAGGATGAGCCTGATCCAAGAGATACCTACGACATACCTATACCTCAAAAACCAGCAGAAAAGGATATATTCTGGAATATGCCGTCGCCACTAGGAAAAGAAGAAGAAGAAGTTAAACAACGACCAGTTACCATGTATGAGGCATCTTGTCGGATTCGAGAGAGCCAAACATTTGAAACTAAAGATGAATTTCTTCTTCAGTTGCATACTAAGTGCCTCGAGGAAGGTTTTCAGGTTAAGTTGAAGAAGTCAGACAAGAAAAGGTACACAGCAAAATGTATATTGCCTAACTGTGATTGGAAGATAAGTGCAGCGTGCATCAAAGATTGTAACAACTTCCAGGTTAGGAAGTTACGTGATGTTCACACTTGTTCTCGTACTCAAATCTTGGCCAACAGTCGTTCTGCGAGCAAGAAAGTGTTTGGTAACATCTTAAAAGAGGCTATGAGTTTGGAAGGACGTGTATACAGAGGTAAGGAGATCAAACTTGATATGACAGAACGCTTTAAAATCAGCCTTACATACAACCAAGCATGGAGGGCAAAATGTTATGCTATAGAGTTGTTGCGAGGTACTCCAGCTGAATCGTTTACGAAACTTCCTATTTATCTCCACAACCTAAAGCTACATAACCTGGGGAGCATTACAAATCTCCGTACAGACGAAGAGAATAAATTTGTAATGTGCTACATGTCAATTGGTGCAGCTGTAAGTTATGATTGTTGGTTTACATCTTATGTTCTTATACGTATATTTATATATATATATTTTATATAATTTTTATTACGCCCTTGTAGATACGTTCTTTTGTCAACCATACACGCCCAATTATCATCGTTGATGGCGCCCATTTGAAGGGGGGTTACTTGGGTACCAACTTGATTGCCGTCGTGATGGATGCAAATAACGGCATCTTGCCGCTAGCCTATGGAATTGGGGTTGGAGAGACGTCCGACGTATGGACGTGGTTCTTAGGGAACTTACGTGACGCCATAGAATCTGCTGGTGGGATTGACAACCTGACATTCATCTCCGATAGGGCTCCATCTATTGCATCCGGCATCTCTGCTGTGTTTCCAGATGCATTTCACGCCCTATGTTGTCTTCATATTTTAGGATACTTGAAAAGCAAATCTTCAAAAGTCGAGCACTTCGAATGGCATTATTGAAAAATGTGTAAGGCGTACCGTCAGTCAGATTTCGATCACCATTATGGTGCCATTGCCAGGCACTTACCAGCTTCAGCTAAGGTTCTTACCGACGTGGGGAAACAAAGATGGTCAAGGAATCATTCAATAAAGACACAATATGCTTACCTCACAACTAACAGTGCGGAGTCCATTAACGCCATGACCAAGCATGCAAGAAAACTCCCAGTCACAATGCTTTTGGAGTTTTTTAGATCTTCAATACAACAATGGTATTTCAATCATCGAAACACTGCCACGGGTGTTACAACACCTGTGACACCATATGCGGAGCACAAAATCGGTAAGAGGGTTGGCAAGTCGCTACGCTGGAAGGTCAAGCCATCGACAAATATGATATGTGAGGTGCTTGATGGGAACAAGAATGGGACAGTTAACTTGGAATCAAGAACATGCACTTGCATGCAATGGCAATTGTCTGGTTTACCTTGCGGACACGTATCGGCAGTGACCCGCTACTTTAAAATAGACAGCGTGACCTGCTATGCAGAGAGGTATTTCACAACAGAAACATATCGAGCGGCCTACAGTGAGGCTATAAATCCTTTGCCTCATCCTTCAGAATGGGCCGATCCAGGTAATCTACAAATTTGCTTACCGCCGATACTTGTGAAGCGGCAATCTGGTCGTCCACCTGGGCGTGCACGTATTCCTTCTAAAGGAGAGGAGAAATGAAAATACACAAAACAATGTAGCCGTTGTAAGGAACACGGCCATAGTCGAATTACTTGTATGGCTCCTTACGATAGAACAGATGAGCAAAGCCAATCAACAACCACAACAAGATCCAACTCAGGTCCAAATCAAAATCCAAATCAAGATCGCGAAAGGTAAATTCGTACTATATGAATATAAAATCTTGCCAATACATTGTATTATTAATATCAAGGTTAAATTTTTCCTTGCAGCAACCGTCCACAAAATCTACAAATACCCATTTCGAGGACGAAGCAGCAACGCCGTCACAACCGACTCAGAGTTATCCAAGTGTTCATTTGAATCACCCTTAAGTTTGTTAGACCTATGTGATGTACTACTTTGCAATGCTAATCCTGTTTTTTACTAGGGACTTTTAATTATCATGGTTAATTTAGGTCAATAAGTTTAGAATATGTTCACTTTTACTTGTTAACACAATGGTAAAACATCGCATTACAAATAACAAGTAAATGGATACTAAATAAGCAACATAACGATTAACAAATTACATAATTTGGCAACCATCCAATTGATTGAAACATACATACGAATTGCAAGATTTGACTTATCACTAATCGAATAACCGTCTTGCATTTGAAGCACCAGTCATAATCTTAGAAATTGCTACTGGCATCATTGTCCCAGAATTTGAGGGATGTGACAGATCGTTACGTGTAACATACACCTCAATTTCTCTATGTATTTTTGCGTAGTTAGTAATCTGCTTCAGTTGGTCGGCATCATCAGTTATCAATTGCAAACCATCGTCTAGGTCTTTATCATGCTCTTTAAAGTAACAAAATCACCTCTCTGGAGCACAATAACCTAGCTCTGACAAAGCGTAGTCCAGAAATTTGGTGTCAAATTCATTGACATCTACACAATCAATAAACGTCAACAACCTTGCCAATACATTCTTTGTGCGCCCTGAAAATGTCCATCGTGACGAAAAGCAATTGAAAACAACTCTGGAACTTCAGCATATAGTTCTTCAGTAAATGATTCTTCATTTGAAGATCGAAATTGCCAAAAGTTACCAGATTGAACCATTTTATAAATTTAATTTTGTATTTTATAAGAATTAGGCACAAACTTGACAATGTGTTCCTGCTTATAGTCACACTATTTATAAATGGCAGAAGATCACGAAAATCAGAGAAAATCTTATCTATTAATCTTATCCAGATATCTTATCCAACAATTTTATATCCCGCAAATCACGCAAAAGCTTATCCAAAAATCTTATATCCCGAAAATCACATAAAAGGTTATCCAAAAATCTTATATCCTGTATACATGGATGATCTTATCCAACAATACAGTTATCGGAAATAAAAAATTTAATCCAAAAATCTTATCCAAAATCTCTAAAATCCAAAAATAAACTTATCTTATCCCAAAAATCTCTAAAATCACGTGGCCGTACGTGAGCACAATAAACTTATCCAAAATCTCTAAAATCACAGAAAATCTAATCCAAAAATCTTATCCAAAAATATTAAATAGTGAAAATCACGGATAATCGTATACACTAATCTTATCCCAAAAAATTTGGTTATCCGAAAACGTTTATATAGTTAAAATATGTAAATAGTTTAAAAAACATGTTATAAAAACATTTGGATAAAAAAACATGTAAAAAAACATACCAAAAACATATTATAAATATTGTACATAAAATGCAAAAACAAATCGCAAAAATATAAAGTTCAAGTGCGTGGACGTAGGTGAATCGCAAAAAGCAAACTGCCTTTTGCGATTTGCGAAGGCATGTTTTACTCGGACACGGGTTCGGTTTCTTGTGCCATCGCAAATATATGGTCCGTAGGTGAATCGCAAATCGCAAAACTACATTTGCGATTTGCGATGGCATGTTTTTGCTCGGACACGGGCTCGATTTCTTGTGCCATCGCAAATATATGGTCCGTAGGTGAAGCGCAAATCGCAAATGCTCATTTGCGATTTGCGATGACATGTTTTTGCTCGGACAAGGGCTCGATTTGCTGTGCCATCGCAAAAGCAAAAACCCGTTAGCAAAAGCAAATTTGCGTTTGCGTGTTCGAGGGGCATATCGTCATTTTTTTTTAGGAGCAAAACGATATAAACTTGAAAAAAATGTGGCATTTTTTTAATTTCCCTTATTAGAATTATCAGATTAAGCTCCTACCTTTTTTTCGTGACATATTGTAATATTATTATCATTTTTTATTTATTGTTTTTTATTAATATTATTTGACTCATTTATTAAAAAAGGTAAAATCAAACATCGTCGATACAGCTCATTGACTAGATCTCACGACTATCATTCATGATAATAAATATAATACGAGTATAAAACTATAAATTGGACCAATACATTATACATACATAACCACAAAAAGTATTGATTAGGGTATAAATGGGACCAATACATACATTATACGTTCACGTATGTTACTAAAACATACATATCTAATGAGTGTTACAACATTATGTTATAGTATATTCCTTTTTGTCATCTAGCTTCTTCTTTCATATCTAACAGCCATAAACTATCATTTTGTTTTGATAAACCTTTTAAAAAAGTTAAATTGAAGGTACTCCTAATTTACATATCATATTTTAATGGTATACACGTTTGTTTCACTTGTAATGAACATCAACACCGGGTAAATCACATATTTACAAATCACCAACATGAATGTACTAAGGTACGAAAAACCCCTAATATGTCAATTACACACGTAGATTTTGTGTTTTTATAGTGACGGTACTATTTAACCTATGACTAATTTTGTTTGACAAACCCTGTATTTTCTCGATGTGGCATAATTACTCGAAAGTATTGACAAATATTAGTGTAATTAATAACTAAATTACCTTTAACCAAAAGAAGCTAATTTAATAACGAAAAGAAAACTTTAATGATGATACCCACACGATATCCATTTTTCGAAGATGATTAGTATATGATTTACCTTTTCTTTATAGAATCATACGTCAAAAGGTGTGTTTGTCATATTTACATAAAAAAAAAATCAAAAAAAAAATCCAATAATAACCTTTTCCATTGCTACATTCCAAGCTATCCTTTAATCAATCACGATTATAGCACATAAACTATATAACACTATATATTTAACTACTTTTACTTGCGTACGTAATATCATTCACAATGATAGATTTATACAAAGTTTTTTTTTTAGGAATTTGGTATAAGAGTTTTTCTATAAAAAGCTTTTTCTCTATTAATAAAAAGTTTTTCTTCAATATAAAATAATTAAATTGTACAAAACATGAAAAACTTTGAAAATCTAAACTTTACTATCTCCTTCTATACTATCTTTGTACCTTTTAATTGTTTTATATTGAGGAAAGCTTCTTATAAACAGAGGAAAAACTTTGTACAGGAAGAAACTTTTATAGATTAAAAAAAAACAAAAAAAAACTTTGTATAAGCCTATCATTGGGATGCTTTAATGATCCTGAATTATATAAGTCTAATGCATGTTATACAGCAGTATAATACTCGGTTAACTTGACAACGGCTAGATATAATACTAATTATTTTTAAGTTTAAAATAAAATACAGTAATAGACAGTAGACTTAAAATGAAAACTGTTTAAATGAGAACAACTTAAAACTTGAGAACTTCCGTGAACTATAAAAATATGTGATTGTTCACATACGATTAGTTTTATATTAGGAAAATGATTGTTAAGTCTACAACCGGAGACCTAAATTTAGGCTTAAAAATTTGATTGATGGATATTGTAAATTGATTGGTAAATATAATGAGAGAAAATTAGAGGGATCCATGTGGTAGAAACCGTATGGTTAGCTCGTTAGGCTAAGATTTAGGCTTGTATAATTAAACGTGTTTAACATTACTCTTTATATTATACACATGTGAACATTTATATTTGTTCAAATAAAAAAAATATCAAAGATTGGAATCTTACATATTAATATACATAAAAACCATATATGTTCACAATTAAATAGTGCACATATGAATAAATCGATTAAAGTTAATTAATTTAAGCTAATTTTTTTGGTTTGCAAGGTTTTATTGATTCTCATTAGTATTATTTAAATATATAGAAATGACCACATGTAAATAGTTATCTATAATCTATAATACATATAAAACATGTTCAAATTGTTAAATCTTAATTTTTAAATAATAACTAAAATTGCTCTTTTACTTTTTTGCACCCATAAATGAAAATCATTTTAAATATGAACGTTTTTATTTCAAAATTACCTATTTAAATTTCTGTGTTGTTAGAATAAAATATCATTATATTAAACATAATTAGTGAGAACATATTTATACTTATTTGTAAAAATATGTGACATGATATTTTAACTAATTGAATCATTAACCGTTAAACAACGATGAAAAAATATCATATTACCATTATAAAATGACATTGTATTTAATGAACTAACAAAATTAACAAAATAGATATATTAATTGTTACTGCCACATTGTACGGGTGATGTGCTAGTGTATTCTTATTGTTCTCACATTTCTCGATATTCAAATACTTATCGTTTAAACCTTCACCTAAATTTGTATTGACCATGTTTAGTAGAACGTATAGGAAAGATAGTTTGGTCAATATGATGACCTAAATTCATTCAAAGATCATTTATAAAGTTCTTGATGCATGTAAGGTACGAAAAACTGACATTAGTCTCTCTCTCTCTCTTTTTTGAAAAGAAAAAAAAACTAACATTTCTTTGGAAGTTCGGACAATTTCTCTAATTCGTATGAAACCATGAATTTGTATAGGATGTATCAATTATGAAAAGGAATCGATTCGTACATCATCTCTTTTTAGTTGTACATCACCATATATCTTACAGTGTTGTATTGTGCAACACTTTAAAGTAACACTGATAGTGTAAGATTTAAAAGAGGTTGTGTGCGAATTACTATTACTGATTATAAAATATATATCATCTAATACTATAAGTGGCAAAATGAATGGGTCGGGTTAGGTTGGGTCACGGTTAGACAGGTCATTTAGAATGATGTGTTTAAACAAGTCCGGCTCTAATGGGTCCCGGATCGGGTTGGGTCATCAGGTTTTTACCAATTTTTTTTTTGTTTGAATAAAAAATGAGAAAAATGAAATGAGGTGAATTTTTATTTTACCTGCTAGACCTGTCTAGACCCGCTGGATAATTGTTACATAATTGGAGGTTGTATTATAAAACTTATTTAGACACATCCAAATGAAGAGAAGACCCAACAAACTTATCCCATTATAAATATTAACTATATTGACTTATAATTAATCAATAGCTCTAAAATTTAGACCAGTAGTAATACTGAACCTTTTTATTAATAGGGACGTGGCATTAATGGATTGCCCTCAGTCCATTGAATAAGATTCTTTAGCCCGTTTTAATATAGAATCGATTTTAACAATTTATTATATTTAATATATTAATTTAATGTCACGTAGTGATTGTTAATGAGCCCCTTATTAAATCTGATACAAAGCCATGTTGTTTTATTAAATCATTTGTTAAGCTTTCAAATCTTGAATCCATAGTCAAACATACAGCCAAGACTCTAAGATTTTGAACATTTAATAATAAGATATGGCATGTTTCCATTATTGATAAAAACATGTAATACAATCACATAACAAATTAAAAAAATGTATAGTATAGGTAGATGAGTATTACGTTAGCAAATTATAAAAAAAACGTAAAGATCGAAAAACTAAACAATTATAGGCTCCCAAGTTTATAAATAGTACATTTATTATATTATATACTGATCAAAATAAAAACAAAAGAGAAAATGTTGGTCCACAACCTTCTCCCATCTTTAACGTGTCGTAAATGATGGTAAGAAGAAAGATGGAGCTAAGACTTGCTCATGCCCATGGCATCTTTGCAAGACGCGAGAAAGACGATGCAAAAGTATGACCATAGTTGATGGTCAAGGTATAGGGAAGTCATATAGCTAGATAAAAAAAAAACTATAGATGTTTGATTAAGCTTAAAAAATGAGAAATGATTTGTACAAACATTATAATGATCTTGCAATATGTATCCCTTATAGCTGTATTTATAAAAGTCAACTTCAATCAAGTAACCTTCAAATATTGTGAAAAACTGCTAATCACTGTAAAATTGTCAAATTTTACCTTATTTAAGCGAACTTTAACGATATAAATAAATTTATATAATAATTACAATTACTACTATTTATTATTTTGTATATATATACCACTCAGAATTTGAAAATGGCAACATACTTCAAAAACTGTTTAACACTTTTTGGGCCAACAAATATGTTCGTTTGTAGTTATTCTTATGCATTTGTCCAATTTTAGAATAAAAATATTCCCAAACCCCACAAACCTGAAAACTTCCAAGTTCCATCTGTACGCAATCAAGCACATATGACCCAGTTGCGGCTTTTGTTCGGTGAACCCGGATCCGATACTGGTGACTCTTTTTTCTAGAAACAAATATAACCCACTACCCGTTTTCTTTCACCGTCCGGCACGTGAGATTACTGTTACACCCTCACTCTTACACTGATTCCCCCAACTGCCCATGGCATCCGTAATCTATAACTCAATGACCTATAGAGTATTACACTACAAAGTTCTGATCTAAATACAAAATGACATCACAGTAAAAACATATCGTCTAACACAGTGGAACTTTTTTTTTATTTTATCGATAGAGGTAATTGAGATTACGAGTCCATTTAGTTTGCATAAAGAAAATTGTTGTAAAATACTTACGCTTGTTGTACGTGCTATTGAACTATAAAGATTGAGATACCGGACACATTCAGAATCCGTCACTAGGTTTGGGAAAATCTAAAGCCACCCAATGAATTACCGGGGATACCCGCTGGCCCACTTTGACCCTGTGCAGTTCTTTTTCAGTCCAGTTTTATTTAAGATCAATTACAGTTCAGTACAAAATCAGTTCCAGTTTTGAAATATGATTTGGACTACTTATGGGTCTACAAGTCCAATTATAAAAAAATATCCCATTTGTAGGATCAGATCGTTCAACGATCCTACGATCTTACGATCGATCCTACGATCCTACCTCATGACCGATCCTACTCCGATCCCGCACGTTTTCCCTTGGTAGGACCGTAAGATCGTACGAACCTACGATCAGGATCGCGATCTTGACAACCTTGATTTATAGAGTTGTGTAGATTATGATGGTCGACAATAATAATATCATATAAAAATACGAGATTCTACAATTTATTTAATAATATGGTAAAAATTTCCTTTGCACTTTATAATCACAAAATGTACATTTTACATTTAAACCTGTACCAATTTTACCAAATATTTTTGTACCCGGTGAACGCTCCAATTAAAACCTTCAACTTAAATGTCCGGCAGCCTAAGCTACTTTTGGCAGAGAATAGTCAAAAGACTTTATTCACCCACTTGTTTTTGCATATTTGCAAATCGTTATGCATTCTATCCACGTGGCGCCATCCTATTCGTCTGTTTAGTTTATAAGTAACCGACTTCTTCTTCTCCCTCTACAAAAACTAGAAAATATCTCTCTCAAAACAGATAGGGTTCGGCTATGTTTTGGTTTCTCTCTCTAGAAAGTAACAACAAAACACTTAAATTTGTTAATAATCACATGACATGCAGATCTATTAATCTATTATAGATATAGATAGATTTGTATATATAGGTACCTGATTGAAGCTACCGATTGTTTGATTTTCACGGTAGTTTTCTAATTCGCTTGGTACAGGTCGGGAACGGTTTCGCCGGCGATGTTACTTTACCGGCGGCGGTGTGGAGATGATTGCCGTTATTCGGTGAATACCAGTCCCGCCTTGTATCAACTGAATCAGAAACTGCTGTGAATTAATATTAGGAGCTGCTGGATGACATTTGATTTGGATTGTATGTATGGATCTGTAAATTCAGGTTTGTTTGAAACTTGATTAGTTTGTTGCATATTGTATAGATTTGTTGTTTAATTGTATGATATAATGTAGATCTCTGCTTTTTTCTCCTTAGTTTATTGGCACTTTTGTAAATAGTGGATTATATCGGTGGTGAAAAGCTTATTTCTTTTACAGTGGATTTAATAAAGTAGGTTGCTTTTTTTGTAGATTGATTTAGGTTGCTTTTCAAGTACAACTTGAATTCATTTATATTGTGTAATTTTGTAGTATTTCATAAAGTGTTAAGCTTGACATTGAATATGAAAAATGTGACTATGGATGTAGTTATTTAAAGCTAGCAAATGTGGAGATGACATGATGGAAATAGAGTGAAGGAAACTGTGTTTTTGAGGAGTGCGGTATATATTTAGTTATATACTTCGTATGTTTTAAATGCTAATAGAAATATGGATGACCATAAGATTGTCCTGTATATGCAAATGGTGTTTGTGTTATATAAAAATTTGGAGATGATAGATAATCAAGTATTCTAGGCTACCTTTCTGGTAAGAAGGTACGATCTTTAGGGATTTTTCTGCTTTTACTTAGATATGGTTTGCTTTCTATTAATTTTGTGTTTAAGGTGATCTGATAAGAATCGCTGAGCCTGTTTTCTCCATAAATTATACGCCTTCCTTTTTTCTAATGTTAGGGAGCCTTGTTAAAGTTATGGTTTTATTTTGTTTTCTACCATGTTTAGTATCTGGGAGAATTTGTTCTCTAGCTGATTACATGATATCTGTGTTATGTAATTTACTTAAACGTATCTTACCATTCAAGGAAACTTTGATTGTGAAGGGATGTGTTCCTGTTGGTGTTTGACACTTTGACAGGGCAAGCACATGCTTTACTTTGACTTGGCACCCTATCATAAATTTATTTTCAATCTGGAATTCAATTTAGGAGTTCATTACATTTTTAGGAACTCAGAACGACAATACATTCCCTTGACGAGGTTATTCTTTAATTGTAATAAAAAATTTCAAAATATGATTTATTTGTCTTGGTAGTCTTAAATGATAGACATGTTAAAATAGTAACCATATGCTATGTCTTTAATTGGTTTTGAATAGTCATGGTAAAATATGTTGTTTATGAACATGCCATCTACTTTGTTTTAGAGTTGTTTTTGGAATTATATATCTTAAAGTTTGGTGTTAGCAATCAAAACGAATTTTATCAATATCAAGATACACAATTCATGTCACTTCTTTAATAATATTGATTTTGCGTTTTATGCTTGCTACATTCTGAGCATCGCTGTGGCACTGTCTTTCTACATTAATTTCTATCCAATGCTGTTGTGTCCATAAGATCGGTTTGCCAGGTCAATAGTCTTATATCTCATTGCGCTGGAATAAGATAGTAGTTTATGTTTGTAATTTTGTATGATGTGGCTAACACTGTTGCAGATTCATTTCCCATTAAGTCGGGGTAAAATAAAAGAATGTTTCTGGTCAATCAGTAAACATTTGATTCTCCACATCTGCTCATCACTATCACCTTTTTACCTATTGTTGATTCTGGTAAATCAATATGCTTTTCTTCATTGCTAGTTTTTATCCTTTCGATTGGATTAACATGTGTTCCACTCAGTTTGTCGCCAGGATGTTAGAGCAGTTCATTTAATTATACTGGTATCATTAGCAGACAGAATTGTTTGTTGTGATTAAGTAACCATGCTACTATTTGTTTTTCTATTCGACTGTGGATCTTATTGTTGTCTATCTGTTACAGAAGACTTATACTAGCATCCCAAAAAGTATAAATAAGAGAATGAATTAGGGGATGAAACTTTTGGACTAAACAGCAAACACTAAAGGAGTTGTTGTTTCTACATGTATGTTGAAGTTCATACGGATTTTTAGTGAAAGCTTCCAGCTGGAAGTTCGTTGCAGCAGAGTTATTAATAACTGGACGTTGATGGTTTTAACTGCCATTATTTCGAAAAGATAATAAAATAGTTCATATATGGTTTTCTCATACTAAAATTATTGGATTATCAAGGGCTGCCAGCACCCAGATGATTAATAATATCTAACTCATTTCAATTTTGCGAAAGAGGTGGTACAGAGTCAACTTGTTTAGAATAGTTGAATGGAAATGGAAACCACATACGATACCCTCACTGATAGCAAATTACCCTACTAGAATTCACATACTCTGGGCCGTCTGGCTATCTAGGATACTTATTGCGTATGGGACCTTTTTATCTTCTACCATGATAATGGAGTTTATCATATGGGCAGCTAAGGATAAAAGATCTAAAATCTGTGAAGAAATCCTTCTCTACACAGATTATAATGCTTAGAATTAAAGCTAATATTTCAACTGTTCGCATTTGCTGCTTTATTGCTTTCCTGTAATTCATTTGTCAATAATCAGTACCCCTCCACAACTTTTCAGAACATACAGAAAGAGAGGAAGTTCTCGTGTCACTCGTACATGGTGCACATTTTTAGTGTATTTGTTCAGTAAGGTCATGTTTTAGTGGGCCTTCATTCTAGTGTATGTGCAACACACTTCCACACATCAGCAAGACAACAAACGCATGTAAAAGCTTGCCAACACTGCTCATTGCAAAGTCTTGTGACATTTGTTTATAATTTGCTAATATATTTTTATGCATCTAGGTATCTGCTAAGTTTTCCTTGCAGCCTTCACAGCTAAGTATCATGCACGTGTACTTTGAGGAATTTGGCATCTATCTCTGATGTTTGTAAGCTACATGTTACTGGGAGATGATGAATTGATGATGGTCCTTCACTTATTCATTTTGGATACTTTCATTTCACTATAAAAGTATGCATGGACTCAAAAGTTCAACATTAGAACAGAGGAATTCATTTTCGCTGTTAGACTCATGGCATATGAACTGATAATTGTTTATAAAAGTCATGCAGCTAAATTGATTCTATTTACTTTATACTTTTATAATGGATTTGATACAGGGCTCGAGTGATATGTATAGAGGGTTGGTAGAATTCCTTAAGCTCTAATCTCACTGGTCTTCACCACATGGTCGTTTGGTTTCTTGGTACCCACTCTGAATCTTCCTTGTATGGATTTTAGTGAACCGGTTCGTTTGGAGGCCTCAACCTCAGCTTTTCTATAATTGCTTTCTGCTTTTGCTTGTGGAATATTTATACTTCTAGGGGTTTTACACCACCTATGCACTTTTCTCTTTTGTGAGGGGCCTTTTTGTATTGATCACAAGTTTGATATAGAAAATTTACAAAAAGGATTCATTTTACTTTTAGTTTTGATGTTTATCCCACATCAATAAAGATAAAATAAAGGTTGTTGCCTTTATACTTTTTATAGTATACAGAGGACTTATAGGTGTAATTAATTATATGAGTGTTCATAGTATTTATAAGAATATTTAGAGCGTCTCTATTCTGATAATATGATGAAGGACATTTGAAAATTGCATGAAGGTATCCAGTAGCCAAGTATTGGAGCGGCTCCATCATTTTGATCTCCTGTTCCCGGAAAAGGAAAAACAAGAAAGTGGCTTCTCATGGTTGGTGTTTATCGCTGACATACTGGTGCCGCCTTTTTTGTCAATGTATGATACACGTTTACTGGTCTTTTAATAACATATTCAGGTATTTTACTTATCACACTATTCATGTGTTTTAGATCTGTATTACACTTTTAAAACTTCAGAATACTCTAGAGTGTATCTAAGAAGTTTCGTACTTGATATTATCTGCATCTGGTTCACATTTTTTTAACCATGAAAGAGACTTTGTCACTATGTGGTTCACATTTTCCACACCAACTGAACTAGACTTTTTGAGTCTTCATTTCACATTTTTTTCCCATGCCATGTTAATCTGGGCTTGAGTGCTTTTCATGTTTTGATGCATATTCAGTTCACATTATTCTCATGACATCCAGATCTTAGCCTATATAAATGATTTCCACTTTGGTATGTACACAGTCCTATTTAGAGATGATAACCAATACTCGTCTGTAGCACTAATCACTGTGGTCTCTGACTTGCTTGGTGCAGCTCGAGAACGGTTCCAACCACCATGCAAATCTACTGTCAAATGATGGTTATGTACATGATTTTTATGTGAATGATTACTAGTTCCGAGCTGGATTAAGCATGTCTGAGATAGCGGTGAAATTATTCATCTTCATCCAAAAGTTGGACTACTTAGATATCAGAATCATTTTCAATTCATTTTTAGATCTGACTTCATGTAGATCTGAGCCTTTCTAGATTTGTCAATGAAAGTTTCTGCATGCTTTTTAATTTTATTATATTCTATTTTTAATCATGTTGCATATTTATAGGTATCCATAAATTATACTGTAATAGTATGATCATCTGTTTCTTTCATGCTTGCAGGTTATGACGCTTTTTGCTGTTGAAGTCGTTGCTTTCGTTAGCGTAAAGATTGTTTGTTTTAAACCTATCATGGATCAATGATCGTTCAAGATTTCAAGCGATTCGGGTTAAAACTAGCGATTGAATCTGTTTCGAATTGTCCCTAATTTATGTTTACCGAGTATCTGTATCCTCAATGATGTTTAAAACAAATAGTAACTCGCAGATTCGGAGTCATTTACCTTTTGGGTTTTTTGTGATCAGTAAGATATGATTGTAACCCACATTATGTCTCGTCCTAGGAAAGTATATGTTTGTGTCCGACTCACAATTTGAGACATGTTTGATGGTCCTGTTTTCATCTTGGCACGGTGTTTCGGAATGTTTCTGTTTATAAATACCTAAATAAAGATATGCTAAAATTAGTATACGACACTAGTAATGACTACTCTATTGTCTTCATGGCAACAAAAAAAAACGGTTTTGAACCTTTTTTACTTTTTTAAAATATAACTCAAAATTATTATTTCTACTTATGAAGGCTCCATATACATACACCGAAAACATGACTGTTTACGGGCCAACCAGCCCACAAAATCACATCCCAAGTTCCCAACAGGGAGCCCAATTCAATCATTGGTGCAACAAAATCACATCCCAAGTTCCCAACAGGGAGCCCAATTCAATCATTGGTGCTGCACTGCACCAATGACCACCGAATGATGTTCCAGTTTTATTGTTTTTTCCCCTATTTAATTATGAAAAAAAATTATTGGTACTTTTATTTATTTATTCATTTGAAAAAAAGACAAACCTGTATCACTCACAATTCACAAATGTACAAGAAAGAAACCAAAATGGAGAGCAACCCACAAAGTGTCTACAATGTAGCATATATTGTTTGAAGTTATCTGTATGTATGACAGTGAGTGGTTCACAAGTTGTATGACAAGAAAAGAGCTATACCTTATCTTCCTTTTCATTACACTCTCCATGCCAAATAAGAGCTATAAGTGATTATATGTACATATGGTTCACATTATTTCTCACAAAATTTTCTTGTCGATGCGTATTGTGACAAACTACTAAACATTATAGATTCGCCCACTTATTTTATATTGAAAAAATATAATGGATAGGAGGTGTAACGTTCTTTATCACTAGAAAGGCTTACGATGGATACCTACGTACCCTGAGACAAATAAAGGGCGTAGTAAGCAACAACAAAAAAAAATAAAAAATAAAAAAACCTTGGGTGTTATTTTTACACCCAAGAAAAAGTAATATGTATGTATATGCTCATGTTGTTTTAGTTGTTTTCTGCTCTAGATACGTCATAATTAATAATTTTATTAACAAGTTGATAAATAAAACTTTAAACATTCAAATTTACCTTAAATAACAATTAACATACACACAACCCCTGATAACAAATGATGGGCAATGAAGCCGTTCTTGATGCTTGAGACAACTTAGCACACATTCCTATAAATAAACTCATTCTCTCATTACTATAATCGAGGTTATGCTTATTATACTTGAGTGGTGCCGGTGGGATGGGTTCAACAACAATTTGAATTCAGTAATTTAATTTAATAATTAGGATGTAAACCCGTTTTTCAGTTTTTGAGAGCAAATTAAAACTTGTACTCATTTGACTGTTTTGAAAAATAAAAGATAACTAGACTCAATCACTCAACCCACTTTTAAGTAAGTAAAGAAATAAAAAGTAACTAGTATAAAGTAACAATAACTAAGCCAAAAGGTCATATTCCCCAAGTTTTATATATAACATATATAAAATTTATTTGAAACTTGTTTGGTTTGACATTACAAACAAGACAAGAAGTGGGATGTTAAGGAGACAAAATGCGGTGGGTGCGACTTTGTTTCTTGCAAAATTTATGTGTGGGTGCCCGCAAAAACAAAACACTGGCTAGTACACTACACCCATCAACAAAGTTCACATACTATTATTTAACCACTCATGTATGTATACATAATACATATTCTAGCACTCTCTTTTTTACTTCATATATATATGGAGTTTCGTAAGAATAAAATGTACAATTTTCTTTTTTCAAAAAGTTATATAAATATTAAAACAATAAGAATTTTGCTAACGGAAGCTCTGGGGTTGATAAGACTAAATAAGTGAATTAAATAAAATTAAACATTCCTTTTTTTATTAACATATACATCTTTATACAATATAACTTTGTATTAATACACTCAAACTTTACTTCTATTAATCATGTATTAAATGTGATTTAGGATTATTAATAAATACTTTAAGTGTAGTTATGAACGTTTATTTATTCTTATAGAAAGTCTAGCAAAACACAAATATAGTATTTAAAAATGTGAATAATAATGTTAAGTAAATTGCGTCGAGACATGAGACAGTAGCCTCTCCCAACGGCGACATTTATGCCCTTAAAATCTGGGATGTGGCGCAATTCCTATCTCTCCCTTTCCCTTCAATTTTTAAATAAATAAATACTAATTATTTGTTTGAGGAATGAGTGGTAGCCGTAGTTGATAGTCAAGGCCGTATAATTAACACTTGGATTGATATAATTAAATGTGCTAATCTTGGTATGGAAGTTATGCATGAACGTAATGCTCACAATTTCCCTCTAGACTTAGTTGCTATTAAAGCTCCATCTACAAATGGATAAGACTGGTCTAATTGTATAAAAGTTTTTGAACTAAAAAATGAGCAATAATGCCCTCTTGTTTTATCAAGAGGTTTATAAGGAACAGAATAACTACGGTCAAAAATTGCCATGTGTCACCCATTCTTCCATCATGAACTATTAAATTGTAAAAAAGTATTTATTCAATAAATATGATAGTATGCAAGTAAATGTAGTGAAAAATGTAAAATACAGTAAAAACATAAAAAACAGTAAATAAAATAAAATGAATAAAAATGATAAAAAATGTAAAATGCAGTGAAAAGACATAAAATGCAGTAAACAAAGTAAAATAAATGGTGAAAAAAATGTAAAATGCAGTCAAAAAATATAGAATACAGTAAAAGAAAATTGAATAAAAATGCCAAAAAATCGTAAAATGCAGTTGATAATACGTAAAATGCAATAGAATAAAAATAAAATGTAGTGATTTTTTCCAGATCTACTTCATCTACTTTTTTTAGAAGTAGATTTGAAATGCAGTTCCGACATGTGTAAGATGCAGTGACTTTTTCAGATCTACTTGTTTAAAAGTAGATTTAAAATGCAGTAACCAACGTGTAAAATGAAGTGACTTTTTCAGATATACTTCATCTACTTTTTAAAAGTATTTGCAAACACATCCTCACGTGATATGACATCATATAGACTTCTGGAGCGTTAAATCTTGAAATGAATGGTGGGGATTTTGCTGTCTCTACTCCTCATTATACACATGCCCCTTTGATCCGTTGTTCTCAATTCACATATTATTTTCAGATTAAAGGAAAAACAAAAGCATATATTAAAACATCAAAAAATTAGGACGCATTTAATTATAAAAAAAATATATCTATTTTTTATTAAAAAAAATTGTTTCTTTAAAGCTGAACAAAATTCAGGAAACACGTTTAATTCTAAGGGATGAAATATTCATTCTTTAGATTCGGAAATGTAGGAAACCATAAATCATAAATTTACGTTTTATATAAGCTTATCCGGAACACGCCAACTTGAATAAATTTTAAAAAAATTCAGCTTTCTCAAAAACTTTCTAGAAAGTAGACGTTTTTATTCTGTCTATTCGATTTGATTTAGCATAATTAATACTCAATTTTATCATTATTCAGAAGATATTTATACTGAATTACTACTATATCATGTCTTGCCTAAGTTATTTTTAAAAGCCTATTGTTTATTTAGTAAGACCAACATATTACTATATATACATCTTTATAAAGAAAAAGAAAAAAAAAACATATTATTGAGCTTTGTTTTAAGATACGCACCATAACTCTAATGTCTACCCACCTAGGCCTTAACAAAAGTCCGAACAAGATTATTATCAGAAAGTAATCCGTACTAAATCATACCATAGCTTGGTTTTATTTTGTCATCACTCCATTTAGGGATGCCACTTGAGGATAAACAATTTGAGATTGCGGGTAGTTGCTCCGTGATAGACGGGTAAACCCGTGAATAGGAGTGTTCATGGACGGTTAATTGGAGTCTCAGTTTGACATATATTTGAAACATATATTGAAATTGAAAAATTCGGTTAATCGCTCACTGAAGATCGATTAACTGATTTTTCAGTTAACCAAATTAAACGTTTATTCGTTTCTCATGAGTATTTTGAAAACTATATGGAAAATGTTATACATAGCCCTAAGAGCTATGAATAAGAAATTCAGACACGCATTAACTGTTTGTACTTTAATAATAACCACTTACCTATAAAAATATAACTTCTTCCAACCACTTTAATTTACCACCTCTTAAATCACGAATCTAATTCTTATACATAGTCATTCGAGCTACAAATAGCAAAATTATTATTATTATTATTATTATTATTATTATTATTATTATTATTATTATTATTATTATTATTATTATTATGTTTTCTTTTCCGAAATATACTACGGAGTATATTGCAAATTTAATAAATACGGAATATTGTTTAAATGCACAAACAACACGTAAAATTGGGTAGACAAACAAACTTGTCCATTATAAAATATATACTAACATCCACCGCAAATGCACAAATCTCACATGAGTGAGTGATATTCGAATATCTGAATTATCCAACTTTTGAAAATCGCAACCCAATACTCATACTCAAAACTTCATATACTCGCATTTCGGATACCAAAAAAATTCAGATACCCAAATTTTCGGATAATTTCGGACCGGATACCTCGGATATTTGAATATCAGATTCGGATATTTTGAACACCTCTAGAGTAAGTGACAGGTTGGAGGTTCAAATCCGTGTCTTAGCACGTATGGGTAATTAGTGAAAAATTAATTTGTTCGATGTTGATGCTTGTTTCGATAAGAAGGACACATAATCTAACTATCTAAGTATATCTAAGGGAAATTTGCAATTTTTATCCCTGTGGTTTTCCGTTTTTGCCAATTTTATCCTTTTACTTTTTTTTTCGCTTTTTTTATCCCTGTGGTTTTTAGTTTTCGTCAATTTTGTCCCTTTACTTTTTTTTTCGCTTTTTTTATTCCTGTGGTTTTCAGTTTTTGCCGATTTTATCCTTCTGTCCAATTCTTGTTAAAAAACCCCCCATTAATTGCCATCACATGCCAAACATGTGAGGGAATTTCCGTCAATGGCACTTTCCAGCGACAAATCAAGAAGAACTTCAATATTTTATACTCATAACCCCTTGCTCTAAGAGTTGCTTCGAGATTGTTTCGTGCGCTACCTGGATTATTAAGGGCACGAAACAATCTCGAAGCAACTCTTAGAGCAAGGATTACGAGTATAAAAGATTGAAGTTCTTCATGATTTGTAGCTGAGAAGTGCCATTGACGGAAATTCCCTCATATGTTTGGCACGTGATGGCGACTTAACGGGGTTTTTTTTAACAAGAATTGGACAGAAGGATAAAATCAGCAAAAACTGAAAACCACAGGGATAAAATCGGCAAAAACTGAAAACCACAGGGATAAAAAAAGCGAAAAAAAAGTAAAGGGACAAAATCGGTGAAAACTAAAAACCACAGGGATAAAAAAAGCGGAAAAAAAAGTAAAATGACAAAATTGACAAAAACGGAAAACCACAAGGATAAAAATTGCAAATGTCCCTATATCTAAAGTAGCCTTCAGAAAAAAAAAAGTATATCTAAAATTTGGTATTATACTTTTTTTTACCCAATACTATATGAGTATATGACTAGTCACCGGTATTTTTTTTAACCGAGTAAAACAGTAATTTACGGACCATAATATGTCCAAAATTATAAATTCAACGTTCCTCCAGTGGATCCGAGGTCCAAAACCCGTACTAAATATATTTAACCAAATCCTTTACCAATTTACCGTACCCTCTACACCTACTCACACACACTCAAAAACACACACAAATAACAGTAACTGTGTGTATATATATAATAGCATGACTTGTAGTAATTCAATAGCTTCTGCTGCTGCTGTTACCTACTAATTTTGACTTCAATTTTTTCAATTCCTTCCATTTTCACACTCATATTCTTCATCAATGGCGGTGCGCCTTCAATTTATCAGCGCTTTTAAGTCGACATTTTAGCTATCTAGTGATTAAAGGATAAAATTAAAACGAGAAATCGGTTACGAAATCCGTACGGTACGTTTTGTTAGTTTTATTCGATATTTTGTTGATGTTGAGGAATCAGTAAATTCGATTTTAATTTGGGGAAATCTGATGTTGTTTGTCGATCGGGTTACTGAAATGTTGAAATCTGTGCATAATGTTGCTTGATGAATGTATAAGATTGTATATGTATCTGTTTATATGTGCATCGATTGGAATAGCTTTAGCAATTCTGGTTCATATCTTCGAGTTTTTGATGATGATGATGATGATGATGTTTTTTTGGTTGTGTTTGGCTTGATTAACATCATCGTGTTGTTTATTTCCTTCGTTACTTGTAAATTTTGTTTTATAATTTCAATAATTAGTATTAATGATGAATTAAAAGATGATTATGGATTGATGATAGTAATTAGTGAGAATGTATATAGTTTCCATGCATTAAAAAGCCAACTTATTAATACTTAATGATTTCGATGCACTTACTATATTTGAGAATGATGATAAATAAGACATAGTTATTTATTTATATAATATTACTATTACTATTTTATTCATTTAATCATATTTAAAATTGTAATGCAGTTGTAAACAGAGTTATATATACATGTGTTACAGACCTAATAAGTGTTTTTACCTATGATTCTATCAAGTACAATGCAACAGTTTTACCAGAAAATAATCAGCATTTATGTTACAAACTACAGTATATCAATCTAACAAATTTATGTAAATCACTTTTATTTTTTAATTCATAACCCATGCGTTAACACACACATTCTTAAATCATTTTATGTGTGAGCGGCAGTGTGTAGTGGATGACTGGTTACATTGACCAATTATCGCTTTATTAAAGATGAATAATAATTGGTTTAACAATCTACGATACGGAGCTAATGTGAGCTCAGGAACACAAATGTTGTGTATCCTGTTAGATCACCTCCATGGGATGTTTATTTGCAAAAACAGTAACGAAATATATATCGTTACTGACTTTCTTTGTACGCGATGCAGGTATCGTTTTGTTGGCTCAATAATTCGTTGAAAGTTTAGTGACCAAGTGAAATCTTAGCAGTTCATAAACACTAAGGGATGGTGTTATTAAGGAGGAGGTTGAATTGCTGTACATGGAACAGAGGAATCAGCAACAGCATGGACTTTGACCACCCACCTGACAGTATGCTCACTTCCTTCCTTAATTTCTAAGGTTGTCCTTAACTTACACATAAAACAAAATCCTAAAATAAATCCGACAGTTTTTACATCTTCTAAAACGACGATGAACGTTATTTTAATACGAGTAAGTTACTACAAGATAACTTATAATAAGGTTTGCATGATGATATACAAAACTTGGCAAGATGGAACCCCAATTTCCCCCCCTGTTTTCATGGAATGAACCTTTTTTCCTGAGTCAAATTAGAAAAATGCAAGTAAACGCTTTTAAAGTAATATTACTTTAAAAAGATGGATAAACAGGAGTTTGAACAAAAGACATATCTTGCTGAGAATGGTAAATAGAATAATTGGTCCCTAAAAAAAGGTTAAGTATTAGAAGAAAAAGGCAAATAAATCCATATAATTAAAAGTGATAGTGATATGTCAGATCTCACCATGGCAGAATCCACGGAAAATGTCAGGTTTGTTGTTTAAAAAATTAAAATTTGACCGAGAAAAAATGGTGCTCCTTTAATTGCGATATGGTACATTGTGTGACATGCTAGTACCAACTACCAAACAAACGTCCTAACCTATTTCATAAATGAAAGTGGGGACAGTACACTAATAGAATATATGCTACGTATAAGTTTATACTACGTCTAACACGTCTATTTTGTATATCTAAATCCAAACTATCACATGATAGACTCCGAAATTCCCATCCTATTTACCCTTTTGTTGAAAATGTTAACCTAAATACGAGACGAAGCATAGCTATGTTTACTAGATGAAAAATTTGCTATAAGAGTGTTGTATTTTTTTATAGAACATGTTCAAACACAGGTAATGTGTTTGGATACATAAACTGTTTTTGTTAATAAATAGCTGAAAATACGCAATTGCAAACACTCTTCGAAGGATTGAGGCCAATAAGTTAGTTTTTGTGTTGAAATGTTGTACAGTGGCACTCATGTTTGTACACTTGCACCTGAGTTCTGGTTTGATGGGTGAAGTTATCATATATTCGTATATAGAGTATGTGACTATTAAAATCAATTAATAAGTATACTACTTGTATGTAGTTGTATCAGTAGTAATATATAACATATATATATGATACTCAAATCTGAATCATGGAGAGACAGCTATCACGCCTCACGAACAGTTCATGGTAACAAATTTCAAGAGTTAGTATTACAACATGGAGAAAATATTTAATGCCATTGAAAACACAGAATAATCAGAAACAAATAATTGTACATCCTCTACATACTCATCAGTCTGTAGATCCAAGAGTTTAAACATAAATAATGCATTAAAATATTATACAACATGTACACATATACATTTACACAGATCTCTAACCACACTCCAGATCCAAACAGCCTAATTAGAGATGGAATATGAAATAAGCTTGACTATTTTATAAGAAATGGTTTTAGATGAATCATCATCCAATAATGTAACTATATTCCAGCTTTACTGCTCAACTTCACTCTAAGGTGACTATTAGATGCTCGCTGTATAAACTATAAACCATTACCAGTGATGTGAAAAATGATATATATAGTTGTAAGCAAAATTCACATTTAAGAATTCAAGACATAAACTTTACGTCATCCATGGACTCGTATCTTTGCTCAGTTGCATCATTTTCTTCTATGCAAACGTTAACCTGAATAGGCGTAATGATGGACTCGAATTTGGGTAATTTAACTGGCCAAAAGTTATATACATATACATTTTCTATCACTCCTTGTAAATCAGCTTTTAACTAACTTGCTAAAAGCTTACTAAATGAACTTGGAAATGTTCAGGAATAATGACTTACAATGGGCTTGAGAGCTGCATTCTAAATGCCAACTCATACGAGGATGAAAGTGTTGCAAGTAAAGGAGACATATGTCCAACAGACTCACCCTCCAGCTGTTGTTCTAGCAACAATCGTTCTGGTTCATTTTTTTCTCAGTGGAGTATGATGAAGAGGGATGAGCATGGACTGGATGAATGGGAGTACTCAAATTGCCCACAACCGTTAGTTGACAAAGAGAACCCATCATATACAGTTCCATACTCAGATGTGGAAGAAATCAAAGAAAAATTCGGAAAACTCCTATTGGGTCAAGACACTACTGGAGGACGGAATGGAGTCTCCCCTGCTTTGGCTTTGTCCAATGCCATAACAAATCTAGCTGGTACCTTTTCAATTTCTCTATCATGGTGTAGATATAATCATACGCTTTTTCACAAGGAATCGTGTACTCTATTATTGTCACATTTGTGACAATTATAAGTATGAGATGAAAACATCTGATGATAATTATGTGGATCAATAGGAACTGTTTTCGGTGAGTTGTGGAAACTTGAACCTCTGTCAGAGGAGAAAAAGAACAAATGGAGAAGAGAAATGGAGTGGTTCCTTTCTCCTACAAACTATATGGTTCAGTTAATTCCCGCTAAGCAATGTGGTTTAGATGGCAGGATATTAGAGGTATGTTTTTCGTTCCATTCTCGACTATTTTCTCTTTATTTATATACATATAAATCTGTAGAAACCGAATCTTCGTTTCACAGATAATGACACCAAAAGCTCGTGGAGATGTTCATTTGAATCTCCCAGCACTACGGAAGTTAGACTCCATGCTTCTTGTAGGTGATCTCTTCATTCACATTAGAAACAACTATATCCAATACCGATGTTTGTCAGTTTGTCTAACATGATCAAGTATGCATAATCTTACTGACAGGAAACACTGGATTCAATGACTGAGACAGAATTTTGGTACGAGGAAGGTGGTAGCCGAGCAGAAGGAAGAAGTAAGAATCTAAAGCAAAGCAAAAGATGGTGGCTTCCAATACCACAAGTGCCAATAGGTGGTCTATCAGATGGTGAAAGGAAGAAATTGCTTAATCAGGCGAAATTGGTTCATCAAATTTTCAAAGCTGCTAAATCTATTAATGAGACCATCTTGCTTGAAATGCCGATACCAAAGATCATTGAAGATGCACTTCCCAAGGTGAGCTAGAAACCCAATTGTCTCGCATCCCTTCCTATCATTTGTTATTTCTATCTAAGCATCCTTACTATTTGACTTGTTTTCCCTTCTACAGTCTGGAAAGGCAAGTCTTGGCGAGGATCTTTATAAGATACTAAACAGAGCTTCTTCCTCGGCTTCCAGTATGCTCAGCTCACTGCATTTAAAATCAGAAAACAGTGCCCTTGATCTCATTAACAGATTGGAAGCAGCAATACATGCATGGAAAGACAGGATTCAGGAGCATGACAGTGGTAAATCTCCAGCCAGAACGTCATGGTCATTTAAAGATTCCGTTTCTGAACTTGACAAAATGGAGTTGTTAATAAACCGGGCTGAAGAGCTTTCACGCGAGATCAAGATTCGATACCCTAATCTCCCTCAAAAGTTTCTAGATGTCATGAAAATCCAATACGGCAAGGTGAGTAATCTTTGATATGCTACATTTTTTTGCTTCAGATCTTTCACATACCATAGAAGAAAAGACATTACGTTATCTTTCATTATTACAGGATGTCGCCCATGCGATCTTAGAAGCTTATTCTCATGTTCTCAGAAACTTGGCATTCAGCATACTAACAAGAATAGGAGATGTCTCTCAAGAAGACGTTTTAAGTGACCCCCACTCGCCCATGGCAACAGGCAGCCTTTCGGGGATTAGTATTCCTGGGATTTCAAGTATACCTGCCTTGAATATACCAACTAGGCACAATCTAATTGATAAAATGGATCACATAGAGGGGAAGTCTAGTTTGTTAAAAGCAGAAGAGGCTTCTTCTGATACAACATTTTTTAGTGATGAACAAAATACAAGATCAGTGACAACAACACCTAGTAGAAGCTCTGGATGCTGTCTTGGAAAGGAGGCTTATTTTTCGTCCCCTACGGACACCCCTTGATCTCGATAACATCAAAGTAGTCTCACGATGTTCTGTAAATGTTGCTACATGTTTTAAATTATATACATATCATGTTAAGGGTAAGTGAATATGTGTTGATCAGCAAAGAACCAGAAGCATGGATGTAAATGAGATGAACTAAAGACACACTCATCGACTCACGTTTAACAGTAGAGGCCATTAACTTTTCTATACCATATATGCATTTTGCTTTGGAGTTTTCATTTTTGGTGATTTTTGAGACTTGGTTTTCAACATTTTTAATTTTCTACACTTCACAAGGTGGTCTGTGCACACATGACAATTTGTAGGTGGGAGGTGCTAACAATTTATGTAAGTTGACCAATTGAGCTAAAAATGTTGACTGATGGGTCAAATTTTGAAGCAGTGGTTGTTTCAAGTTGAATGAGAATGAGCTCGAGGGTTGGAAAAAAAGTGGTACTTTCCACCAAGTTAATAACAATGAGTCAGATTAGGATTTAGGGTTGTGTTCTGCCTGTAATGGGTCAAGTTATAAGGTTTAACGAAACAGGAACAGGTCAGGCACTTTGAAAGTCACGTCCGAGATGTATTTAATTGCCTAAGACCTAGTAATCATCAGCAAAAAATACTGCAGATTATACTATCGTTTTTCTAACCATGGTTACCACAATAGCTATTTACAATTTTCACGAAAAAAGTGTTTGCGAGTCGGCTCAACCCGCCCCGCCTTGTTTTGGGGGTTGCATCATAATCATGTAAGCCAACTATTACCCCGTATTACATACTTTACCATTCTAGAATTCTGATCTTTGATCCAGCTCCCACAGTCACATCAAACAAAGTACAGTGACATTTAATTACACTTCACAAATGTAGATGTACAAATGTTCTTAGTTTATATTCACAAACAAGTTTAGTTTTCATTATATATACAACAAGATTTCACAAATTCACGAACAGAAGCTCCACCAATCTGGTTGAAGCTAGTTTAGTTTAAACTTTCTGAATCTAGACACTTACCTTACTAGTTGATGCTGCTAAACCAGTCTGCAATTGTTCGGGCAAGAATTTTTGTCTCGTTTAGTGAAAGAGTCTTGAGTCGTTGCGCAATTGCATCTGCTGGAGTATATACATCACCTACTTGGAGTTTTGGGTCCTGATCACACAAAAAGTGACAAAATAAATCGAACATTGTAAAAGTGGTACCTCATGAAGTCAAATTTGATAACAGGTGGCAATTGATTACCAATTTAGTAATTATAGATGTGGCATTTCGACCCATTTACCTACAATTTTGAATGGGGTCCTGTTGGGGTATGATTAATCCCTAATAGGTCAAATTACAAACTTTCAGGTAAAAAAATGTCATATATGTTAATAGTCACCAAAACTGTGAGATAATGCTTACAACCTCCTAAATCAACGTATTTATCACGGTTTATATTTATAATAACATAGTGTTTGTAATCACATCTGATGTATCTACTATTTACAAAAAGATGGACACACATGTTAAAAGTTAACTCTGATAGAGAGAGAAAAATAACTAAATGCAACCAAGAGTTGGGGTTTGGCAAGAAATTGTACGACCTCCTTTTAGTGTTTATATAAACAAAATATCACATCCAGACGATGTGAAAATAATTACCTGGATGCAAGGTGTGATATGGTTACCACTTAATGAAACTTTTTCTAGTGTTCCACCTATAGCTTCCACACGAGGCCTCAAAGTCTCCTCAAGGAGATCTGTCTCATCGATGGCATCAGTATTAAACTTCACCTGAAATAAACAACTATGAATTAAGTAAATCAGGAAAGGGAAAGCTAACAGATTCTACCATGAGAAACACAAAAGTACCAGAAGTGTTTTCGGAACATTATACGAATTCTTGCAACATTCTCGATTCTCAGTTGGCGTTGGCTTAAATTCTGATATTCCTTGAGCAACCTGCAGAAATGAAATTCTTCTGGTGATCAAACAGCACCTCTAGCATGTAACACTTGATACATGTTTTAGAAAGAACAAGAGAAGTTCAACAAAACTATAATTTGAATTATAATTTATGTAGAGTTGTACCTGTAGCGAAAAATTTCAAAGATGAAATTGCATTGTAATCCACTATTAACATGGAGGCATGTGCTTCACTTTGCGCAAAGAAAGAGAATTGCATCAAAGGCTAATGTATTTGTGACAAAAAGTTCTTTTAAACACATTTAAATGTTAATTACCCTTTTTTGGCAACAGTGAAGTACATGTCCCCAAGTAGGCATTGGCCTATAGTATATTACCCTTCAATATAAATTTCCCTAATTTTCATTTGGTAGGATAATGACAAACAGCAATTAGCAATCTGGGAATTGGGAATTATTAGGTGAAGCGCCTGTACATCCCCTCTATTGAAGTGCAATAAGAGAGTCGAATACCTGATTAAAAACTGAAGGCAACTGATCAACAAATCTATCCAGTGACAGCCTGGCTTCAGGATCATAATCAGGTGTAATTGTTTCAGCAGCATCAAGAAGTGCTTTCCATGCATCTGCATATAGAAATGTATAAAAAGATAAAGCACATAATGAGAGATGGATTATTATGATTATTCTTTTAAACAGATCCTTCTATCCTTTCAAATATTCAGAAATACATGTATCTCAAAGTTCCTTGAGCATCTCAAAGGATAAACATGTAGTATTAACTGCTTTCCCTTAATAAAAAGTTAAGGGTTTCACTAAAAGAAAACCCTCCATTATAGAAGATAGATTTCTAATTCACGAGAAGTAAAAACAGCTCAAAAGCAGATTTCTATGCCGATGATAATTGATTGCTAAACAAAAATGCAGAAAACCAAGAAACAAAAGTCTAAAAGCGAGTACCTGCAGCACCCTTAGCCATGGAAGATACAGGAGATGCTTCCACAGCAGGCATCAACTGGCTTACTATAGGACCCAACTGCAAAAGTTTGATAAATTTTACAAAAGCTCAGGAAACTGCAGCAGTAATTTATTCAATGTTTCAGGCTAGATTTAAATATATTTCATTACTTAAGTAGTGTGACAGAATCAGTAAAATAGATCGTGTTATTGCAATGAGAGGTGAAAGACCTCTATAAATACAAGATTAGGAAAATAGGAAACAAGACAACTAGCAAATAATAGGACTGATATACTAGGAAACTAAATAAACTAGACTAATAATTGATCCTATCTTTAACACTCCTCCTCAAGTTGGAGCAATGATTTCAATCATTCCCAACTTGCAAAACATCAGCGGCTCCTCCTGAACTTCAATATCTGGATTTCAGAACTGCAACTGGTCTTCAATTCTTGAACATGAAATTCATCTTCATGATGAATTCAACTGGGATAATGAACGTGGATCAAGGACAAGGACAATAATCAAGACTCGAACTGGAACTGCAATCAAGAACTTAAACTGCATCAGGAATGGAAGTCTTGGACAGAAATATGAGTCTTAAACAGGCATCAAGAATCAAACTGGAAACACTGGTTGAAATCAGGAGGGTCAGTGAACACGAGAAGGGTGTGTAAATCATGAATCGGGAACAAGGATTAGATCAGGAACATGAATATAGGGGAACTTGACTAATATCAAGAAACATGGACGGGAACATGAAACACGATAGGAATCAGAAACAATAACTGAGAATACGATGGATCGTATCAAAGAACGGTTTCTGGAACAACAGGAAACATGATCTGGATCAGGATCAGGATTTCAGGATCAAGGTTTCAAGATCTAAGATCTTGAACGAGACAGAAACAGTATCAGGAACTGAATCAGCAGGTTTCAAGATCTAAACATCTTGAACAATAACAAGACATGAATCAGGATCAATAATCAGGGTAAGTGATGGCCAACAGCTTAGTATTGGGATAAAAATTAAGCCCGAAAAGAATATAAGAACAATTTAAACAATAACAACGCTCCTTCTGAGATACAGTCGTCACCACTCAAAAAGGAATCGTTGGGCAAACTAATTTGAAAATTCTCGATACATATACACCACGAGTTTCCCAAATCAGCTTCCAAGATCACCTCCTAATCCTGCCAAAAATTAGGATAGCAATGGAAAATATTCTCTAAATTTAGAGAAATAATTTTAGGAGGAAAACCAAAAGAACTGCCTTTTTCCTTCATAATTTCTCAATACATACGGGAGAAAAGGGAACAAAATAACCACCCACTTAGCTACATTTAGGGAAAGTAAAAAAAACTGATGTAGAAAAGGTCAAATAAAATAAAATAAAATAACAAGGAAAATAAATAAAAATACGTGGAGGTATTGACTGCAATCAAGTGATGGAAGGATTTGATTGAATCAAGCTGACCCATGTATTTCCCACGTGACTTGGGTCTAGAAGTGGGTTCGGGTCAATCATATCATACGGGTCTTTAGGAGCCTGCCTATCATCCTCCTCAGCTTCAGAAAAGTTTGCCCTCAAACTTGGTATAGGATCAGCAGGATCGTAGTAAGGTTCAATATCAGCTACATTGAACGTGGCTGCTTCTTTAGGAGTTCCAGGCGGACTGACCTTGTAAGCATTGTCATTAACCCGTGCTAAAACCTTAAACGGACCATCAAACCTGGGGCTAAGCTTGGATCGGCGTTTGGCTGGAAACCGGTCCTTGCGAAAATGAACCCATACGAGATCACCCAGTTGAAATAGTATGTGCTTGCGTTCCTTATCACGGCGGTACTTAAGGAGTTCATTGGACTGTGTGATTTTATCATGGACGTGTTGGTGCAAAGCCTTAATGTATCAAGGCCGGCTAGGTCAAGCGGTGTCTTAGGGTTCAAGCCATAAACGACTATAAAAGGAATAAGACTGGTAGTCTTGTTGGGAGCCCTATTATAAGCGAATTCAGCCTGAGGTAGCAAATCTTCCCACTGTTTCAGATTAGTAGTGATGAGAGCTCGAAGTAGCGATCCGAGGGTGCGGTTGGTAACCTCCGTCTGTCCATCTGTTTGTGGGTGACTAGAGGTACTAAACTTGAGCTTAGTACCCCTTTTTCGCCATAAAGTTATCCAAAAATGGCTAAGAAATTTGACGTCCCGGTCACTAACCATAGTTCTTGGAATCCCGTGGAGACGAACAATTTCTTTAAAATAGAGGTTAGCCACCTGCACAGCATCATACGTGGTATGAAAAGCAATGAAATGAGCCATTTTTGAGAAACGGTCGACCACCACCATACTAGAATCCTTTTGGCGTTGTGTGTGGGGTAAGCCTATAATAAAATCGAGACTAACGTCTTCCCATGGGGCAAGGGGTACAGGTAATGGCATGTATAATCCATGGGGAAAAGAGTGACCTTTGGCTCGGTGACATGGTAAACAGCGACGGACAAAATGCTCAACATCTCGCACCATCTTGGGCCAAAAAAAATGATTCTGCAACATTTGTGAGTGTTTTATCTATACCCAGGTGCCCTGCTAAACCACCTTCGTGGGTCTCTTTGATCAACATTACTCGAATACTATGTCGAGGAATACATGTTCTCTGTCCTCTGAAGAGAAAACCATCAGACAAGTGATATTTACCAGTAGCATGATTTTGACAGCTACTAAATAGCTCCTCGAAATCAGGATCAGAAAAATAGTCGTGCTTGAGGAGTTCGAGACCAATAACCTTCGGCTGTAAAGAATTAATTAAAGCGTACTTACGAGACAAAGCATCAGCCCCCTTGTTTAATTTTCCTGACTTGTGCTTAATAGTGAAAGTAAAGGCCTGCAAATACTCCACCCATTTAGCATGTCGAGGCTGTAATTTGTGTTGGCCCTGAATGTACTTGAGTGCTTCATGATCGGAATGCAATATAAACTCCTTAGATATCAAATAATTTTGCCAATGATCTAAGGCCCTGACAATTGCATAGAATTCTTTGTCATACGTTGACTATCGCCGTTTTGCATCATTAAGCTTCTCACTAAAGTAGGCGATTGGACGACCCAACTGTGACATAACAGCCCCAATTCCCACTCCTGAAGCATCACATTCAACTTCAAACACCTCATCAAAACACGGTAGTGCCAACACAGGAGTAGAAGATAATTGTTTCTTGAGTTCTTCGAACGCTGCCTGTGCTTGAGGGTTCCAAACAAACTGCTTAAGCTTGGTAATTTCAGTCATGGGTGCCACAAGAGTACTAAAACTCTTTACAAAACGCCGGTAAAAAGAAGCCAATCCATGAAAGCTTCGAACTTGTTGAATAGTCTGAAGAACCGGCCAATCCCGAATGGCTTGAACCTTCCTTTCATCGACCTGGATTCCCTGAGCAGAGACTAAGTAATCAAGAAATGTTATTTGGACAGTAAAAAAATCACACTTTTCTAAGTTCCCATAGAGCTTTTCGTGGTCAAGTACTTTAAACAGTTGTTGGAGGTGTGATTGGTGATCTTTTTCGGTTTGACTGAAGACCAATATGTCATCGAAATACACAACAACAAATCTGCCCAGAAAAGGTTTTAATACCTGATTCATCAATCGCATGAAAGTACTCGGTGCATTTGATAAGCCGAAGGGCATAACCAACCATTCATACAGCCCCTCCTTAGTCTTAAAAGCTGTCTTCCACTCATCTCCTTCATAAATTCGAATCTGATGATAACCACTTCTTAAGTCAACTTTTGAAAACACTGTGGCGCCATGTAGTTCATCCAATAGATCATTCAATCGGGGAATGGGGAATCGGTATTTGATAGTGATCTTATTGATTGATCTACTATCCATACACATTCGCCACTCTCCATTCTTTTTGGGCACTAGAATAGTGGGGACTGCACACGGGCTAAGTGACTCGCGAATAAGTCCCTTTTGCAGCAGCCCATCAACTTGTTTCCTCATCTCTTCTGTTTCTTAGGGGTTAGATCGATATGCAGGCTTGTTGGGTAGTATGGAACCGGGAATGAAATCGATTTTAGGCTGAATGGTGCGTAATAGAGGTAAATCGGGAGGGATTTCAGCAGGAAATACTTGGTTATAGGCTTGTAAGAGGGGTTGGACATAAGGGTGGGGTTCGGTTGGCGTGTTGAGTTCTTCTTCATCAAGGCCCACGAGTAGGAAGTCCTTACAAGAATAGTACTCCTGTTGTTCAGCCTTCAACAGTGTACTCAAAGACTGGGTAGGTTTATTGGTAATGGTGGTTGGTGACATTGGGGTGAGCACAATTCGGCGGTCATTGTGGTTGAAAGAGTAAGTGTTTTGGTAGCCATCATGCATGACCCGACGATCAAATAACTAAGGGCGACCCAAGAGTACATGGCAAGCATCCATAGGAATGACATCGCACCAAATCTCGTCTGTATACAACCTGCCAATACTAAAAGATAAAAGAGTTCGACGAAAAACACGTATTCCTTTACCTTGATTGAGCCACTGAATCACATAAGGCGATGGATGGGGTTGGGTAGTCAGATTCAATTTGGACACCAAGGTTTGAGAAGCAACGTTAGTGCAGCTGCCCCCGTCAATAATCACGGTGCAAACCTTTTGAGCAATGGTACAACGTGTATGAAAAATGGCCTCACGTTGCAGGTTCTCACCCTGATCAGGAGTGTTGCTGAGTGCCCGCCGGACAACGAGACATGCCCCCTCATCAGGTCCAACAACTTCCTCGACAACAGATTCAGTATCCACAACCGAATCCAATGTCGTGTCAACTGCGAAGGAATTATCTACCCCCTCGTACTCAGCCAAAGTGACCAACTTTTTGTTTGGACACTCGGAAGCAATATGCCCCAATCCCTGGCATCGAAAACACCTTCGCGGAACACGGGTTGGAGTTGAGTAATTTTCAGGTATAGTGGGAGTTTTGTTATTTGGTACTATTTTGGGTTGGGTTGGGTTTTTAGTAAAGGTTCGTCCAGCTTCAAACTTTCCCTTATTCCGTTGCTGGTAATCTACCTTGTGGGCCAACAGAGTCAAATCATCTAGGGATGAGTAAGGGTACAACTCCACAATATTAGCAACACGGGTATCTAATCCCCCTAAATATCGTACCAGAGTCTGCGGATCATCCTCGGGTAGATCACACTTCATAAGCAAATACTCGAATTCCCGAGAGTACTCCGCTGCCGGCCGTTGATTCTGTTTAAGATGGTGTAACTGAGAAAAACTTTCCTGAATGTAATAGGAGGGCAAAAATTTTTGTTTCATTAATTTTTTCATCTTTGGCCATTCCTTCACCTTCGTCTTTCCCAACCGCTCTCGCTTAGTGCGCGTATTGGCCCACCATGTTGATGCATACTTTCTCAATTTCATGGCCACAATCTTTACCTTGTGTTCCTCAGATGTTTCCTTGTAATCAAAGGCACATTCTACTGTTCTCAACCATTCTACAAACTCGTCAGGATCGAGTTTTCCATCGTACTCGGGGATTTCAACCTTAATATCATTGGAATTCCACTGTCCAGGCCCTTTCGAACGAACCCCTGATCCACCGGTGTCATTATCATCTTCATCTCGGCGGTTAACAGAGAGTTCATGGATCTGATCTTCCATAGCCTTCATCTTCTCAGCCATCGCCCTTTTTTCAGCCTCAAGACTTTCAAGAGCTTTCTTCAAATCAGCAGAACTATGGGTATCCATAGCTCTGATACCAAATGATGGCCAACAGCTTAGTATTGGGATAAAAATTAAACCCGAAAAGAATATAAGAACAATTTAAACAATAACAACGCTCCTTCTGAGATACAGTCGTCACCACTCAAAAAGGAATCGTTGGGCAAACTAATTTGAAAATTCTCGATACAGATACACCACGAGTTTCCCAAATCAGCTTCCAAGATCACCTCCTAATCCTGCCAAAAATTAGGATAGCAATGGAAAATATTCTCTAAATTTAGAGAAATAATTTTAGGAGGAAAACCAAAAGAACTGCCTTTTTCCTTCATGATTTCTCAATACATACGGGAGAAAAGGGAACAAAATAACCACCCACTTAGCTACATTTAGGGAAAGTAAAAAAAAACTGCTGTAGAAAAGGTCAAATAAAATAAAATAAAATAACAAGGAAAATAAAATAAAAACACGTGGAGGTATTGACTGCAATCAAGTGATGGAAGGATTTGATTGAATCAAGCTGACCCATGTGTTTCCCACGTGACTTGGGTTTAGAAGTGGGTTCGGGTCAATCATATCATACGGGTCTTTAGGAGCCTGCCTATCAGTAAGGATTATGGAGCAGGATCAGGAAGACAGGAACAACACGAAATCAGAAAACGGAACGTGTATCAGGAACATGAACTGAACAGGATCAGGATCTGGATCAGGATCAGGATCAGGTCAAGAATGGGAACATGTTTCGGATTCCGCATTCAAGATCAGATCGAATCAGGAACAGGAATTCAGGATCAGATTTCAAGATCTAGACATCTGGATGACACGAACCAGGATTTATGGCAGGAATCCGAAACAGGAAACAGTGGGTAGGGTTCCACCGGCGACGGCTGTGCCTAGGGCCCTGATATAGCCACCGCTGGACGACTGATATTGCTGTCTAGGTTTCTGGGTTTCTGGTGGTAATTGATGGGGGTCTGATAACATGTGACAGAATCAGTAAGATAGATCATGTTATTGCAATGAGAGGTGAAAGACCTCTATAAATACAAGATTAGGAAACATAGGAAACAAGACAACTAGCAAATAATAGGACTGATAAACTAGGAAACTAAATAAACTAGACTAATAATTGATCCCATCTTTAACAAGTAGCCTGATCTAATATTGAATTTATAATAAGTTACATATGATGGCCAAGAATGGTGCTTCAAGCATTTTCTGAACTATAACTGCTAATCAATTTTTAAAGTGTTTTCTCCAATAACATATGTATTATATATGGAGCAGGTTTGTGAACTTTTACAAGCTTATTGTTTCTTCCCTACATGCTTAACCCTTAAACAGGCAAACAATTAGATTTCATATGTTAGTGATTATAGTTGTATATCTGATCACGTTCACTGCCCCTATCCAGTTATAGTGATCAGATAAGCCATGTTTCTAAAGAAACCAAAAAAGTGTGGTGATAGGACATAACACAACAATAAGTACAGTGAATAATAACAAAGTCATTACCTGCTCGAAGTAGGGTACTGCCTCTGTTGCAGGCCTGTTGTTGTATGATATTATGGCATTAGCCTTCAACAATACATGAAATATCCAATCAATTTCCAAAATACAAATAATAAAATATCTTGAAACAAAGGGGCTCAAAGTGCACATCATGTTCTATAACAGATGTATATCATCTAGAAAGAACAGATAAGGCATCAAACAAACCTTTGGTATCTTCTCTGAGAAATAGCTTCCAGTGAGTACTTGAAGTAGGGCACCGTTACTACATATTTTTCACATGAGTCCAATATATAAGTGAGAGGTTGCGATTTGGCAGCTAATGTTTTCACTGAGAAATACTCTTATCTGATGCATAATGTGCAACATAAAGCAGTAACATACAGATTTACAAGTCATTTCACTCTGAGATATGACATAGGAACCAAAATATAGAGATTCTAGATCCTGCTACAGATAACCACCAAATAAAACAGTAATGTAATTGCATAAAGATCTGTGTACCTATGACCAACAGAATAAATAGGAAGATCAACAAGTTCAGCAGCTAGCAGGCCATCATTTGGCAGTCCAGATGTTAACACTGAACTCAAGCAAGAATGAAACCTCTCGTAAACTTCTTGTGTAGCTTGAGAGTGATCAAAAGTCACATTATATGGCACTGAAATAATAAGATAGCCTTCATTTGCCAGTAGCCCTAGAAGATAGCTGCACACAAATATCAGAATTTGTACAAAGAAAGTCAGTAAGAGATCCTTTACAGGGAAAAAAAACAAAATCTTTTCATTTGTTCTATGAAAGTTATAAAGCTAAAACAAAATCCACAGATGGCATAACACACAGAAATGCAGGGACATCAACCTATCTACTATCATATGTGTTGTATTTATACTTAGATACTTGCCAATTTTCTGAATCAACTGGATATCTGTTCCCATGCAAGTGATAAAACTGAACAAATAAGTTTTACAAACGTGAACATAGTTTAAATAAATAATACCAACAGTGGAAGCAGCTCCAATACGAGAAGTGAACAACTCACCTATAGGTAATTTCGGGAACTGCTCCTATAAAAGCACCACCAAGGAATTTAATGATTGCTTTTGGCTTCTTGCCTCTAGGAGGAGGAATGACCAAGCATGAATCGAGCCTCCTATATATCTTATCATCACTATTCTTCATCCTGTACGTGTCTCTCCCGACATAACCGTTCAAAATCATCCTCAACGAGCGACCCGAAGCATTTAAATTTCTAATTTTCCCATCAGCAAATCCAAACCACCGAGGCCGTTGCTGCTGCAACTGGGAACTCAAACTCTTAAGATAAACATAGTCACGCGTGACATGCCGGGGCTTAAATAAGGATGCAGCTAGTTCCATTGAGCTACAAGTACAGGTTCCTGTAGATGTTATCGCCATTTTTACTGCAGTTTAACATGTATACTATCATTGGATCATCGCAGAAATAAAAATGTATCAGTCCCTTATTATGTGGCATTGTTTTTCCCTTATATGTCAACAACATAATACCGACAGACAAAGTATCCATTATATTGTGGATCCTGATACCACCGTCTAAAAAGCAGCACTAATTCACTTATGAAGTCAAGATAACTAGTAGTTAACCATAAATTTATAATGTCTACATTCTCAATCCATATTCATATTGTTAAAGTCAAACAGGTTATTTTTCTTATCATTAGACTAAACTGTTTCTAGATTGGTACAGCAAAGCAATATTCTAAAAGTAATACAAATAACAGATAAACTTGGTGTTCCTACGATTTAAAAAGTATGGATAGTTGTAGGGCTAACATATCTGAAACGAACGGATATCAAACAACAACACAGATAGAAAACATCGGTGTAAAATACCTATAGATATTCTTAAATCCATATCATAAATATGATTTTCTGAAGCATCAAGTTTGACCTCAATAGTCAAAAGCTCATAACAAAACCCAATATAGATATATCCTAAAACATTTAGGTA